>CM053577.1:126653395-127259252 GCA_028646485.1 Cryptoprocta ferox | reverse complement strand
CGATCTCCCTGTGCCGCGGGCGAGCCAAACTGTATTCTCCAAGCTCTGCCTCGCTTCCAAATCCCAGTCCCTGCAGTTCAACACCATCACCCGGGATGAGATGCGCTCCCGCTGGCGGCCGGCCTCCCGGCCCGGCTTGCGCCGCCCTTTTCGCGGAGCTGCCGCCACCACCGCTGCCGCTTTTCAAGGCACCTTTCTTGGCGCCGCCGCCGCTCCTGGTGCGGCTTGGAGTGGATGCCGCTGCCGCTGCGCCCAAGGAAGGATTCGCCGGCCAGATGGGACGGATTTCTCTCCCGGCGCTCGGCAGTTATATATGGGGAGACGGGCGAGTTTTTCCTCCCTTGGAGATGGTTCTATGAGCGTTTTCCGTCTCTCTTTCTCTTCCCCTGGTCTCTCCGGGGCACAGCGCACTCTCCCTGTGTTGGGCTCGGGGGCTCCTTCCCCTGTACCACTGGGACCCGCCCGTCCCCTAATTTCCCAGATCACAGTCACTCACTCAGGCATCTTTGAGGTTGTCTTCTTTCTGGCATCTAGGCATTTTAATTTTTAAAAGTCTTTAAGATATAACTTACAAATATAGTGTCCCAATCTTAAGTATACAGCTTAAAAAAATTTTACATAGATACGCACCCATGTAAATGTTGATCAAGAGATTAAACATTTCCAACTCCCTGTGCCCCTTTCTAGTCAATAATTGGTCCCTACCAAATATTCACACGCACAGAAAGGTAATCAGTGTATAATCAGAACATTCTGAAGTCAGTGTCAAAGATTTATACACTCATTCCATGTGGTTAAATTCCTCCTTGTTATTAGGTATTACTGAAATATTTTCTTCAAAGCAAACACACTTCTCAAATCATATGGATTTATTTGTCCCCAGGTCTTCAGACTCAGCCACCAAAACATTTACAACATCAAGAAACATCTTCATTTAAGGGTGCCTGGGTGGCTCAGTGGGTTAAGGGTCTGACTCTTGATTTTGGCTCACATGACTGTGAGGTCATGATCTCACAGTTCATGAGTATGAGCCTCCCACTATCATTGCAGAGCCTGTTTGGGATTCATTCTCTCTCTCTCTGTCTCCCCCCCACCCCTCCCTCACTTATGTAGACTTACATGCTCTCTCTCTCTCTCTCTCTGTTAAAATAAATAAATAAAATTAATAAAACCACATTATATATAAAAAAGAAACATCCTCATTTAGGCAATATAATATTTGACCTAAGAAACTTTGCAGTGAGCTAGACCTACGTTCAAATAATATCCCTGACACTTAAACACTGAGTCACTTGCCTGACTTCAGTCTTCCACCTCCCTTAGAGGGATCGCTATGAAGGTAGAATGAAAGAGCATATATAAAATGCTTAGTACACTGTTCTATAAGTTAGCAAGAACAGTATTTTTATAATGATTTTAAATGTTTATTTACTTTTAAGAGAGCATGAGCAGAGGAGGGGCAGAGAGGGAGGGGGACAGAGGATCCAAAGCGAACTCTGAGCTGACACCTGTGAGCCCAATATGGGGCTCAAACTTACGAACCGTGAGATTGTTACCTGAGCCAAAGTCGGATGCTCCACTGACTGAGCCACCAGTTTTATAGAATTATTGACCCACCAGCACTAGTCTTGTCACTTCTCCAATTAGCAGGTAAGATGCTAAGCCCTCAGCTGATTGGTCAGCATGTGAGGCTAGGCCAGAAATCTAGTGCTTGCTCAGGCTGAGTAACAAGGCATTGGAGACAGCGGTTGGCTCAAGTTCCTTAGTCTGTAGATCAAAATTCCCTCACATGGCCCTGGGCTCTTTGAAATGGCTGTTGAACCTCATTACAGAATAAATCTCCAAAGCACATCAAGAACGGCCTCTTTTCCTCCCTAACGGGCTCTGCTGGACTGTGGCCCCCAGCACCAATGTCAGCTTTTAAGCATTTGTTGAGGAAGGGGTTGTTTTTGTAATGTATTTGGACAGAAAGCCTGAGTTAGCTCAGGCCACCACCTAAACATTGTAATAGGATTACTTACAATACATCAAAATCTTTGTGCTCTGCACTTTGAAATAAATAATGAGGCAAGTTAAGGTTCTGTGAATCCATCTCATTTTAAACTAGTAAAATTCGTATAAACGCAAATCAAAGTTGCCAGATGAGGAAAGAGGCGGCTATTTCTAGGGATTGTTTAAAAATTGCTTTATGTATTATTTATAGTGAGCCTTGCTCTTGCTGGATCTTATTTTCTTCTAAGCCTGACTTAATGCTCCCAGCAAAGAAAAAGCCATTGCAATTAGTGTATAGAACAACCAGATTTCACATACCGGACATCCGTCTACACCAGGCTTCTAGAAAAGAGCATAGGGCTGGAGATGGAATGAGTTCAGCTTTTGCAATACGATTTCAAAAGACTGGGCAGGACTGTGGGTGGTTAACACTTCCTCTACAGAGGAGGAGAGATGCCCTGAGTCCACGGCATTCACATAACATAACAAGTTAGCATGGCAAATGGTCCTTTTTACACAGCACATTAAATTGAAAACATAAGCCTGAGGGCCTGATCTTTGCAAAATCCTGTTCTACATGCTGAGGGAATATGAAGATATCGTTTCTGTGCTCAAGAAGCACAAATAGTTTGGCTGAAGAGACCAAACATGCAAACGTAAAAACTTAACTAACCATGCAGGGCAGTTCAGTAAACCCTAAATTAACCAACTAGACAATATGTGTTGCAGATATTATAAGGAAGAAAGAGAACTCTGAGTTGAAAGGGGACATGTCACAAATGTAAAGAGCAGAGTTGGACTTATAAGATGGGAAGGCATGGGGGAAGGGAGGGGGGAAGGGCAGGAGATAGGTGGAGGGGATTAAGGGTACACTCATCGTGAGGAGCACTGAGATTAGAACTGTTGGATCACTATATTGTACACCTGAAACTAATATATCACTGTACATTAACTATACTGGAATTAAATTAAAAAAAAAAAAAAAGATGGGAAGGCAGAGAAGGTTAAGATGAGTAAGGAAGTAGCAGTTTTAACTAAGCCAAAGGATCAGAATGAACAAGTCTGATTTATGTTAACTTCTCATTCCATTCCTTAACCCTGTGTAACCTCCAGGTGCTCTGCATACATTCCCTGTGCATCCATTTTAAGCCAACTTCTTTAGATTTCATTCATGATACTTCATTTAAATAATGTATTTTCTTTATATGCAGACTAATCCCATGAAGACTTGATCAGTTAACATATATCATTTCATTTTATACTCATCACAACACTATAACTCTCCAAGTTTTACAAATAAAGAAACTAAGGCTCAGAGAGATTAAGGTACATGTTCCAGGTCACACTGAGCTGGTATTGGAAACTAGATCCGAGGCTAAACTGGGTTGGTGAAAAAAGTAAGATGTGCTTCTCTCTTATTTTTTTTCTCTCACACCCCCAAATCTCTCCACATACTGTGTTTGAAATGAAAGCTGAATGGAGTGCAGCTGATATTTGGGGGTGGTAAGGAATAAGGTGGTCAGCCAGCATGGTACCAGGTTATAGAGAACCTTGAAAGGCAAGTAGAACAATTTTCTTGGGAATGGAAGGAAATGGAAATCATTGTAGACCCCTAGCAAGAGGGAATGATGGAAGTATTTTTAGGAACATGGTGGTGATGTACTGGGAAGGCCAAGCCATTAGTAAGTCATGCAAAGCTGATGAAAAGAATAATAATGCCCAATGCTGATAACAGTGCATAATTACAATGTGACAGGACTATTCTAGGTGTGTTACATACATCAACAAATTTAACCCTCCAGCAAGTGTATGAAATGGATACCATTATATCTCTATTTGAAAGATGAGGACTGGAGACACACAGAGTTGATATGACTTGTCCAAGATGACAGAGTAAAGAGTAGAGCTGGAAGTCCAACATAAGTGAGCCAGCTTCAGAGCCTGTATTCTTATCTTCTACCCCATATTAATTAGGCATGGGCTATTAAAGGCCTGGGCCACAGTAATGAAAGAGAAAGCAATGAAAGAAAATGGAGAAGATGGATAGATGGGGCATTAAATAAAGAAAAATTTATACAGTTTAGTGGCTGGTTAGTTAAATAGTTGAGAGATAGTGAAATATTAAAGGTAATTTTGCAATTCAATGCCTTGATTTCCCATGGATGAAAATAAGCAAGACAAGAAAAGAAGCCAGTGTTGTGGACAAAGATGGTGAGTTCAGTTTCAAAATACATTGGTATTATGGTGATGGAGGATGATACCCAATGGCACTGTTCAGAAGGCTGTTGGAAACAGAAAGCTCATAAGGTAATAAGGAACATAGGGGTCATGGAGGAAAAGCATAGTCAGAGACGGAGTGACAGATTTGGGGATTATGAAGCTGGGGTATATCTGACTGAGATCCCAGAGAGAAAGCATAAAACAAAACAAGGTAAGGCCAAGTTATACAACTTGGAAAGAGCCTTTAGGGAAAGATCTAGAACCAGAGGAGGAGAAAGAATGACCATAATTAACTTCCCAGAGACAGGGAGGGCTCACACTAAGGGATGTGATCACCAGTGTCAAATGTCAGCAACAGTAAAGGGAAGGGGACTGTGGAAAGTAGATGACTTGTATCATGTCTGTGGTACTAAAGGCCTTCAGAAAACAGCTTCTATAGAGTTGTAGGCCCTGAAGCCACATGTGAAGGGACTGCAGACATGAATGGGCAGTGACGAGACACAGGAATTGCCATAACATTAACTAGTGATTGCTGTGTTATCTATCACGATGTAAAAGAGCAGAGCACTCAGTATGGTGTCAGGTGAGTAGAAGCATAAATGGGGAATTTTCTGGGGGTGTACAGAGGATTCAAGGTAATTCTAAAGGCCTGCAACCTGCTACCACCATCACATAACTCAGGGCCAATGTACATTCATTGCTCTGGGAATGAGATTCATGGGGCCATTGAGTGGCCACATGAACCAGCAGCAAGGGTGGTTGCACTCCTGAACTGTCTCCTGAATGATCCCACTTTCCCCCATGACTCCAACTACTACCTGCAATCATCCCAATCTCAAATTTCCTACTCTTAGCTCCAAGCACATTTTATCATCTGCTTACCAGACATCTCAAACCAGAGGTTCCAGTGGCACCTCAAATTCAAAACATCCGGGACTAAACTAATCATTTTACCTCTAAACAATGTTATCCACAGCTCCCCCAGTGACCCAAAGCACGAAGCTTCCTCTCACCCATCTCCAACTATTACCAGTACTGTACTGACTTTGGTACAGCAAAGGTTGTGAGAAATGCTCAGATTCTAGTGTATTTTAAAGTAGGACTAATAGGATTTGTAGATGGAATGGACACTGTGAGGGAAAGAAAGTCTAGAATAATTCCTAGGTTCACTGTCTGTGTATCTATGTGAAGCAGATGCCATTTACTAACACGGGAATTCAGTGGCATGAATAAGGTGAAGGCTAGGACTCGAGCATTAGGTTTGGTGGTGGTGAAGACACTGAAAATTTGGCAAGTGTAATTAAAATGGAGCGCGGTAAAAATTCCCGATTGGAGTTGAAAATACAGACAGTTTGGACATCACTACCTCCAGAACGCTGGTCTACAGTCAGATTTTTTACTTCTTCCTCCAAAACACACACAAAGGTGTGCACACACCTCACACACTCATACACGTGTATATATCACCTCACTCATTCCCACACACCAATCACACTCACACAAATGCACCTCATACACATTCACCACACACTTACACCATTTACACACATACACATACATACACTTTACATGCACTCACACTTCACACCATACATACCAGATACCCCATCTACTGTGACACCTGAGCTTCTAGGTATGTTTCTGCCTTATTCACTAGGCACTGTTGGTTGCCCATCCCTGAGGTGGCTCTGGGTCTTGCTCCAGACAGCAGCATCTACAGAGACTAGAGCATGACTAGTGCCATCGGGGTCACACTGTGCAGGGCTCCTCTTTCATGTGACCACCTGCACCTTCAGGAGAGACACTGGGTCTCATTCATCTTTATATGCTTATCACTGGGCCAATGCAGGAACCTAGGAGACAATTTGTACATAATTTTTTTAAATAATGCGTTTGTTTTTAAATTTTTTATGTTTTTATTTATTTTTGAAAGAGAGAGAGACAGAGTGTGAGCAGGGGAGGGGCAGAGAGAGAAGGAGACACAGAATCTGAAGCAGGCTCCAGGCTCTGAGCTGTCAGCACAGAGCCTGATGCCGGGCTCGAACTCACGAACCGAGAGATCATGACCTGAGCTGAAGTCAGCCGCTTATCCGACTGAGCCACTCAGGCACCCCTGTACGTAATTGTTAAAAGAATTATTAAACAAATTTGCCACAGTCCATATTTCTCCCTCCACCCCCAGCAACATCCTGTAAATGTGGGTCCCCAAATACAAACAACAATATCATAAAATTCATCAAGCAAGAACATGGCATCCTTTTTTGTACCCACTCTACTATAGGCACCGTATTGCATGCTTTCACATACTTTACTCAGCCACTTTTACAAACTGGAGTGGTACTTGAGGATCAGTAAGATCTCAGGAATTTGGTTATGAATGTCAGTCCAAAATCTAACCAGAGAGGACAAACAATAGTGGTAATCTACCAGTGCTCCATGTAGATGCATTCAAACGTACTCACTATAAAACCGTATTAGTAGTCCAACTTACACTTTTAAGTAATAAAATAAAGTGGGGTGAGGAATGTGCATTTTTGGTCACTGAAATTCTTCAGGCACCATAAGCAAGATATAAAAGAGATGGCAAGCACACATACTCTGGCAAACCGTGGTGCATGGTCACCGATAACAGAAGCAACTATGTGATAGGTAGCTCTTCGCAGTCATCTGAAACTTCAGCATACGCACACATCCCCAGAGGCTCTTGTGAAAATTTAGATGTTCATTCAGCAGGTCTGGGGTAGAGCCTGAGATTCTGCATTTTTAACAAATTCTGGGACAATGCTGATGATGCTGGCTGTGGGGCCATGCCTGGTATAGCAAGGCTTTATTGGAGAGACTTTACATAGAGTCACTCCTTAGCTCCCTATCTGCACTGGATTGCCATGTTGTATTAGGTACAGAATGTGTCTCAACAAACTGGTGTTTGCGTTTTCATTTGTATCACTTTACAACCACCAACTTGGTTGGGGGGGGGGGTGTGTGTGCAAAGGGGAGACTCTACCAGACTAGCTCAAATGAGGCAAAGAAGTTCCTCTACCCACATGCTTGGTAGGCAAAACAAAAAAGTGAAGTCGTCCCTGGCCAGAACTGGCTCTGATCACATTCCATGCCTAATACTAAGAAGTGAATTTGGCAATGTAGACAGACATCTCTTTAGCGAGATTTCCAGAGTTCATTGGCCTCAGCCAAGCTGAAGCCTACACTGACATGGTTACATACCCTGCTGAATTAAAACAGAGTTTTTACAAGAGACGTGTAGACATAGACAAAGGCAGGAACATGAAGCAAAGAAAGAGCTTGAACCCATTGAGAAAAAAAGGACAGTAAGGGGTAACTGTTCAGCATGATGGTAGAATTGCTGAGCTGAGCAGCAATAGAGGTCGTGAAGGGAAATGATGATGCTAACAATGTAACCCCAGGGATATTAATAATACCTGCCTCGCTGGTTGCTCTGAGAATCAAACTTGATGAAATTTTTGAAAAAGCATTGAGCATGTTAAAGGACTAGACCGATATTTAGAGGTATTGCAAGAGCATCACCATTTATAAAATGCTTTCATACACTCTGCATGCTTCAAAAGGATGCGAGGCATAGCGTGATCATAAGACGTGCAGTTAGAAATGACTCATAGGTTAGTTCACAAACTAAACAGGTCAGCAGAGCAACCAAGATTTTTATACATAAATACTAGTTTTGTCGGAGATGAGGAACCTGAATGATGTATTGGAATAATAGAAATTTTCATACTCTTTTAAATATTAATAATCAGGTGAGTATTCTAGATTTCTGATCCATAAAATGTGGGCTACCTTCAGTCTCAGTCTCGTTCTAAAAGTACACTAGTTCAGCTTTCAAAATACAAAGGGTAAGAGATAGAATACAAGTTGTTTGGGAATGGGGAGTGGGTTTGTGTTAACAAGGCTCTTCCTCTATCCTGAAAGTTGGCCAATAAGAGTGCTTTGTTTATCTGGTTGCAGTTACAATGAGAGCTTTTTGTTAGCCCTAAAGAAGGAGGAGGAGGAGCAGGAGGAGGAGGGGAGGAGGGGCGCAGAAGAGGAAATGCAGCCAGGGGACCTGGGTTAATTTTGCTCTGTTACTTACCCTTTTGGAACCCCAAGTTCCTCATATGAGAAATGAATATATGAAATCAATAATGGGAAATAAATATTTGATGTCATTTCTGTGTAAAATCCTTATGAGAAGCTTAGGCAGAGTCACCACATAGCAATGTGTTTGTCTGCAAGAAAAAGAATCCCTGACTACCGGAGGCCTAAATAAATTGAGGGTGCATGGTGTTTTCCTTCCATAGCAGGAAATCAGGAGGTTAGCTCTTGCTGAAGCCAGCTTAGTGGCTCTGTAGTTTCTTCCAGGGTCCAGACTCTATTTTTCATTCAGCTATCCTCAGCATATTGGATTTTGTCCTCTGCTGGTCACCTCTTTGTCACAACCTGGTTGTCACACTTTGGATGTCACAGCTTCATTCAAGGAAGAGAGGAGAAGATGAGGATAAGAAGTGGCACCAGCCATGTATGTGCCATCCTATATGGAAGTTAATGTTTTCCAGAATTTTCCACCATATCTCAGCAGGTATCTACTGGAATCTCACTGGGTGCTTAACATCTCTACTTACATCTACTTGCTTCATGACACAACCATTTCTAGCTGCAAGACTTGCTGGAAAATTCATATTTAGCTTTGAAAGACTATAGAAGAGGTAGGCCAGGGGAAAAGATCATGAGAGTGGTAAGTCAACACTGTCTGCAGCTGAAGGGTGGGAATTATCAGCATTTTACTTTGAACGGGAAGGCTCAGTGGTGTTAAATGATTCACATAAATTCACTGAGCAAAGCTACAGATTGACTCCTGCTTTTGGGACGACGATAAATTCCAAATACTACATGGCCCGGTTTAAAACATGGCTTTATCTTTAACTTATAATTCAGGAGAGCACTTTGCAACACGTCTCTTATTATATAATGATTTTATATGTAATTTCTACAAGGAAATGGAGCAACTAAAATATTCCAGAGGTTATTTTTAGGACTTGGATGTGGTGCGATATTCCTTCAACAGATAGGTGATTAAGGAAAAAATCATTTCGTTTCCTTGGGAATGGAAGTTAGCCCACCAGTGAGCCCTTAGCACCCGGAATAGTGCTTGGCACCTGGGTTATGCTGAATAAGTAATTGGCCATCACTGGAGTGGATGCAAACCAAACCTCAAATCTGACACGACATCTTTCTTTTTCTGATGTACACTTTTTTTTCTTTTGGGAGGTACATGCTGAAATGCCTCTACATGTGGCCCATTCCAACAAGCAGATCCTGATGTACCGCAGGTCATGTATAATTACGCAATGTCTCTCAGTTAAGATGCGGCGGACATCATAGGGTGACGTGGTAGATTATATGAGCAAAGGCCCAGAGAAGCCAAGCAAATCTCATATGACATTTTTTTTTCACTACTCAGTGTTTTAAGCCAGATGCATCTACTTCCCTTGTCTTGCGAGACAATGCGAAATTTAAGTGGCAAACAATTCTTTAGAAATAATGATTCTTTTTAATTCTTTTTTTAAATTGTGGTAATATACATAACATTTACCATCTTAACCACTTTTGAGTATACAGTTCAGTGGTATTGAAAGCATTCATAATTTTGTGCCACTGTCACCACCCTCCATCTCCAGAACCCTTCTTATTCTGTAAAACTGCAACTTGGTACCCATTAAACAGTAACTTTCTTGCAGGGCTGTTAGGGGTAACAAACTCCCTCAGCTTTTGGTTACCTGGGAATGTTTTATTTTCTCCCTCATTTTTTCTTTTTCTTTTCTTTTCTTTTTATTTTTTTTAACATTTATTTATTTTCGAGAGACAGAGAGAGACAGAGCATGAGCAGGGGAGGGGCAGAGAGAGAGACACACAGAATCGGAAGCAGGCTCCAGGCTCTGAGCTGCCAGCACAGAGCCCGACGCAGGGCTCGAACCCACGAACTGTGAGATCATGACCTGAGCTGAAGTTGGATGCTCAACTGACTGAGCCATCCAGGTGCCTCTCTTTTTATTTTAGAGAGAGAGAGAGTGAACATGAGTGGGAGAGAGGAGCAAAGGGACACATAGACATATACACACATACACACACACACACACACACAGAGAATTTTAAGTAGGCCCAACACCCAGCGTGGAGCCCAGTTTGGTGCTCAATCCCACAAGCCTGCCATCATGACCTGAGCCAGCATCAAGAGTCATATGCTCAACCTACTCAGCCACCTAGGCACCCCTCTCCTCATTTTTGAAGGACTGTTTTGCCAAATACAGGATTCTTGGATGACAGGTTTTTGTTTGTTTGCTTGTCCTTTTAGCCCTTTGAATATATCTGCTCACTTCCTTCTGGCCTCCACGTTTCTGTTGAGAAATCTGCTAACAGTCTCATTGAGGATCACTTGTAGGGAGCAAGTCACTTTTCTCTTCCTGCTGTCAAGTTTCTCTCTCTCTGTCTTTTGAAAGTTGGATGATGATGCCCTCTTGGTTCTTTTTTTTTTTTTTTTTTTCTGGAGAACCCTGATTAAGCCACCCTGGCTCCTACAAGCTGCATGTTAGCTGCTCCTGGAATCACACACAGACAACCGCCTAACATGGAGCTAGTAGTGAGGGAGGGGGAGTGGCTACTGAGCTGAGAGCTGAAATTGATCATAATTAACCACAATTTAACATCCAAGTCCTCCCCTGAAAGCTGCAACCCTTCAACAGAGTCCAGAGTTCCAAAATAGTTATATCAGACAGACTCTGCCAGTACAATTTTTGTCTAGGTAGGGAGACAGATGCCTCATGCTTACTACTTTGCTATTTTCTCAGAAACCCAAGAACGATGGTTTTTATAACTACGGAGTCCAAATATCCTTTTGAAGCATTCACCCTTGAATCATGCCCTCACTTCTCTTCTGGGAAGTAATGATAGATCTCTTTTGTCAAAAAAAAAAAAAAGGACTGAGAGAAACTGAATTATTGAATTAAGGCTAGTCACTCAAAGAAAACAAATTCAAATCTTCCTCAAAAATGCCTGATTGTTTTTCTTGATTAATAAAAAAAAAAGTTGTTATATAATCTTCAAGAGGCCAGTGCAGTTTACATTAATCATTGGCATTTTAAGGGCCCAGCCCTGAGAGAAAATATCTGAACACTCAAAATATAATAAAATAAAATGAGAAAATGTGCTTATCCATTATATCAAATACATAACCCATTTAAAGAATGGTCTTCATAACATTCACTTGAAAATTGATTACTATAATCACAAATGTTTTGACCCAATTGGTTGTATTAAAAAGATACAGTGGATGTGAACCTTGTTACAGAAAATAAACTAAACTGCCCATATTAATTATTAAGGTATGTCCCTTTCCACTGCAATATTCAATCTTGTCTTCTCTTTAAATATCAAACTTGAGGCTACTTGTATAAAATAGAATGATTTAGATTTTTTTTTTCAGAAATGAATTTTTATTGTGTGGAAAACCATACTTACCGTTTACTGTGGTGTCCTGGCAGTCAAAGCGCTGTGAGTTTCCCAGATCTGGTCACTCAAGTCTCTCTGTTGAAATTCTGTTCTCCTCACCTCCCCAAGGACTGAGTTGCTTGAACATGTGTCATTGCTGTCGCTTAATCCTTTATTTTTGTGCCTTATTTTTGATAATGAAATTTTACAAACTCTCCTAATTGTAAGTTCTTCAAGGGCAAGAACTATGACTTTCATTTCCTGTATAAATGTTCCACATTCCCAAGTAACAATCACCATAAAAGATGGTGTTGACCAAATTACTCATCTGGGGGTTAAATTAATTATCAGTTTATAGCATCTATGAAAACAATATTTATCTCAGCTTCTTGACAATAGTTGATTTCCATTTTCTTGAGCTTTATTTCTTCCCTGTTTCTGATTGCCTGAACCAAGCATCTATAATTTAAAAAATTAATAAAGAAAAAGAAAGATATTCCAAATAACAGAGCATACAGTATTATGGAGATATAAATATACCTGAGTAGCTGACTAACATTTATTTTGTTTTTATTAGGTGATTTTCATAATTTCAACCCAACTTTAGCTTAATCTGATTAACATGGTTAGTTCTCATTTCTCTCATTCTAAGAAAGAGGTTATGAAACAGAGACACCTACCTAGGCTTGTTTCTTTCTTTCCTTCCTCCCTTCTTTCCTCCCTTCCTTCCTTCCGTCCTTCCTTCCTTCCTTCCTTCCTTCCCTCCTTCCTCCTTCTCTCCCTCCCATCCCTTCCCATCCCTTCTCTCCCCTCCCCATCTCCCCCTTTCTTTTTTCTTTCTTTCTTTCTTTCTTTCTTTCTTTCTTTCTTTCTTTCTTCCTTCCTTCCTTCCTTCCTTCCTTCCTTCCTTCCTTCCTTCCTTCCTTCCTTCTTTCTTTCTTTCTTTCTTTCTTTCTTTCTTTCTTTCTTTCCTATTGAAGTATAATTGGCATACAATGTTACATGAGTTTCGGGTATACAACATAGTGATTCCATAGTTCTATATGTTACTCAGTGCTCTCCACAAATGTAGTCGCTAGCTGCCATCATAAAGAATTATTACAGTATTACTGACTGTATTCCCTATGCTGTCCTTTTCATTCAGTGGCTTATTTATTTTATAACTGGTAGTCTGTATCTCTTAATTTCCTTTGTTTATTTCGCTCATCATCTCCACTCCCCTCCACCCTGGAAACCACCAGTTTTTTCTCTATATTTAAGAGGCTGGTTTTTGTGTTTGTTTTGTTTATTTGTCTTATTTCTTAGGTTCCACATATAAGTGAAATTGTATGGTATTTGCCTTTCTCTGACTTATTTCATTGGGTATAATACTTTCTAGGTCCTTATATCTAGGTTCTAGGATCTTCTAGGTCTACTCATGTTGTCATAAATTGCAAGATTTTTTCTTTTTTTATGGCTGAGTAATATTCCATTATTACTCATTCCATTACATATTCCATTATTACATTAATCCAATATAATATATGATATTATGTACATAATATAATAATATATAAGTATAATTATACATATATATATGGTGGACATGTGGGTTGCTTTCATATCTTGGTTATTGTAAATAATACTACAATAATCATAAGTATGCATATATATTTTCAAATTAGTGTTTTCATTTGCTTTGGGTAAACACCCAGTAGTTTCTTAAGAATTTAAAAATAGGAATACCTAGTTTTCTTAGGTGCTGTATGAGAAAACCATTATTGGGGTCCAAATGGTCCATTTAGCTTCCTCTCCATCCATACAGTCTCCACTGACATTCTTACTTCTCATTTCCTTATTACTCTGAATCGAGAGCGTCATTTGTCATGAGGGTATTTGGCGACTGACATTATCATAGCTCTATGCCCATGTTTACAAGCTGTTTGCAAGGCAGCTTTAAGACCCTTGATAAGAGGTTCTATCAAAAGTTAAAATATTTTTCTCATATTCCTAGGCAACAGAAATAAAATTTGTTCCCAAGGGCCAGAAAGATTTTAATATAAATGCATCAATGTGCTCGACACCAGGGGGAGAAAAAGAATCCATGGATGGGCAAATCCACTGTATTCAGAGTTCATTGAGAGTCTCAAACTTAACTTAAAAGGGGGATTTGAATATTAAAAACAAACAGGAAGTCACATTTTTGGCAAGTGTCAAGAAATTCAAATCCGGAACAGTGGCAAAATTCTGCATTCACAACAGTTGAGTGGGCTCTACACTTGGCTGACGTGCTATTTGAGCCCCTTTTCAAAGAAAGGGAAAATGCTTTAAAAGGCCAAAAAGCAAAGTTATCCAGGACAGTAAGAGGTTGTTTGCTTTTTTTTTTTTCCAAACTAAAGACTCTGATGAGTTATGTGTAAAGGAATCAGAAACACATGGATTAAGCTTTACTTAAACAAACATAGGTTTAAATGTGGGGAGAAAACTATGGGCAAAGTTTGTTAAGAGCTTCCCACAATCCCAAATATTTGCAAAAGAGTTGATTTTTCCAGAATGTGAGTTCTGTGTCTAGTTTGATGGTATCATTCACTAGAAATTGCTATTTACCTAGTGTTCTTCTGGCCCAAATAGAGCTGTCATTTGCTCTCTATTACTTGTCTTCCCCAAATTGTAATTGATTGCTTTCTATACCATACTAATGCTGGTTTACAAAAGCAAACTCATAGAGCAGCACAAATAGGCAGCTCCATGTTCTTGAATTTGAGGCCTGTTCTGTGCCTGAACAGCGCCTATAAACATTACCAGGTGCATCTTTTAGGCATTGTTTCCAGAATGGCCATCTCACAATGTTTCAGATACAACTCCAGCCACTTTGGCTTAATTGGTTTCATGTGCCATTCACTCTAATTTTGTGGAAGGCTGGTTTTTCTCTGGCGATGGGTGACATTTTCCTGGCCCGGCAATCACATGCCTAGGAGGTTTCTACTCTTGCGTGAAGGCGAATCCTGGCCAAAGGAGCCTGGCAGACATGCTGGAGGCACAAATCCTCCAGACACACAGAGCACAGACAGAGAGCAACTGGCGCCATGCTGCTCATTCCCACCCATCTTCAGCACATTAGGGTGAGTCAAAGGTCTTCTCTTTGTTTTCAACAAGTGAAATTAGGTCTCCAGGATTTAAATGCTGAGTTAGAGCTAGGCTCATAGAGTAAACGGGGAGACTGGAATATAATCATCTAAGTTAAATAATTGGAGCTGTGGGTCTCCATGGTCTCCACACTTGACTGTGCACTGAAATGGCCTAGGAAGCTTAAAAACCACTGATGCCTGGGTCCCATGCTCCAGAGATTCGGGTATAATTGGACCACTATGTAGTCTGGGTATCTAGATTTGTTAAAGTTCTCCAGATGATTCTGCTGTGCAGCCAAAGTAGAACACCTCTCAACTAGGGCTTCAGTTTTGATTATCATAATAAAGCTAATTATTGGACTACAATCATAAAACTCTAGCTGCATATTAGATCCAACTGACATGAGTTTTAAACTGCTAATACTACTGCCCAGACCCACCCTCAGAACTTCTGATTTACTTATATAATATTAACTATGGTCTAAGCTCTATTCTAAATGCAAGGTATGTATATATATATATAGTATGTATATACACACATACAATATATTATCCCTTGGCCTAAGTTTTAAGTGTGTTCTAAGTTATTGGGCTAAGCTCTGTAATAAGTGTGTGTGTGTGTGTGTGTGTGTGTGTGTGTGTGTGTACTCTTTGCAATGAGCCTATAAACTAGTTACTTTTAGTGGCTACCTCCAAAATGGTCCCAAGTGATCCTTGCTTCCTGGTACAAGGCTGTAGTCTCCTCCCACATGGAATCAGGGTTGATCCTTATGACCGATGAAATGCAGCAGTAGTGATGGTGTATGACCTCAAGGCTAAATTATAAAATGCATTACAAGTTCCATTTGGTCTCTTGGGTCACTTTCTTTGGAGGAAGTGAGATGGCATGCCATGTGGACTCTCAAGCAGTCCAGTAGAGAAGACTTTGGGGATAGAAACCGAAACATCCTGCCGAAAGTAAGCGCCATTTTGTCATTCATGTGACCAAACCACCTTGGAAGTGGATCCTCTAGTCCTACTCAAGACATCCGATGACCGCAGCCCTAGCTTAGAGAAACCCTGAACTGGAAATGCCAATCCAAGCTGCTCCTGCATTCTTACCCAGAAAAACTATAAAAGATCTTAAGAAGATCTTTAAAAAGATCTCATTTCAGGTTATTTGTTACGCCGCATTAAGATGATACTATTATTATTGCTACTTCACAGTTGAGGAAACTGAGTGATAAAGAAATTAAGTAACTAAGTTAAAATTACAGAGCTACAAAGGGTGTATTTGGGAACTAAATTAGATCATTTGTTTTCAAAATCTGTGCTCTTAAAAATGATGCAATGAAATTGTTCATGCACATTGCCATGTCTTGCTTGATGGAGAAGTTACAATGGCAAAAATAAGCCGAAGAAAGTAGGTTCATGCAGTCATCTTACATGTTGTGTATCCATTGCCAATTATTTCAGAATTATTAGTCATTCTACACTTTCTAGTCATTCTACACTTTCTATTCTTTCCTTTATCACACAGCTTTGAAGGAGCTCTTGGGAGATCAACCATTCAAACCCTATAGTTTTTTTTTAACCAATATCTCAAAACATAGTTATGAAATCTATGTTGCAGATGGGTCAACAAATATATCCTCATATATAAAAATTTTTTCTGCTTTAAATTAAGCCTTTATTTAGGTTTTACAAACTTTGAGAACTAAGCAGCTGTTAATATTTTAAAGAAATCCTTCTATGTGGTGTAGAAAACATTCAGAGGTTTAAGAGGCAGTAAGACCTCTGCTCTGTCTTTGCTGTGTAACTTTGGGCAAAGCACTGAATGTCCATTTGCCACTCTAAGGGATTTTAATTAAGTTGTACTTGGACGGAACCTTGACATGAGGTTTTGTAAAGCCCTCTCTATAATTCAAAGTGCATCCAGAGTTGCAAACTGCAGATTAATCTCTTAGAGTCTCACTTTACTCATTTGTGAAGTGGAGGTAATAATACTGGGCCCTTGGTGTGTGTGTGTGTGTGTGTGTGTGTGTGTGTGTGTGGATTAAGGATAAGTAATTAAGATGAAGCTCCATAAGATGAAGTGTGGTATTTGGCAAATGCCTGGTACACGATGAATGCTATCCATCAGCATTTGAGGTTTGTTTTAATTTTTTTTATTGTGTTATACAAAGATTTAATACTTGCTTAGATACATCCATTCATTAATTTTCCCTAGTGAGTCCTAATGCTTTCATATTTAGAAATCCCTTTCCCTTCAAGTGTCTTATGATTTAATTTTTACATTTATCCCACCTATCTGGAATTAACTTGAGTCTATCTGGAATTAATTGAGTATATAATGGAAAGTGAGGCTAGGACTTAAATTTTTCCCTAAAGAGTACATTTTCCCCTGCCATGCTCTAAATCCACTCCTTCCGCCATTGATTGGTAACACCTTCTTAGTTCTATATTGTGTTTTTAGGTATATACCAGCATCTATTTCTGGAACAACTACTCTCATAAGTGGATTGTTTCTTTATTCCTGTTCTAGTTTTTTAAATGCTTAATAATTAAGGCTTTGAAGCATCTTTAATATCTGTTGGATTAATTCAAACATTTACCACCTTTCTTTCATTAAAAATTCTTTTGTCTTATTTTTTTAAATTTTTTATGTCTTTATTTTATTTTGAGAGAGAGAGGCAGAGAGCGAGAGGGGGAGGGGCAGAGAGAGTGGGAGACACAGAATCTGAAGTAGGCTCCAGAATCTGAGCTGTTAGCACAGAGTCCGACGTGGGGCTCGAACCCACAGACTGTGAGATCATGACCTGAGATGAAGTCAGATGTACAACTGACTGAGCCACCCAGGTGCTCTACTTTCATTAAAAATTTCTTCAATATTCTTGACTGAGGTAACTTTCGAGAACATTAAGTTCTTACCCTGCCTAAGATCCTTCAGTAATTCTTCATCCCCTAACAGAGTCACTCAATATCTCCATTAAGTTACCCCAAATGGAAAGAAAAGTAAATTATTTACTCAGGATCAGGAGTATGATCCAAAGTAGCCTACCGAAAGCAATATTACACTTCTCTAATGTTCCATTTCTAAAATCCAAAAAAGTTTACAAACTATTTTCTAACACATATCCTTTTTTTTATAAGTAAACTTTATTTTAATAGCTGTTTTAGATTCACAGCAAAATTGAGTAGAAGGTAGAGACATTTCCCATGTATTTACCTTACCCGTGTATAGCCTCCCCCATTATCAATGGCCCCCACCAGAGTGGTACACTTGTTAACATTCCTGGACCTGCACTGACACATCATCATCACTCACAGTCCATAGTTTACATTAGGGTTCACTTTTGGTGTTGTATATTCTACAGGCTTTGGCAAATGTGTAATGACCTATATCCACCATTATAGTATCATACAGAAGAGTTTCATTGCCCTAAAACTCCTCTGTGCTCTGCTATTCATCCCTCCCTCCTTCCCCACCCCTGGCAACCACTGGTATTTTTACTCTCTCTGTAGTTTTTCCTTTTCCAGAATGTCATCTAGTTGGAACCCTACAATAGGTAGCCTTTTGAGATTGGCTTCTTCCACTTAGTAATACTCATTTAAGTTTCCTTCATGTCTTTTCGTGGCTTGATAGCTCATTTCTCTTTAGTGTTACTTTTTTTTTCTTCAAATAAAATAACACTTCAGTAGAGATGATGTGTGTTTATCCAGTTGCTTTAAGTAGCGCTTGTTCCTTTTGCCTGTCGTATGTGCCCTGGGAGGAGCCTAGTTTGGAAACTGAGGACTTATTGGAAAAAGGCAAAGGTGTATTATGACATACTCAATCCTTTTTGACCTATCTCTTGTTATCTTACAGACTCACTTTCTTTCTTTTTTTTTTAACTTTTTTTAACGTTTATTTAATTTTGAGAGACACAGCAGGAGCAGGAGAGGTGCAGAAAGAGAGGGAGACACAGAATCTGAAGCAGGCTCCAGGCTCTGAGCTGTCAGCACAGAGCCCAATGCAGGGCTTGAACCCATGAACCATGAGATCATGACCCGAGCCGAAGTTAGACGCTCAGCAGACTGAGTCACCCAGGCTCCCCAGACTCACTTTCTGCCACACCTCATAGGCACTCAAAAGCCACCCGTATAAAACAATTTGCAGTTCCTCCATGGATAACAGTGGCTAACATCTTGTCACTTCTTCTTATTTGATATTCCATCCATATGTAGAACATGCATTAAGGCATGTGGTTGTTTTAAAGTAAGTCCACAAATTCTTTGTTTCTCTACTTTTCCAAAGGCAGAGAGTGAGTCTCCTTCCCTTGAGCATAGGTCATATTAGAAACTGGCATAAGTGACAGTGTGAGACTTTAGCAATTTGGTCAAAAGGGCATTGCAACTTCCTCCTTGTAGGATCATTTGGAAGCCAACCACCATGTTGTTAGGATGCTCAAGCAGCCTTGGAAAGAGATTCACATGGAGAGGAACTCAGACCTCTTTCCAGGGGCTAGCAGTGACTTGCCAACCACATTAATGATCATTCTGGAATCAGATCCATCAGCCCTCTCAACCCACCCCAGATGAAATGTTGACCACAGCTTCCTAAGAGACCCTGAACTAGAAGCACCCAGTTAATAACAACCCTCCTGAATTCCTGATGTGAGATAGTAAGTGTTTAGTATTGTTTTAAGCAGCTGGATTTGGGGTCAGGTGATGTGCAGCAATCGATAGCCATTTAACCTTCACAATAATCTGAGATTGTTTACATTATTAATCCCAAGTTTTCAAAAGAGGAAACTGAGGCATAAAAAGATTAATTTACTTGTCCAACGTTTACTTGCCAACATGCAAAATCCGGTTTTGAACCCGGTAGTCGGAGTGAAGTGTCCTCAACCTTACCTCATACATGCTTTCCATGCCTCTGTGCCTTTCTGCACAGTGAGTCTTCAGACCAGCTTATTCCTCCAACTTGGTTCAACCTTAACAAAGAATATAGAGACTGAAATGGAAAATGATCAAGGTTATTACAGAAAGTGGAATTAAATTTATTTGAAAAAGCCAAAGTAACTGTGCTACTAAACCCGAGAGAGCAAGTAAGAGTATATGCAGGTCATTTCATTTTAACCTCATATGAAGTGATAACAAACGACCCCTATTTTTAGGAAGCTATTAGGTGCCTGGTACTTGGTATATTCAGCATATCTAGTTTTTACTGCAACTCTAGAGAATATACTTATTCTTACCTTCATGTTATAAATGCGAACATTGAAAAATGTTAATATATTCCACATACAAGTAAGAAATAGTTTTCACACAAAGACCCTACTTAAAAAAAATGAAGAGCATAAATAAAAGCATCATAGAAGTAGTAGGAGTTAATAAACATGGCAGAGAGGGGGGTGGGTAAAGTTCTACCCCAGTATTCAAGATAATGAAAATTAAAACAATAAATCCCTTACTAGTCAAATTAGTAGAGCATACTTTTTGATAGAAATTCTGAATGCTGGGAGACAGTTTTGAAAGGGGCTCTTTTTTTTAATGTTAGGTGCATGTACTAAATTGTTACAACAACATTTATGGGAAGCAGTTTGATGACATGCGTTAAGAATATTTAGAGGCACCTGGGACTCAGTCAGTTAAGTGTACAACTCTTGATTTTGACTGAGGTCATGATCTTATAGTACATGGGATGGATCCCCATGTCAGGTCTGTGCTGACAGCATGGAGCCTACTTAGGATTCTATCTCTCCCTCTCTCTCTGCCCCTCCCCTGCTCTCTCTCAAAATAAATAAACTAAAAAAAAATAATATTTAAAAAATTATGCCTTTTGACCCACTAACTCTATTTCTACATATGTATTCTAAAATAATAGTTAAAGAGGTAGACAAATACCTCCACACGAAGATGTTTATGATGACTCTATTTAGAAGAGAAGGAAAAAAGGATGAAAACTAATTTAAATAACAGAGAAATAATAAAATAAATTACTGTGTCCACAAGACAGAAGATCATGTGGCTTTTATGGAAAACATTTACCAAAAAATTTTTTTAATAAAATATTTAACAGATATTGAGACCAAATTATTGAAACTATTGTGATTGCTGAATTCAACTGAAAGGTTAATTTTATATTCCAGCTTATCTGCATTTGGAAATCAGGAGAGGTGTATTATTAGTTCCCTGTGGATCTCATAAAATACGACAAACTGGGTGGCTTAAAACAACATAAATCTAAGGGCACCTGGGTGGCTCAGTCAGTTAAGCGTCTGATTTTGGCTCATGTTATGATCCTGTGGTTCATGGGTTCAAGCCCTGTGTAGCGCTCTGTGCTGACAACTCAGAGCCTGGAGCCTGCTTCAGATTTTGTGTTTCCCTCTCTCTCTGCCTGTGTTTCTCTCTCTATCTCTCTCTCAGAAATAAACATTAAGGGAAAAAAGTATAAAACAACATAAATCTATTGTCTCGCAGTTCTGGACGCAAGGAGTCTGAAATCAAGGTGACAATTGAGTCATGCTTTCTCTGCAGCATAGTGGGGAGGTTCCTTTCTTGCTTCTTTCAGCTTCTGGTAGCATCAGGACTTCCTTGGCTTGTGGCTGCATTACCCCATTACTCCATCTGTCTCTGTCTTCTCATGGCTTTCTCCCTGGGTCTCTGTGTCTCATACAGCTATCTCTCTATAAGAACATCAGTCATATTGAATTGGGAGCTCAATCTACTCCAGGGGCGCCTGGGTGTCTCAGTCAGTTAAGCGTCCTACTTTGGCTCAGGTCATGATCTCTTGGTCCGTGAGTTCGAGCCCACGTTGGGCTCTGTGCTGACAGCTCAGAGTGACAAACTAGGTGTAGAACAAAGTATAAGCCTTAGTTTTAGACTAGTGGTTCTCAAACTCCAGCATGCATCAGGTTCACCCGGGCTTATTGAAACACAAATTGTGGGGTGCCTGGGTGACTCAGTTGATTAGGGTCTGACTTTGGTTCAGCACATGTCAAGATTTCACAGTTCATGAGTTTGAGTCCTGTGTCAGGCTCTGTGCTGACAGATCAGAGCCTGGAGCCTGCTTCATATTCTGTGTCTCCCTCTCCCTCTCCCCCTTCCTGGCTCATATTCTGTCTCTCTCTGTCTCTCAAAAATGAATAAACATTAAAAAAAATTTAAAACACAAATCGTTGTCCTTCCCTCCGCCCACCCACCCCCCAAATTTCTGATTCAATAGGCCTGGTGTAGGACTCAAGTATTTTTATTTCGAAAATACTTTATTTCATGCTCTCTGGTGATGCTGATGCTGTTGATAGGGGTTTACATTCTGAGAACCAATCCATTTAGAGTCTATCAATGTGACAGATTTGGACAGCAGCTGAGTTTGAAACATTGCCCCTTGGTTTCCTGAAGGAGTAATGGATTTCTAGTAAGCCATTGAAAAGACAGGTTAGGAATTAGAGGAAAAGGTCAGGTTTGGAGATAAGAATTTGGATGTCAGCTCATACAAAATACTATATATAAAACCATGAGGATGGACAAGATTGTTCTGATAAAATGTAGGCAGTGACAATACATTTAAAAAAGAAGAAGGCTCACTAGTCTTCCTGAAAAATTATTTTCATCACGTCACTTTTTGAACAAAAACTATAATTGCTTCCTATTTTTGGCTCTGTGGTCCTCAAATTTTTTAATCCAATATCCAGATGTTAGAGTGTTCTTTGTAGATACAATAAAATGCTTGTACATTTCATTACAGTATAATATTGGGGACATTTTTGCTACTATAAAATAATCATAGCTAATACCTACTGATGACTTCTTCTGTTCAAGTACTATTCTAAACGCTAGCTAGCTAGCTAGCTGATAGACTGATAAATAGATGGATAGATAGATAGATAGAGAGATAGATATTTAATTCCAAGTTGTTATTATTACCATCACTATCATCACCATCCTTGTCCTCATTCTGTATATGAGGAAACTGAGGCACAGGTATGTAAAACAACTTCTTGAAGGTCATATACTGGTAAGAGGTGGAATTGGGGTTTAAGTCAATCTTACTTTGACTCTAAGGTCTGTGTTCTTAGTTATTCTACCTAACAGCTGCTATATCTGACTGTAATAAATATATATAACAAATTAGAGTCCCAAGCAGAAGCCTTCCTTAAAAACAGAGCAAAAACGGGGCACCTGGGTGGTTCTGTCGGTTAACCATCTGACTTCGGCTCAGATCATGATCTCACAGTTCATGAGTTGAGCTCCACGTTGGATCCTTTGTCTCTCTCTCTCTCTGCCCCTCCCCCACTTGTGCTCGCTCTCAAACATTAAAAATTTTTAATTAAAAAAAAATAACAAAGCAAAAATCAAGCTGTCAGATTTCAAATGGTTGAATGGCTCTCTGGCTCCTAAAGTCTTTTAGCATAGACTATAAAACAATCATCAGCAATCACCAAAAGTTAAAAAAAAAAAACATTACGGGTTAAACAAGCAAACTTAGAAGCATCACTTAGAATGAAATAAAATTTTATCTCCTAACCTACTTCTATAGTGTAGCTGAAAATAAAACCACATCATTTTATACTAGCTGTTAAATGCCCTGTCCAGCTGGGGGTTCTCCAGGGTTCCTCAGGATTGTACTGGAGTCAAGCATCTCTCATACAATTATAGACTCTTCTGCCTAAATTTCAAAGCCTATCTTTGCCTGGCCACATGTTAGCTATGGATTCACTTGGTGAACGTTCACTTGTGAATATTCTGTGTTTGTTTCTTGTTAACTCTGCTTTCTGTTTCTTTGTTTGATGAAGTGATCATTTCTCACCGGCCATGAACAGAATGACCTCTTTCCAATGTTTGTTGCCCTCAAGCCTGTTGAGAATGGAATCCATCTCAAAGACCACTTCAGGTCTTTCTTTGTCCTATGCATTTCCTCATGGATCTGATCCCCATTTATGTATTTCTAACCCTAAGTGTTGTCATCCTGAATCATTCAAGTTAGATCTTATTGCTTAATGAGGTCAGCTGTAGGAGTCTTCTTTCCTTAGTAAGATGGGAAGTACTTTGAGGGTCTGGACCAAGGCTCACTTCTTTATATACAAAAAAGTAATTAGCACTGGGCTGAGTGCATGCTCTACAGATAATTGTAATCTGTTTCATTTTCCCCAAGTATATGAAGTTGGGTGCTTATTATTGGTCAATTTTGCTTCTTTCTGCCTTGTCCAAAATATCAAAACCAAAAAAAAAAAAAAAAAAAAAACCAAAGGAAAAAACAAAAATGATTGAAACACAATTACTTAAAAGAACAGATTAAGTAAGTGGGAAGCTTATCTTATTAATTCTAATAAAGTATTTAAAGTAATAAACAGGCCAAATGGAACCTATCATCATATCATGAAACTAGTTAATAACAAATATTTGGATTCTAAACAATACTACTTTATACTATTACAGACATTTTTAAGAAGGAGAAATCTTTTACCAAAACTATATATGAGTGGCCTGCAGAAGCTATTTTATTTTCAAAGGAAGAGATAAAACAGAATTTTGTTTATCTATTTAATGTTAACTGAATCTTAGTCATGTTCTGTCACTGAATCTGGATTATTTAAGGATCATTGGAATTTTTATGCTAATAGAAAAGATGGCACATATGGTGGACAGAAAATGAAGGCGCCTTATGTTTACCAAATGTTACAAAATACAGAAATGCACTTCAATCCCCGAAATTCTTTCTTATTATTCACATTTGTGTCAGAAGGAACCCCACTAGCTATTCTCAATAATTTCAAAATGTTGCAATCATTGTCCCTTTTGTTGATACTGACCTAGAGTGTCTGAGGCAATAATTTGCCTCCAGCTGTTTCTCATGGTGACTGTTATGTTGAAAATACTTCAGCTCAAACTGAATGAATGGAACCAAGATGTTAATTCATTATCGAGATTCTTGAAAATATGGGTTGTCAATAAACAACTTGTCCTCCCATCCTGTTTACCTTTTCTAAATTCTAGCTGCCCTGCAAATCCACTTCTGGGTTACGTTTTATGTTTCTGTTTACTTTTGTGATCCTCTGAGTGACATAGGAAGCAACAATAGGAACTATCATTTTGGACTGTTTTCTTCCTTTTGTTTTAATGTTTATTTATTTATTTTAGAGAGAGAGAGAGATCATACTCGCATGCTTGAGCGAGACACAGGCAGAGAGAGAGAGAGAAAGAGAATCCTGAGCAGGCTTTGCGCTGTCGGTACAGAGCTCGACGCAGGGTCGATCCCACAAACAGTGATATCATGACCCGAGCCTAAATCAAGAATCAGATGCTTAACTGACTGAGCCACCCAGGTGCCCCCCGATTGATTTCTGATTAACCACAAATATACAGTTAAATGGAAGCAGTGAGAACACATAGATAAAAAATATCTTCAAAGAGGACAGGCCAGATACCACTTCCTTAATGAAAGATTTCCTCAGCATTACCGTCTGGAATGCTCTCTCCTTGATATGACCCTCCACATCACCTGTAAAATTTTTGGCAAACATTTGGTATTTAAAAATTAATTTTCTATATACCTATGACTTGTTCCTTCAGTAGATAGTTCAGTTCAAATATTTAGTTTCTCGCTATCCAAAATGCCTTGTAGAGCGCCTTACATATAGCACACACACCATAAATACAGTTGCTTAGCCAATCATAAAGAAGGGTTTTGTTTCAGCCAACAGACATTCCTATAGTATGGCATATAACTTGAAATTTCCTTAATTGAACCATATGTTCAATATATAAGGATGCTCTTACTTAGAAGCGTCATAGAAAGATTGTATCGTAGAGTTGGCATTAAAAAAAACATCTGGTATAGTTTTCAACCTACATTAACATACCCTTCTAGACTAGACTTGAAAATGGTCATTGAGTCTCTGTTGAAAGTATCCAGTGATAGAAAAATAGGTGAAAAATTCCCATTCACTTTTTGTGACTATTCCATAAAGAACAGCATCTTCAATCTTTTAGAAAAGGTTTTCAATCAACCTTTTAGAAAAGAATCCAAATTTTTTTTACACACGTGTGTCCACATCTACTCCTTGTTGAACACAGATGACATGGTACCTGATCACATGGTCCTTAGTCAGATAGGCTTTCCTGAACCATCGAGGCCATTCAGAAATCCTTTGAACAACCAGAGATTTATAGCTGCCAGTTAGTCGTGTGAGAATTCGCCAGTTCAAGACAATATCTGAAACAATCCGGTAAGTGTTTGCGGCCTCTAGAAATAAGGGAACAATGTCCTCTCTTGGCAAGGGGTCTTGGCTAGCTCCATGGAGCCACAGGTAGAATGCAAATTTGGAAAGTTGTGCCGCCAATGTGCTTCAGCTGGAGAAAAATCTGTCGTGAGATTCTTATCAGACATCCTTTGATTGTCTCCCTAACAATGGTGAGCAGTTCCACAAGCAGTCACTCCGAATGCCTTTCTGAGCAGAATGGACCCTGCCAAATAATTAGAAGAAGAAGAATATGGGGTTCCCCCACTGTCTGAAAGTAGAGGCTTCCTACGAAGGCTTTCGCACACCAAAATGGCAAAAAAGCAAAGGGGGGACTACCATTTCGCAAAATCTAAAATCCTCTTTGGATTTCTCTCAGTTTGTTATAACAGGTCCTCAAGTAGGTCTTTTGGTACAGGAATGCAGAAGGGGAAGGGATCCAGCAAGAAGTTGATGGGGAGTTTTGGGAGTCACAGTGAAACCGTGGAGACAGCGGTGAAGATAATGTCTAGTTTGTGCCCCCCACTTCCTCTATTCATTTGAAGTCATTTGAGATAAGATGGATTTGAGATGTGTTGTATTAAAAACCATTAGAGGGGTCGCTTGGAGGGCTCAGTCAGTTGAACATCGGACTCTTGATTTCAAAACAGGTTGCAATCCCAGGGTTGTGGGGTCGAGATCTGCACCGGGCTCCTCTTTGAGCATGGAGCCTGCTTGGGATTCTCTCTCCCCACTCTACCTCTGCCCCTCCCCCAATCACGCTCTCTCTCTTTCTCTACAAAATAAGAATTAAAATTTTTTTTTTAAAAACATGAGAGGTATTTTTGTTGTTATTATTGTTTTGGCTAATGATTTGTTTACAGGAATCTTGTTCCAACCGTAACTATTTTATGACAACTGGTCAGAAAAGCTGAGACAGGAAAAATGGAGCACAGGAAAGATGAACTCTCAAACCAGGATAAATTTTGGTTTTGATAGCTGTATGGTGCTAAAACCTCAAGGTGCCCTCTGCCCATTTTGTTCTGATGCTATTATAGATTGGGTTCTCTCACAGCTCACTTGTAACGAGAAGCTCTCAGTGCCTCTTGCGCAGATCGCTGGGAGGTCTTAGGGTAGCCCTGACCTGCCAACTTCAAACCTCACTCTAGCAGCGAAGGACACACTCAGCCACAACAATACTGCCCTTTGGTGTGGTTCCTTGTTGCCAATATGCTAATAGAGGTATCCTTTTGCCAATATGCCAAAGACTGCATGCAATCTTTCTTGCTCCATCTCTAGTAAAGATTGTCACTTCCTTTCGGTGGTCACAGGAATAGAAAGAGTAAGTTACACATGGCTTCTAATTCAAGGATTTAAAATTTTTTAAATGCTTATTTATATGTGAGAGAGAAAGAGACATAGCACATGCAAGTTACATATGGCTTCTAATTTAAGGATTTTGAAAAATATTTTAATGCTTATTTTTGAGAGAGACAGACAGAGCACGAGTAGGGGAGGGGCAAAGAGAGGGAGGCACAGAATCCAAAGCAGGCTCCAGGCTCTGAACTGTCAGCACAGAGCCCGATGTGGTGCTGGAACTCACAGACTGAGCTGAAGTTGGAGGCTTAACTGACTGAACCACCCAGTTGCCCCTAATTTAAAGATTTTTAATCAGCTGGGAAAATAGCAAAAATTATTTGTTTTACTGTGTTTCATCAGAGGAAATTGTTCAGCTCCTTCCAAGCATTATTTCTTAAACGTACTAAGGGCTGGATCCTCAAGTATAAAGATGAATAAGTCGGTCTGACACCTGAGTGGACTCCGGTTTCCATGAGCAAGAGCCAATGTCACTGTAGTGTGACAAGTGCTTCAGTGATAGGTTTTCACTGGGAGCTGTGGGGAGGGATATGCAGCCAGGTGCAGGGAGGGGGGGCTGCACTGAGGGTGACTTCCTGTGCTCGTGTCGTCTTCTCCATCCCTGAAGAGACAGGGTTAAGGACAAAGCAAACAGAGATTTTGACAGGAAATATAGCAGACTGTTTGATTAGTCAAACAGCATTTCAGTATTTCAGCATTTAAATCAACTGTTCTCTGTCCTTCTCATAGCTTTTCTCTTTCCCCATAGTTCTCTTTCCTTGTGGATTGCTTGTCCCTTTCTTCTCTCCCCATCTTGTGGAGTGGAGACAAGTCTGAACCTAAAATACTGAGATGAGATAAAATGGCAAAAATATAGTGCTCTGTCCTGCAGCTCTGGTGCGTACCTTAGGAGATTTCCTTTGTCTTGGGGTGACCGTTTCTATCCCATTCTCACTAGTGACAGTGTGCAATTGCCTAGAAATTTATGGGGGATAGGAGAGATGGCTCTAGCCACAGGGGAAGTAGGACAGAGTCCTGGAACTGGGAATATTGCCAGGCTCATCTTAGAAACATGACTTCCCATGTCCCAGGCTTTGCCATGTTTGTTGGTAGTTTGTCACCAGGGTGAGAATAAAAATCACATTGTTTCAAATTCTGACTCTTTTGCTGTTTAATCCAATGTCACAAGCATGTTGGAAGAGATCCCATTGGGACTTGGATGGTAGATGGTGTTGTTGACTCGTTCTCAGCCTTTTTAGGCACAGGGTGAGTGGCTTCTGCCATGCCCCCACATGATGCCGGGGCTTTGGGAAGAGACGTGTGGTTCTTCCCCGCCCTCAGCCCTCAGGCAGCCATCCTGGGTCCTGGGTAGCAGAAGCAGAGGTAGAGAGTATGAAAGGGTGTTGGTAGCATTAAAAGCTGATGAGGTACTTCAGTAGACTGAATGTTTGTGTCCCCCAAAATCAATATATACAAAGCCTAATCCCAATGTGATGGTATCTGGACACGGGACCTGTGGGCAGTTATTAGATCACAAGGGTGGAGCCCTCATGAATGGGGAGAGTGTCCGTCTAAAAGGAGGCCAGAGAGCTAGCTAGCATGTTGAAGATAGAACAAGAAATTGGCTGTCTGCGACCCGGAAACAGACTCTCACCGGACACAGGATTTGCCAACACCTTGATCTTGGACCTCCCCATCTCCAGAACTGTGAGAAATAAATTCCATGGTATATAAACCTCCCAGCCTATGGTATTTTGTTATAGCAGCTGGAACTAAGACAGAAATGGACAGAGAAATGACCGCATCAACAAGAGTGGAGGTCTATGCAGGATCCTAGGCTCCAAAAGACACAGACACATCTGGCCTCTTTTCCCAGATGCTATGTGGGCCTGTCCTTCCTATTAGTCTATCTGTAGAAAGAAATCCTCATCTTGACCCTCTCTGACTTGTCTCAGTAACCAAAGGGTAAGTATGTCACCAGCTAAGGGGATAACATATCCCTGGAACCTTCCGTGTTGGCTTTAGGGATACACAGAGGACACTGGAAACTACAAGAAGCTGAATCTAGCAGGATCGACAGACACAGAAACGTATCATTTCAATATTAATAGATGATCCGTACTAGGACACCCACCAGCCAAAGCAGCTGTGGCTGACACGTACATTGGTTTATTTGGATTTTGTGGATTAACCTTATATTGGCCAATTGACCATAGCCTCAAACTTTCCTTTCCTTTCCTTTCCTTTCCTTTCCTTTCCTTTCTTTCCTTTCCTTTCCTTTCCTTTCCTTTCCTTTCCTTTCCTTTCCTTTTCTTTCCTTCCCTTCCCTTCCCTTCTCTCTCCTTCCCTTTCCTCTCCTTCCCTTCCCTCCCCTCCCCTCTCCTCTCCTCTCCTCTCCTCCTCTCCTTTTCCCCTCTCCTCCGCTCCCCTTCCCTCTCCTCTCTTTTTCTTTCATCTTTCTTTTTCTCTTAGTATCGTGTGCTGAGAGAGAACATGGCTCTTGGTTTGGGACAGTGGTTGACATGCAACACAGAGCAAAACTAACAGACACCAGTACATGGTGAACCAAGCCAGACAATTAAGTACTTGTGTTGGAAAGGGCTGAGGGAAGGAAATGCAACCTCGTGTTCATATGCCGGACTGGACTGAGAACCACTTCAAAACCAAAGAGGCTTCTTGGAAATAAGCCCCTGCCTGGGGATCCCCAGATGCCCCAAATGGGAAAAGATGGCCTACCACTTAACTTTTATTCTTTCAGTTTCAAAACAAACAACAACGACGACCTCAACTACAGGCAGTACTCCAAAGTTAGATGGTAATGCTTTACCCTTCAAGCCTCAGAGGGCAGCAGTCACAGGGCCCAAGTGTGATTTCCGTGTGTCAAGCGTTCTTCCAAATGCCTTTGTACACATATCGTCCCAGTTAACTCTCCTAAAAGATAATGCTATTTTTTGTTACACCCATTTTATAGATGAGGAAAACTGAGGCCCAGCGAATTTAAGCCACTTGCCCAGGTCCTTGCCTCTAGCCAGGATAGTGTAAGTAAAGACATGACAGAGGCACTTCTGGAAGGAGGCTATGCTCACCACTATACCACACTGCAAGGCACTTCTGAATAGGTCCAGGTTCTTTCCTGAGAGAGAGAGAGAAAAAATCCGGATTCATTGTTGGGAGTTCTTTGACAGCTGGCAGTAGTCAGTCATAGTTTCCAGCTTGACTTTGTACCTTTCAACCATTCCCCGCCCAGAGCAAACCTTGTCTAAAGCAGGAGCAGTCCTGTGATGTCAGGGAACCTGAGAAATCATCCTAGTCCTCAAAGTATCACTCCCCTCTCTGCCAGGGGGACATGACCTTCCCTGCACCATTGGAGGAAAATGGGACACGGCCAATTCCATCCAGAAAGGTGGTGATCAGCCTAAGCCAATAGTCATGTGTCAGGCAGAGATCAGCACCTTTTCTGAGAGCAAGTGTTGGCAGGAAAAGGGTCAAGAAACTTTGAGAAAAGCTCAAAGAGGCCACACAGGGTAGAGAAGACAGCAGGAGGGAGGGGCCAGAACCCAAACATCACCGATGTCCAAGGGTGCCGCAGCCTGACTCGTGCTGACCAGGCAGCCTCAGCTTCAGCAGGGCCCCTGTACAGGGCAGGGGCAACAAGGGGCTCCCTCAAGTCTTAAGTCCCTCAGCGTCTGGCCGTGCAATCTCCAGCCAGTACCTCGGCACTTTGTCATCTTGGTTCCCATAAGATCATGAGGCCTCCAGACCACTGCTTCTGTTCCATTTTCCTCTGTTCCTGGAGGGAGGCGTGTGAATTGTCAGGGCCAGATGACGTCTGACAAGCCAAACCATTTTAAAAGGACGGGGGTTATGCAAAGCCCTTGCAGTTGCTGCAATTAACATCTTCCACCCATTCCACAAATCACAGCTAATTCTCAAACACTGTGAAGACACACCTGTCTAGTGGTTAGGATCCCTAGGTTTTCTTCTTGAGCCCAGTTAGGAAGGTTCTAGTAATCACTAATTCCCTGAAGATGGAGGCTATTAAAGAAGTTCCAATTTCTTCTCTCTCTCTTTTTTTTTTAAATTGGAAAGCTCCCCCTTTATTTCTGTAGACCATGGGTGCATAGCCATTAAAAAAGAAAGTCATTCGAGAAATGAGAGATGGCTTGTTTTAAAAGAACCAATGATGAAAAATTAAAAGAAACAGAAAGAACCAAAAACATGTAAAGTCATCAGGAGAAAAAAAAAATACCGACATGGAGTGTTGACAAGCAATCTTCTGTCACTACGTAGACTTTGAGCAGGGAGAGGGACATAGAAAAGGAGGAAAGAACAAACAGAAAAAGGAGAAAAGCTGTCTGGGTTTTTGCATGCTCTAGAAAAAGCCTCTTCTCTGACCCCTGACCTCTGAGGCCAAAGTTCAGAGACCCTGGGTGAACCCATGAATCAGAACCTCCCTCATTTCCATACTTGACATTGATCGAGAATCCCCTAACCTCACAGTAATCTATAGGACTGATGGGGCACAGTGGTGACAGGGGTGGCGCTCACACAGAGTACCGATTCCAGAATGAGAATCCTTTCTGGAATGCCTATAGTCAGGAGCAGAGCAAGGCCACTGATTTCCATTGTACGTAGAGCCAATTTGCTAAGCAGATTATCAAAAGTTATGCAAACTTCACAGCCATAAACCAAGAATAGTGGGTTTTACTGAGACTCTAATTTCTTTCATATTCTACAAAAAAAAAATGGAGCTTCGTGGCCACACTCTGTGGGCCCTACAGTGTGGGTGTACATGCCGATATTTGGAATTCCGTAAATTTTGAGAGGGTGACTTTCAAAGCAGTGCCTCAACATTTTTGTTTTGGTTGCAGTTTTCAACAGCTGTCATTTTTGCTTTTTGATGATAAACTACTCTTGGTCTGGCTTCATTATTACCAATCTGGTTTGATGAAGTTTATTTGATTGTGCAGTGATGCATTTATGTATCAAGCTTTTTTTTTTTTTTTTTTTTTTTTTTTTTTTTTTGCCTATCATATCCCAATTACTCCACCAAGGTACATGTGTTCTGGTTGAAATATGACTCACCCTCATCCTTGTGCTAGAGCAAATATAAGTCCCCCAAGGTGCTTGGATGGCAAAACCTTCAAGTACTATGTACCATTTATACATTTGTTCTATTTAACTAATTTGCAACTTACTAACAAGATAAGGTAGTAACATTACCTGGTTGGTTTTAGGTTTATACATGGACTTATATCTTGAAATCAGGTGGATAGCCTCATATGTTTTTCACATACAGGAAGTAAATGATCCTTATATATCAACAGCAATCAGTTTGCTGCAATGTGTTTTATTTTCTTTCTCATCGGTTTTATGTGACCAATAGAAAGTGGGAATAGTGCCTGAATGGCTTAGTCGGTTGAACATCTGACTCTTGATCTCAACTCAGATCTTGATTTTTCTTGCCTAACTTTTAATCTTAATCTAAAAAAATTTTCAGGGACGCCTGAGTGGCTCAGTCCGGTAAGCATCTGACTTTGGATTTTGGCTCAGGTCATGATCTCACGGTTTGTGGGTTTGAGCCCCGCACTGGGCTCTGCACTGACACTACGGAACCTGCTTGGGATTCTCTCTCTCTCCCTATCTCTCTGCCCCTCCCCTACTTGTGCTCTCTCTCTCAAAATAAATAAATAAACTTAAAAAAATTTAAAAGTTTCACACATATTACCTTCAGGTAGTCTGGAACAAAATATTTTTTAAAAAAACCTTTAAAAATATCTTGTGTCTGATAAGGTTTACAGTAAGATCCAAAGGACTAGAAATACTACATATAATAAATCTTCAGAGCATGATCCTCCCTTGTCCTCACCACTGTATCCCCACTTAAGGTCTAGAGTACTGCCCTACATCTTTAGCTTATTGGGACTACCCCACAAGCCTAGTAAAGGAAGAAATCAGACTCTAGCTTTAAATCATTTTGTCTCATTACAAAAATGATGCATGTCCGTGTTCAAACTTTGGAAGATACAACAGAACCCAAAGGCAAAAACATTAATGACCCAGCCATTTTACCGCCCACTCTTAATAAATCGGAATATCTAACCTGAGTCCTTATTTTAAACAAAAAAAGGTAGACATATAGATTTTTGTTACAGAATTAGAATCATTCTGTATATACTTTTGTGAAGTGACTTTCCTGAGCAATACATCAAGGACATATCCCCCAAGTTATTGGATGTTACTTTCTAAAATAACATTTTTTGGTTGTGAAATAAATGAATAAATTTATCATCTTTACTTAAACAATTCCCCTGGGTCCAAGATCTTGTTATTATAGAAACAATGCCATGTTATCTTGGTAGGTACATCTCTGCTCTTACCCAGATCGTTCATGATTAATTTCTAGGAGTGAAGCTAAAAGTTATGAATATTCACCGAGTTTTTGAAACATGTAGTCAAATGCCTTTCAGAAAGGGGGTCAGACCTTGTTTGTTCATTAGAGAGAAATGTGAGATGTTTTGTTTCAGAAAGCCTAGTTTCCTGGCCCTTCTGGAAAGTCTGTCCCATCGCCAGGCTGAGTGAGTACTGACAGGCCCGCTTTGTGAAGGCCACTTTGAGTAGTCTTGCCATGACCTTGAACTACAGGGGATACCATTACTTCATGCCCATTGTTGGTAATCTAGAATGCAGTGGGAAGGGTACTGGGCTTGGAGACAGAATGTCTGAGTTCAGGCCCTGAGACACACACTAACTACGTGACAAAATTAAGCAGATAATCTAATACGTCTGGCTTTGTCTCATTTGTAAAATGAAGGATTTATTCTAGATGATCTCTCTAATGTCTTGCAACTCAAAAATTACATAATTCTAGGGCACCTTAGTGGCTCAGTTGGTTAAGCGTCTGACTCTTGATTTCATCTCAGGTCATGATCTCGTGGTTCATGAAATTGAGCCCCACATCAGGCTCTGTGATGACAGTGTGGAGCCTGCTTGGGATTCTCTCTCTCTGTCCCTCTCTCATTCATGCTTTCTCTCTTTCTCAACATAAATAAATAATTTTTTTAAATTATTATATAATTCTGTCATGCTTTAGACAAACCATCAATCTATCCACCACCACAGGTAACTTGAAAGACTATGAGCTCAGACTCTGGAAAGTGCCAAGTCTGTAGAGATCAGCTGAGATTGTTGACCATAAGGCAGGGGACAAGATGGCCTTAAGATAAAAGATAGTCCAGGGGCACCTGGGTGGCTCAGTCAGTTGAGCGTCCAACTTCAGCTCAGGTCATGATCTCACCTTTCATGGGTTCGAGCCCCGCGTCGGGCTCTGTGCTGACTGTTAGCTCAGAGCCTGGAGCCTGCTTCGGATTCTGTGTCTCTTTCTCTCTCTGCCCCTCCCCTGTTCACCCTCTGTCTCTCTCTGTCTCTCAAAAATAGATTAAAAAATTAAAAAAAAAAAGATAAAAGATAGTCCAGGTTTCATGAATGTCACATGAATTTCACCACCTCCAGTTGGTGCTCTTCACAAATAACAAGACTTGGAGACTCTGAAACCAACTGTATTACCGATATGGGATTCCTCTGTCATGAGCACTCTAAACGACCTTTTATTTGATGCTTCGGGATCGTGGCCTGAAGCGGAGGTGAGATGTAGAATCCCATTCAGAGCAGTGAATTGTCCCAAGTCAGCAGCCAACTTACTCACCCTAAACAGAAACATCATGTTCTTAAGTTTTTCAACTGGGAAACGGCCCAGAAATGATACAGTCTCTTAGCCAGATTAAAGTAGCAGGTGCATGGGAGCTGAGATCAGCCTTTGTTCTTTGCTCTCTGTGCTAATTTATTACCCTCACCTAATACCTTGCTTCTCCGGCGGGGCGGGGGGGAGGTAGGTGAGGACAAAGATACAACCCGCTTTACGGCGGATCTCTGTTTTGGTTTATCAGCTGTCACATGGCTTGTCCTGCACTTTGGCTTCCTAAATTAAAAAAAGGGGAAACATTTGTGGGGCGCCTGGGTGGCTCAGTTGGTTAAGCATCTGACTCTTGATTTTGGCTCAGGTCATGATCTCATTGTTTGTGGGATTGAGCCCTGTGTTGGGTTCTGCACTGACAGTGAGGAGCCTGCTTGGGATTCTCTCTCTCTCTCTCTCTCTCTCTCTCTCTCTCTCTCTGCCCTCCCACCGCTCATGCTCCTGTGCACGCATGTGCTTTCTCTCTCCAAAATAAATTTTTAAAAAAGAAGGGAAAAATGCTTAATTCTGTTTTAATCATGAGAACTACACTTTATTGAGAGCTTACTATGTGCTACTGACTGGACTAAACACTTTACATACATTAGCTGAGAGAATAAAAACAACTCTGTGTGCAAGGTACAATTATCCTATTAAAAATAGGCAACAGGGCAGAAACAGGCTAAATTATTTTCCCCAAGTCATACCCGTAGGGAATGGACGCAGGTCTAACTTCAAAGCCAATAACAAAGTCTACAAAGACCAAAACAAACAAACAAAACTTATAAAATGAAAAAAAAAAGTGTTATAAGTTCCTGGATAAAAGATGTTGGTGTCTGTGGATAAAGCAGAGTGTATTCTATTTCTTCAAGATTTTTAAGTCTGTAATACTGGTTTATCTGTGTCAGTCTTGCCCTAACTTCAACCAGATCATAAACTACAATTTCCGTATTAGCCTATAAACATTGCAACCATTTCACTCTAAAAGTAACATTGGATCCCTTAGACCAATACTTCTCAAGATGTTTGACCTGTGCACACAGTTTGAAATGAATTTTACATCGTGATTCAGTACACATTCTCACACACATATATATGAAGCAAAACTTCATGAAATGTTTTTCTTATTATATGAAACACACCCTGTTTTCTATTTTGCTTTATTTTATTTTCCATGCTATTTATAATGCAATAAACTGGTTTCAGGACTGACTAACAGAACCTATAGTTTGACACAGTGCCCTGTACACCATGCATTTGATTCATCGTGACATTTGCTCTGAGCTAGTGGGCAACTCCTTCATTATTTCCACTTCCCCCAGTCTTTAACTCTCTGATACTCACCCACCAAGAGAAGGATCCAATGCTCCACATTAAATATTTTAATTTTCCAAAACTTTCCTTCACTTCCTACTCCAAGGGAAGTCTGCCCTCTAATGATACAAAAGCACCATTGACTTCAAAGACTCGTCTCCTAAGAAATAGACAAAAAAGGAGATTCTGAATATAAGAGGGTTGAAAAGAACCTTAGAGTTAATGGAGTCAAAACTCTTTATTTATTTATTTGTATATTTTTTCCCAAAGGATACAGGAGAGCTGATGCATAGGGCACATGTACCCCAATGTTTATAGCGGTGCTATCAACAATAGCCTAATTATGGAAAGAGCCGAAATGTCCATCAACTGATGAATGGATAAATGAGATATGGTTTACATATACAGTGGAATACTACTTGAGAAAGACTAAAAAGAATAAAACCTCATCATTGGCAATAAGATGGATGGAACTGGAGGGTGTTATGCTAAATGAAATATGTCAGTCAGAGAAGGACAGATCTCATGTTTTCACTCAGATGTGGACCTTGAGAAACTTAACAGAAGACCATGGGAGGAGGAAAGGGGGAAAAGATAGTTTCAAACAGAGAGCAAGTGAGGCAAACCATAAGAGACTCTTACATAGAGAGAATAAAATGAGGGTTGGTTGTGGTATGGGGAAGAAGGGAAAATGGGTGATAGGCACTGAGGAGGGCACTTGTTGGGATGAACACTGGGTGTTGTATGTAAGCAAGTCTACTCCCGAAGCCAAGAGCACACTTTGTACACTGTATGTGTGTGGTAAGTACCCTCCCTAAGGGAAGAAAAAAAAACAACCAAAAAACCCTCAAGGCAACCAGGTTATACGCACACGTGACAACATCCCTCACGACCTTATCACATGAGACCACTTCATCAGACTACATGTTTGTATGTTACCATATATGGGAGACAAAAAAGTGGAAAATATATTTTAAAAAAACTATGCCACATGGCGTACGGGGGCTCAGTTCTTTGGGCGCGAACCCAACGGAGCAGTGCTGGCAGGGATAAAGTTGCTTCCTGGAAAGAAAAGCCTTGGTGTCAGGATTCTCTGTGTGAGAATCCTGCTATGTGGTAGCTAATTGACAATAAGTTACATTGAAAATAAGTAAATAAATAAACTTTTTATTTAGAGGAGAGGGAAAACGGAGGCCCAGAGAGGCCCCGGAGAAGTGCCGGGAAGCTATCTGCCGTGGCCCCTGCTTGGTGTTGGACAACAGAATTGACTCCATATTTTAAGGAAGACCCTTTCATTTGGATTGAGGGAGCAAAGCAGGAGGATGAATTGAGCCTTGATTCTGAATATTTTGACCAAAACAACATGAGACAATTCTCCTAAGGAAGTCCAACAAGTCAGTTTGATAAATTGCTGTGAAAATAAGAGAGCACTTACCCTACATTTTGGCGAAGAAGGAGCCACAGTATGGAAGTTTCCTTGTCATTCTGTTATGTGCTGCTAAAGCACTCTGCCTCTCTCTCCTAGTCCTAATGTAGTTTATATCAGACTGTGTTGTAACTGTCTTTTTACCTGTCTGTATCCCTTAACAGCTATATCATGATGTGATGGACACAAGGAAATCCATCTCATGAACCATTATATCCCACGTGCTTCTGTAGGTTTTTCTGGTGAATGAATGAATGAGTATTGAAGCATGCCTACAGTGTGTTAGATGTATTTGGTAAAAAAAACTTTTGTCTGCTTATGTCCTACCCATTTTTCAAGATCTTTTGTATAAAGTAATCCTTGACTTACCCAGAAAGACTCAGAATCTGTCCCTCCTGGTATCTCTTTCTACTTTGTGAATGCCTTGCTAGCAGCCACCAGATTCTTCAGGCAGTTTTGACTTTTTATATTCTACCATTTGGGGGCGCCTGGGTGGCTCGGATGGTTAAGTGTCCGATTTCGGCTCAGGGCATGATCTCAAGGTTTGTGGGTTTGAGCCCCCACACCCTGGTGCTGACAGCTCAGAGCCTGGAGCCTGCTTCGGATTCTGTGTCTCCCTCTCTCTCTGCCCCTCCCCCGCTCATGCTGTCTCTCCCTCTCTCAAAAATAAATTACAAAAACATTAAAAACAATTTTATGTTCTACCATTTGACATCACAAAGAGTAAATACAAGTACAATTCAGTGCTAAGGCTAGATGCAGAATCATAGGTCACTCTTTAAGACCTACCATTCAGAATCCAGCCCAATCTCTAATTTATTTACCCTACTTTTCTCTGGGGTCACTGAATGGCTAGCTAAGGATGAATAGACAGTCCACAAGGAGAATAACTTTTATGTATGTGTGTATATATGTGTATGTGTATCATGGGAAGTAACATTTAGACAGCACCTGACCTATTTACCCCCTCAAAAACCTGACCTATATACTCCCTCAAAAACATTTTAAAAAATCATTACAAAAAAACAAAACAGAACTCCCCTGAGATCCACTCAGCTGCTCTTTGTGATTGGAACAACAGACACTCTTGAAACACAGTCTATCAGCTGCCATTCTAACAGCAGGTACGGGGACATGAATGTATGTTTTAACTACCTGGGAGGAAGGGCACTTATCTATAATCCCCGCGAAACCAATTAAACTGAGAAATATTCCATTGTGTAGCATCTACGTTAAATCTTACCTTCCTCAACCCCTGTACAGCAAGAACATATCTACCCACTCCCTGATAGAGCCTTAGAAAAGCAAAAGGAATTTGGTATTATCAATGTGCTGGTTGATCAGATATGAATTCATTTGTTTTTCCCAAAATGACTTATCAGCATGAACAGAGCTGGCTGGCCCAAGTGTGAATTGTGCTCCAAATACCATTTCTGAGTTCCCCAGAGCCCAAGAATGTTTTATCTCCGGGGTTGTTTCCCCTGTTTGTTTGTGTTTTTTTAACTTCTTACCTATTGAGATGCAATTTCTGGGTCAGGAATCCTGTAAAGACACCAAGAATTAGCGCTACTGAAGGAAATGCCCCGCTCAGGCTGTCTGGTGGCCAGCGTGTCAGGTAGGGTTTCAGCTTTCATCAAAAAACACTGGACAGTTGGAAGTGAGATGAATTGCCTGAAGACAGCTTCCAGGGCTGCACATCTGGGGCCCTTCTTTGTGCGGCCACTATTTTGTTTTGTTTTGTTTTGTTTTTTCCTGTCTGGGCACAATGGAAAATGGCCAACATGAACGGCAGGCAAGGCCCCAGGCCCGGCAGCCCTGAGTGCTAAACCAATACCCCAGGAGAAAGAGTAGAGCTTCCTTCAGCCTCATCCCATTACCTGTCTCACCCGACCTCTGAGGGGTCCCACACATCCCATAGTGGGTTGACATCAGGAGGCCTAACCAGGGCCTCATTCTTCCCAGACTCTGATGCCTGACGTCATCTTGTTCTATGTTTTCGAGACATGCTCTCGTCTTGCACCTTTCTGGGCCAGACTCACTCCATAGAAGTCTCCACAGCTATCTCCTTCCTACAGATGTATGTGGAGAGGCTTACCTCAGAAAGCCCTGATTTATTTTTTCGATCCCTTGAGCAGAAAAGCAAGCCAAAACGACTTAAATAAAAGTGACTTTGAGTGCCCAGAAATCTTTCTAAAGGTGAAACAAATGATAAGGGATGTCAATGGAGATTTCTCACTAGAAATATTTAATGATTTGAGGCAAAATAAAGTCCTCCATGTTTGTGGTTCTCGCACATTTCTTTTGAGTTTCCATGACTTACTTCCGCACATACATGACACATCTAACGTGAGGGGGACCTGAAATAAGACCTGAGAGACACTGTCAGAAATTTTTTGTAACCTAAAGAAATTCTTTCTTTTTAGGCTGGTGCTGTCTGGGTTTATAGCAGTAATGTTGATAAGGATCATAGAATTACAAGGATGCTTCTGAGTCCAAGGCTAGACTCATATACCTAAGCAAGTTTATTCAGCTTTTCTTATGAAAAATTCCCAGGGAAGTGATTCCACAAACCCCCTTACTGAGGTCCTACAGTCATGTAGCTTCTAAGAAAGGCAGTTCAGCAAGAAAATCAAAGTCAAGGTCAAAACTAGAAAATCTGACAACAGTATCGGCGGGTACTCCTGGCCCAATGCGAGCATAAGTCAGATGTCAGAAGTTCAGGAGGTCAAGGTAAGAGACTCACAGCATTTGCAGTTACCAGTGGTCAGAGCGAGAAAGAAAAGAAAGGATTCAAGGTGAACAGTCATAGGTTATTGGGAAGCCAGGTATCTGAGGTCCAGATAGGAGATATACTGAAAAACTAAGAAAGAGTCGTAAGATCACCTGCAAGTAGATAATTCTGATGTAAATCTGACTCGCAGACAAGGTCAGTTACCAACATAAGTTGCTTGTATGATTCTTGATGTGGGGTCATTAGGACAGGAAGGGGAGGCATTTCAGAATAATTGATCTGAACTACCTGAGCCGCATGTTTAAAGTATGTAACTTTATTTTTTTATTAGTTTCAGGTTAAAGAATGTAACTTTGAACATATTTAGAAACATCAGACCTCACCGGAGACATGAAAGTCACCTTGTCTCTTTTATCCTCATGTGAGGACATGCTCCTTGGTTTTCATTTCTCTAAACTACCCAAGTCATGAATGCCAAGTTCTTTCATGCTTAGATTTTTCTAGAATGGCTGTTATCCAAGGTCACGACACCCTCTAGGTCTATGAAGGTGTCAGACTGAACAGCTCAACAGGGAAAATGATCAGGCTGTCTTAGCAGAAACAAAGCTCTCCAGCCCCTCCCCCATTAAAATTCTGAATAGATTCTTCTTCTGAAATTTGCTCTTAAACCAAGTTACTTTTTTCGTGAGGGCTACAGTGTCTTCCCTACAAACCCAACCAAACTTAAATGGTCTCTTCTTAATTTAAAATTATAAGACTGTGGTTATAGATTTATGAAAAAGGATGTGTCTTTATAATTCATGCTTAAAACATTGTGATAATACTCTACAGTGCCAAAAATTGAATTGGTTACTTATTGGCTCTTGCTACCCCCTAAAAGGGGGTCAAAACAATGACAAAAAATAAAACTTCTTTTTGTGCATGTGAACTTCTTCACTGTCACTAAAATAGCAAGAAATCTTAGTTATTTTCCATCATATGTTTTGACCAAAAGAGAGACAATGTCAATGTCCTATGTATTACATGTTAAGGAGTATGATGACTTCTCCCTCTGATTTTTTAAAAACTTGAAAATAATTTAGCACTTTTCCACATGACTCATGATAGATTTGAAGCCCTTGGGAAACACTGGTAATTAGTGCTGCTGGAGGCTGTCTAGTGGCCAGTGTGTCAGCTAAGATTCCAGGTCTCATGAGAAAACACTGGACAATAAGATGGATTGCCTAAAGATGGCTCCCAGAGATGAGCATATGGGGACAGTTCTTCACAGAGGCATTGTTTTCTTTCTCTATCTGAGCGCAGTGGAAAATGTCTAACGTGAAAGACAGAGCTCGGGCTCAGCAGCCTCCCATGCTTAGCCGACAGAGATAGAATCAACCACCAAACCCTAACTCACATTCATCGGAATAATATCACTTTTGTGGACATATTTGTGGCTATGTCTGTCCTTAACTTGTGTCTCTCGCACCTCTCCTGGAGTCTACAAAATGGATTCTATAGCTGTACGGTTCAACACCGTCTACAGGATAAGGTCTAAGTTCCTTCCTTTGGCCTTCTGAGCCTGCTTCCTCTGCTAATCATATCTCTTCACTATGCCCAGAACACACCTTATATACTTCCATCTCTAGGTCTTTACCCCCATCACTCACCTGCTAGGAATACTCTTACATCTGCTCTGGTTGCTGAAATTCTACTCATCTTTCATCAACATACAGTTCAAGTTCAGCTTCTACCAAGAGGCCTTTCCACCACGGGAGTTCATTAGAAGGTATCATCTATACCACCTGTTTGCCCTTTACTGCTCCATTTCTGTCGGATTGTGTACTGTCTCCTCACCTACATTTTAAGACTTTTAGAGACAGAGACCAAGTCTCTGATACTCATTCATAATTCAGTCTTTCATTTATTTTATTTTTAAAAATTTTTAATGTTTATTTATTTTTGAGAGAGAGTCAGTGAGAGCCAGGGAGGGGCAGAGAGAGAGAGAAGGAGACACAGAATCTGAAACAGGTTCCAGGCTCCTAGCTGTCAGCACAGAGCTAGATGTGGGGCCTGAATCCAGGAAGCTCGAGATCATGACCCAAACCGAAGTCGGATGCTTAACTGACTGAACCACTCTGGTGGTCCTCATTTATTTTTTTAAAGTTTATTTATTTATTTTGAGAGAGAGAGAGAGAGAGAGAGAGAAGAAGAAGAAGAAGAAGAAGAAGAAGAAGGAGGAGGAGGAGGAGGAAGAGGAGGAGGAGGAGGAGGAAGAGGAGGAGGAGGAGGAGGAAGAGGAGGAGGAGGAAGAGGAGAGGCAGAGAGAGAAGGAGAGAGAGAGAGAGAGAGAGAGAGAATCCCAAGCAGGCCCCATATTGCCAGCACAGAGCCCAACACAGGGCTCAAACCCACAAACCATAAGATCATGCCTGAGCCAAAACCAAGAGTCAGACGCTTAACCGACTGAGCCACCCAGGCGCCCCCATCTTTCATTTACTGATTGAGTTATTCGTTTAACAAAACTTACTGATCATCTATTATGCTCAAATACAATTTTGTAAGTAAGGAAAAGATGAGTTATGTACAGCCCTTAGCTGCAAAGAGTTAAAATTAGCCAGAAAACTCTTCTCAGATAACAAATTTCAAAATATAACAACTAATGATCAATTCCCATTAAAAGAGATCCTGTTTATCCATTAATAAAGAAGGTAGAGGTATCTTGCATCAGAATCATGAACGCAAGATTATATCCCAAAAACTTAATACATGCATGATATCATAAAAAGTTGAATTTCTGCCAGCCCGATGAAGCTACCAGAATAGGCTGTGTATCCTGTAACTAGTGTCTCTACCTGAGAAAAATCAGAAACAAAAGCGAGGCCCATTATTCAGCAACCCTCTGAAAATTTGACTCGTCAGGAGCCTGCTGAAGACTAAAATGCTGTCTTTTTAGGGCAGACAGAAAGTAAGTATTCGGTTGATTTTTGCAGTATCTCAGTGTGTCCTGGAAATGTGTGGCTTCAGGAATGTCCTGTGAGCTGTGTGTGTAACTGGTGATAACTGGCACATGACCTCTTTCCCGAAGGCCTTTCTTGCTGATAAAAGACTGGTGCGAACAGAGCAGAGGAAATAACTTAGAGGCACCATTATCCCTATAAGTTCTTATTTCCTCCGGTACCTTAGGGCCAGAATTAGATTGATCCCCGAGAGAAGAAGATATCCGTGCCATCAGTTCCCGGTAAAGTAAACATTTTCTGTGCAGATTGGTAATAAGTCTGATTACATTTCTGCAGAAATTCCTCAGTCATCCCCTGAGTTCTGCCCACTTCCAAAAGATAGACAGATTCCTTCGTAGGAAAGAAATTGCTCCCAATGCTCACTGCTTTCTAATGTTGATGCTACCCTAGTTCTGTTTCTCTTCTCTACTGTTATCCATAAGATGTCTTTTTTCCTCAGTGGGTTCACCCAATCATATTACTTCTTAAATTATTCTATGGCACCTCTGGAATGGAATTTTTCCGAAGATCTAGTATCTCGATGACTCCATACATAAGTTTCCTTCTAGTTACCTTTTTATGGCAACAGAGAATCAATGAAATCATTTTTTTGGAATATATAGTATTTCCAATTCTGCATTCATGAACTTACCCTCTGTAAGGACTCTGTAAGGAAATGCTTAGATCCTTACTAAGCACTTTCTACAGAGTCCTTTTAATATTCCAAGAAATAAATTTGCCAAAAGAGAATTTTTCTAAATACATTCTTGGAATTTTAAAGATGTATAGCTCTCCAAAGCTAAATACTTTATATGTTGAAAGTCTAAATTATTTCTGGTGAAACCTTTTGTCCTCTTCTCAAATGGGATGCATCCAAATGACAGTATTGGTCCCTGCCAAGAAGTCCTAGTCCATGAGCAAGCCAAACCTTCCCTTCCATGTGTTATAAAATGGCAGTAGTTAAATTATACAATAATAAAGTGATTAATTTTAAAGACAGCACACAATGTATTTGTTCATGTATTTATATATAAAATGCACTTGTAAATAAACACATAGTATGTTGGATGATCATAAATGTCTAGGAGATGAAAAAGAACAGAAGTGAATCTGGTGTCCAATGAAGGGCTCACTAAGAAGACAATAGCTGAAGAAAGACCCAAGTAGGTCTGGGCACCAGCCATGTGAAAATCTGGGAAAATATGGGAACAGCCAAAGCCTGGGGGATGACATGTGTGACAAGCAAAGAGGTCAGTGAGGGCGGGGACAATTTTAATTGATGGGGCTGAGAGGGGGGAAGGGATCCCTTAGGACTTCGAAGGCCATTGTGGGGGTGTGAGTGGGAGGGCAGAGGAAGGTGTGGAATGGGGATGTAATGTGCATGGCCTTATTTTCACAGTATTACAATATTAAGAGGAAGTCAGCATGGCTGGCATTTCCACTTAAAAGGGAAAAATAGAATGGAGATGCCATTGAAATATGAAGAAAGTCTAAAGAGAAAATCACAAGGGGACCAACAAAGAAAGTTAATTCATTTTTACTCACTGTACAAAGATTTTGAAATGTTCTTTATATGAGTTTGTGTAGAAACATGCTGCTTTTTCTTTCTCTTCTCAAAGATACCATTTCTAGAGTCTTTTTGGGCCATTTGTTCCTATCAGGACAAAAGTACTTAACAAATGCATCTATACATGCACAGTTCATCATTTATAAATTATGCATTTATATCTACATCATGTATGACAACTATAAAGAATACATTTTAAAATAAGATAAAAATGAGATACTTTAAAAGTAATTTTTATTTCCTTCGGTCCTATTTTGTTAATAGTTTTGTCTTCTTTATTTAATGTTTTATTTTTGAAAGAGAGAGAGAGAGAGAGACAGAGTATGAGTGGGGGAGGGGCAGAGAGAGGGAGACACAGAACTTGAAGCAGGCTCCAGGCTCTGAGCTGTCAGCACAGAACCCGATGCAGGGCTCAAACCCACTAACTGTGAGATCGTGACCTGAGCCGAAGTCGGACACTTAACCAACTGAGCCACCCAATAATTTTGTCTTCTATGTATTAATGGTACCAAATAGTTTTTAGCTCTCATCTGGAATATTGATGATGTTTTGAATTCTTGGTTTTTAAATGTCTAATTGCAGTGGTGGATATTTCAAACCACAGATATACATCCTTAAATGAGACTCATTCTTAACCATAATGACTTTAAATTCATACATCAGGTAGTCTTCCTAATTATTTTGGATTTTTTTTTTAGAATTCATGTTATTTTGACTTCTTATTTCATATCGGATTAAATAGTGTTTTTACCTCCTACAGTGGCCAATGAGAGCTTATTTGGGACTCAGAAGAGTCAGCTTTACCCTTTTTTCCCTTTTGTCAGTGTAATCAATATTATCTTAATCACCCATCTCTTTCCAATTTTGTATGTCCTCAATCGTGTTGATTTAATTCAGTAAAACTAGATAATATCTGTAATCCACTGAACCAGGCAAACACAAATGACAATACGTGCCACTCTGCTGAGAGTGACCAACTGACTTTCAGCCCTCCACTGGCCCTTTCTCTCAGGTCCCTCATGGACCATGGTCATATGGCACCTTTGTCATTTGAATGAAAGGCAACAGTGTCAAGACACAGAGATGGGACACCTGGGACAGTTAAGTGTCCGACTTCATGATCTCATCTGTGGGTTCGAGCCCCTCATCCCACATCAGGCTCTGTGCTGACAGTTCAAAGCCTGGAGCCTGCTTCAGATCTTGTGTTTCCCTGTCTCTCTCTGCCCCTCCCCGTCTCACTCTCTATCTCTCTCTCTCAAAAATAAATAAGCATTAAAAATTAAAAAAAAAAAGACACAGAGACTATAGAGTTTTACTATTTACTTTTCATTTGGTAAAACATAAATGAAAACAGTAAATCAACATTTTCTTCCTCTGCTGCCAAGACTGTCTTGTTCACCAACAAGGGTATGACTATCCCAACTTGAGGCCCTCTGGATGGAGCCAAAGAGTTTTCTGGAACAGCTACCTGGTGTGTACCTTCAGTACAGGGATGTGACTTCATTGAATGATATGACCTCATTCAACCTAATGATAGGAAACCGTATCCTAGAAAAGGATAATAGTATATAAACACTAGTCATAAAAGAAAAATAGAATGCCATATTGGTTGGGAGTTGGATGGGTAAAAGTGGGGGCCAGGTATCAGACCTCTGAGATCTGATGGATGATCATTAACATGAGAACACAGGAGGGGCGTCCAGGTGGCTCAGTCGGTTAAGCATCTGACTCTTGATTTTGACTCGGGTCATGATCTCACAGTTCTTAAGCTCGAGCCCCACATCAGGCTCTGTGCTGACAGTGCAGAGCCTGCTTGGGATTCTCTCCCTCTCTCTCTGCCCCTTCCCTTCCCACACACACACACACACTCTCTCTCTCAAAAATAAAATAAACATAAGAAGAAGGAGGAGGAGTTGGAGAAGGAGGAGGAGGAAGAAGAACACAGGAAGAGGGGAAGAGGCAAACGTCCCTGAGCAAAGGCCCAAATCATATAAACACCAGGAATTCAGGCATGTCAGGGCCTGTCTGGAGGGCCAAGTGGTCCCCGAAAAGACACAGTGAGTAGACATGCCAAGGCTGAGGGCTGAAGCCCAGCGGCAGAACTCTTCTGGAAGAGGCTGCTCCTTAAATCTGGGCCTGAGTCCTAATGGGGAGGGAGAGACAAGGCGACTAAGGCTGGCTTGGGGCTTTGCATACAATGTGGGCCACAACACCCAGATTATCTTCCAGACTTCCCTCAAGGAGAAAAAATTTAGTGTTTAGAGAACTAGATGTCCTGTTTCCCCATAAAGAATGGGAAATAGGTGCTGAATTGCTGTAAGAGCAATAGGAAATGAACTCATTGCCTAGGAACAAAAGTATGAGAGTTTTATCCATCCAGTTTAGGGAGGCAAAGAAAAAAGCAATGAGGATTAGAGCAACATCATTGCCAATGTGGAAAGAGAGAAAATGCCACCAAGTTGGTGGTGGTGGCATGAGTGACAGCACTGGAGAAAGCTGAGTCCCAGAGACCAACTGGAAGGAATAAGAGAAAACAGTAACCTTGAGAGGTGGAAGAACATGGAAACCTCTCCCAAGGAAAATTTTCTAAGGAACTTGGGATTTTAACTATCTCTTAAGGTTTACTTTGTTTTTGAGAGACAGAGAGACAGAGTGCAAGCAGGGGAGGGGCAGAGAGAGAGGGAAACACAGAATCTGAAGCAGGCTCCAGGCTTTGGGCTGTCAGCACAGAGTCAACACAGGGTTTGAACTGGAGGACCACAAGATCATGACCTGAGATGACATCGGATGCTTAACCAACTGAGCCACCCAGGCGTCCCCTAGCTATCTCTTGATTGGTGCTAAACCATAGATTTTTGTTTTATATTATTTAACATAATCCTATTGAACTTAATGCTGATATGACTCAGAAAACTTCTTGAATAAAAAAAAGAAAATTTACTAGCCCATGGGCTAGTAGACAAAGTTGATGAATATGTAAACTTTTCTCTCTTTTCTTCTTAATTTAAACTTAGGATGGGGACAGAGAGTACCTTTAGTACTTTAGTACTAAACTAAAACCTTTAGTACTTTAGTTCAAAACTCTGGGGACAGTCTAGCATAGGGGTTAGAAGTATATATCTTGGAAAAAAAAAAAAAGAAGTGTATATCTTGGGTCCAACAGACCCAAGATCCTACTATTCACTAGCCCTAAGACTGGGGCCAGGGTAACCTTTCTAATCTTCAATTTTTTCCACAGTAGAATGGAAATTGTAATACTATATTACTCTTAGAATGATAAATGATAATATGCCTTCAGCATATCTACTGTAATTAACTCAATGGAGCATTCAGAGAGCCAGCAATTACAAGAGGGAAGTCCAGATAGAGAGTATTTCCAAACACAGTAAAATCTTGGATTGCAAGTAACTTATTCTGCGAGTGTTCTGCAAGGTAAGCAAACATTTTTAATAAATTTTACCTTGATAAATGAACGATATATTGCAACACGAGTAGTACGTGACACCGAATGTCACATGATCTCAACTAAGCCAATGGTTCTCTCTCTCTCTCTCTCTCTCTCTCTCTCTCTCTCTCTTTCTCAATGTGGGATTGTGGGTGATTGTTTCCCATGCTCGGATGCTTGGTCTCAGGCCATGGTGTTTGGTAGAAATCAGTGATTTTTCAGAATGTTGGAAGGTGCTCACGACTGGCACTAGTGTATTTTTGTCACTTCAAAGCAAAAGTCCTTTGCTTTTCCATACAAAAGGAAGCTTAGGAATGCTTTGCTTCATTTAGGTCAGGCTGCCTGCAGATAGAGACCTTTTTCTCTGCCGCCTTAATGCCAGTTACATTAAACACGATATATGACAAAAGTTTATTAATTCTGTACAGTAGTCAACATCCATGAGAGTGTATGCAATGGTCCCCATGCAGAAGAAGATTCCATTGAGCCAATAGATAGCAGTGGTTCTGTTAGTGACAGTGAAAGTCATCCTTCACAATAACCCTCCTCTCTTTTGTCTCCCTCACACCAGCCATGAAGGGTTTCAAAGGTAAGTGCAGATGAATTGTGTGTATTTTTCTTTATATTTTGTGTTTTCTATATTATTTTGTATCATATTACAGTCTTGTAATCATTTTTATATGAATATTTTTGGGTTGTGGAACAAATCATCTGAGTTTCCATTATTTCTTAGTGGGAAATTCTTTTTGATACACAAATGCTTTGGATTACAAGCATGTTTCTGGAATGAATGAATCGTGCTTGCAAACCAAGGTTTTACTCTATTGCAAATCAGATTCCAAGGCATCACCAGAAAGTCAGTGAAACAGACTAAATGAACTAGATACATGGGAATTCTATTGCCAATCTGTTTGCTCTGCACAACAAAAGATCTTCTATTGTGCCTATGTCGCAGTCCATCTTAATCACCTTCAGGGCAGAGGGCAGACTCCTGAAATGCTTCTCCTCCTCTCAACCTCTTCACCCGAACCACCAACATATAGGCTTTAGTACAAGTGGTGTGCACATAGCATGGGGTATATTTAGGAAAGAACTACATTTTCCTACAGCCAGCCCCTAAAACAGTGCACGCTTGTATATAGACACATTCGTGCCTGTGTATATTTGTGCTCAGAAGTGCACAAGTGCACATATATGTTGATGGGGGTGACTATGTTTCAGAGAGCATCTTTAGTAGACTTGTTTAATAACCTGGAGTAATCCAAGAAACCTTAATCCCTGTTGAAGGTAAAATAGGAGAGAATGGGATTCAATGATCTCCATAGGACAATCTTAGATTCCTTTGGATGGGTCAAAAATTAATTAAGATAACATGTTATGAATAGCTGTAAACATCCAAAGAATGGATGACAGACCAGCAAATAGATAAATTCCCTTTGGTGTAGGAATTCAAGACAGAAAGCTAAGATATTTCCCATTGGAGTTCAATTTTCCTAACTTTAAAGAAGTTACAATACTGGCTTCTCAATGTCTCGTGTCTCTGTTTTTATGATTCATTTACATTTTTTTGCTCCAAGTACACTTATTTATTATCTTAGCCTCTTTTTAGAGTGGAAATGGCAGTAATACTCTCCCAGAGAATTGCTCCTCTGGTGAAGTAGTGTGCATGTAAGAACGAGCAGGCATTGGCCATTTTACAAGACTCCAGCCTGACCCAGCGGGCCCCTGCCTTCCATGTGGGCTGGAATGAATACACAAATGTGTACACACTTCTAAAAATAAATTTGAGGGGTGCCTGGGTGGCTCAGTTGGTTAAGCGTCCGACTTCGGCTCAGGTCATGATCTCACGGTTCCTATGTTCGGGCCCCATGTCAGGCTCTGTGCTGACAGCTAGCTCAGAGCCTGGATCCTGCTTCAGATTCTGTGTCTCCTTCTCTCTCTGACCCTCCCCTGCTCACGCTGTCTCTCTCTCTCTTTCAAAAATAAATAAAACATTAAAAAAATAAATTTGAAAGGGACCAATTGGAAAATACTCCTGGCTACATTGGATTCTTAAAAAAAATATATAGCGTTGTGCAAAGAGCCTGTGTGGCCCACTACCTCCATTTGTGAATTTCTCAGACCTGGTAAAATTGCAAGCTTGTTTTTTTTAAATATCCTCCAGGACAAAGATACAGGTCCTGAAAGAAACCAGGAGAGAGGGATTTTATTAAAGTCAGAGTAAGTTTCAAAATGCAGTTTGGAGAACAATAACTGTACAGAATTATTATTTTTTCCAATTTTAGAGAAAGAGACCATGACAGGACCTAAAATCTTGTTAGTATTTGGCCCACTGCTACAGCTCATAATTTACACATGTCCCGACAATGTACAATACTTCCTTCCCTCTGTATCATTTCTAAAGTATTATTATACTGACCAAAGTGAGAGGTAGTCATATCCATAGGTGTCGAGGAGAGGATTAAGATAATTTGAAATTAGATGCATAGAATTTTTATATTCTATAAATATTGAGCTAAAAATAAGACTGGCCACATTCAGATCTCCACGAAATACTGATACAGAGAATGAACAGGGCAGTAGAGCTGTTTGGTTGCAGTTTCAGTTTGGACCATGAAAGCATCTAAACATCTCTAACATTATAGATGGAGAGGATGCCTCGTAATGAACACCATTACAATTCTAACATCAACAACCAAGCCTTCAAGAGAAAGCAAAATTGAAAGAAGGGTTTTTGTGAAAACACCAGGATTTCCTGATTACATTGGTTCCTTTAGCTCAGCACTTTACAATGACCCTGACCTGAACAGACTGGTAAAAGGAGCCAGCGAGGCAAACTGTCAGACAGAAGGGTGACATTGATGACCAGGCAGATGTCATAATTCAGACCTGCAATGTGGCGTCAAATCTGGGCATGCTCACGCCCATGAAGAAACTTGGGGATGGGGAGGGAGTCAGAGGTTGGGTGGATGTGCAACTACAACCAGGGACGTGGGTCCCGGAATGATCCAGGTGTCCCCTCCTGAGTCCAGACCAGGCTGGGGAGCAGCATGAAAAGAAGGATGTCCTAGTCCTCAATGGACAAATCTCCACCAGCCCAGTGGGATGAAGCTGTCACTTCAGCAGGAGAACTCAGTGTCTACCCCAGGAAAGAGTCTGCAATGTGCCCTGATGGCATGAGGTACATTGCCAGGTACATTGCCAGGGTGCATTGGTCCTTTGTAGACAGACTGTGGGAACATTCAGGACATGTGAAGGCTGGTTATGCTTTACACATAGACCTCTTTGTGTCTTCCTCGCTGGAGAGTAAAAAACACTCATGAAGTCACCCTCAGAGAGAGTGAGGAGGGCCTGGGTGTTTCAACATTCGATATTCCATGACCTATGTGGACACTATGTTGTCTGCATCTTGTAAATAATCCAAACGGTCCCCTTTGATGCCTGTCTGGCAGAACAGCAAATTTAAAAGAGACAGAAAATGCTCTGACTCTTGGGTCTGAAAGGACAAATGTCCAAGACAAGAGCAAAGGCCATGGTGTCAAATTCACACTTTCAGGGCTTTTTTCTAAATACATAAAGGAAATATTGATGGAGGAAATGCAAATAGCTATGGGTGGGCAGTGGGGGGTGCCCTGCAGGAGAGAAAAATGACACTGGCTAGTATGAAAAGAAGAAAACATGAACTCAGCTTCACATTTTATAGCATATAACTCAGCAAGCATAAGTTTCTGTCCCATTCCAAGACTTGCCTAAAAAATGGCAACTGAAAATGTGAAAACAAATTACCAATTACACTGTACGGTGTCATATCCTTCACGGGGCGGGGGGTCTACACCAGGGTGACCACCCTGCTAAATGAGATGCTTGCAACCTGCTTTGCAAATCAGTGACCTTTCCAGCATTTCACCAGGGGAGTGGTGTCCTACATCTTCTATTCTGGTCAACAGATCACGTCCAATTTTTTTCACTGCAGAAAGAACACAACTGGAGACACTTTTAACAAAATCCTAAGTGTGCAATATGGCATTGTTAAGTAGGCACAATATTGGACAGCATATATCTAGAACTTACTCATGTTATAGTAGTGAAATTTTTACCTGTTTGAACAGAAACTCCCCATTTCCTCACCCCCTCTGCTCTCTGTTGCTGTGACCCCGACTATTTAGATATCTCATATGAAGAGAGTCATGCAGTGTTTGTTCTTCTGTGACAAGCTTATTTCACTTAGCATAATGTCCTCCAGGTCCATCCATGTTGTCATATGTAACATGATTTTCTTCTTTTTTACTGGTGAATAATCTTCCTGTGTGTGTGTATCAGATTTTCTTTTTTTTAATTTATTTATTTTATTGAGAGACAGAGTGAGAGAGAACACAGGGAAGGGGCAAAGAGAGATGGAGAGAGAGATTCCCAAGCAGGCTCCTCACTGTCAGCGCAGTGAGCCCAACCATGCGGGGCTCCATCTCACAAACCATGAGATCATGACCTGAGCTGAAACCAAGAGTCAGATGCTGAACTGACTGAGCTATCCATGTGCCTCCACATTTGCATTATTCATTCATCCATCTAGGGACATTTAGGTTGTTTCTACAAGTTGGCTATTGTGAATAGCACAGCAATGAACATGGGAGTATACGTATCTCTTCGAGATCCTGATTTCAATTCTTTTGGATAAATACCCAGAATTAAGTTTGCTAGATTAGATGACAATTCTGTTTTTGTTTCCTTGAGGAGCCACCGTACTGTTTTCCACAGTGGCTGCACCAATTTACATTCCTGTCATTAGTGCATGAAGTTTCCAATTTCTCCACATCGTCGCCAACATTTGTTATCTTTTTTTTTTGACAATAGCCATCCTAATATGTGCAAGGAATCACCTCCAAATTTCACCATTCATGTTTCCTTCATTGTTCTAAAAAGTCATCATGATACAGAATCAGGACACATTTTACAACAGTCTTCAGTAGAAAAGAGAGTTTCAAAACTCAAAATTTTGCACTAAAAATATAGAGACCACCAGGAAGATAAAATGGTATAGAGAAAGGAGCCTAAGAATCAGAGTCTCTCTCTCTCTCTCTCTCTCTCTCTCTCTCTCACACACACACACACACACACACACACACACGCCCACCAAACAAACAAACAAAAACAACCAGGTTTGACTCCAAACCCTGTCATAATAATAGTGTAGTACTTGGCAAGTCATGGCAAGTCATGTCCTCACTGGTGCTCAGTTAGTTAAAAGAATTACAGGACAAAATGTGTACAAAAGGTCTTTGAAAACTATAAGACACCACAAAATGGAGGAATATATTAATACTATGGATAATACCTGAGGTTGCCAAAGTCATTGGTATTTGCAGAAGAAATTCCTTCATTTTTTTCCACTTATGTTGAATTTTGCCTGACACTTGGGTAACTGGAGATGGGACAGATGTGGTCTGCAGTGAAGCCCATCTCAAGATTATAATTGTGTGTGCTTATTAATCCAAAAGGATATCCTAAATATAGATGTAAATAGAGTATGGGATAATTAATTCAATATACCAAATATATATGGAGGCCATATATATATATACATATATGTATGTATATATGTATATATATATAGAGAGAGAGAGGATATATATATCCTCCATATATATTTGGTATATTGAATATAAAGCTGTGGTAGTAGGCATGGTGACTGTATACTGTGTGTTAAGAATAGATAGGTGGGTCCAGCATATCTCTTCCTCCAAGGAGATGAGAATTAGGAAATAGGTATGCAAAGGAAAAGGAGAAAAGGAGGGCAAATGAGAGCCATGCACAGGATCATTTTATCCGGTATGTATTTATGAAGTATTGGTCTAGGTACTATGAATACAAAGTTGAATTAGACAGAGTTGCTGGCCTTAAGGAGCTTAGGGTTTACTTGGGGGTGCCAGTATGCAACAAATCCAACAGAATATCACAGGCATTATTACAGAGAACTATAGATCTCCATGCCTAGATCTTTATCACATACTTCTAACTCCAGGTATATATATTTGACTGTCTACCTAAGATCTCCAGGAAGACATTTAGTGTGCAGCTCAGAATTAATATATCCAAAATGGAACTACTCATTCCCTGCCCAAAGGTGCTCCCCCTGCTGGACTCCCCAGGGCAGGAGAGAGCACTCCCAGCCTCTCAGTTGCTCAAGCAAAAACCCTGAAGTCATTCTTAACTCTCTTCTCTTTCTGTCTTTCTCTCTCTGTCTCTCTCTCTCTCTGTCAAGGCATCATGTGTGTGTGTGCACGTGTGTGTGTGTGTCTACCTCCTTCACATCTAATCCTTCAGTATATCTGTTGACTCTTCTTGCAGGATATATTCTGAATTTAAGCATCTCTCACCACCTCCATTGGTCCACATCACTACCATCTTCTGGATGGCTACAACAGCCTCCTGCCTGGCCTCCTTTGTCTCTGCCCGAGCTCAGTTACAAACTACTGTCAGCACAGAGCCGGAGTCATTTTTTAAAAAACTTAAGCCAGATTACATTAGCATTCTACTTAAAACTCCCCAATATTCCTTGAGAAAAATCCAAGATTCTTTCAAGTTTCATAGCTCTGTCATCTCGTTACCTACAATGCTCTACCCCACTCACATCTGTCTACACTGGCCACCTTGCTGATCTTTTAAAGTACTAAGTGCATACTTGCCACTGGGCTTTTGAGACCACAGGGCTCCCTGCCTAGCAAAATATTCTTTCAATTGCCCACATGGCTTGCTGTCTTACTTCATTCTGGCCTCTGTTCAAATATCACCTTATGGATGAGATTTGCCGTGACCATCCTCTATCAAATGGCATTCCCTCCAGGAAGCCTCTTAATTTACCTCATGTTATTCCCTAGCCTTAATCACAAAAGTATATACCATTTTTTAACTGTTTTTGTCTTTATCTCCCTCTTAGATTGCCATCTCCAAAAGACTAAAGACCATGTATCATTCAGTACTATATCTTTAATGATAGAACAAGTGTGTGATATATGGTGTTAATAAATATTTACTAAAGGAGCAAATGTAAGGTAGTTACATAAATTCTACATAATTTGCAAGTAGGTCAGGAAAGTATACATATGGAAATTGATATTTGAGTCGTGTCTTTAAAAAAAAGTGATTTTGTATTTCCAAGGTAGACAAGATCAAGAACAGCCTGCCGAGCAAAGCAATCAGCATGCACAAAGGCATGATGACGTGAGCCAGCTGTGTTGGTTCTCAGAATGTCAATCAATTCAGTATGTACAACAGATACTATGTGAGGGAAAGAAGAGAGAAACAGGCAGATCCAGAGCTTGAAGAATCTTTCATGTCATTCTCAGGACTTTGGACTGAGACTGATGGAGAAGCAACATCAAAGAATTGTAAGCAATAATGAGATGTGCTCAGCTATGCATTTTTGAAAAGCAGCAGTGTGTAGGATGGATAGGTAGGCATAAGACTCAAAAAAGGAGTTATGTTAGAAGGCCATTGCAAATGTTGAGTTATAAAGCTGTAGTAGTAGGCATGGTAACTGTATAAAAATATTTAAAAAGGAGAGTTGGTTTCAACAGTACATTAAAGAATTATTCACCATGATAGGGGTGCCTGGGTGGCTCAGTTGGTTGAACGTCCAACTTCGGCTCAGGTCGTGATTTCACTGTTCATGAGTTCAAGCCCTGCATCATTGGGTTCTGTGTCTCCCTCTCTCTCTGCTCCTCTGCTCCTCCCCTGCTCTCTCTCTGTCTCTGTCTCTCTCTCTCTTTCTCTCTCTCTCTCAAAAATTAATGAACATTTTAAAAAAAGAATTATTCACCATAATAAAGTGGAATTTATTCCTGGACTGCAGACTGGTTCAATATTTGCAAATCAATCAACATAATACACCACATTAATAAAAGAAAAGATAAGAACCATATGATCTTATCAATAGATACATAAAAAGCATGTGACAAAATACAGCATTAATTCTTGATAAAAACCCTCAACAAAGTAGGGATAGATGGAACATACCTGAACATCATGAAAGACACATAGCTAATATCTTCAATGGGGAAGACCTGAGAGCCTTTCCCTGATGATCAGGAACAAGACAATATGTCCACTCTCACCATTAATATTTAACATAGTCCTGGAAGTCTTAGCCTCAGCAATCAGATAACAGAAAGACACAAAAGGCATCCAAATTGGCAAGGAAGAAGTCAAACTTTCACTATTTCCAGATGACATGATACTCTATGCAGAAAACCTGAAAGACTCCACAAAAATTTGCTAGAACTAATACATGAATTCAGCAAGGTCATAGGATATAAAATCAATGTGCAGAAATCTTTTGCATTTCCATATACCAATAACAAAGCAGCAGAAAAAGAAATCAAGGAATGATTTCATTTGCAATTGCACCAAAACCAGTAAGATACCCAGGAATAAACCAAACTAAAAAAGTAGAGATCTGTAGTCTGAAAACTACAGAACACTTATGAAAGAAATTGGGGAGGACACAAAGAAATGGAAAAACATTCTATGCTCATGGATTGGAAGAACAAACATTATTAAAATGTCAATACTACCTGAAGCAATTTACACATTTAATGAAATCTCTATCAAAATAACATTAGCATTTTTCACAGAGCTAGAACAAACAATCCTAAAATTTTTATGGAACCACAGAAGACCCTGAATAGCCAAAACTATCCTGAAAAAGAAAAACAAAACTGGAAGCAAAACAGTTATGGCTTTCAAGCTATATAACAAAGCTGTAGTCATTAAGACAGTATGGTACTGGCACAAAAACAGACACATAGATCGATGGAACAGAATAGAAAACCCAGAAATGGACCCACAACTATATGGTCAGCTCATCTTTGATAAAGTAAGAAAGAATATCTAATGGACAAAAGACAGTCTCTTCAACAAATGGTGTTGGGAAAACTGGATGGTGACATGCAGAAGAATAAAACTGGACCACTTTCTTACACTGTACACAAAAATAAACTCAAGATGGATGAAATATCTAAATGTGAGACAGGAAACCATCAAAATCTTAATGAAGAACACAGTCAGCAATTTCTTTGACTTTGGCCAGAGCAACTTCTTACTAAACACATCGCTGAAGGCAAGGGAAACAAAAGCAAACATGAACTATTGGGACTTCATCAAGATAAAAAGCTTCTGCCCAACAAAGGAAACAATCAACAAAACTAAAAGGCACCTTATGAATGGGAGAATATATTTGCAAATGGCATATCTGATAAGGGTTAGTATCCAAAATCTTATCAAACTCAACATGCAAAAACAAAACAAAACAAAATAAAACCCAGTTAAGAAATGGGCAGAAGACATGAATAGACACTTCTTCAAAGAAGACATCCAGATGGCTAACAGACACATGAAAAGATGCTCAACATCACTCATTATCAGGGAAATACAAATCAAAACCATGATGAAATGCCAACTAACACCTGTCAGAATGGCTAAAACTAGCAACACAAAAAACAGCAGATGTTGGTGAGGATGTGGAGAAAGGGAAACCCTCTTGCACCATTGGTGGGAATGCAAACTGGTGCAGCCACTCTGGAGAACAGTAAGGAGGTTCCTCAAAAAACTAAAAATAGAACCACTCTATGGTCCAGCAATTGCATTACTAGATATTTACACAAAGGATGCAAAAATGCAGATTCAAAAGAGTACATGCACCCCAATATTTATAGGAGCATTGTCAACAATAGCCAAACTATGGAGAGAGCCCAAATGTCCATTGACTGATGAATGAATAAAGAAGATGTGGCCTATGTATACAACAGAATATTACTCAGCCATTAAAAATAATGAAATCTTAACATTTGCAATGATGTGGATGGAGCTAGAATGTATTAGCTTATGCAAAATAGTCAGAGAAAGACAAGTATCACATGATTTTGCTCATATGTGGAATTTATGAAACAAAACAGATGAACATATGGGACAGCAGGGAGAGAGGAGCGGCAAACAAACCACAAGAGACTCTTAATGATGGAGAATGAACAGAGTTGACAGAAGAAGGTAGGTGGGAGATGATCTAGGTGGGCAATGCGTACTAAGGAGGGCACATGTGTTGAGCAAGAGTTTTGTATGTAAGTGGTGAATCACTGAATTATACTCCTGAAACCAATATGGCACTTCATGTTAACTAACTAAAATTTAAAGAAAAGAAGAGTTGGTTGTGAACAAGTCATGAATACTTGTTCACATAGATGTCACATAGATATCTGTCTTGGGTAACTGAGTAGGTGGTAATGTCATATGTTAATATTAGGAATGCATTAGTAAGAAGAGTTTTGAGAGGAGATATAAAATGCTAGTATATCAAGCAGAAAACAAGGTGCAGCCAAGTGAGTAATTAAGAATTTAGTAGGGAACCAATTACAAAATTATGTGCAGGGTTTAGGGAAGACAACAAGGGGTAGGGCATTATCCCAGGGCACCAGAGGCTATTACAGAGGGACTAGTTACTAGGAGCCAGAAGTTCTTCTTAACAGGAACTAATCCTTAAGTAGAATGAGGTGACCTACATCCAGGATGGAAACTAGGGGAATATATACTCGGAATTCACTCTTTCTTCTAGTCCTCTAGACCCCTGCTGGGGACTTCTATTGGACAAACCCAACAAGAAGACAGAAGGTGAAGATGCCCATTAATATAATCCATAAAAGTAAGTCCCTCTGGACACAGATTAGAGAAGATGGAGCATAAGTCCAATGGGCAAAAGAAAATATTCAGTCCACTTCTTTTGCCCCTCAGCATTTACTCTTGTTTTTTGGATGAAAACTATTGTGATCGCAGCACAGGAGACACATAAAATCCTATTGGATGCTGTTTTCTCTCAGATAAAATCAGTTACACTGCCATCAGAAACTTAAAACATTAGTCACTCTCAATACTCTCCATATAAGATGTAATGTAGCAGGGGCATAAAGAATCAGCTAATATAAAACACAGTTCTACTTGCATAGATGGTCAGGAAACCAGGTCGATAATCATACCAACCTTCTTTTACCACCCATCTCTTATGTCCTTACACGCAACTTGGCCTGACAGGGTTTTCTATGCAGGTGTAGCTGAACCTTCACTTTTTGTGGGATATGATTGCTTGGTCATCCTATGTTTATTGGGTTGCCATGGTTTTCCTTTTACCAGAGCTGTTGGGCAAGAAAGAAGCACTCAGAGATGTCCCAGTCAATCCACCAAGTTCCAAGCTTAGCCCTTGATGCCCCCAGTGTTCATCAATGCAGGATGGTGGGAGAAAAAGGCTGATATCTACAGGGTGACTTATCTGGACAATGAGATTATTGAAAGCCTCTTAAGTAGATACTGCTTGGGCATTTATGTGAGACACAAATATTTACATACCCTGTGCTCATTCCAAAAGCTCATTCACTTACCACTTGCCCCAGAACTTCCTGTACAAAATTTTAAGTTTTACAGGCCCTTATCCAGCAGGTCAACTCATCAGCCACCTCCTATGAATTAATGTAAACCATAGCAGATTATCCCTCCTTCCACACAAAGTGGACCACTAGATATAGTGTATGAATTTAGGCCTTCTGGGAGACTTTCCCTTCAGCACGATCATTCGGGGACAGCCCTGCATAAGACTATAATGTAAACGCTGGGCAGATAACATCTGTAAACCAGGATCACATTATTTCCTCCTCCATTGGCTGGTCATAAGAAACTCTCATGTGGCCGTGGGTATGGGTCAAGGCAGAAGTTACAAAGTAGTAGGAGCAGGTGTCGTAGGAGTCTGAACTGCCTGCTTATTATACAGTGTACTCATACTTTCCTGACCTACTCAGGTCCAGTTTTGCATATACAGTATTCATTTCACAATGGGATGCTACCCTTCAATGGATCAGATAATACCTAGTTCATTGTGAAAAGTTGGAGTTGTATAGTCATTTCATTTCTCATGATCAGGCATAATCTGGAGCTCTTTTCAAATGGAGGATTGTTGGCAAAGAGAACATGCCCATACTCTAAAACCTAGGACTTGTTCTGTGAATTTTCTCTTGAGGTTTTCCAAAGCTTTCTGAGAACCAGTTATTTCCAATACCATTGGATGTAGTGGGGCATATGACCCAAGTGCCAGAATAGCTTGCAATGTGGCATGAACCTGCTTCAGAGCCTTCTCTTCTGACCCGTTCAAAACTAATGTCCTTGTGGGTTATCTGATAAATGGATTGGAGCAGCAGGCTTCACTACGCTATATGTTACCTTTATAATTATAGGCATGTAATGGGTTACAATCCCTCATGTGCCATTTTCTTTAGTGAGTAGTGTAAGGGAATATCCAAAGTGTCCCTAAAATTAGACCCCTAGAAACTTCGATATATTCAAGCCCCTGAAGTTTTGTGGTTATTTTCTCTCACTTTGGCAATCTTGTGTTTTACGAAGTCATCTAGGGCTCTAGAAGAAAATTCAGTGGGAAATAATATGCATTCACATAGCAGAGACACCAGCAGTTTAACTGTTTTACTTTGGGCCATGTAGGTTCTGTTCTTTGTCATAATGTAGTCCAAATGGAACCTGACACCTGGTATGCCTCAAGACATCAGGCTGGCACAGACATTTGGTGTCACTATGCCTATTGGGCCTGGTTGGCAGGCAATACCAAGAACCTCAGATGGCTTAGTTTAAAAATATGTTCTGGGGGTGCCTGAGTGGCTGAGTTGGTTAAGCGTCCAGCTCTTGATTTCAGCTCAGGTCATGATTTCATGGTCAAGGGATTGAGCCCCAAGCTGAGCATAGAGCCTTTTTGGGATTTTTGGGATTCTCTCTCTCTCTCTCTCTCTCTCTCTCTCTCTCTCTCTCTCCCATTCCCCTGCTAGCTCTCTCTATCTCAAAATAAATAAACTTTATATATATATATATATATATATATATATATATTCTGGATAAAATACAAGTTCTTTGTCAGGTATATGTCTTGTGAATATTTTCTTCTTGGGTCTTGCCTGTTATTCACTTTCTTAATGTATCTTGTGCTGAACAGAGTTTTAAATTTTGATAAAATTTTATTTATCTTCTTTCTCTGTTATGGTTAAAATTTTTTGTGTTCTAAGAAACTTTTACTTACTCTCCCCCCCCCACTCCTTTTTATTTTTACTCCCTGGAATACTATATGTAAGGTGGTATTATTCTATCCCTTAATATTTTTGGAAAATCAAAAATGAGGGCACATGGGCCTGGGTTTTCTTGTGAGAAGACTTTTTTTTTTTAAATGTTTATTTGTTTATTTTGAGGAGGGAGGGGCAGAGAGAGAATACCAAGTAGGCTCTATACTGTCAGCACAGAGCCTGATGCAAGGCTTGATCTCATGAACTGTGAGATCATGACCTGAGCCAAATTCAAAAGTCAGATGCTTAACTGACTGAACCACCCAGGAGCCCCAAGAAAGAAAGAAAGGGGGAGAGAGAGGAAGGAAGGAAGGTAGAAAGGAAGAAGGAAGGAAGGAAGGAAGGAAGGAAGGAAGGAAGGAAGGAAGGAAGGAAGAAAGGAAGGAAGGAAAGAAGAATTCAATCTTTCCAATAAATATAAAACATTGATATTTTCTTTGTTCTTCTATAAGTTTTATTTTTTGAGGATTTTTATATGTCATTCAAATCAGCACATTATTTTAATAAAATTATATGTAACATTTTCTTATTTTTTAGATGTCTCTAAGATCTTAACTAATGTTCAATTTTCATCACTAATAGTTGTAACTTGTGTTTTCTCTTTTCCTTGATCATTTTTACTAGGGGTTGGTTTTATTGTCTTTTTTCCCCCTAAGAACCAGTTTTAGCTTTATTGATTTTCTCAATTGTTGGGTTTCTTTTCTATTTTATTCTTTTTTTATAAAGTTTTTTAAATATTTTCTTTATTTTTGAGAAAGAGAGAGACAGTGTGAGCAGTGGAGGGTCAGAGAGAGAGGGAGACACAGAATCTGAAGACAGGCTCCAGGCTCTGAGATAGCCATCAGCACAGAGCCTGACGCGGGGCTCGAACCCACGAACCTCGAGATCATGACCTGAGCCGAAGCCGGATGCTCAACCGACTGAGCCACCAAGGCGCCCCTCCATTTTATTCTTATTTGCTAGTATCTTTTTTATTTCTTTCCTTCTACTTTCTTAATTTTTGGTTTACTATCATTTTTATAGTTTCTTGAGATGGAAACTTAAATTTTCATACCTTTTTTTTCTAATATATGTACTTTAGGGGATTCTTTTCCTGCATTAATTGCATTAGTGGATTTCCACTGTTGTATCTTTACTACCGTTTACTTAACATGTTTCATAATTTCCATTTTGATCTTTTCTTTGACCCATGAATAATTTAGAAACATATGCTTAATTTCCATGCATTAAAATATTTCTCTTTGTCCTTTTGTTATTGGTGTTTGGTTAAATTCCATTATGGTGAGGAAACACAATCTGAATAGTTTCAATCTTTTGAAATTTGTTGATGCTTTCTTTATAACCCAACATGTGGTCAGTTGTAGAAAATGCTCTTGTGCCTTTAAAGTTTTAATCAGTTTTCAATGCAATATGCTCTATTGTCAATCAAATCAATTTAGTTAACATTCCTATCCATGTAATCTGTATCTTTACTGATATTTTGTTTGCTTTTTCTATTGTTCATTGAAAAAGGAGCCTTAGTATTTCACTATGATTTTATTTTTTAATGTTTATTTATTTTTGAGAGAGAGAGGACAGAGTGTGAGCAGGGGAGGGGCAGAGAGACAGGGAGACTGAATCCAAAGCAGGCTCCGGGCTCTGAGCTGTCACAACAGAGCCTGATGTGGGGCTCGAACCCACAAACCATGAGATCATGACCTAAGCCGAAGTCAGATGTTCAAACAACTGAGCCACCCAGGCGCCCCTCACTATGATTTTAGATTTGTGTTTTTCACCTTTTAATTTTTGTCTTTTTGCTTTACATATTTTGAAGGATGTCTTTGATACTCCTGTATCAAAGTGTTGTGATTTCTTCCTATTAGATTTGGCACTCTCATGGTGAAATATATATCTTTAGTAATGTTTTTTTCTTAAAATATAACATCTGTGTTATTAGTATAGATTCACTAGACTTCTTTATTTTTAATTTTTTTTTTTATTTTTTTGAGAGAGAGAGAGAGAGATCATGCACGTGCACAAGTAAGGGAAGGGCAGAGGGAGAGGGAGAGAGAGAATCTTAAGCAGGCTCCAGGCCCAGCACAGAGCCTGATGCGGAGCTTGATCTAATGACCGTGAGATCGTGACCTAAGCTGAAATCAAGAGTTGGATGCTCCTTGTGTATCTTTTACTATTATTTTTCTTCAAACTTTATGCTCTCCCAAGCATCATATTTTTTAATTGAGTCTAACAAAATATTCTTTTACTTGAAGTATTTAGTTCATTCATGTTTTACATAATTATGGATACATTAGAATTTATACTGGCTACCTTTTGTTTTCCATTTGACCTATTTATATTTCCCTTTTGTTCTTCCTTTCTTTCTTTTGAGGTAATCAATTTTTTATTATTTATTTTTTCCTTCTTTAGCTTGTTAGTTTTAAATTAGTGACTATAATAGGCATTCTTGGCTTATTACACATTAATATAAATTATAACTTTTACCACTTTCTTGACATTGCTAGAAGCCTTTATATTCCATTTATTTCCAATCACTGTTGCATTACCATTGCCATGCATTTCTAGTTCTGCATTTATGTTCCACTGACATTAGGATTATTGTTTTGTACAGTCAGATTTAAATTTCCATTTATCTTCCCGTTATATGATTCTTTATTTCCTCCAATATTTCCGTGTTTCCATCTGCAATCATTTTTCTTAGAACTGAAGGACTGGGCTGTATATTCTTAGTTTTTCCTTTAGTACAGTCTGTTTTTGACTAATTCTCTAACTCTGAAAACATATGTAGTCCACTTTCATTTTGGAAGGATGTTTTTGCTGGATATAAATTCTATGTTTTTATTGGATAGAAATTGGTTCTTAATTTTTTCAACCCTTGGAAAATGTTATTCACTGCCTCTGGCTTTCATCACTTCTGTTGAGATACAGCATTACTGTTGTTTCTGTAAAGGTAATGAAATTATTTTTCCTCTAGCTGTTTTTAAGACTTTTATTTTAAGCAATTTGAGTACAATTTGCTTAAAGTTCTCTCTGTGTTTATCCTGTTTTTCAGTTTTCAGTTTTAAAGTTTTTCAGGCTTTAGAATATCCAATGAACTTCTTTTTTATAGATTTATCTATTAAAATTTTCCATACTTTCATCTACGTAGTTCTTCCTGTTCTATTTCCTCTAGCATAATAATCATAGTTTTACTAAAAGCCTCATCTGCTAACTCCAATATATTGATGATCTGTGGGTCTGCATCTATTATATTATTTTTCTGTTGTTTATCAGTCAGTTTTATCAGTCGGTTTTATTTCTTTGCATGATTAGTAACTTTGAATTTTTTTCCAGATACTGCATACTATGGAACCATTCTAGAAGATGTTTTCTAGAATGTTCCTCCCGCCCCCATTCTCTTAGGCAAACAAAGTGAGGCTCTAATCAACTCAATTCAGTTGGAAATTAAGCTGGGGCACTGCTGGGTTGCAGTGTAGTGAGAATCATCTCCTCTATAGCTTACTTCTGCCCTTAGGGACATGGACATCTTATCTTCTGATTGAAAGCCTAAAGAGTCTCCATTTCCTCAGTACTGAAAGATTAAGAGATCCAAACCTTCCCCGGTTAGGTTCCAGCTTCACACCCACATGTCTTCAGACTCTGACAGATTTCTTCAGGGAGCGAATGGCTACGCAGTAAGGTCAGTGCTATCCCAGCAGTTTTTTGTTTCCCACACACACAAGCCAGAGAGATTTTCCTTTGTCTTTTAAAATCTTCCATCTTAGTTCTCCTCTTTCACATAGCAGCGGAACCCGGGAAATGTTCCATGGGAATCCAGTGCTGCATTTAGGTCCCTGTGAGTTTTCGTCTGGTCACATGAGATCTGCATGACCGCTGCAGTTTTGCTCATTTCCTTTCCCCTGTAGAGTCTCTGCTTGGGTAAATCCAATGCTCAATAAATGTCCCTAAGGGTTAAAAAAAAAAAGCTGGATGATATCAATGTTCCTCAGAAACATTTTCCTCTTACTAAAAATTAGTATATCTAGTTCTTCTTGTTTCTGCGGTTTCCTGGTATCTTTTTAAAATATGATGTTTTTGTAATTCATCCAGATTTTCTTGCAGTGGAAGCATTAGTCTACCTCCAACCTGAAAGCAGAAGTCTTGCTTATTTAATTTTATATAACTCTTCATCATTTAGTTTGGAATCTCTAGCAGGAAACGTTGTCACTACTATCATTTCTGATTCGTTATTTTTCATACACTTTTCATACACTGAGCCAGACATCTGAATATTGCAATCAAAATTCAGTGTTATAGTTCTTAAATTATTATGGGACTGGTGTATCAATAGACAAATCAGTGCATCATAATAGAAAGAGGAGAAACAAAAAAATTGAAAGAGATATCCACATTTAGTATGTGATAAAACTAGCATTTTGGATTTATGAGAAAAAATAAATGGATTATTAGGCAATGATGTTGAGACAACTAAAAAAATATTTAGGGGAAAAAAGTAAAGTTTTATCTATGATTTTTACCTTATATCAAAATAAATTCCAGACTGATTGCAGATTTAAATATAAAAATTAAAAAACTAGGGGCACCTGGGTGGCTCAGTCGGTTAAGCATCTGACTTCAGCTCAGGTCATGATCTCACAGCTCGTGGGTTCGACAGCTGTGCTGTGCTGACAGCTCAGAGCCTGGAGCCTGTTTCCGATTCCGTGTCTCTCTCTTTCTCTGCCCCTCCCCTGCTCATGCTCTGTCTCTGTCTCTCAGTTAAAACAAAATTTTTTAATAAAAAAAATAAAAGTATAAAATACTAAGAAAACCCCCAGGAGATTTAAAAAAGCATATAACCCTTAGAATAAAGAAGACCTAAGTATAAGTCAAAAGCCATATTGAATTCAAACCTTTAGGGGAAAATACTAACAAATTTGAAAATTTTTGTGTAGTAAAACCATAAGAAGCTAAATCTCAAAATGAACAGTGAATTAAGAAAGAGCATTCATAACTCGTAAGAGGCAAAGGGCTAATTCTCCTGGTATATAAACTCCTGTAAATCAATATGACCAAGATCAACAACCAAATGGAAAAACAGACAAAAAGATACAAATAATTAGTCACTACAGATTCTTAAACATATGAAAAGATTCCTATCTTCACTTGCAATAAAAAGAATACAAATATAAACTTCATTGACATGCCATTTTCAACTTTCAAGTCCACAAGTATCAGCCAGTCTACTTATATACAATCTGGTGAAGATGTCAAAAAATAAGCAGTTTATTGTTTGGGCGAGTGGAAACCAGTACAACCTTTATGGAGAGCAATTATCAAGATCATTTTCTGATTTAACAAATATTTATTACTATACCACTGTGTTATTGGGACAATGGATATTCTGAGAGACCTTATGGATTAGCTAGCTCGGAAAACAATAATTAAATGAGCATCTATAATAAAAGGTAACAAATTTAAAGAAAGGACCATAATTGGATATGGCAGCAACATCAGGAAAATTATTCCAAAAGAAATGACATGTAAATGGAATTCTGAAAAGAGGGAATTAGTTGAATATACACATCTCTTCCTACCTTCCTCTGCCTTGCTGTGTATGAAATGGACCAGACCTCTTCTCCTGTGGTGTCAATGTAAATTTAGCCAATGAGAAGCACTGTGGGATTGTGGATTATGGGAGGAGGAAAAGACTTGGTATTTGCCCCTTCTTTCTTTTTTTTTTTTTTTCCATTAGGGTCTCAGCAATGGCTGCATCTCCTCAATGGCTCCAAGTCCCACAAGATATCCTGTCTCTCCATGCCCCAGCTTTTGCTCTGAGTCTAGCATCTCCCTGACTTCTGGAATCAAATAACATCATCTTCTTCTCTCTTTATCCCTCCATGCTAAAGAAGGGTAACTATTTCTTGTTCTTGGCAATCTGAGTTGTATCACCTCCCCTGCTTGCTTTCTCGGTTCCTCAGTCATCTATGACCAGTTCCCTTTGCTACTAAATTTCTTTCTGTCTGAAAATTTTCATTTTCCTGAGTGGACCTTGACTGAATCATGAGATAAGAAGTGCTAGTGCTCCCGGAAGAGAGAATAGCATATCCTAAAAGCAAGTCTAGCTAGTGGAGAAGAAAGAAACATGATGGAGAAATGGGAGAGAAAAAGGAAGTGGTGTGAGGAAGATCAAGTGTTTGCAGGTGAGGCGATCCTTTGATGAGATTTTTTGGAAGGATCATCATGGGGGCCACATTGAAAGTAGGAGTATAGTCAGGAGACTGCAGCAGCAATCTAGGCCAGTGATAATGGCAGCCCCAATGGAGACAGTGGCAATGGGAATACAGAGTGAATAACCTGGAAGGGTATTTAGAAATAAGGATGGGTAAAATTGGTTGGTTATTTGGATGAAAAGAGAGACAGAAAGGGATGAAGAACCACTGCCTTTTCTTTCTCCATTAATTCCTCATTTGACTGCATAGAGGATGTTACAGAATAGACATTTTTCCAGTGTTTTCATTTGGGGTTCCTCAGTGAGTTCTTAGAATGCTGCCCTAATAAAACAGGTGAAACATTAGGGTATTTCCACATACATTTTCAGGTCTTGGACATCTGGGCTCGTGAGAGAGTTTATCATAATACCTCAAGTCTCTCACCTGAATTAGGTTAGTGCTACTGTCCCAGACATAAATGAAGCCTCTGGTTTACTGAGGTTGGTTATACAAAGGAATGCTTGTACAGCCCAGACAAATCCATAATAAGGAAAATGCCAAAGTCACTACTATAAAGTTCAATTTAAAAAATTGATTGTTATGTGTTCAAACCAGTTTCTAACCACTTATTGAACTTATTCTGGGAAATTATAGTAAAATGTAAAAAAATAAAAACTAAAAACACAGAAGTAGATAAGAGTTATTCACAGTTCAGTTAAGAAAGGAAGGAAAAGGAGCACTCTAAAGAGAATGGGCTATAAATCTTCATCAAGCTTCTAAAGTTTGAAAGTTGAAGGTCTGTTGTTTACAATTTGTCTCCGTCTTGCAATGAACTGTTGGAAAGAGGTAGTTTGGAAGGGTGAAGGAAGGACAGGGAGGAGTGGTCAGGAACCACAGAAATCCTGACTCTCCACTGTAAATCGCCATCCTGAAGGCCCTTGAAGGTCTAGTCCACTTCCTGCATTGACAGTGCAGTGGGGGCAATTAAGAACTCAACTCTGGTGTCAAGCTGTCTGAGATCAAATCCTGGTTTCCCATTTTGGTGGTCATATCATTACTACCACTAGTAGAGCAGGGTATTTAATGTCTCTGTCCCTCAGTATTCACATCTTTAAAATAGGATATGAATATAAAAATTAGAAAACAATTCCATTTATGATAGCATCAAGATGAATAAAGTACAAATGAATAAACTTAACCAAGGAGGAAAAGACTTGTACACTAAAAACTATAAAACATTGTTGAAAGAAATTAAAGACACCAATAAATGGAAAGACATCCTATGTTCATGGATTGGAAGACAAAATATTGTTAAAATGTCAGTACTACACAAAGTGACCTACAAATTTAATGTGACCCTCATTAAATTTCCAGAAGCACTTTTTGCAGACATGTAAAAAATTATCCTGAAATTCATATGAACTCTCAAGGGATCCCAAATGGCCAAAACAGATTTGAAAAAGAACAAAGTTGGGGATCTTGCACTTCCTGATTTCAAAACTTAACCACGAAGCTACAGTTATCAAAAGAATGTGGTAGTGGCATAAAGACAGTCATTTAAAGTAATGGAATTGAGTAGAAAGTCTATAAATAATCCTTGGAAAAAAAGGTCAAATGGGTTTTGACAAGAGTGCCAAGACCATTCAATGGGGAAAAGACAATCTCTTCAACAATTGATGTTGGGAAAACTGAATAGCCATATGCAGAAGAATGAAGTTGGGCCCTTACCTTATATCACATACATGGATCAAACACCTCAATGTTAGGAGTTACAACTATAAAACTATTCGAAGAATAGCAAGATTAAATGCATGTAAAGCTCTTAGAGCCAGCCACACCTGGTTCTAAGTAAATGACACAACCTCTACCTAGCTCATGCATGGTTGGCTCCATGGGGCAAAGAGTGGAATGTTTATTTAGCAGTGCAGCTGAGGGAGGGCTTATTCCCTACACTTATTGAAAACAAAACCAAACAACTGGAAAAAAAAGTGAAGAAATCTAAAGACATGGTGACCGCTGAAAAATCAAATTTTGTAGTTCATGCTGTTAGGGATGGGACACTTCTCAACAACATCTGAGGGAATTCTAATGAATGGAAAGTTGCTACCCCACAAAACAATCCACTACTTCTTTTACACTCTAGTTTCTTGTCTGTTTACTTATGGTTATCTGAAGATATTTATCATAAATCTTTTGACAGACAGCAGACATCTTCCCAGACAAAAGGAGATGGACTGAGCTAAAAGCAGATCATGACTATGTGACAAAGCTACTAATAAAGATGCTTAGGCTTACTTAATTGAAGGTACAAGAAAAACAATAGTCCCCCTGCATTCTATATAGTTCACAAAATATACAGAGCATTGTATGAATAAGTGATTGCCTGATGAATAAATGAATACATGAAGAGCATCTAGCACGAGGGGTTTAGAACCATATATACAAAGCACTCATTTACATTCTGAGTATAGAAAAGAACATTAAATAAGACAGGTTTTAATATGTTCATTTAATTGCTCAAAAGATTATTGTTGGAAAGAGTCTTTCATTTTTAAACTTATAAATGAAACTATTTATTTCTGTAAAGGATATGAAATGGCCAGAAAAAGAATTGACCTTACATATATTGGTTTAAAGGTGAAAACTAAGATAGATGTATAGGGGTTAGAATGATACAGACATGGCCTTAATTAAGGAAGACATGTTTTAAAATTAGAACCAAGAAAGAATGACTTTCCCCAACGTTCTGAGCTCTGCATTATTCACCAGGCCTAGAGGAGGCTCTCTAAGGAGGCTTCCATTAGGTGAGACCTATCCACTTGGTATCCAATGATGAGATCTTATGGCTTCCATGATCTCTCAAGGCAGCTTCTTCTTCTTTGCTAACAATCTGAGATGTTGTACGCTGATCAAACTCCTATTCTTCAAAGATTGTCCTGGAGCCCACAACCGAATGAATTTCATTTGCTTCTCATGGAATTTAGAACTGAATGGCTGAAGGACAAATAGAGAAACTTCCCTTGGAATACATCTACTCTTGCTGTTTTATAGTTTTGCTGTAGAGATCTCCAGGCTGTAATCACACAGAATATCTGAGCTCCAGGAATTTTATAGACTTCCAGACCTTGGAAATGTGAGAGAGAGATGGACAATCTTACCCAAACTTTCCTTTTCCACATGTGGATCAGGTTAAATAATACCGTAGCACTGATTCAGGCAGTATCGCCAAATTCACAGATTGTGTGTATCCTGTCCCTAAATACCACTCCAACATCTTCTTGCCATTTCCCTGTTTATTGTTCTGTAATGTGGAAAGGTAACGTCACTAACAAACACTCACCAGCATATACACAGCCCATGGCTGTTCTCAGCACCAAGGAAAAGGTCAATGGTAACAGCCAATTTTTCAAAATGAGAAACTAAATAAACACTTGAGGCAAACACAAAAATTCATTACACTTAGAATGTGTATGCCTGAAACAGGCTTGAAATTCTGTCATGCGCCATTCAGGAAAATTAAAGAAAACATACTACATAAATCCCTTGTAGTAAATTTAGGAAAAGGGGACTGTGTGTCACTGTGTAGACAGGCCACCTTTGGGAAGGGAGATATCTGGACCTATTCTTCTATCCTGCCTTCCCAACTTAAGGTTGCTTAATAACTTTTAGGTGATCAATTAGTTCTTTTGTGTCTTAGTTCTCTCAAGAGTAAGGGAGATGATAATATCCCTCTCCCCCCATTTTGTGAAACTGGATAAATCTTGTGCCTCTCAATCCCATCAAATAACTTTAGTTAGGCTCTTCATGGTCCTTTACCTGAAGCATCCACAGCCTTGGTATTATCTCTGACCTATGCACCATCCATGACAAATCAATACAACTTTCTGTTTTTCAAAATTTAAATTTAAAATGAGAAGTTAGGGGTACTTGGGTGGCATAGTCAGTTGAGTGTCTGACTCTTTTGATTTTGGCTCAGGATCATGGGAAGGAGCCCTGTGTTGGGCTCTGTGCTGAGCGTGGAGCCTGCCTGAGACTCTCTCTCTCTCTCTCTCTCTCTCTCTCTCTCTCATCTTCTTTCTCCCTCTTCCCATCTCCCCACCTCATGCTCTCTCTAAAAAATAAAAAAGATAGATAAACAAACAAAGAAACAAATAAATAAATAAAACAGGGAACTAAAGAAGATTCTTGGTGTACTTGCCATCTTACATCCCAGATTTGGTAAGGATGAGATGCTTCGCTTAGTGAGTTAAGGCCGGTTATGGTCCAGGTTAGTAATGAACCAGCTCCAAGGTCACCTCAATTTCTGAGACATTTATGGCATTTCTCTGTTGATTATTCACCTTGGTGCTATCTTAGTGGGCTGCAATGACCTGAAAAGAAAATACTAGCAAACTGATGATTCATTGTTTTGTAGGAATGGGGTGATTTCCCTAGGCAATGCAGTAGATTTTCCTAGTGTTTTTCCTCAAGCTCTGTTTTTAGGAAGGGGTCTGAGTTTCTCGAGCTAGCCCATACATTTTCAGTGAAAGCACATTTTAGAAAAAAAGGGCCAGATAACACATGCTCAAAGATACTCTCTTCTATCTCATAGAAAACTGGACTAGTCTCACTTCTTGTCTCACCTGAAATAGAAAAATAGATGAAATTGGACAGGGATCCCTATTGTCATTCATTCAAAAAATATCTATCAGATCCTCTATGCTAAACACTGAATATAATTTATATAGAACAAGATGGAGGTGTTTCCTGGCTTCTTGGCACTTAGACTAGTCAGAAGGACCATTGAGAAAACAAGAAATAGAGAATTCTAGAGAAAGAGGGTACAAATTACTCTATATTGGGTGGTCAGGGAAAACCTGAAAACCAAAGGATGAGAAGATATCTTTTCTGGGGATTTCCAGGGAGGTGATTCCAGAGAAAAAGGAAGAATCTATGTGAAAGCTCAAGGGCAGGAAAGTTTGACACATCGAAGGATAAATGAACTTCATTTCTTGCTTCTCAAAGTGTGATCTGCAGATCAGAAGCATCAGTGTTTCCTGGGAACCTTAAGAAAATGTAGAATGCCAGGCCCCACCCAGATCTACTGACTCAAAATCTGCATTTTTAACAAGATGTCCAGGGGACTCATTTTCATATTAAACTTGAAGAACACTGTCAAAAGCACTGGTTCAACCTTGACTGCACATTGGGATCTGCTAGGAGCTTTAAAAAAATTCTGCTGCCTTGGTCCCCTCCCCAGAGATTTATTTGATAGGGGCAGTAACATGAGCATTGGTATTATTTTTAAGCTCTCCAGGAGACTCTGAAATGCAGCAGAATTTGAGAATCACTTGTATAAATTACAGCACCTGGCACATAATAGGCACTTGATAAACATTCATGAATCAAATGCTTGGCTCTTTAGCTTTTCCAGAGATTCCCACAAAGCGGCTGGCACAAACGTTGCCTTCCTCAATAGCATAGCATTAGAAGAGCTACTCTCCCCAGCAAGATGAAGCCAAACCCTGAACCATGTGAAAGAATGAGTTCAATGATGACTATTTCAGGGAGTCATCAAAATCTTCCATATGCTGGATAACTATTCATTTGGACTTCTTTGTAAATTTGCTGGAGTCATAAAATAACATCTATTAATGCCTGGGCACAGGTGAGGAAATGTAATCCTGAATTGAACTCAGTATAAAGACAGCATGATGTTCAGCTTTTCTGCACAACTGGGGAATGCCCACACCAGAAAAAAACCCTCTTCACGGCAGTCTGGTAACATTCTTGACTAATGAGCTTGGAACAGAATGTCCCTACTCTGGCATTATCAAGGATGACTTGAGGGAAGGGAGGTATAAAGAGGGTACGGAATGTCATCAAGGGAAAGATATGCATGATACAGAGTTGTGGGGAAGCCCCCTGGGTACTTCTTGCACCTGTGCATGGTAAGAAATATGCAGCCAATAATGCTTATATTAGAGAGTACAACGCAAGTCAAGGGCAATTTTGTGACCAGAGCACAGTCAGTTTCCCATTGCCCAAGAGTGGCCCAGCAGCCAGAGAAAATTGTGAATGTACAGGGAAACCCCTGCACTCACCACAGGAGGTTGCAAAAGATTTTCAAGAAAATAAAGCTCATTCATTTCCTCCTTGTTGGGGCCATAAGCTTTTAAGAGCTCTTTGGAACACTGATGTTTCAGGTAAAGAACAGTCATGGAAGTTGGGTAATAATGTTAAGTCGACATTGTGGAGAAAGGGACAAGAAAGGAAATCTGGGTGACACAAATCTATTTTTAAGGCCTTTCTCAACTTTGTGGGAGAAACAAGAAGTTTCAATTGTGAATGTAAAAAAAAAAAAAAAAAAAAGCAAGATCCTAATGTAGAAGAGATACCAGAAGTCCCAGAAATAGCTGCATTAATACTTTCAGGCTATTCAACAAACTACTGGGTAAGCAGAATTAACAGATTTCCAGTTTGGGGTTCCATTCCAGGGTATAGTCACTAAATAAGGTTGCCATGTTTTAAGGATCATAAAAAGACATAGGTAAACTTGGGGTCCAAGTGAAGTCAAGGAGTTACATGAGTGAAAGAATATGTGAATATACGCCACTTCCCCAGAAATAAAAGTATTTGAAAATAGGAATATAAAAACCTAACATGAACAGAATACCAGGAAGAATAGCATATACTTTTGGAGTAAATGATTTCTTGTTATGCAAATAATTCACATCTACTGTACTTGTTCTGTGAGTTTCCTAAGGAACTGGTACATCTCGTCTTTCCAGTGGCTATGTGCATGTGGTGCATGAACACAACCTGGTGAGGTCCAACTCTTGGCCTTTTCCACACCTGCACCCAGGCTACTAAAAGGGATCAAAGAAAAACACACTAATGTGCTCCCTGGTCCCACCTTAAACTCATGACCACAATGGACAGTGGACCATATGACAGCAAGTCAGGTGTTCTGTGTGTAGACCCCATCCCCTCTCCCACTCTCCTGGATGATTATTTCCTGCCCTCTCACCCATGAAGCTTTTAATCTCTCCCCCTTACTCAGCCCCCTGAGCTGATGCCTGCTTCGTTTCCTATTTCAATTTTTTTTCAAGTAGCAATTAGAAGAGAAATTCCCCATTCTCCCACTGTCGCATTACCCAACCACGGATATTTGTGCTCATCTGTATATTCTGCTTTCCCTCCTTTCTCTATGGTAAAGCTGTCATTGCTGCCAACCAGGGCTAATTGCAACACTTATGCATTAGATCTCACCCTCTTTATTTTTGTTCTTGCTATATCTTTAGCACCCAGGACAGAATCTGGAGCATAGTAGGTGCTCAAACCTTTGTCAAATGAGGGAATGAATGCATATGTGACTATAGCCAATTTAGTCATTGCTGCAGTGGAAAAGTATCAAACAAGACAAATCAGTTTTAACTATCAAAATAGTTGTGTCGTGAATATACACAAAACTAAGAATCTATTCCATGGTGCACATTGTGCTATACAGTTTTGTAGGAGGATGGTAATTGTTGTTTATGCTTTCTTCAGGAAACTTAAACAACAGGAAGGTAGTATGCAAAATAGGGAGAAACCAGACAACATTTTCCAAAAAAACATAACAGCAATTCACGCCTGGAAAGATTTTAACAGCACAGGTATTTACGGAGGTCTTGCTGTATTATATTTTTAGGTAACATTCACTGGGCTCTTACAATATGCCAGACACAATATGCTAATATGAGTACTTCATGGGGACTAACTCTTTCAAAGCTTACAAGAACGTTATGAGATAAACACTAGTTTAAATCCCATTTTACAGAAGATAAATACTAGCTTACAGAAGATAAATACTAGTTTAAATCCCATTTTACAGAAGGCCAAGTAACAGACTGGAGATAACACCGCATAAAAATAGTGTCATTAGGGGGTGCCTGGGTGGCTTATCTGATCGAAAGTCTGAATCTTTTTTTTTATTTGTTTAAATGTGTATTTATTATTGAGAGAGAAAGAGACAGAGAGAGAGAGACAGAGAGAGAGAGAGAGAAAGAGAGAGAAAGCACAAGCAGGGGAGGGGCAGAGAGAGAGACACAGAATCCAAAGCAGGTTCCAGGCTCTGAGCTGTCAGCACAGAGCCTGACGCGGCACTCAAACTCACAAACCATGAGATCATGACCTGAGCTGAAGTTGGACGCCAACCAGCTGAGCCACCCAGGTGCCCCTAGAGTCTGACTCTGGACTTCGGCTCAGGTCATGGTCTGATCTGATTCTGGGATTGAGCCCCGTGTCAGATTTGGCACTGAGCATGGAGCTTGCTTAAGATTCTCTCTCTCTCTCTCTCTCTCTCTCTGTTCCTCTCCCCCACGCCTCCCACTGCTTGCTCTTTCTCTTTCTCTCTCTTTCAAAGTAATAATGAAATAAATTTAAAAAATAGTGTAATTAGGTGAATAATAACACTACCAATGTAGAGACTAAAAAGCAGGATGAAGTTAGACCTGTTGATCATCAAAACACACCTTTGGTTTATTGCCTACTATAGTACTATAGTAAACAATTCCTAATAGAGTATGATACTTTTGTATGCGGCCTCTACCTTCCAGAAAAGGTCAGAAATTGGATGTGAGGTCCTTAGACCACTTCTCAAACTTGAATATGAATAGAGATCGACTGGGGATCTTTTAAAATGCAGATTTTGATTCAGTAGGTCTTCTCAGAGAGGACTGGAAACTGCATTTTTCACAAGCTCCCAGAAGGTGTTGACTTTGCTGGTCCAGACTTGAGTAGCAAAGCCTTAAGCACCTACATGAATGAAAATGAAATCTAGAGAAGTCACTCCAGATGAGGGAAGGCATGAGCTACAGGGAAAGCTAAGCTTCTTCTGCCCATTTTGACCGTGGACCAAGGGAAAAGTCACGATTCTTAAAAAATCTCTTTTCCAGTGAATAATTGTTGCCAATCATTATGTCATTTACGTTTCCTAAAAAAATTACTCAGAGATGAAATTGGCCTAATCCCCAGGCCTCTAAACTTATCTATTGTTCCCACTGGACCAAAAGCTAGCTCTCAAAATACCTTTTCAGTTTATCTTTAATGCAGAAGCATGGGTCTTTTCCTGGTCTTGGGCTGGCTCCCTGCTTCCTCAGCCTAAACAGAAGCCTACCCTGCTGTGGTCACTTTTCCTGCCTGCTGCTAACGGAATTTTATGGAAACCAAAGCACTGAGCCCACCCCGCAGCCCCCAAGCATTCCTTCCATTCCCCATCCAGGAGGCCTTTTTGCTTTGAGATTCTGTTCCTAGACTCCACAGGTGAAGTTGCCCCAGGAGCAAAGCAACTCCTTGCCTCCTTAACAGGCATGGTGAGGTTAGAAGGTTAAGGTAGCTTGCCCTTCAGAACATCTTACAAAGATTAACTAATCTGAACAAGCCCCTGGCAGACATCTACAGTTACAGAGGGAAGTTGCCCCAGGCAGTCAGGGGACTGATATTTCTACAGACAGGAGGAAGTTTCAAGCACAAATTGGCCAATATGTCAGAATCCTATGTGTGTGATGCATGTGTGCAGGTATAGGCACAAGGAATATAATTATAAGACATTACATGACACATAATATGTAATATATATGTATTCTTATATGTAATATTTTATATTTATATATAAACACATGCTGTTATGAGCTGAGTTATGGGCTAAGATTTATATACTGAAGTCCTATACCTCAGAATGTGCCTATGTTTGGAGAGGAGATCTTTAAAGAGATGACTAAGTTAAAAAGAACGCATAAGGATGGGTCCTAATACAATGTGACTGGTGTTCTTACAAGAGGAGATTAGGATATAGATGATGTACAGAGAAAGGACTGTATGAGAACACAGGGAGAAGGCAGCCATCTGCAACCCAAAGGGAAAGCTCTCAGAAGAAACTAACCTTGCTGACATCTTGGTCTCAGCCTTCTAGCCTCCAAGAATTGTGAAGAAATGAATTTCTGTTGTGCCAGTCCACCCACTCTGTGGTGTTTTGTTATGGCAGCCGTAGCTAACTAATACATGCAAACACACACACGGTAGCCACAAAGTCTGGAAAAACAGACAAACACATTGTAAAAGATTTATTGTTATAACACCACAATAACTGATAAAATAATATTACCTAAGCCAAGACTTTATGGCCACCCTCTATAGGTATAAACACGCACAAACATTTTGCCTTATCCTCGCACTGGGAGAGAGAAAAGGGTGTAAATTAAATATAAAATGGACTGATTAGGCTGAGAAAGGGCTTAGGAATGCTACTACATAGTTTTCTGCCAGATGTGGGAGTGGAGGATAATTTCTCCAGAGTTATTTTTCTTCTGACAGCCCTTGGGTTCGCTGTGACTTCGTTCTGCAAAGTGGCCCAAACACATGCCTCCACTTGGCCTTTAAGTAGACACCCTTTGTTTTGCCTTGGACTTCTTTGTGCTTCATGAATGTTCTTCCCAGACACACTCCAGTGAAGTCTCAGATTGGGGGAGAGTGGTGCCTGTCTTATGATGGTGAATCATCACTAAGAATTTGTGAGTTTGTTGGCCGTCACTACGTTACTACGTGCAGAAACTGAAATGTAAAAGTGAAAACAAATCCTCCACCCTAAGAAATGAGAAGGGAGAGTAAGTGAGAGGAAGAGAACCCAGTTTAACCAATCCAATGCTGGAAAATATGTGGCTGTCGGGGGAAAAGAAACAGTTCCTTTCTTCTGCCATAGCAGTGACTGTAAAAATAGCAGTGTCACTGCTTTATTAAATGAGGAAGGCCAAAAATAAGTATTTTAGACAGAGTTAACAATTTACCATGACATCTCAGGTCACTGGAAGGGAAGAAAGGGGAACTTGTATATTTAAAGAACATATTAATGTATGGCCAGAGCTTTCTATAGCTTACCTCAGGTTAATTTTCACCATAATCATGTAAAGTAGATTTCATTATCCCTATTTTGTACCTGAAGAACTCAAGAGTTGTTAAATACAAACATTGCTAATTGAATGACCCACAGACATTACCAATCCTTTTCTCTCTTGCTGCCTTTCTCTGTGGAAGACAGAAAAGGTAAACATATGCTTATTTACCTTCTCTGCAGCTAGGGGTGGCCTGCCTATATGACAAAGTTCCAGTTAATGAGGTGTAAGCGTATGCGGAAGATTCCCAAATTTACTTCTACAGTGTGGACTCTGAGTCTAAATGCAGACTTATGTTCCCAACTGCCTACACTACATCCTTGACCAGGTAGCCAATAAGGCCCTCAATCTATCAGGTCCAATTTGTCCTCTCAGCCTTCCTGGTGTAACCTCCCTCTGCCCGTCTTTACCATCTAAGTAAATGCCAGCTCTATTGTCCCCAGTACGCAAGCCTGCAAACTGAGTCATCACTGCCTCCTCTTCCTCCCATGCTCCAACTATCTCCAATCAATCTTCAGATTCTGCAACTCTATGCTTCTCCTCACCTCTGCTGCTGCTGTCCTGCTCCAAGTCACCAGCAACTCTTGCTTTCAAGCCTCTAAATGGATTTCCATGCCTCCATCTTGCTCCCTCCTTCATGTAGTCTCAATACTGCACCCAGAGTGAGTCCGTTAAGATACAAATCATGTCCTTCCTCTGCTCACAATAGCCCCATGGTTTCATGTCTCACACGGAGTAGAAGCAAAGTCATCACAGAAGCTCAGAAAACTCTACATGACCTGGCCTCCTTACCTCTTGTATCTTGTATCTCACCCTCTCCCCCTGGCTGGCTCTGCTCCAGCCACACTGATCTCGCATTGGACCTTTGCACTTCAGGGGCACCTACGTGGCTCAGTTGGTTAACTTCAACTCTTGGTTTTCAGCTCAGGTCATGATCTCAAGGTTCATGAGTTAGAGCCCTGCACTGGGCTCTGAGCTGCTAGCGCAGAGCCTCCTTGGGATTCTCTCTCACTTCCTCTCTCTCTGCCCCTTGTGTGTGTTCTCTCTTTCTCTCAAAATAAATAAATAAACTTAAAAAAATAAAAGGAAACGAACTTTGCACTTGATAGATACCCCCTCTGGAAAATTTTTCCATAATTTATTGTTATAGTTTACTGCCTTAACAACCATCTTATCTTTATTCAAAAATCACCTACTCAATGACACCTTTTCTGACCTACCCCACTTAAAACACAATTCCTCCCCACTAACACCACGTGGAATATCCTTCCCTTTTTCTGACTTTGTTTTGTCTACAGCATCTACTACCGTCTAGTACTACATATTTTACTTATTTATCTTATTTATTATCTGTCCCTTTTCCCACCCCCTGACTAGAATGTAAACTTCATTTGGACAAAGCTACGTTCTTTTTTGTTAACTGTAGGAGCACCTAGAATAATAAATGATTTGAAATAACTTCTCAATAAATATGTAATTAATTAATTAGCTCACAGATGTTAAGTGATTTAGAAGAAATCATTTTCTCCCTTATATAAAGGATAGGCATCAGAGAAGTCATTGTTATCTTTTAAAATGCTGAGAATAAGAGAGAAAAAGAGGGAAAAGTCTTTTGTTATGTTGAGTCACTGAAGCATCACCTGTAATCTTATCTCCAGACATCTCATCAGGGGAGGAAATATCACCTTCCCCATGTAAACCAGGTATTGGTAAATTATGCTCCACAGGCCAACTTTGGCCTCCTGCCCATTTTTGTAAATAAAGTTTTATTAGAATATAGTCATACCTACATATTAGCACAATGTCTATGCATCTCTTATATTACAACAGAGTTGTATGGCCCACAAAGCTTGGAAAATTTACTATCTGCTCTTTTATCGAAAATCTTCTCAACTCTTGAGTTAAGCAAATGTTAGTTGAGTTTTCTTTTTTATTTTAACAGTCAAAAGCATTGTCGTGGTCATATGCTGCTTGGATGTCCTGCTGTGGGGGGCCATAATTGAATGACAACCCCAGCTGCTACACTCTGGATCCATGACCACATTCTTGCAAGCCACACTTCAGGTAAATTGCTCTTACCCAATGACTAAGCACAGGTGCCATTCCTGTGAGATACAGGTTTCCTCCAACAGGTGACTTTGGCTCAAAGACTCCTGTCTAATTCCCCAAAACTTTCCTGGAACTACACTGGAATTCAGATTCTGCCCATTTGATCCTCCTTTCCTTCTCTTTTGGCTTCCCAGGAATCAGACCTACATCATGGTCTGAGGATTCTCCCTACACACTCCTCCCTCCCTCATAGGTGTTTTCTTCTATAAATCTGTCATGTCTAGTCTTTTGATTTTTTATTTTTGCCTTTTGCCTTTTGATTTTCATAGAATCCCAACTAACATAAGCATCCTTGACCAGATGCTTGTGTTACTCTGAATCCTTGACTCTTGTCATAGAGCTGGTAAGAAGTGATTTTTAGATTTGAGTGAGCATCTGCCTAACTCAAAACCTCGTGCCTTCTCAACACTGTTCTAATATCTTATTCCCCTAGACACTTTTTGCTTTTGCTTTCCTCCTTATATTCATTCATTCAATAAGGAATCCATAAAACTTTTATGGTCACAAACTAAATTTTATTCACACGTATACTCTAACACCCAGCAGAGCTTGTTCAACAGTTGGTAACTTTATAATATTGGTTGGATGAATGAATAAGTGAATGAAGAAACATTTTTGAATATCTAAAATGTGTGCACTTGGTTAAAGGCTTTCCTGTGTTTGCAATCCAGTTGAAGAAATGTTATACAAATGACAATGTGCAAGAGAAACTCAGCTGTGTTGCTTAAAAGATACTAATGGGGGGGCCTGGGTGGCTTAGTCGGTTAAGCGCCCGATTTCGGCTCAGGTCATGATCTCACGGTTTGTGGGTTCAAGCCCTGTGTCGGGCTCTGTGCTGACAGCTCAGAGCCTGGAGTCTGCTTCCAATTTTGTGTGTCCCTCTCTCTCTGCCACTCCCCAACTCATGCTCTGTTTCTCTCTGTATCAATAATAAATAAACATTAAAAAATTTTTTTAAAGGATACTAACAGGTAAGAGCCTGGCAACAATAGGATCAGCAAGGAGGTTACTACAATAGTCCTGACATGATATAATAAGGGGCTGAAACTGGTCAAACAATGGAAGGAAAATGAGAGTCAGATTTTTAAAAATAAGTAATCAATAGGCCATTAATTTGTCCCAGAAGTCAAGCAAGAGTAAGGTGAAAGATGACTCAAATGTTTTGAGGCTGGGCACATGGGTAAAAACAGTACCATCTCTGGAATAAGGATTTTAAGAAAATGAGCTAGTTCATCAGGCCGAAGTTTGTCAATTCTGCTTTGAAAAGGTGAGCTCAGCCCTTAGGAAGGGCAGTCAGGGCTGGAGACGGTCTTGATATGACAGTGCATGAAATCTAGGATGGAAAGTTGGCAAAAGACAAAAGTGAAGTTAAATGTGCAACACAGGTAAAGAAAATATAAAAGAAGTAGACAAGGAAAAGATAAGAATCAGAAGAGAGAGGCGACCTCAAGACAAGGAAGAAAGAATTTCAAGAAGAGAGTGGGCATTGATCGTGACTGATGCAGAGAACTCAAAGAGTTTAGACAACGTGCTTTGGAGATTTGGGAACAAATGAAAAAGATGAAATAAATGAGAGCTTAAGAGGTCAGCATGACCAGCCAGCAGCTTATTGGTTTGGTGTGGTCTGTGTTTATGTTTATTTTCTTTTTCCTCAAAGGAAAGTAAACTATTTATGTTGTCAGCCAAGAGTAAAGCCTCTATGAAGGTAGAAATGGAAAAGAATAGAATAGGTGAAGACTGAAGTAGCAAGTTCCTACAAGAGGTAAAATAGGGGAGGGAGAATAAAAAACAAGGAGTCTAGTTTGGGAAAGGAAGATGAAGTAACTCTCCCTCTAAGTCAGAAAGGAACAATGACAGCAGGTGGTAGAAAGCACATGGAGAAAAAGGAACCCTCGTGCACTGTTGGTGAGAATGCAAACTGGTGCCACCCCTGTGGAAGACAGTATGAAGTTCGTCAGAAAGTTAAAAATAGAACTATCATATGACCCAGAAGTTTCACTACCGGGTATTTCCCCAAAGAATATGAAAACACTAATTTGAAAGGATATATCCGCCCCTATGTTTATCACAGCATTATTTACAATAGCCAAATTATGGAAGCAGCCCAAGTAAGTGTCCATCGATAGATAAATGAATAAAGAAGATGTGGTGTGTGTACACACGCACGCGCGCACACACACACGCGCACACACACACACACACACACACACACAATGGAATATTACTCAGCCATAAAAAAAGAATGAGATCTTGCCATTTGCAATGATGTGGATGGAGCTAGAGTGTATTATGCTAAGCAAAATAAGTCAATCAGAGAAAGATAAATACCATATGATTTCATCCATATGTGGAATTTAAGAAATAAAACAAAGGGGAAAAAAGGCAAACCAAGAAACAGACTCTTAACTATAGAGGACAAACTGATGGTTACCAGAGGGGAGGTAGGTGGGAAAATGGGTTACATAGATGAAGGGAATTAAAAGCACACTGATCATGAGGAACACTGAGTAATGTACAGAGTTGTTGAGTCACTATGATGTAAACCTGAAACTAATATAATACTGTATGTTAACTAAACTGGAATTAAAATTAAAAAAGAATAAAAAAGAAAGGAAAGATGAAAGCACCTAAAGAAAACTTCCCCATGCTGTCCTTCTCCACATCAGACCATAGCTGTATTCAGTGTTATTCAACATCAGAGCTCCACTATAATTTACTTCCTACATTTTCCAACCTTAAAATAAAAAAAAGTTAGATTTGATCTAAACCAATCTCTCATCTATGTGCATATATCCAACCACATTGGCATGAAGCCTAATAGATGTATCTTTCTTTTGTGTTTGAATATACTGTGTACTCTTGTTTAAAACATAATAATCATCCATCTAAAATGTACATGACTATCCAGATGAACGCCAGAAAATAGAGAAAAAAGCAGTCATCACATGTGAATGCAGAAATTGCCTGATTAGCTCAAAGGAAAGCACTGATAAAAAACTGTAGGAAGATGAACTACTTTCAACTAGTCTGAATGATGGATTTCTGAGAAAGTCCTTTACATTTGCTTCTAAATGGTGATCTCACTGATGAATTTTCTGTGGGTTGTTAAAAACAGACATTTAACTCAATGTCTTAAATAGCTTCTTGTAGATTTCAACTTACCATTTTAGAGTCTTGAAGTCGTTTTAGTTGGGCAGCTGATAGATTTCTGAAAGTTTTAAGCTAGCTTGCAAAGATCTCATTAATGCAGTTTCTTAAATAGGTATTTCAGTATCCATCAGTTTCTTCATTGGTCTTTTTCTGACTAATTTCCCCCTCATTTTTCTGGTTTCTTGAATTATATTTTAATATGAAAGTGTGCCAGAGTGATACCACAATGTCTGTTATGTCAAATGTATTAACCCAACCAAAAGATTTTACCAGTGGGGGCTGGGGATAGGCTGCTGAGGAGGGAAATGAGAAGTAAGACTTGGGAGAGACACTGACATTGTTTATGCATGTCAAGAAGAACTTTTTAAAGAGTAAATTTCAGCCTCTTAGATTCCGTCTACTCTTTCTAGCCAGTGGGGTCTCTTTAATGAGTTCAAATTTTTAGATTAAGGCAATAGCTAAAATTTTTATTTCAAAAGCTCTTGCCAATAATGATGTCTCCATCTGGGGGAGAAGAGTAGAATAAATTAGAATTTAGGAATCAAAACACTTGAATTTGATTCCTGGCTCTGACCACTTTGTCCTTTGTAGCCTTGAGCTAGTGGGTTTTTCCCAGGCATGGGTACACTCCATACTCTCTCCCCGTAATTGAGAGGTGTACCCAGAAGCACTGCCTGAGGCAAATCACTTAAACTTTGTGAGATTTCATTTCCTTAATTCTGTAAAGGGGACATGGGATTCACTAGGGATTATGAATTCTTGCTGTACATTAAAAATTCTTGGGGTATCTTTTAAAAAATAGTGGCTTAGGACCCCATCCAAGACCAATTGAATCAGAATCTCAGAGGGTGGGTGTATGCACTGGTGTTTCTTTACGAATGCCCTGCTGGTCCTAATGTGCTACCAAAGTTCAGAAACATTGCACTGACTTTCAGACTCATTACCAATCCTCCAGCATCTAAGAATCACTTACTCCCTCCAAGGCTTGCATGGAATGCAGCAAGAATCCATTCAGATGTCTGTGCAATTTATGTCCACAAAAATATCTCCATCCTGGGTCCTAGGGATCTAGGCAGGACTGATTTGGGGGATTTTTATGGGAATAAGAGGATATGCCCACAGCCAAGTTTTTACTTTGCTTTTCTTATTACTATTTTCGTTTAAGCACACACGTGCGTGCACACACACACACACAATCTTTTTTTATTGAGTGATAGCATATGTATAGCTTGATGAATTTTTATATATGTATACACATGTGTAGCCATTACCCGGATCAAGATGTAGCATACTTCCAGGCCTCCAGAAGACTGGTCCTACTATTTTGAGAGGACATAGAAGGTCTGAAGAATCTGGTAGATGGCTGTGTTCACAGCCTGCCTAGTTATTTTCTAATTGTGTTGTTGTGTCATAAAACAAATAAGCAGATGTGATTCTCCCATTTCTCTTGCCACTTTCTTATTCCTTTGGAAAATATATGCTTAATTTTCCTTTTATGTCCCAGGATATTAGCTCTATGAGCCCACTCCACGCTGGCTCTTAAGGCCAAGAGTTGGGTCTAACTTCTTCACTCCTGTGTCTGCCGCCCTTATCTGCTTATGAACATTTGTTGAATGAATGTTGGATAAATACATGACTGTTGTGGGGAGGGACATAAAAAACAATAGGAGACAGGCTTCTGACTTCAAAAAGCTTTCTACCATGTAGATGGGCTGGGGAGAGTTTGGACGAGGTACATTCCAAATGCCCTTTGTGAGTAATTATAAAGAAAAATATTATCAGGTCAAAATGATTTGATATTGACTCAAACTTCTACAGATTAAAACCTTCCATGGGGCAGAGGAAGTAGAGTGAAGAGGTCATCAGAATGGCCCCCAAATTGAAGACAGTGGTCTCCTGGATGAGGAGCTCAGGCCTTGAGAGGCATATGGAGTGTAGGGAAGAGAGAAATCCAGATTAGTGGAAAGATTTGAACTAAGTCTTAAGGACAAACAGGTAGCCATTCTTGTGAGAAAGAAAAACAAGCATGTCATCTGAGTTGGAAATGGGCTGTGTTGAGGAGAAATAAAAGAGGAAGGAGAAAAGTAAAAAAAAAGCCAGTTGTCAGCGATCTAAGATAATTGGCTGAACTTTTTATTGTGTCACCAGATGCACTGCCAAAAGCATTTGTGGAAGCTTGTTCTGGCAGCACGGGGAAGGCAGAGAGAAGGCTGAACGTGGGTACACTCATCAGGAGTTGCTTCCGCAGTCCAGATGTGAACCAGGTTGTGGGTGCTTAGCAGTGGGGATCATGAACAAGAGATGTCCCGACACTTCCCCAGGTAAAGAAAGCCAGGCATTCAAAATCACGCATAGTCACAAAATGGGAAATTTGGATCTGGGTGATCACCTGGAGGGGAGAAACTGATGGTTTTAACTCGCTGTTCTGCTTGGCGTTGGGCATGTTTTATGTCTGATATTTGGGCAACACCAAACTCACATTTGGAACCTAAGAAAGAAAAGAGAACGAAAAAGGTGGATAATTCCTTTCCATTCCCTGGCCTGGGATATCTTGAATCAGTAAGGCTCACTACAACCTAAAGTTGACACTTTTTTTTTTTTACCCATAATTGTTATCTTCTAGATACATTTAATGTATTTATACATATGTGCCCTCCATAAGAAATATGAAAGAGACAATTAGGGTGAACCTGGAGAAACTGGTGGGGCCATCACTTTCTGGCCAGGTAAATGGAGCCTTTGCAGCTCAAGGATTTGGCTGAGCCCTCATCTGCAAACATTTGAGCATCTCTGATTTTAGAGCCAATAAAGGAAAACACTAGAACATCTCACAATTGCATGGTAGACCTTAACAACACCAAAAGCTAGATGGCAGAATGATTGTGTCTTTTTAAAAGGTGCCAGGGGGTGCCTGGGTGGCTTAGTCGGTTGAGCATCTGACTTCGGCTCAGGTCATGATCTCACAGTTCGTGGGTTCGAGCCCCACTTCGGGCTCTGTGTTGACAGCTAGCTCAGAGCCTGGAGCCTGTCTTCAGATTCTGTGTCTCTCTCTTTCTGACCCTCCCCTGCTCATGCTGTCTTTCTCTCTCTCAAATAAAAATAAATTAAAAAAGATTTTTTTTAAAAAAGGTGCCAGATGATTAACAACTGTGTTTATATCTTAGTTGTAGACATGCCAGTGTGGTTATATCTTAGTTGTAGACAGGCCAGTGTGGTAGACACAATCAGAACACATTCTTCAGGGTAGAAACCAATCGCAGGCTGGAATCTGTAAGATCCTGGCATGCCACGGACAGCTATTCTGTAATTGTCCAGGGGAATAGTTGGTGTTCTCTTTTCCCTGAATTATAAAATACTTGGTATTACCAGAGGCAGCATAGCAGACCTGAAGGGGCAAGAATGAGATCTGGCCTGAGCCTTCGTAGACAGAGTGAGAGATTATGCTCTACCTCTTAGGCCCCTAAGCAGCTAATTGTGGCTATGAAAATAATATAGTCCAATCAGGCCACCCCAGGCTCCTGATGACACATCGCATTGGCATGGCAGCAGGAAAGGGAATGTAGGAGCCAGTAGACATTTCTGCCAGGAGCCTGTCCAATAAATTGTTCAAGTCATTTATGTCACTGAACTATACGATTTGCCATCTTCCAGAGAGCAAAAAATGAAATACACATATAAATTAAAAGAGAGAGAAAGAAGAAAAGAAAAGAAAAAACTGAATTAGAGTACGAAATAATACTCTCTGTAATATGGGACTTTATTTTTTTTAATGTTTTATTTATTTTTGAGAGAGAGAGAGACAGCATGAACAGGGAAAGGCCAGAAAGTGAGGGAGACACAGAATCCGAAGACAGGCTCCAGGCTCTGAGCTGTCAGCACAGAGCCCAACATGGGACTCGAACCCACAAACCTTGAGATCATGACCTGAGCCGAAGCTGGACGCTTAACCAACTGAGCCACCCAGGCACCCCAACATGGGACTTTAAATGCAGTTTTCCCTTATGTTATATTTGTGCCCATTCTGCAGATGTTAACAAAGAAAAGTCTTGTATTGTCTGTCACTAAGACCTGAGTAATGCTTTTTAAAAAAAATTTTAATGTTTATTTATTTTGAATGAGTGAGAGAGAGAGAGAGAGAGAGAGAGCATGTGCACACGAGCAGGGGAAGGGCAGAGAGAGAGAGGGAGAGAAAGAATCCCAAGAAGGTTCAGCACCATCAGTGTAGAGCCTGATTCGGGGCTCAGTCCCACAAACCACGAGATCATGACCTGAGCTGAAATCAAGAGTCAAACGCTTAACCAACTGAGCCACCCAGGTCCCCCCTGAGTAATGCATTTTTAATTTAGACATGGCATTTCATTTTTCTTTTCTTCCTTTATTTTTCTTGCTCTCTTTTTCTTTTCCTTTTTTGGCTATTCCAGAGAGCACATAAATGGTTTACATAATGAAAAGTTGTTACTTTCCCATGAACACGCCAAAGCCAGGCACCCACTTTTGTATTGAAAGCTAGTTTGATCAGCTTCATTGGTCAAAAGTTAGTAGTAACCTACATTCACAATGGATTATAAATCTTGCATTTGAACCCAAGAAATGGAACATACAAACTTGGAAAAAAACATTAATTACTTCAAGTATACTGTGTCTTGCATAAAAAAGTATGCAAAAGAAAAAGTCAGTTTTCTACCTCGTCAAAAATTCTGTTACAGTTGAAACAATATTATCATGGAGATTGGCAAAGCTATGGCAGATACAAGAGGAAATTCAGTGAAGTCTCTTAAAATTAGTATAACGAAAGTTAAGATTGACTCTAAAAAATGTTGAAAAGAGGTAAAGAAAGTCTTTGGTGCCTGTCTCTTCTCAGTGAGCATCATTTCCAAAATTCCCCCATTCATCTTCAGATTGTCTCAGTCTTGACCGTGTGCATGCTATCTAACTCTGATGATCAGAGCATGAAATTAAGGCCTTTCTCTACAGCACTGGAAGAGGAGCCAGCCACAGTCTGCTGGAGAGCAAGAAACATGATCTTGATCCAGATGGGTGGCTCATTTGTGATTTAGAGTAAACCGAAGAATGTTTCTATGGCACAGGAAAGAAAGGGCTGAAAATAAGTTTGGGGTTCATTGTCAAAGACACTCTCGATGTTCTTACATAATATACATGCGATAGTGACCAGAAAAAACAAATGTGCAACCATGTATAACTGTGTAACATTGAATGGAGCTTTGGGAAAATGAAATAAAGAAGAGATGGCGACCGTGGGGGATTCGGGGCATGCAACCTGAGAATTACATTTCAGAGGTGTTGGAATGAAGAATGGAGGGCTAGGAAACACTGATCAGTAGGCTATGTTCAGAGGATCATTAGTAAAGAAGAATTAAAAGATTAATTGTGAGGCCTGCTTGTCAATCAGGATAATACTATAGTCTCTGCTTGCAACAACAGAGAATCATTGATAACCATAGTGACAACCAAATGCACGTGTCCATTCACGTACACACATACTCTCTTGTTCTTTGTTCCCAAGGATCTATCTTTGTTTCCTCCTTCTGTAGAGAGATTATTAAGCTAAAGTGGGGAGGAATGCATCCCCCCAGCTTGAAGCTGGAAGAGAAGTATTTTCTTGCTTTTGTATTCTTGACATTCCTTGTATTGTCATGGAATTTGTCTGGGGTGGCTAGACTGTGTATGAGTGCATCATTTCTAAAGGCCAGGAATTCCCCCATAACCAGGGTTGGTCAGAGTCAATTTATGAAAGTCTATTGTTCCTTGGGGTCTAAGTGGCCAACAAGTAAAAGCATACTAAAAATATCTCTGTAACTAAGAATAAAACACCCATAAAAGTAAAAATAAGTGACCAAACCCACTTTACAATCCGTGGTATGCAAAGTTCCTTTGGGAAAATAACTGAGGAGCAAGTTTCTATGCTTGCCCATAAAGTTAAGGTGGGATGGAATGTCCTAGATTTTATTATTCACCAGAAGAGCCCATTAAGGTATTAAGAATCATTCAGGGATACTCAAAAACTGAGGGGAGAATACAGGGTAGCTCCTGACCTCAGCATAAGTTAAGAAGTTCATGAGTTCTTTTTTTTTCTTCCTAAAGTTTATTTATTTTAGAAAGAAAAAGAGCAATCGGGAGGGGCAGAGAGAGAGGGAAAGAGAGAGAAATCCAAGCAGGCTCTGTACTGCCAGCACAGAGCCCAATGCGGGGCTCAAACCCACGAACTGTGAGATTGTGACCTGAACCAAAATCAAGAGTCAGATGCTTAATGGACTGAGTCACCCAGGTGTCCCAAAAAGTAATCCCAAACTGCTAAATGCACTGCCGTTCTGACTCCCCAAACCCATCCTACACCCCAAACCAGCCTCATTCACAGTCACACATTCTTCCATTGACTCATTTAACAAATATTTATTGTACCTCCAGTATGAGCTAGGCACTCTGCTATGCTTTGAGGGTGTAAAGATGAAAAGACCCAGATCAAGGGTGGGAGGGACACATAAACCAAGAGAATGTACAGTTGATTGCACACCCTGGCCCTGATGGAGGTATGCCCGAGACCACACAGGTGGGGGGGGGGCACCTACCCCAGCCTGGGGGCATCAAGAGAGCTGGGGAATCGCATTCCACATAGGATGAACACAGTCCTTTGAGATCAAGAATTTCAGGAGCACAAAGGATATGTGGAGGAACAGCGGGAGACCATGCTGTTTAGTTTAGCTGATCTTCAAGCCCCACCCCACCCCCGTGCCTCCAAATATTACCTCATTAACTCCATGCTTGAAATAGTCTCATCCCTAATGACTGTGAATTAAGACTCTGTTAATACTGAAATATTTCTTGGAAGAACTGCAATACCTTGCCATCAGACTTTAGCTTAAATTAGCAAGCCCAGAGAGAATAAAATACTAGACAAGATGGGTGCCTGGGTGGCTCAGTTGGTTAAGCATCCAGCTACAGCTCAGGTCAGGATCTTGTGGTCTGTGAGTTTGAGTCCCGAGTCGGGCTCTGTGCTGACAGCTCAGAGCCTGGATGGAGCCTGCTTCTGATTCTGTGTCTCCCTCTCTCTCTGCCCCTCCCCCACTCGCACTCTGTCTCTCTTTCTCTCAAAAATAGATAAACATTAAAAAAAATTTTTTTTAATTAGACAAGAAAATATTGGGAGAGAATAAAAGAAAGTCAAGAATAGTCTAGACATAAAAGATTTACCATGAACCAATTCAATAGGACATCTCAAATCAGGAGATATAGTTCTAGATGCTTGAAGAAATCTGTTCCCGCAGAGAAAAGGGGAATATAATAAGAGCACAAACAAGTGCTTAAACAGCGTCATTACTTGCCAGCGCAGTGACATCGATGTCTTGGCACCAGAAAGCCCTTGTTGAAACTGAGCTGCTGAGGTGAAGCACTCCTCCAAAAGGACACCTATTTTGTGATGCCTGAACGTCAGGTCAAAGTCATCATATAGTCTTTCCTCAGTCGCCCTTGCCAGGCAAACAGTGCTAAGGCAGTGCTTCTGACATTTCGAGGGAGTGTGGGGATCACTTGGGGATCTTGTCACAATGCACGGTCTGCTTCCATAGCTCCAGGGCGGGGCTTGAGACTCTGCGTTTCTCCCACCTCCCTCCCCAAGGGGTGCTGAGGCTGCCGGTCCAAAGACCAGGCTTGGAGTCACCAGGGGCTGGAAGGCCGATCTCCTCGACATCTCTCACATCCCTCCTCTTGTCTTTGCAAACTTCATGACTTCCTAAGCCTTTGTCTGGCCCCTCTATGTCTCCCCTCTGCAGAACTGTTTCTAGGTTCTATCCATTCTCCACATGGCCGAGGGTGATAGTTATAAAATGAATATAACCATGTGTATCTCTGCTTAAATCCTTTTGAAAGATTTCTCTTTGCCAAATAAGGTATTTTATTTTATTTATTTTTATTTTAGAGAAAGAGAGCATGATGAGGGGAGAGAGAGGCAGAGAGAGAGAGAGAGGGAGAGAGAGAGAATTTTAAGCAGGAACCAAGCTCATCGCAAAGCCCGACTCGGGTCTCGATCCCATGACCCTGGGATCATGACCTGAGCTGAAATCAAGAGTTGGACACTCAACTGACTGAACCACCCAGGCGCCTCCAGAGAAGCTACTTTAAAATTTATTTATTAGTTGAGCTCTTAATGCAGAAGCTTTCCTGAAATTCAAGATTAAAATTGTTTTTAATGTTTATTTTTGAAAGAGAGAGAGACAGAGCACTAGTGGGGGAGGGACAGAGAGAGAGAGGGAGACACAGAATCCGAAGCAGGCTCCAGGCTCTGAGCTGTCAGCACAGAGCCCCACGCGGGGCTCGAACTCATGAGCTGTGAGATCATGACCTGAGCCGAAGTCGGACGCTCAATCAGCTGAGCCCCCGAGGCGCCCCATGAAACTCAAGATTTAAAATGAACACAAGTGATACTGCTCTGGCCCAAGCCGAGGAGAAAGGCCTCGATTCTCTGTTCTTACGTACTCGGCTTCCCCGTTCCTGGTAGCAGCTCTGAGATATTTCCATGTAATCCTGGATTCTGATGAGCGAGGGGGGTCTAACAATTAAGTCCATGAGCCGTTTCAGGCTGAAAACATGATGTACCTTTAGAAAGTTTACTCTCATTTTACTCCGTGAGGAAATCAATATAAGACTGCCTCCCCAGAGGCCTGCGCACAGCCCGATACCTAGGTCTTTGTCGGCACTCAATAAATGCCTCTGCTTGTTCCACTTCTCTGAAAACTTCACAGTTAGATATGAGTTCCTTTGACTGAAACTTCTTTCTCCTCGTAGGGATAATAATCATGCCAATATTATTGGCAGAGAGGATATATTGGCCTTTCTAAGATGAACAGACTTGGTTTAGGCTCTATTCCTATGAGCAGACTTTGACTGGAGGTGGGGACTGCTTTAAAGATGAAAAGACAGTCCGGAGCAGCTACAGAGAGGGGAAGGAGAACTGGCAAGAAGGGTCAACAGATGCACAAAACGTGAGGCCTAGGCCAGAGGTAAGGGTGAGCCAGTTTCCCACCAGCATTTATCACTGGGCTACTCACTTTGTATGGAATGCTTGGACATTCTGAACAAGGTGCCACTAACCACACAAGGATCTCTGCTTCATGTCCAAAGTGGCATCGCCACTCGAGGGCGTCGTCAAGCTTCCTTGGAAAGAGTTCAGTCCTGTTTGTCTGGCTCAGGCTGCGTGCGACAGCCACAGCCGGGGGTGACGCATGGCCTCCGGCACGGCGCCGTGGGCACAGGTGCTGATCCCGCGCTAGCGTTCTCACCACTCCGCGACGAGCGTCGCCCCACTTCCGTTCTTCTCCTGTCCACATCTCTCTTTCTCTCTCTCTCTGGTCCCCTAACCCCTCTCCCTGCCTCCCAGAATCCACAAGGTATCTGCCCCAAGAGAACTCTCAATATATGGCCTCCTCCGATGGACTGTGGGCGCCTTTCTAGAATCATTCTTCTCCCAGCTCTCCGCAGCAAGCAGGTGGCAGGCAGTTTACAGGGAGCCCTCCGACGGCGCCGAGGAAGGGTCCAAAACATACGTGCATGGACAGGCTGCTTACCTTCACCAAACGGGACAGTCCCATATGAAACCCGAACCTCTTCTCCAAAGGATTTTAGCTGTTTGAGGTCCCTGGCATTAGATCAGGAAGCCAGGCTGACGACAAAGGGCTCTCCCTGCCCTTCGGTGCAAAGCACTTCCTCCTCAGGAAACCGGGTCAGTCCCAGTGTGGGGCCAAGGGCACCGCCCTCGGTCCCCGGGAGCCCCCCAGGAGAACTGCCTCCGCAGGTCTTATCTAGCTGCGGCATCTCAAAGCCCCCTACGATGTCCTGAGCATAAAACAATAACCTACCCCGCAGAGTTAATAATTACTCACAATCCGCCAACAGCCAAACACATCCCCAGCTCCAGGCAACTGGGGAAGGCGGTGGAAATGCCAGCGGGCTGGGAAAGCAGGTGAAAGGCAGAGGGATGAAGGCAAGGGAAAGCATCCACTCCAATCCGCAGACCCTCGAGATCACCAATTCTAGGAGGGGTAAATTAATACCACAGACCCCACGCGGTCTCCCACTGTCTCTCTGAACACCACCCCGCCCCCGAAACGTGTTGGCAGCTACAGTTCACACAGTGGCAAGAACTGTGACCGAAGGTGTCTTTAATCACAGTGGGTCTGATTGCGGCAATGTCCCCAGGAGTCCCCACCAGGAGCAGCTGGCTACCTCACTGCCCTTTTGCAAAATCAGAAAATCTGCACGAGAAAATATTCCAGGTGAGGAGCAAATGTAAGTGGGCTTTCTCAAGACTCCCCTTACACCTGCTGCTGACGGTGCCTGGGGGGTGGATGTCTAAGGTGACACATCCAATAATTCTAATCATGCCAACTATTTCTCAAGAGAGCTGCTGCTTTGGGATAAAGTGATAAGGAGCATGGAACTTGACATTATATCCAAAAAAAATAAAAAATAAAAAAATAAAAGACAAAAACAAAAAAACCACATGGATGACCTTCACGAATTTCCCTAGTTTGGAAGTCAACTGTAACAATTTCCCAAAAAGTAGCGATAGCACCTTCTATTCCAGTGAGCTGTATTGGTTACTGCCCTGTATAATGAAATCTTGTGGGATTTAAAGGTCCATCCTTTAAAAGATGCTTCACATGTGTTCTTCCACTGGTCACGTGCTACCTGTGAGCGAGGCGATGTGGGGAGGTGTGTTAGTCTCATGCTATAGCCGAGGAAGACAAAGCATGAAAATGCTAAATGGCCTGAGCATACTTCTCTTGATTCCTGGCCTTCTGTTTTTCCCTGCTCGGGCTGCTATGATTTAACTCAAAGCAAGGTAGGAAAACATAGAGTGTCACCAAACAAAAATAATCCGGGGCACCTGGGTGGCTCAGTTGGTTGAGTGTCCGACTTTGGCTCAAGTTGTGATCTCACGGTTTGTGGGTTGGAGCCCCGTATCCGGCTCTGTGCTGACAGCTCAGAGCCTGGAGCTGTGTGGGATTCTGTGTCTCCCTCTCTCTGCTCCTCCTCCACTTGCACTCTGTCTCTTTATCTCAAAAATAAATAAACATTGTGACACCTGGATGGCTCAGTTGGTTAAGCATCCAACTTTGGCTCGGGTCATGATCTCACAGTTTGTGGGTTCAAGCCCCGCACTGGGCTCTGTGCTGACAGCTCAGAGTCTGGAGCCTACTTCAAGTTCTGTATCTCCCTCTCTCTCTCTGCCCCTTCCCAACTCATGCTCTCTCTCTCTCTTTCTCTCTCTCTCTCTCTCTCTCAAAATAAATAAACACTAAAAAATAAAAATAAAAAATAAGTAAACATTAAAAAAAAAGCATCAAAATGCTGAGTTGAGCCAGCACGAGAGTGTGGACCTCACCAAGTAAACTGTCAGAAGTAATACTGCAGGGGTTTGGAAAATACCAGTAAACGTGAAGAAGGAAAATAACGCTTTTATCTTCCCCTTTTGGTTTTGCTAACTTTTCATCAGAAGGGGACTTCAGAAAAACCCCAAGTTATGCAACTGAAGAGGCTTCCAGTTCGTTAACTCAATTAACAGAAACCCAGAACTATTCTTCTCAACATATTTCATTTCCTTTCCTTTTCTTTTCTTTTCTTTTCTTTTCTTTTCTTTTCTTTTCTTTCTTTTCTTCTCTTTCTTTTCTTTTCTCTCTTCTCTTCTCTTCTTTTCTTAAGTATGGAGTCAAAGTAAAAAGAAAGCAGAGTTTTGGAAGCATTGGGAAGAAGGTAAGAAGCAAGGTCGTACATATGAAAGCATTTCATAAATTGCAAAGAATAATGACTGAAGAAAATAGACCTTGAGGCCTTTTTGCCAGCATGAAGTGCTATCAAAAAACTAAATAATAGCTCATAAGTTTGTTCTTAATAGCTACACCCCAACGATGCTTTTTGAACTTTGAGGTTTTCGGCCAAGGATCCCAGCTGTATCCAGCCTCAAGGGGGTCAGAATCTCACCTCCACCAAACACTGCCCCAATACCTTACCTGCCCAAAGTTTTATTGATCGTAGGCATAGCAGACTCTCACTGGCTGCTAACGTAGATAAGAGTCATTGGTCCCTTGATTTAAGAACAGGTACTGCTGGGCACAAAGGCAACAACATTCCCAGTGTGGTTCTGAGGGGTGGGGAGAGAGGAAATGTCGTCATCTTGGTCTTGCAGATTTGGGTTTCCCAGGGTTAGTCGAACCTGCTGACTCTTGAGTCAGCACCAAAAGGCTTCACTTCCATGTTACTGTTTAAAAAAAAAAGCGGGGGAGTAAAGGAGCTCTTTCTAAATTCTTTGTTATACATGGAGGGAAGTTGATACTGTAGGAAGGGAAAGACTTAGAATTCTGTTTGTAAGGTTACCTGTAAAGGCTGTTTCGCTATATCGCCTGATACTCACTTGATGTAATTTACAAACACAAAAGCCCTTCATTCATTTGTACCACTGGACAGTGACGCTGCCCCCGTAAATGAAATACCCAGGCAACTGCAATGTGTTCCCTGAAGCACTAACATTTCGATATTGTAATGATTCTGATGGTATTTTTTTCTGACGTATATTGCACATGTCCCAGCCTTATTAACCAGAGCACCGCAAACTTGAGTTGCCTTTACACGATGACTATTAAAATGATTGTTTCCTTGCGACAATGAAAACATTTGCTCCTCTGGAAATAAGTGCCCCCAGGACTAAGGGGAGTTATGAGGACTTTTGTCTCTCCGTCAGAGAGACTTGTTGTTTCTTTTAAATTCTCCCTCTTGGGGGCACCTGGGTGGCTCAGTCAGTTAAGTGTCCAACTCTTGATTTCAGCTCTTGTCATGATCTTGGGGTTCCATGAGTTTGAGACTTACATCGGGCTCTGTACTCATAGCACAGAGCCTGCTTAGGGTTCTGTCTCCCCTTTCCTCTCTTTCTCCTCTCTCTCTCTCAAAAATAAATAAACATTCAAAAAAATAAATTCTCCATCTTTCCTGCTTGCTATGCAGTTGGATCTTGCCTACACTCTGAGTTGTTACTTTAAAAAAATTTTTTAATGTTTATTTATTTTTGAGAGAGAGAGAGAGAGAGAGAAAACATGAATGGGGAAGGGTCAGAGAGAGAGTGAGACACAGAATCTGAAGCAGGCTCCAGGCTCTGAGCTGTCAGCACAGAGTCTGACACAGGGCTCAAACTCACGAACTGCAAGATCATAACTTGAGCCAAAGTCAGACACTTAACTGACTGAGCCACCCAGGCGCCCCTGAACTGTTACTTTTAATCTGCCCTATGCTGGAAATGGAAAATGCCAGGCTAACATGAGCCTCACGTCTAACATGAGCCTCAAGTCTAACATGAGCAGATCAGCCCCCACATTAAGGACCAGGTAACTGAATACAGGCTAACTGTGTCTACAGCATGGATCTAATGGCATTGACTTTCTGCACTTGGAAATGTTCTTATTCCCAGGTCTCTTCGGTATAGTCAAGGTTACCAGATAGAACACCTCAGGATGGATGAGATGGTACTATGCATTCCAGCTACTGCAACAGATAGAAGTGGCTATTGAACAAGTCAGCATGGAAGTCACTAGCAGCTTAAGAGTCCCGGGTATAATTGTGGAAGATCAGGATTCAGATATTCAGCTGGTGTTTGGAGAATCTGGGGTCCATGTTCCCTGCTTCTGCATTTCCGCAGGACTGGAAGGGGAGTAGCAAAGGAGATGGCACCCAAGGACATCCGGCTGCTGGAGCACAAGGCCTGGCTGTTCTCACTATGGGGTGGAGGCCAGAGCAGTCAGAATTACTGTGCATTTCCTTAGGTTAAAAGGGGAGGGAAATAGGGGCGCCTGGGTGGCTCAGTCGGTTAAGCGGCCGACTTCGGCTCAGGTCGTGATCTTGAAGTTTGTGAGTTTGAACCCCACATCGGGCTCTGTGCTGACAGCTCAGAGCCTGGAGTCTGCTTCAGAGTCTGTGCCTCCTTCCCTCTCTGCACCTCCCTTGCTCACGCTCTGTCTCTCTGTCTCTCAAAAATACATAAACATTAAAAATTTAAAAAAAAATAAAGGGAGGGAAATAAAATGCAAAGCGTGTCTCTTCTGTATTGGAAAAATAAGAACAGGACTTGGCAGCTTCAGGGTAAAGTCCAAACTCTTTAGACAACTCATGGTCTAGCCTGTTTCCAGGTCTCCTTTTTCACCATGCCCCCAACCAAATGATGACATCTCCCATCCCCAGGAAGCCCTCCTAGCTCACCACCAGCCCCTTCCGCCAGCCATGAGTCCCTCCTCTGTGGTCACAGACTCACAGACCTGTGACTGTGGTTTCCATCCTGCCCTCAATTGCACATTTACTTAGCTGGGCCCCTTGACTGTGGGGCTTTGGGGACACACAGCAGCTTCTCATTCATTGTAGTGATCATGGCACACAGCCTGGTGCCTTCTACAGAGATGCTCTATCAATGCCAAATGAAGGAAGGAAAGAATGCACATCTTCATTTATGAAAGCAGCCTCTGAGAAATGTCTGGAATGAAGCTGGGCAGCCTTCACAGCTCTATCCTGGTGAGGGTGGTGGGTGGGGCAGCAGGCAGAAGCTGGGGCGAATTGGCCACAGATCATACATGTACCTTAGGGCCTCTCAGCACCAATTGCCAGGAGGGGATGGACGGGACACTCTTTCCTTTCCATACACTTCCCTGAGTCACTCTAGAATCCCTACCAGTCCCCACTCCAAGGCTGACCCTGCGATGACTGGCTTTGCCACCATTGGTGATCAGGGTGGGAGTAGGTTTAGTTTAGAAAGAAATTGCTGGCTGCAGAACGTTTTCAAATGTTGCTGACGGTATCCCCACCAAAGGAAGCATTTCTGACTCACGCCTACTGCCTTTCTGTGACCTATAGGGGAATTTTGAGTCAATGCTATTTGATTTAATTTACAGAATTGAGATATAACTTGGACGTGGTGAAATTCAATGCCGAGGGTCCTTGTGTTACAATTCAGTGGGCTTTGACGAATGGCCACATCAATGTACCTATACCCCTAGTATTTCTGTCACCCTAGAAAGTTCCTTCCTCTTCTACCCTAATCAATCTCTACTGCAAGGTGATTTTGAAAAAGAAAAAGACTAGAATGTTGGCTCTCATGGAGCTTGCATGCTGGTCAAAGCAGGCTGCGTTATGTGACTGAAAGCATTGAAAATCAACACAATAAATGACATGATCTGGTACTAAATGGAATGGTTCAGTTTGCCACGACATGAATTTAGGGAAGTGAAATGCATTAAAATGTCACCTTGGGAATTTGTTAACAATGCAGATACCTGGGCCAACCCCAGTACCATTAAATCAGAATTCCTTGGCATGAGATCCAGGAACACATATTTTAAATAAATGTCCCCAGGACTTCTGATAAGGAGCGGGGACAGAGGTCGGCACAAACCACGCTTCGGAAAACACACGATCTGGGGCACCTGGGTGGCTCAGTTGGTTAAGCGTCCAGCTTTGGCTCAGGTCATGATCTTGCAGTTCGTGGGTTCGAGACCCGCATCAGGCTCTGTGCTGATAGCTAGCTCAGACAGAGCCTGGAGCCTGTCTTCAGATTCTGTATCTCCCTCTCTCTCTGACCCTCCCCTGCTCACACTGTCTCTCTCTCTCTCTCAAAAATAAATAAAACGTTTTTAAAAATTAAAAAAAAAACACATGATCTATTATGCCTGGGCAGAAGTCATTATTGATAGATACAGAAACTGAGGATCAGAGAAGTTTCAGGGCTTATTCAAGATCCCACAGTAAATTCATAGAATGGTCTACATTTCTGGGAGGAGAGTTGGAAAGGCCAGGAACACAGTCATTTACACTGGCCCAAAGCGAGGTGTCTAGACCCCAGGGCTAGCCCCAATGCACAGTGTCTTCAGGACAACACCCAGCTTAACAGCCTTGGGGCCCATGTGGGTCTGAGAGAAAGGGATAGAGTCTGGTTACCCCTCCAGCCTCCAAGCGTTGACAGATCCAGAGCCTGGAGGACTCATTGGAAACAAGGAAATCTGGCCCCAGCCTCTTCCCCTGTCTTGATAGTGTATTCCAGGGACTGAGCTGCTCCATGGGCAGATGGCAGGCTCACCACTGGGCTGACAGACAAGGTTGGCCCACCCAGCATTACACCCAGTAGAATGTCTCCTCCCCATGCACCAAATGAACAAGTAAATCAGGTGTCAGGACCACTGACACCATTGATGAATGACCAGGTTGAGGTACATTAAGCTGCTCAGCCTCCTCAGCTCCATGGCATCATTTTGGTGGTATCTCAAACAGAACTATTGTTTCTTTCCCTGCCAAGACAAACCCAAATAGCTGATAGATCACTAGAACGAATTGCCATCCTGACAAACCTTTGATCGTTCCAACTGTCAATTTATGTCTGATGACTGGGCCTTCCATTGATGAGGCTGTAGAGAGAGGCAGGAAGCCAACACTCTCTGGAAAAGGGCAGAGCCTCTTAGTCTTCTGTCCCTCTCTCCTCAATGAAAGGTAACACTGAATGACCAGAGTCCTCTGACCTGCTTGGAAGGGGCACCAAGACCAGAATTCAAAGGGAGATGGAACTTACGAGCAGCCAGGAAGTCTTGGCTGGGCCAGTGTCACAGACTTTGAGTCTGGAATTCTCTCTTGTCCAGAAAGAGAGCGGATGCAGAATTAAATACGAGAGAGGCTAATGTCCAGGAGGAGACAAGAGCCCAGAGTAAGGGTCCTTGCTCCATATTTAATAGGATTGGAAGGCTTACAAATGTGATGGATGTGCACAAAGAGACAATGAAACAGTGATCACTAACTCAAGTGTGTGAAAGAAAGGGGGTTTCAAAGATATGTGGTGTTAGGGGTTTGGGTCAATACAAAACAAAATTCCAAAGCCAAACAGATGGCTGTTTAAGGTAGGCACAAGGCACTGCATCTGTTTATCTTAACTTGCCTAGGGGATGAGACAGATAGAGCATGCTACCTCAGAGTCAACAAGGCACCTTTCTTTTGCTAATTAGCTCTGGGCAATTTCACCCTGCTGCAGCAGTCTATCAGCCCATTTACCTGTTTACCTATTCTGGACGCATTTGTCCTTTGCCTTGTTAACCCATTGGTGCAAGTGCAGGGAATTCCTAAACTTACTCCCCACAGGCCAGGGCTGTGACTTGCATCACAGACGTTTACCATGGCCATGTGCAAGGGCCCTCCAGCTTCCAGCTTCTATGCAGCCCCTCTTGCAGTCCATGACAACTCTTGTCCACTCCCCACATGGATAAGTGAGATGCAATTGCATGCAGAGACCCCTGGACTCACCCCAGTAATGCCTGAGAGCGTACTGTGAGAAGAGTAAGGTGTCTCCACTCCCTTTGGGGTCCTCTAGCATCATGACCCTGAGCAAGCCATGTCACCGTCAGGGCTTCAGTTTCTCCTTATTTGTCAAATTAAGCATTTGAATTAAGTTGCTTTGCAGTTCACTTCCGGCATTGTGAGTTACAGTCCACCCCTCCCTAGCCAAGGACCTTGACTTTGTTTTGTTTTGTTTCCTCTTGGGTGCAGATCCAAGGGCAAAGGTTTAACAGTCATTCTAGATAGGAAGGTAGACACCTATTTGTGAGATTCTTAATCTTCAAGCTCTTGCCTGTTTATCTTTGCATCCTTAGGACAAAATACATGTCGATAAATGCTGAAAAATGTTGTGCAAATCATCTGAAAATTGGGGCTCCATGTGGCCTGACTTGCCAATCTACTCAGAGAAACACTGCATATACCCACCAGTAAAAATTGTAAAGTAATAGCAATTATTGCTGTGTCTTTTGAGAAAATTTCAAGGAGGAAGGTCTAATTCACAACACTGATGAGTTCTCCTTAAAACTCCTGTCCTCTTCTCTCCTGCTCCTTTCCACACCTACTGCTGCTCACCAGCCTCGTACCCTTGAACCTCCTCTCAAAACTCACTGCTCCTGCCTCCTGCAGAGACATGGCCTCCCTGGGCCCTAGCTTTTTGGGCTCCTTCTCGCTTCTTCCCTTCCTCCCTTCTTTCCTCGCTTCTCTCTCAATTTCTTTTCATTTGGTGATGTCTGCATCATCAACTTTGCAAATCTCCCCCCCTCCACACACACACCCAGCAACAGTTTTGAAGGTGGGGCACCTGGGTGACTCAGTTAAGCATCTGACTTGATTTCATCTCAGACAGTGGTCTCACCATTCGTGGGATCGAGCTCTGCATCAGGCTTCACACTGACAGGCGGAGCCTATTTGGGATTCTCTCTCTCCCTCTCTGCCTCTCTCTCTCTCTCTCTCTCTCTCTCTCTCTCTAAAACAAATAAATAAAAACTTAAGGGAACAAAAACAGTTTTGAAGGTGCTATCTAGGTGGTCTGATTTCTAAAGGAGCCGGACAGTTTTCCTCAACTTCTAAATAGCATCCATAACACTCACCATTCTAAATATATACCTTCATTTCTTTAACTCTCAGAAACTTATGGGCTTCATTCAGTCAATCAACAATGGAAGCAGCATGGCCAGTCACCCTCTGTGTGACCCTAGACAGTCTCCCAGTGTCTTTGCTTCTGTTAAGGAGGGCGGGACTGGATGAGGAAAGATAACACCATGATTCTGCCAGAATGGGCTACAAAAAATGGGCTTGGGAAAGTTTTTACAACCGTCTGTTCATCTCACTTCTCCTTTAAGCGGAGATCATGTAGAGCTGTTGTAAGTTTTCAACAAAATAAGAAAACATAAAAATTGAGCAAAAGTCTTGACCAGAGCAAACATGCAATAAATGTTGTTATTATTAATCCTATTGCTGCTGTTAATGATGTGATTTTCCAACATTCCTTTGAGTCTGAATGGCCCGTGAATTTCTAGGTGTCATCTGAATCCCACCAGGTGCTGCCTACTTGAGTGAAACGTGGCCAGGCAACTGGAGTTTACAAGTGACAGTATCTGGAAAGGACATTAAGTCCTTGCTTGATTAAAGTATTCATCAATCCTAACTGGGAAGCAAAAAATATGTGAAATAGAACCGCATAAGAGGAAATAAACATTCAACACTACATGAGTACTGGAGGATTCCCCATTCCACCGTCAAAAGGGCAACTGTCCCTGTAGGAGAGTGACACAGGAAAGCCCTTATCATCTGCCAAGTGACACACCCCATAACACTGCTGAAGTGAGGGGTGTGGGGCAAAGGTCCAGATACAAACCCTATGTTTTTCCCTGCTGTGCTGGGGGCCATCTTTACGGCCTTCAGCTGAGCAGGTAAAATTTAGCTTCAAGGATTGTTTCTAGAATCTTCCAGGTTTAAGGCCAGCTGGGCTGCGTGACTGCAGAAGCAGTCTGCTGGTGATTTCTTCACTTCCAGCAGCTTCTGTTTGCTCTTTTGTCCTGGCTACTAGTAAAAACTCCTCCTTTGTTTATTTGTTTGTCAGTAGGTATGCGAGATTATGTTAGCTCTCAGCCTGGCTCTGCCCTGAAGGCTCTGCAAGGAAAGGGGTCACTTGGCCACCTAGGGAGTGTCTGTACATGGCTGTTCCTCATTCCTGCCCAAATAAGCAAAAAAGGAAGAAACAAACAAATAAGGAACTTTTGAAAGCAGCAAAGACTGAAGGCCTATGAAAATGGGACAGTTGGAAAATCTCAGGCTACTGAGAAAACAAAAGCCCTAAATTGATTGCAGAATAGAATCAGCTATTGGTCCTAGTGGGGGGGAAGGGGAGAGGGGAGATGGGCATCAGCTCACACCTTCTCTTCTGGCTCTTTCCTGGCCTAAGGGAAACCCTGGAAGTCCTGACCATGTGCCCTTTCACTGTGACTGCTGTGTTTTGGAGCCTAGAGGACTCTGATAAAAACCCACTATCAGCCCTTGTTGACTTATGAAATTTCTATGGACCTAGTGAAGAGAAAAAGGCTTGGAATCTGTCACTATCTATTTACTAGTTCTATGAGCTATGGCAAATGATTTAAGTTCTCTTAGTTTCTCTTTCATTATCTGTAAATAATGATAAATTAATAATAATCATAAGAATGTGTAATACAGAGCTACTGGGAACATTGAACCTGAGATCATGGATGACAGGGACATGGCACAGTATCTGGCTCAGGATGATTCTCCATAAACGTCACCTATTCATCACCGCTTAGCAAACTGGTCCTTTCAGGCTAGCCCTTCACCCTGGATGGCCCTAGACTTGCAAAACCTTTTTGGTTGGACTTCACATGTAGGCTCCCAGAAAGAAAGAAAACCTAGTAGTCTATTAGCATACAGTGGTCCAGTTTCTGTGGTTAAGTACACAACTTACTCACTACAAACATGATGCTGACTCTGGAGCTTTCTGGTGCTGTTTGAAACTATAGGAATAATATAGTCATCGTCATAGGAATAAACATACAAATCCAGACAAATAGCGCAACCTCTAGGGTTTTATTATTCACTTTCAAACAAATGGAAATACCTGAAACTTTTTTATTTATTTATTTATTTATTTTTATGAGAGAGAGAGCATAAGGTGGGAGAGGGACAGGGGGAGAGAGAGAGAGAGTCTTAAGCAGACTCTATGCTCAGCGTGGAACCTGTTGCCGGTCTTGATCCCACAACACTGGGATCATGACCTGAGCTGAAATCAAGAGTCAGATGCTTAACCGACTGAGCCACCCAGGCACCCCATGGGACTTTAAATATGTAATGACAAGGAGTAGAATCCAAAGGCTGGAATTTTCTTTGACTGTCTTTATGGACACTTCATCGTAAATCTTAGGCTTCAGACTCTAGACTTATCAGACTCCAGTATAGAAGAAGTTGAAAAATGAAACATAAAACAAATGTGTCTTAATGTGGGAATTATTTCTCTCAGAAGCCAAATTTGATATTCTGCCTTAAGGACTAAAAACGAGTTCATGGGGAGCGCCTGAGTGGCTCAGTTGGTTAAGCATGTGATTCATGATTTTGGTTCAGGTCATGATTTCATGGTTGTGAGTTCAAGCCCCACATAGGGCTCTGCACTGATAGCGCAGAGTCTGCTTGAGATTCTCTTTCTCTGCCTCTCGCTTTGTCTCCCCCTCCCTTGTTCATGCTCTCACTCTTTCAAAACAAATAAGTAAACTTTAAAAACAAATTGAAAAAATAGTTCACAGGAGAATACAACAACCAGTTTATATTTTACCATTTACAATATCATTCATTGGTTCACTCACTCATTCATTCACCATAAAACAAACATTTTCTCTATTTCAGGCACCATGCAGAATGTTGGGGGTATGAAGCTGAATTAGACAGGAATTAAACATTGTTTCTGCCCTCAAGGAGGCTGTGGTGGGGTCAGGGTTACAAAGCCACATACAGTTAGTGGATTTAATGTGATAAAATGAGACAAGAGTGTGTGGGAACCCTGTTTTGACAGCTGAGGGGCAGGGAGGTACCTTTTAACAGGGGCATGAGGAAAGGCTTGATAATGCATGAAATCACTGTTGATTTGATTCTTAACATATGAGTGGAGTTTGGGGGCATCTGGGTGGCTCAGTCGGTTAACTGTCTGACTCTTGATTTTGGCTCAGGTCATGATCTCATGGTTCTTGGTATTGAGCCCCACATTGGGCTCTGTACTGACAGTGTGGAGCCTGCTTGGATTCTCTCTCTCCCTTCCTCTCTCCCTGTCTCTCCCCTGCTCTCTCTCTCTCTCAAAATAAGAATGAGAGAAGTTTGTTATGTGGAAAAGAGAAAAAAACAAAATTCAGGTAGAGAGAACAAAAGTGTAGTGTAGATTTCCATGGATATCCCAAGTATAGCAATCAAAGTGTAGATTTCCATGGATATCCCAAGTATAGCAATGAGAGATGAAGCATATTATAGGTATATGTGCCAAATGGGACATGGGGCTGGGGATACGGATGGCTGGAATCCACAGTGAGAAGTCTAGAGTGCCATGCTAAGACATAGGAAGAAACTGAGGCACCTGGGTGGTTCAGTCAGTTAAGCGGCTGACTTGGCTCAGGTTATGATCTCGTGGTCTGTGGGTTCGAGCCTGCGTCAGCCTCTGTGCTGATAGCTCAGAGCCTGGAGCCTACTTTGGATTCTGTGTCTCCTTCTCTCTCTGCCCCTCCCCTACTCAAGCTCTGTCTCTCTGTGTCTCAAAGATAAATAAACGTTAAAAAAATTATTTAAAAAAAAGAGGAAGAAACAAAAATAAAACGTAAGAGGGGAGGAGCTAGGTCCAAGGAAAGGATGGATGTCTCTCTCAAGACAAAAATACTGGGACAGTGGGATAATTAAGAGAGGAGACATCAAAGTCTACAGATCATTCCTTGAAGAGTCCCAGGACCAGAGATGAATCAGATGGTGTTGTGTGATTTCTCAACCTTCCCTAGTCCTCCACACATATATTTATGCAAGTTTTTGAAAATAGGTTGGAAATTTTACAAGACCAAAAAAGCCAGCCTAAGTGGCAGCAGGGGTGGGTGGCGTGAAAGTGGTATTTTGGCTGGTGTGAGATGCTATAGAACAAATGTATATTTTGTTCACTTTGGTTTAATTATTAAACACATGTTTTTATTTTTTTCTGATTTCAGGAGTCATGCACTTATCGTGTATAATATGGAAAGGAAGGCTTAAATGAAGGAAATCAAGTTTTCTGTATGTATTCTAATTTAATGCATATAAATTGCTCTTTTGTAATTGGCTTTCTGTTTTTGCTTTTGTGCTTAGAAATGGTTTCCCTTCCAAGAGATCAGATAAAAGTAATTCTCTTATATTTTCTTGTACTTTTTAAATTGTTTTTCATTTTCATATTTAATGCAAGTCCATATTGAATTTAGTTTTATGAATGGTCTTAAGGTAGAGTCATGGTACACTCATGAGCCTTGTTTTTTGTTTTTTCTTTTCCATCGACCTACTCATTCTTTCATCTTGTCATTTTATTCATTTCCTGTTTTTGTAGTTATCAACAGTGGGGTATGTGTTTCCTGGGTGGTTTTCTTGAATTCATAACAAGGTACTATTTTTAAAGCCATTCCTTCTGGCTCCTGTGTTTTGTGTCCCCAAACTGGCTAACAGAGCCTTGGCCTTTTGCTCCAACAGCTACCTCCTTGAGTTTTTGAGCTCTTGCTAGGAACTTACAAACTCAAAGCATGGCCTGTAGAAAGTGCCCCATTCAGGTCCCTCTGGAGGTGTTTCAGCAACAGTCATGCATCTGTATGACACATTTCTGTGTTGATTTCCTGAGGACCTTCCAAGCTGAGAATAGGGTGGGACTATCCCAATAGATTACCACACGCCCACCCTTTGAGCAATACAGACAGTCACTCATTCCTTAAGCAAACATAGTGCTCCAGATACAGGGATGAATGAGAGGCTGTCTGTGGCCCCAAGGTACTCACTCACCCTTCTAGAATGCTCCAGAGGAGCTGATGAGTACACCTACCTCATGAAAAAGAGCTCACAGGCTGACGTCATGGGAATCTGCCCAATCTCATTCAATTTACTCAACAAATATTTGTTAAGCTCCTACTATTTACCAAGAACTACACTGGGTGCTGGGTGCTCCTCCAAGTGCTGACTGCAGTGTGGAAAGCAAACAAATAAATAGGGGGTTATACATCAGTATGATAGAACTCAAGCAGGCGAAAACCTGGGCCTCAATTGCTATGGTTTTCTAGGTTATTTATCCCCACCTGCCAAGGACTCATCAGGTATTTGAACCAAAGTGTGTCTTTTATATCAAAGTCATAGCAATGTTAACTGTAATCCAGTTCATCTGAGACTCTTCAGGGTCTCTCTAAACTCCCTTCAGACCCACCTCTCAGAGTTACAGAGGAAGTCAGCTGAAGTTGATGAATGAATGGATGAATAAATGGTTCAAAGAATTAAAAGAAGGAAGGGATGAGTGTATGATTTGGTTCTCTCAACCAGGAACTTCCTCAGGTCATCGGGCTTCATGGCAGTCAACGCCAAGAGCGGCAGCCTGGGAAGAGATAACACAGGCCAGGCACCTTAGAAATTTCCTTTCCTTTTATCCCAGTGACCCAAACCCGTGGGCCCCACTGATGTTTATTTTGGCTTCTTTGCCCTGAAGACTCGGGCAGCTCTTAGGTGATGAGCTGCTTAGCTGACAAATCTTTTAATGGATGAATTAGCCAGCTTCTTATATGGTCACCTGATAGGTCAGACAGCCTTCAGGCACATGCGCGCGCGCACACACACACACACACACACACATAAAACTGGAAACTATGCTACCCAAACTGCAAGCAACCAAATCCTGATCATTCTGTGATAAAATCTTGGAATAATCTGGGCTCTGTCTGTCTGTCCATCCTCGTGTTAGGAAAGGAAGAAGAAAGACAGAGAAGGAAAGTGAAATGCAAATTATGAATTTAGCTATATTTTAGCAGTCTTCCAAGCAGATTTTCTGTAGGAAATGAAGATGAGGTTTTGATAATGGGTTTTTTGGGTTTTGTGGGGGGTATTTTGTTTTGTTTTGTTTGTTTTTGCATTTTATCCCCCCTCCCTCTTTCTGGGCCCCTAGTGATGAGCAATCAAGAGCTGGTGTTGGAGAAGATCTTTGCTTTTTCACAATGAAAAGACCCTTGAAATGGTATCCTATATCCTCCTTTTTTTTCTTCAGCAATCACTTCAAAGCTTGCTAGAGGGTCTCCTTTGCTGTTCCAACACTGAGCTGCCTTCCTCAAAGAAATAGACCCTTTGGGTTTAATAATTCACACTTTTAACCACATAATATTGCCATTCTAACATGGGGCCTGGGGTAAGGGCGGGGGTGGGGGGGATGATATATGCATGTGAGTCCTTCCTGTTGCTATCCCAGCTGATCTCATCAATCTTTGAGATTTCCATTCATTCTCTTAACTCCAGTCTGCCAGGCATTTGTTGAAGTGCAGTGTTATGCACTACTACTTTGTCAAAGATAATTAGAATCTAGTCTTGTAGGGTTTCTACTTTCCTTCAATTGATTACTGCTTAGACTAACTATCAACTCTACTCAAGGCTGTATATGGGCTTCTGTGAGAGAGAAAATAGCAAAGAGGAATGTTTCTAAACTACAAAAGGTCTATATTTACTTGTGTTTCTCAAGCTTCAGCTTCCTCAGATGTACAAAGGGAATAATCACCTTACCATGCTGTGTAAGAATGGGTGTAACCCATGGAAAGGGCCTTCTACTGAGCTGAGTAAGTGGAGACACTCAACAATTGGTAGATAGGGGTACCCGGGTGGATCAGTCTGTTAAGTGTTCAACTCTTGGTTTAGGTCATGATCTCTAACTTTGTGAGTTTGAGACCCACATTGGGCTCTGTGTTGACAGCACAGAGCCTGCTTAGGATTCTCTCTCTGCCCCTCCTCTGCTCGAGTTCTCTCTCTCTCTCTCTCACTCTCTTCCTCTCAAAATAAATAAATAAACTAAAAAAAAGTTGGTAGATATTATCACTATCACATATATCATTTGTAGTCTTATTCTTATTATTGTCTTATTCTTTAAGATTGATATTGTATGGGACTCCTGGGTGGCTCAGTCGGTTAAGCATCTGACTTCAGCTCAAGTCATGATCTCATGGTTTGTGGGTTCGAGCCCTGCACTGGGCTCTGTGCTGACAGCTCGGAGCCTGGAGCCTGCTTTGGATTCTGTGTCTCCCTCTCTCTCTGCCTCTCCTCTGCTCATGCTCTGTCTCTCTCTATATCAAAAATAAAAAAAAACAAAAAAAATGTTTTAAAGATTTATATTGTAGCCCAAGTACCTTTGATCCTGAAAAACAAGACAAAACAAAACAAACAGGTCCAAGCTACCGCTATGCTTCTTCTTCTAGTTGGTGATACAAAGTAGAAGGGACAAGAGAGAAGGGGACCAGGAGCGATCCCTTTGTGGAGCAAAAAATGAGTGAATTCTAGGTCTACATTACTATTCTACCCTGCCCCTTTTTTATACATACCTAGACTTATTCCAGAATCCTTTCTTAACTCCACTACTTTCCTTTCTTCTTTCCTCTCCCTCTTCCTCATTCTCTGCTCTTCTCCCTGGGGTGTTACATTGTAATTTCTTCTCTACACTTTCAGCCTAAAGAGCCCTTAGTCAGGCACCTGAGCGGGGAGCTACCTGAACCTCATGCACAGAAGGACAAGCAGGCCTGAGTTGCTTTCCCAGGGCACTCTGGCTAGGAATTCTATTGTCTAGAGGTCCCTTTTGCATCCTTAGGGAAGGAGCCGGGCCCACCCTCTCCCCTCTGCCTCCCTCCAAAAGGTTTGTTTGATAAAATAAAATATATCACTGATGTACCATGTGCCAAGCCAAAAATAAAAGAAAATGGACAAGACTATTTGGAAACAATTCCCTGCCACTGTTCTTATGAATCCTTGAAGGATTTATAGTTGTTGGCTAGGTTTTCACTCTATTTCAGTTTCTCTTCTTACTCTATGGTCTCTCCCTATACAACTTCATTCATCCATTCATCCATCTATCCATCCATTCATCCACTCCTCCAACATTTACTCATTAATTACCTCCCTTGTACCAGGCATGGAGACACTACATTACAATGTTGACAATACCTATGCTCCCATGGGATTTACATTCTAGCAGGAGGTAGGGGCAAATCATAAACAAATGTACAAATTCCATAAAGAGTGCAGGTTAGTGGAGGGGATGATTGTGGAGCAATGCTCGGTAAGAAAGGGGAGACTGGATGTTACCAACAAGAAGATGACACTTGAGAAAAGAAAAGGAAAGAAAAGGGAGTTAGGTGAACTTCTGAAGTAAGAGCACCCCAGCAAACCAAACAATAAATGCAAATGTCTGACATGAAAAATGGCTTCAGGTGTTGAAGCAACAAGAAGAAGGAAATGATGTTATCTGCAGCATGGTTACAATTAGGAGAGTGGCAGGAGAGGAACCCCCAGAAGAAGCCAGAGACCAGTCAAGTGGAGACATGTCAGCCATGATTAGGAAAGTGGGTTTGTTTTAAAGGAAATAGACGCTATTCTTGCAGCGCCTGGGTGGCTCAGTCGGTTAAGCATTCGACTTTGACTCAGGTCATGATCTCGCCATTCATGAGTTTGAGCCCCACGTTGGGCTCTGTGCTGACAGCATAAAGTGTGGAGTCTGCTTCAGGTTCTGTGTCTCCCTCTTTCTATGCCCCTCCCTTGCTCACACTTTATCTCTCTCTCAAAAATAAATAAACATTAAAAATTTAAAGAAAATGGATGCTATTGTAGAGGTTTGAACAGAGGTCAGATGCAATCTGATTTATGTTTTAAAAGGATTGGTTAGGCTAGGTGGGGGAGAAAAGGTCACTGGAGAGCAGAGATGACAGAGGGACACCAGTCAGATGCCCATTTCTACAGTCGAGGCAATTGACAAGGTTGGTAGTCATTAGTGGGCATGAAGTCCATGAAGGCTCATTTGTTCACCCTCTCTTCCCACCAATCCAGACAGAACTTCAAGTGGGGTTTCAAGTTCTTCAAAAAGATACACAAAGCCATATTAACCATCATCTATTTTACTAAAGATTCCTTTGGGAGGCCAGAAGAGGGGGGACAATTTCTATCACAATTACCATAGTAAGCCATGCTGACAGCATGTGTGACCATGACACCCTCCCGTGCTCCTGCTTGGTAAACAGCTCTCTTCTCCCTTCCAGATCACTGCTCCCTGTAGACCTAAGACTTCTAGGGGTGCCTGGGTGTCTCAGTCGGTTGAGCATCCCACTTCGGCTCAGGTCATGCTCTCACAATCCATGGATTCAAGCCCCGCATTGGGCTCTGTGCTGACCACTCAGTGTCTGGAGCTCGCTTTGGATTCTGTGTCTCCCTCTCTCTCTCTCTGCACCTCTGCACCTCCCCTGCTCACACCCTGTCTCTCTCAGAAATAAATAAACATTTAAAAAAAGGACTTCTTTCCTCCCTACCATTAAAGAAACCCATCATTGCCCCAGCTTCTATTTACACAAAGCACGTAATCAACTCCCCCACAGTGTTTGGAAGATAAATTGCCCTTCAGTTAACAAGATCTACTCTCCCCTTAAGGTGTTGTAGAAACCATCCATTGTTACTGGAGGATGTTTTGGCAGTCTGTCTCCTCACTCCAACGAGTTCATCTGAAGTATTTTCTCCAAAAAGAGCTCTGCCAGGTGAAATTTTCTGCAGCTCATCATGGCCACATTTAGCATAGATTTCTTTTAGTCTTATGATGATTCTGCTTGTTTATAACAATTTCCACCAGTAGACTTAAACTTCCCAAGAGCTGGCAATCTGGCTTGTCACCATGCCCTCAGCATTATTGGCACATGTCTGTCACTTAGCAAATATGGGGGATATAGACCTGAACAAGCAGAAATCTACCTTGCTATTTTATGGTGAACCACACTATACGGATGCGGGGCTGAGGAGGTGGTGTTTTCTTTCACATTTTGTAAACTGCATGCAAACTAAGAACCCATGATTTCAACGGAGAGAATAGAAGTTGAAGGATCAGCAGCTCTTGCCTGAGACGGTAATCAAATCCTCACCTTCTTCTCTTCCTTCCCTTTGTTCCCAGATGGTTTGCACAGTGTCCTGAGCCTTCCTTTTGCTTTGCCAGTGAAATCACCTGCAGTATTCTGGGGGAAAAGGGGAAGAGATATCAGGATTCCATGGGGAACAGAAACTTCTCAGGGGTGGGGATCTCATCTCTCCATGTTCTGTTCGGCACCTGGGACATGTTGTTCTTGGTACCGCTGCAGGATATACACTTTCTGTAACTATTTGTCTAATCACACTGAGCAGAATACGAATGAATTGCTTAAATCAGTAGGTCCCCCTGACCTTCAGCATCTGGTTACGGTGCTTCATACACAAAGGATGCCCCGTAAGTACTGTGGATTGACTGTCATGTGTTCTTCTTTACCAACTCCCCGTCAACAGCTCTCAGGATGTGGCCACGAGGCAGCAGCACAGGGAACTAAAGAGATGAACTGGGACCAACACGAAAGCCCATTGGGAGCCAGATCTTTAAAAAAGCAAGCTGTGAGGCACCTGCGTGGCTCAGTCAGTTAAGCATCTGACTCTTGATTTCGGCTCAGGTCATCTCACGGTTCGTAGGTTCGAGCCTCACACCAGGCTCTGCACTGACAGCGCAGAGCCTGTTTGAGATTCTCTCTCTCTCCCTTCTCTCTCCCTCTCTCTCTCAAAATAAATAAATAAGCTTTAAAAGTAAATAAAAAAGCAAGCTGCGAAGCATAGTGGTTTCTCATATCTTAGCCTGCTCTCTGTATAATGCCAACCGTTAAAAATCTAGTTTCTTGGGGCACCTGGGTGGTTCAGTCAGTTAAGCGTCCAACTTCAGCTCAGGTCATAATCTCACGGTTCGTGAGTTCGAGACCCACTTCGGGCTCTGTGCTGACAGCTCAGAGCCTGGAGCCTGCTTCCGATTCTGTGTGTCCCTCTGTCTCTGCCCCTTCCCTGCTCATGCTCTATCTCTCAGTCTCTCAAAAATAAATAAATTGTTAAAATTTTTTTTTAAAAAACAATCTAGTTTCTCAATATTACTAGATGTGTTTTTCTGCACTAAATAAAAAACAGAAAGGCTCAATAAATCACTGAATTCTATGGTAAGTAGATTATGAGCTACATGAGAGCTAAAGGCTGGGTCCGATTAGTATTCCCAGAACAATCTTGTGCCCTCCTGTCCCATGGCAGGTACTAAATTAACTTTTCTGAGTGAATGAATAAATCATGCCTAGTGTGATGCCTTGTGCCTTCCTCCAGGCTGGCTTTATCTTGCTAATCGTTGAGAAATTATGCCTCACCATGCTCTTTAAGAGAGCAAGGGAATCAAATCTCATGATAGATATTCTTTCATCTTAACATCAAATGCCTAGTAATTCCCCGTGCTGGGAAATTATTATTCTCTTTTTGGTCTCAGCAGCTAATATGTGTTTAAAGATTTTCCTATCAGTCATCCCATTTCCATTCCTTTTTCTTAAACCACTTAAAAGAAGAAACACCTCTAATTCCACCAGCAAAATCCAAACTAGATGCTTGGATCCTGAAACAAAGGCTTCATGAGCAAGCTGTTGTTATGACCCACCCCCAGGATGTTGACAAGGTCCCTCCTCAGCTGTGAATCTCCAGCCAGGAGCTGACAGGACTCCTACCACCCAGAAAGTGACAGACAGCCCCCCCCCCCTTAGATGTCTTGCCCTTGGGGTATTACCTACAGAGAAGACAAAGTCAGGGTCCCCTCCAGAAGAGTGAGAAAACCTGTCCTCCTTGTCTGTGTATTTCCTAACCACATCCCTGGCCAAGAAGCAGAATGAAGTGAAGCCTCATTTAGTCACTCTAGCACTCGGCCTAGGTGAGTGTCTGCTGACCTTATCCTTAGGCTGATTACAGTGACAGCTGGAAAGGCAGATACCCCTGTCTCCTCTGCCTGAGTGTAGGAGAAAAGAGACCAGGACGGAGGGAAAAGAAGACCTACTGATGTGGGCTTCATTCCCTATTGACGATATCAACATTCCTAAGTCCAGATCTTGTGAGAAATAAAAAGGAAATTATTCTCCCATGAGCCAGGGCAGAGACAGTACACCAAGGTCAACAAAGATTCCAGCCTTTTAGTTTACAGATCGTTTCTTTCCAATTCAGAGTCACGCAGTCCTGTTTGGCAAGCTGGGCTCTCAGCTGAATAAAGGGTGATGCTAGGATAGTAAATACTGTCTGTGGCCTCCTTGAGCTAATTCAACAAATTCCATGCTCATGAATCATACCTGGGACACGCCTAGTGCCTAGTTCTGCAGCCCCATGGAAGTAGGCATTACCTTTCACTCTTTGTGCTTCTTCCACAAATTCGCCTCGGCATTTGAGATGGGTTTCCCTTCTTTGACTCAAAGTCACTAAGAGGTCTTTATCCACAGTAACCTAAAGATGTGACCACGAGCAGATGGAGCTGGCTGGGGTCCTACTCCATGGTGGGTTTGGAAATAGGCATGTGTTCCAAATACTCACCAGTGCCTGGGAGCTGGCCATGCCATGTCCTCACCCCCAGCTGAACCAGCTCTCTTAAAACTACAATAATTTTAAGAAAGAGTTCTAAATCTCACAGACCCAAGATAGCCGTTGAAAAATCAAATGAATAATTAAGGGGGAAAAATTAAAAAGATTATCCAGAAGATGAAGAAATTGTATTTCATCCCTTCATGAGGTTTTCATAGTTAATCCGTCTGGAAAGCTCTTTAAAGGGAAAAGAAAACTGTTGGAACTCTCTTGTACAATGCAGAACACAAACTTATATGCCCACACATACATACATAATTTATTTAAATTGTCTGAATCCTCCTATACTTGAAAAACATTTCCTGGCTATTTGAGCCTCCATGAAAAAGCCTCAGGACTCAAGCATGGTAAAAAATCATCCTTCCAAATATCTGCATCAGACGACTAGAGCAAAAATAACAAAAATACTGGGCTCTGCCCTGAGTATGAAATCTGCTTAAGAGTCCCTCTCTCTCTCTATCTCTGCCCCCCTCCCCAGCTCTCTCTCTCTCTCTCTCTCTCTCTTTCTCTCTTTCCCCCTTTGTTCCTTTCCCCAGCCACTCCCTCTCTCTTTTAAAATGAAAAAAGAAAAATAAATAAATAAAAGCTAGTTACCCACATCAGTCTAACTTGTGGTACTTGTCTGTCTGGGTAAATTGTTTCTAAGGCTTGTACTTGTCCCCAAAGTGATTTTGAAACATATACATTTCTACCGATATTCGGGGGGAAAAATGCTGAGTTTCAGCGAGTTAAATTTACTAATCAAGACTATAGCGTACTCAATCCACTTTATCTTTTCAGATTTTTAAATGGTATTTGAGGCTAGGCTTTCAAAATAGCCATCATGAACATGACTTTGGTGACTCAGGGATACATGCCTTTCTGTCCAGCACATACCGGAAAGGATCCTGTAAAGGCAAAGTCCATGCAATACTCGGTGTGTCATCTCAGGGCTCAACCCGGTGCCTTATGGAGGTGGCCAGTCACAAATGTAGAAATGGGAGGATTTTTTTTAACATTTATTTATTTTTGAGAGATAGAGTGAGACAGAAGAGATAGAGTGAGTGGGAAGGGGCAGAGAGAGAAGGAGACACAGAATCCGAAGCAGGCTCCAGGCTCTGAGCAAGCAGGCAGCACAGAGACCAATGCGGGGCTCGAACCCATGAACGTGAGATCATGACCTGAGCCGAAGTCGGACACTTAACCGACTGAGCTACCCAGGCACCCCACAGAAATGGGAGGATATTTGAAAGAACACCCAAAGTAAGTGAGGGGCTGCTTGGACTAATTAACTTCCAAAAGTAGAACATAAATGTGTTAACTTTTGGGACACACATTTCAAATGTCCTCGTCCTTTGACTACTACTGAGGTGGCTCAGGGAGAGATTTCATATAAGAGGTTTAGCAGTTAGCAGGTGGCGTCTACACTTCACTTACTTTCATCCATGTAGTCATTCAGCAAGGATTTATTTCTGACCCTACTGTGGTAAGTCACTGTATCATTGTGACAGGCGATGTGGCAATGTGTAAAATTCACTTACTGCCTTCCCGGGATTAGGGAGATAATACATATGTTCTTCCTTTCCCTTCCATTCCTCTTTGATTTGCTAGGTAGCCACCTGAATGAAGTCTGAATCTGCTATGGGCATTCGTTCATATTCCTTTAGAACAAGGCTTTTCAACTTCAGCAATATTAACATTTTTGGACCAGATAATTCTTTGTTGTTGAGGGCTGTCCTACTCATTGTTGGATGTTTAGCAGCATCGCTGGTTTCTACCTACTTTGTGCCAATAGCACTCTCTCCCCAACTATGACAATCAAAAATGTCCTTTGGGATGGGGCGCCTGGGTGGCTCAGTTGGTTGAGAGTCTGACTGTTGATTTCAGCTCAGGTCATGATCTCACAGTTTGTGAGATGGAGCCCTGAGTTGGCTCTGTGCTAATAACATGGAGCCTGCTTGGGATTCTCTCTCTCTCCCTCTATCTATGCCCCTCCCCTGCTTGTGCTCTCTCTCTCTCTCTCTCTCTCTCTCTCTCTCTCTCTCTGAAAAAAATAAACATTAAAAAGAAATGTCCCTTGAGGAGCAAAAGCATCCTAATGGAGAGCCACTGAGTTACAAGAGGTGGGCAACAGAAAGTGATACGGATGGCTGAGTAGAGCAAGAGTTAAGAGAAATTAGGAAATGAATAATGTGTGTGTCTCTGTGTGTCTGTGTTTTGTTTTTTAATGTTTGTTTATTTATTTTTGAGAGAGAGAGAGAGAAAGAGAGGCACAGAGAAAGGGAGAGAGAGAATCCCAAGCAGGCTCCACGCTGCCAGCACAGAGTCTGATGCAGGGCTCAATTTCACAAACTGTGAGACCATGACTGAGACGAAATCAAGAGTAAGACACTTAAATGACCGAGCCACCCAGTGGCCTCTGTATGTGTATATTTGAATGGGTTGTGTAGAATTTCAGTTCCCTAATGATTTTTAACCCCACTTTTAAGCATTTTCTTCCTGTTAGAATATAAAAAGTAGCAAGAGATCATTGCAAAACACATCCAGGTGAGCTACATAATTATAGTTTGAAGAAACCTATCAGAGACCTGTAGAGCAAGAAAACCGAAATGAAAGGAATTTCAGGAGAGAGGATGCTGCTGAGGATGGGGGAATGGAGGAGTCTTCTGTGGAAGCGGTGCGAAGTCAGTTGAAATTCTGATGGACTTTGGATGCTCACTGATTGGCTGGGATGGTGGACTGGAGTCTCAAGGAGCCCTGGTAACAAATGAAGTCCGCACTCACTCTCCAGGTCTTGCCTATGGGTGGTCACCTGTACACAGGGATGATACACAGGAGGCTGGGAGGAGGACGGCAGTCCTGAGAGATCTTCCCCACAAGATATGAGATACATGGGGCCTCTGACTAGTGCAAGGCAGAAGCTGCCAAAGGCCGGAAATAGGGCAGGAAAGTGGATAGAATCCCCTCAAGGTACCCCTGGCTTCTACTGGAGGTAGGGTGGGAGAACTACACGTACCTCGGAGCTACTCCAGGACTTCCTTAAGAGCAACACAATGGCCTGCCAAAGACTGGGAGCAGGACAGAAGAGCTAAACTGACAAAAGAGCCTCAGCCCACCTCAACTACAAAGTTGACTGACCAAACCTCTACACAAAAAGTTTGACAGAAGAGGAGACATGCCCTCTTCTTGGTGTAAAATAACTGGTCCGGGTCTCTAATGTTCTGATTAATGCACAATGTCTGGCATTAAATCTAAAATTAAGAACATTGAAAACCTAAAATTAAAGAACATATGAAAAAGGAAGAAAACAAACAAGCAACAAAAATCAAAGAAAAATAGTCAATATAACCAGAACTCAAGAAGTGTTGGTATTTTCAGAAAGAGTCTATAAAATTGTATATATATCTAGGGTGCCTGGGTGGCTCAGTCAGTTAAGTGTCTGACTCGTGATCTCAGCTCAGGTCTTCATCTCAAGGGTTGTGAGTTCAAGCCCCATGTTGGGCTCCACACTGGGAGTGAAGCCTACTTAAAAAATAATGATAATAAAATAAAATTATATATATCCTTAAATATATATTATATACATATATGTGTGTATATATATAATCCTTAATGAAATATTAGCAAATGAAATCCAGCAACACACAACAAGTCATAATTCATAAATGAAAGTCATGACCAAGTAGGGTTTATGCAGAAATGCAAGATTGGTTTAACATGTGAAGGTGAATCAATGTAATTTAAATGAATGAATTTATTAGGAAAATAAAGAAAAAGCAATTATCTGAATAAGAGCAGAAAATGCACTAGACAAAATTCAACAGTCATTCGTGATAAAAACATCAGCAAATTAGAAATAGAAGAAACCTTTCCCCATCTAATTACAAGCTATTCTTCAAACTAATGACGTTGAGTGCTTTTCCTCTAGGATTGGAATTCAGGCAAGAACATTGACTTCTACTTCTATTCTTCAATATTCTAGAAGATGTGGCAATTTTATAAGACAAGTAAATGCAATAAAAAGCATAAAGATTTTAGAGGAAGAAATCAAACTGTTATCCAAAGAAAACAATTTGGTGTATGGAAATCACTACATAATCTGCACAAATATTAAAACTAATAAGTAAATTTAGCAAATATTCAGGATACAAAGTCACTATACCCTAGCAATAAAAAATTGGCAAATAAAAATTTTAAGACATTACTTAGGATAGCATCACCAAAATGTTAAATAGGAATAAATATAATGAAAGATGTGTCAAATCTCTAAACTTTGCAAACTACAAAACATAGTTAAGAGAACAGAAACCTATATAATGAGAAGACATACTGTTTTTATAAGTTGGAAGACTCAACATATGAAGACGTCCTTTCTCACTGAATTGATGATAAATTCAACATAATTTTAATCAAAAATCCAGCTGACTTTTTTAAAGAAAATGACAAGACAATTCTAAAATAAATATAGAAATCCAGGGGATTTGGAATAACCAAAACAATTTTGATAAAGAAAAAAAAGTTGGAAGACTTACATTAACCAATTTTCAGGCTTAACCTGAAGCTACAGGAATTGAGACCATAGTCTGTGGAACTGCAGAGCGTCTAGAAATAGGTCAAAGGAGCAGAACAGAAGACTGAGAAGTAGCATACTCATGTATCTACCAACTGATTTTCAACCAAAGCACCAAGTCATTCTAATAAGAAATATTAAAATATTAAAACTATTTAACTTTCTATTTCATTCCAGACAAAATTTGACATGGCTCATAGACCTGAACATAAAGACAAAATATAAAACTTTGAGAAAGCTTATGAGAATATCACAGCCATTCGAAAGACAAAGGTTTCTTAAACAGTACATAAAAAGCACGAATCATAAAAGAAGAAATTGCTAAGTCAAACTTCATAAAAATTAATAATTTCTATTCATAAAAGTCATGATTAAAAATGAATGATAAAACCATGGACTGGAAAATATAAATGTAATACACATATTCGATAAAGGACTCGTATTCAGAATATATATAATACCCTTTCAAAACAAAAATTAAAAGCAGCCCAGTTAGTAAAAATAGGCAAAAGTTTGAACAGACATGTCACAAAAGAACAAATTCCCAATAAGCTCATGGAAAAAGTACTTAATATCATAGATTATCACGGGCCTCCCACTGATGCCACAGAGGATGTTATTTCACATAAATCAAGAGAGCTGAAATAATGAAAAGTGAAACTACCACATGTTGGCATAAGTAAAATTAAAATATTGACAGTTCTGTGTATGAAGCAATTGAAACCCTTATGTATGGCCAACAAGAGTGTAAAAGGGTATAACCACTCTGGAAAAATCTTGGAAGTTTCTTATAAAATTACCATATATCTTTTTATGGTCCTACAGTTCTACTTACACAAGAGAAAGCGGGGGAAATGAGCATATGAGGACTTTTACACCAGTGTTCTTAGTGGTCTTAATAATGGCTCCTAACTGAATACAATCCAACTGTCCCCATCCTGGAGAACCGATGAACTTATTACGATATTATTTATACACTGGAATACTCCACAGGAATAATGTAGAATGAGCTGCTCTTGCAAACAATGACGTGGACAAATCTCAAAAACATCACGCTGAGCAAAATTACCCAGACCCAAAAGAAGACACATCGTATCGTAGGACTCCAATTTATAAAGGCAAAACTAAGTTATGGTGAGAGAAATCACAACAATGCTTTCCTCTCTATTCCATTGGGGGTTGGGTGGTGTGAGAGAGTGTGTGTTGGGGGCTACTGGCTGAAAAAGGACATGACTTATTTTTCTAGGTGATGGACATGTTCTACATCTTGGTTTGCACAGGTATGTAAACTTGCCAAATCCCACCACGTTGTATAATCCAAGTCTACACATTTTCCTGCATAGAAATCATACTTCATAAACTTGTTTAAATATAAAAGATTTATGATTCTTAAAACTGCTTGAAAAACCAAAGGCAAGATCTCTAAAATATTTTTTGGAGGAACACAAAACAAAACCCCCAGAAACCAAGTGTCTGCAACACTTTTACCACCTAATGAAAGTCTGATGGTTGGCATCTACTTCCTGTGTACTTCAGCACAAGCCTTTTTGGTATTGCAGTTGTTTCTCACTTAGAAGAGATGCTATGTTCCTTGGGCCCTGGATCAGAGTCATGGGACAGACCAAGTGGAAGTACCAGTGGAATTCACCAAAAGAATGCAAATGCTCAGCTTGGTCTTGAAGTTGAGTGTCAATCAACAAACACATCCCACCAATTGGTGCTCATCACAGCCTTTAGTTCCAGGTCACAGGTGGAGGGAACCATGATCATGGGGCACTTACTTCTGTCAAAGAGTTTAAGGAGTCAAACTCTCCTAGTTGCTCAAAGCAAATCAGCAACAACAAAAGAATCACTTACACACACAGGCCAGTCTTTCTTGATGCTCTTTCTTTCCCTGGATAGATTTGTTGATGGGCAGGAGCTAGCAAAGAAAGCTTTGAATGAAGCCCAAGCATTAGTAAGAAATTAGAGTTGGTGTGTCAGTGTGGAGTGGGTGGGGAAGGAGGAAGTGGGGACAGCATCTCCCAGGTCAAGCCTATTTCCCACTAGCTACAATGCTCCATATTCTCTGGTATGTCCTTTCCCATGGAGAAAACTCTTTGTGAAAGAGAGGGAGGTAACCTAGCTCGTGGGAAAAAAAAAAAAAGTGTCTCACGCTGTGAGCAGTAAATTGGCTTGTACCCAAGTAATGTCCTCAAGGGGTGCCATGAGAGATGAAATCACTTGGCTCATTTTACCATCTTTAGGATGGCGTCAAGACCTGACAAAGCCAGGCAACATGTACAAGGAAACTAATCTGAGGCAGACTATGATGCTGGAGGACCTCTGTGTGTAGCCAAGATGGCGATCTTATGCAAGAGAAATGCTCAGGAGGCCTTTGCTCTGAGTAGGAAAGCTAGGCTGGGAAACAATGAAGTGAACCACAGTGGGTAGAAACACACATCTGATGCCCAGGCCAGATCATGACATATATGGCTCCTTGAGGCATGCTATAATTTTGGCATGCCTTCAAACTATTATTCTATACATATTTGTTCAGCATTTATTCAGTGGAGAAAGAGGGGAAAAATGCTTTTTGGGAGGAGGAGGTAAACTTTCTTGAAATATAACACACACACAGCATATATCATAATGTACAGCTCCAAGAATTCCAACAAAGTGAATACACCCATGTTTTCAGCACCCGGACCAGGAAATAAAACATCAGAAGTCCCTCAGGCTCTCTGCTAGTCACGACCACCCCCCTAAAGGGAGTGACTGCCTTGACTCCTTACATTGAAACTGCTTTTTTTTTTTTTTTTTAATTCATGAGCTTGTAAGACTCCTTATGTTTACATAGGACTACATTTATCATTTCAACTGATTTGGAATAATCTTTCATTTCATGGCTTATTTTGTTGCCCATAGCTACAGAGCGGTTCTTACTCACACTCTTTAAGTAGAGGTCAGTGACATGCCTGTAATTATAAAGCATTGTTCCCTGCAAAGAGCACCTCGCCATGCCTTGTTTGGGTTCAGCATGTCTGCGGCCTATTACTGCTGACTTTGGGTGATTGTCACGGGGCTGGAATCAGAGACAGTTAGCAATCTGCCATCGCCCCATTAACATACTCATGTAGAAAGGTAGCAGGTATACGTGGATGCTAGGAAGGTCTTTATTTCTATTGAAAGGCACTATCTATTTTAGTAAAAGCAGAAGAAAGTTCTATTTGGCCAGCAATGAAAAGAGTTGCTGCTGGGAACCTGAGTTAACAAGCACTGTTTATCTGATTTTTTTTACAGTGATGTGTTAGCATCATTTCTTAGAGACTGGCATTCCAACGAGATGCCCAGTCTTTTATCTCACACACACACACACACACACACACACACACACATATATATATATATATATACTGTAAATATTGTTTGCTACCTTACTGTCTTCTGGACTGAACCTTTGTATGGTTCTCGGTTCAGGCTTGTAGAGGAGTTGAGAGCCAAGGATGGGAGAGATTCCAATCATTCTCCCCAAAATATGGGATTGGGATTGTCATCTAGATTACAAGGCATTGAAAGAGTGCCTCTTCCACATGTTGAAGACACAGAGATAAATAGAACCCAGTCCCTCCCCTACAAGAGGTCATTGTCAAGTGGGGAATGAGATGTATAAACACATACCAGAGTAGAGACAGTAAAGCCCTTTTGCCTTGAGGAGTCCGGGAAGACCTCATACAAGAGAAAACATTTGAAGGGAGGCTTGAAGAATAAATAAAATTTCACCATGAAGAAAGGACTCTGCGGAAGCAGTATAGAAAAACCCAGGATGGAGAGAAAGCTCACAGTCCGCGTGAAGAACGGCTACCGTAACATTTTTGCAATTACAATCTAAGGGACATCTGCATCAAAACCACTTGGATGCTTGCTCAAATGAAGTTTTCTGCATTCCACTATGTACTACATCATAATTCCTGGGGGTTGTGATCTAGGAATGTTCATTTTTGGCCAACTTTAGAGGTAATTCAGTGGCACACAAAATTTGAGAAATGTTGCTTTAAAACGGTACCTAAAATAGAAGGTAGATGTTGGAGGGTGAAGATAAAAGAGGAAAAGTAAGTTAGAGGCACACAGCAAAAGGTTTGTGTGATGTATTAAAAGCTGGTCTCTGGAGTTTTCTTTCATGTAGAATGTTAATTTACAATCACACTATGTGGTAGGCATTCTTATCCCCAGTGTTATCTATGAATAGATGGATACTTGGGAAGGTAAAATAGCTTTCGAAAGGTCACATAAGTGGTGGACCCATGATTTAAATCCTGGTCTGCCTGAATCCATGCTCTTCACCATTTCGCTGCATTTGGGCTACTTTGCTTCATCCATTTGTGCCGACCTGGCTTCCCTTTCTTCCCACATTCTCCTTGTAAGCGGGGACTCTCTCAGTTGGGTGCAGTGATTGGGTAGAATTGGACCTCACCTGCAAAGCCCCATTCTATCCAGGGAATGAACCAGCTTGAGCCCTTGGTGCTCCCGACTGATGATTCAGTGACTCAACAGTAAATCCAACTTCCATGCCCCATACCCATATCCATAGGTAGAACAGTAAAGACTTTATTTTGAACCTTTCTAAGCACTTGTTTGATTTCTGGTACCGTTCTCTTTTGGTTTCCTGGTCAGACCATTCGATGATCTCTGTAAACAGTTGATGGCTTATAGACATCTTGCCTCTGTTAGTTGAAAGGTAACTGAGAATTTGGTTAATCTCTCTTCTCTTTGACTACTTTGAGCTCAAATCAACTAAGAAATGCATGCCAATCAGGAAGTGAATGGACTGATGAGTTTTGTATTTCTGGGTTTATGGTTGACCTATAGCTGAAATTTTAGAATTGAAACTATCAGCTTTCTCTGTGTTTGAGTCTGTATGTTTATACACCAATAATTTAGAAGGGCCTTTGTCTCTCACTGTGTGACTGTGTAATATTATCCTATGTCTTTATGGTATTAATAAACTAGATTAGAAAATCTCTTAAATTAAAGGAGCTTTAGTCTGATTGGGCTAGAGATGAATAAGCATTTATATAAATTAAATATGCCTAAAATTCCCAGGAAAAAAAAACTGGATGTCTAACAGTTTCAGTGTGGGAGGAAAAAGAGATATCCTTATAGAAACTAAGGAAAAAGAGAAGGAAGGAAGGAAGGAAGGAAGGAAGGAAGGAGGAAGGAAGGAAGAGAAAGAAAGAAAGAAAGAAAGAGAAAGAAAGAAAGAAAGAAAGAAAGAAAGAAAGAAAGAAAAAGAGAAAGAAAGAAGGAAAGAGAGAGAAAGAAAGAAAGAAAGAAAGAAAGAGAAAGAATTTAAGAATTCCAGTTCACATAATTTAGGTAAATTTTTGCAAGTAATACTCATTAATTTCAGTTTAATGAAAACAGCTGTTTTCTCTGATGTTATCAGTGTTAAATGTAATATAAACACAGATTTGTATTTTACTCGTGTATGTTCTTTCTCAACCTTACAGATCTCCTGATCGAATAAGCTAACATGACTCCTAGTAAATGTTTAAGACTACGAAAAATGTAAATTTGTGTTTTACCCATTTGAATCATTATTCTGAAATATTGTATTTCAGTCATAATTATGTTGTACAGTAGGCTTGAAGATAATTTACAAGATCTTTAAGAAACTTAAAACTTTGAACTTTACTATATGGAGTGAATGAATGGATACTCATTACCTGGCTAGATCATTACAATTTTGCCTTTTATTTTTTTGTAGTCCAGAGATGTCTTATATGTATGTATGTGTACATATGTACATATTTTTTAGAAGGTCCCTGGAAAATCACCATGATTTATTCTTTCATCTTTGTAAAAAAAAAATACTAGAAATAATTAAGCATATTTAAAATGTTACATTGGTAAGTTAGCACACCAGAAGAGATGCTTAACTTTCTCTAGGTAAAATGTGTATGGATACAATGTTATAAATACCTCAGAAATTGTGTCTTATATGAGAGTTTCCTAGAGAATTTTCATTGCCCTTGTTGTCCATGGCATGTTTCTGTTTATCAGAGTCCCAGGACTGCTTTGTCGAATATATATATATATATATATTTTTTTTTAACATTTATTTATTTTCCAGAGACAGAGAGAAACAGAGTGTGAGCAGGGGAGGGGCAAAGAGAGAAGGAGACACAGTATCCGAAGCAGGCTCCAGGCTCTGAGCTGTCAGCACAGAGCCTGATGCAGGGCTCCAACCCAGGAATTGTGAGATCATGACCTGAGCTGAAGGCAGACGCTTAACCGACTGAGCCACTCAAGTGCCCCTGCTTTGTCAAATATTAGGCAACAACAGCATAGTGCTTTCAGTCTTAAGTTCAATTATTTTGTAAAACTATTAACTTGTTCACAATTTTACTTCTTTAATTTGAATCTGGCACCTTTGGAATGGTGATTTTCAATTTGAGAATCACATCCCTTGCCTAGGGAGTTTTACTAACATTTGGATGCATAGGATATACTCCAAACTTACAGAATCTCTTTCTTTAGCATTCCTGACATATTCTTGGATATTCTCACTCTATGTTTGTTATCCTATATTCATGGTATATTGTATCAGGTTAATTGCAGTTATATGTGAAAAAGGTTTTTCTCCATAAAGATAATGTTCATCTATTTTCATGAATTAAATATGATATCCATTCTTCTTTGAAATAGGAGTAGCAATTAGGTTTATGATTACTTGTCTAACACTTCTTGGATCGACTTTATTATCTTATTTTACATGCCACATAAATAGACTTTTGCCAGTTGCATTATTCTTGGAATGAACTATCCTCAGGTACTTCACTACTGAAAACTATCAATAATAAGTTGATCATAGCCATTTTAAATCTTATGTCATCTACAAAGAGTTTTTCGTTTTGCTCTGATGCTTCATTGAATGCTCTAGCAATCAGCTCAAGGCCTGATGAGTATTTCCTCTTCATCCCAAAAGGACTCTCTCAGAGCCCCATAAAAAAGGACTAGGCCAAGTACTTTTGGGCACTGAATTCTGGTGGCATCACTTAAACAAGTGGATTGAGATCATACCAGTGCACTGAGTCAGGATTTCTAGAACTCTAGTTGAGAAACAGATGGACTCAGCTGACTGCTCCTCCAGACAGAGAAGAATAAGATTTAATTCCAAAAGCTGATGAAGAATGACTGTGCTTTTGTCTGGAAGGTGGTCATTCTAATCTTCTGTTTTCTGAGTAATAAGGAAGCCCTTACTTTTTCCTCTTACACTATCTATAATGGGTCATTTAGTAGATGCTGTTTTTGTATGCTTACGGATTTGCAAATGATACTTTATTCTTCTTGCCTGATGAATCCAGAATTCAGAAACTCTTGTTTGAGTATTTTTTATTTTCATAGCAATATTTTCACAAAGGTTCAGTAAGAATCTGTCCTTGTTACCATGACATACTTGAAAATATGGGTTATGCAACCAAGGCTTTGCCTGGAATGTCATATTTGAGAATGTTGCTTATTTAATCAGATAGGACCAAACACTTTGAAGAAATTATGGTTGGCTTTATGAAGCCAGTGTTTACAAAGTTCTCATGGGCAAACAGTCCTGATACCTGGCTTGTAGATTCCCAGCCTTACAGGTGAGTATGAGAGGTCACTTCCAGGAAGGTGCATGAATCTCAGAATATTTGAGTGATCTCAAGAAGAAAGGAATTTGCCCGAGTGTATAACTACCATGGGTGAAATCTTGTAAGAAGTTCTCAGCTTGACATCCTCACATCAAGAAACTTTTTCAAAAGTCCAGTCTGAAATTCCTTATGAAAATTCCCAGAAGGCAAACTTACAATGACCTGTATGGTAAGTAAATGACCATTCCTGCTATACTTATCTAAATAACTACACCAAATCTAATTAAACTAGCCTGATTTGTGATCAAGAATAATCTTTCTTTGAGATTGTCTCTGATTGAAAGTGTTGTAAGAGATTTTGTATCTTAAGGAAAACTATGCCATGTTGCAGATTACCAGATTCGGACCCTGTCCACTGCCTTTTAGGTAGATTTACCACTATCTATTAGGTAGACACCTTTTTAAATTGTGGATAACAAATGCATATGCAAACTCTGTCTTGTCTGGTGGCTATTTTAATTGACTTGCTCCCCACCTGTGGAAAGATCAGTTTGGGTACCTAGCTGTGAATTGGACTGGCTCCTGCTACTTTTCCAAATCGTCAATCCTTATCAGATTTTCAATCCTTCCAGTTTCCTTTAATATCTGACTATGATCTGTCAAAGTAGTGTTTCCAATTTTTCTCCCTGCTGCTTGACCTGGTGTCACCGAGCACTAAAACCTAACTGTCCAGGGCCCCGTGAAGACTCAGTTGCTTGGCAGCTGGACTTTTGCCCCAGGATCCAAACACACATTGTGAGCTAAAGCCCTTTGGCTTGGCATGTGTCTCCAAGGACTCAGCACCATAGCAGGCCATTCACGGGTCTGATTTCCCCCTGAAAAGGCACTCTCCGGACTATTAAGTAAGCCTGGTGGAATGCTAGGGGTCGTGTAGGGCCTGGGGACAACATGATCATGAGCATCAACATCCTAGCTCGAGACTCAGCAAAAGTTGCTGCGTAATTGTAAGATTTCCTCCACTGGCCTCTTGGAATCCACTGGGCTACTTACCCTCAGGGTTCAGCTCCCGGCTCTCGACTTCAATACAATCTTTTGTATTAACATTCTTCTTTTTCATTGCGAGGGTCTTTCTTTGAAGGGGCCTGATCTCCAGGATGCTCTAACCACTGCTTCCTACCATCACTTCTTTGCAGATGCTTCCGGTGGCTTAGCAGGATCAATTCGAAGCTCCTTGGAAACTATTTCTGAGACCTTCCTTTGCTCCACTCTGGAAGGTTATGATTGCTGCTGAGTTTTTTAGTGATGAATGATATTCATCTTCAACAAAAAGTGGGGGGGGGGCTGACAAGGTTGACTTTTATCTGAGCCTTGGCTTCCTCAGAAGCAAGAGTTAAGGAGACCCCCTCCCCATTTGGGTTCTGAGAAACGGCTAACCACATAGGACCACCCAGCTCTTCCACATTTCCCACCATCCTTTACCAACAACTAGAGGAGACCATCTCTATTCTTCCTGGGGACTCTGCTAAAACTAAAGGGCAACTTCTCTGTGCGCTTGCTTCTATAAAACCCGAGGCCCCTTTCCTTTTCTTGAAACATTCTTCATTAATGAACATTCTCCTAATTGTAATGGCCTGAATAAAATCATTTATTTAATTGTCTTTCAGCATACTGAGGGGCTCCTCCCATGGCCATTGATCAGAGCAAAATACCCATTTAATGGGGGGAATAAGGCAGGGAACAATGTTCATAGGAGGGTAATAAGTAGTGGCATCCCAGCAAGTTCTGCAAGCCTGAAGAAGACATTTAAGTTGACAGTTGGTTCAGCAATTTCTACTCATCTATCAAGTGAGAAATCTTGACATGGTGCAAGGATATCTGTGACCATGTGGCAAGCAGTAGGAGATGAGCCACGCATCTGAGCCACAACATAATTTTACATTTGGTTAAGTACAGAGACCTCCAGTGGTGTTACCTCGTGTCATTAGACACAAGTTTAGTAAAATTGTCTAAATAGGGTTGAAAACTATCAGCATTGCTTTCTTTTTATTTTTAAAGGCATGTCCCCAAATTTTAATCCACTTGAAAGCCACTTAAAAGTAAGAAATTTCTGTCACATTCGCTGTTGTTGTACTGCTTTAAGATTTTCAGTAGTGTTAATTACCCTTTCTGGGTTTTAGCAGGATGATTTACCAGAAAAATCAACACCACTTAGAAGAATAAAATTCTGATTGTATTTATTGCACTTGTGCTGCTTCAAGATTTTCGGTATCATTGAATCAATTATCCTTTCTGAATGTTAGTAGGATAAATCACCTCTTGGCTTATCCTGTATCTTTACAGGGAGTCAGTCACATGGGCAAGTTAGGCTATGTCTTTCTTACTGTATCATTTGTAGACAAAGCATTTTAGTGAGACTTACATACCATTGGCAGAATTATAAATCTGGTATCTTGCTTAGTGAGAGGCTCAAGGCACATTCTTTACAGTCTCTTCCTATGTAACCTTCCTTGAAACCACGACCTTCCTCTCCCTGTCCTCAGGCAGAATTGATCATTGCCATTTTTACACCATCATAGAACTCGTTCATCCCATAGTGCAGGCTTTATTACTGTACCTTTCTTAGTCACAAAGCACAGTGCATCAGATTATCTGGGTCATACCAGGCTCAGCCTCCTAATTAGCTGTCTGACCTTGGACGAGTTACTACTCTATCTTTCCCTGAGTTTCCTCATCTATAAAATAGAGCAAATAAAAGTACCTACCTCCTAGGGTTACAGTAATGAGGAAATGAGCTGATGAGTACCAACGTCTCAAACAAGTATCAGGCATATAGTAAGCACTAAATAAACGTTAACTATTATGCGTGTCTGTTTCCTTGGTTATTCTGAGTCCCCTGAGGTCTGGGAACATTTATTGTTTATTCCCTCTAGGCTCCAGACCCATATATCCAATTGACTATTTCACATTTCACTTGATTGAACAAAGCATATCAAATTCATTATGTCTATACTGAAAGATTTACAGATGAGATGACAATGATACCATGGGTTGGATTCAAATAATCCATGGAGGGAAGGCAGAGTGTGGGTGGAAACAACACCAATCATATCTTGACAACTATAGGATGGTTATATTGGGTTTATTATACTATTCTCTCAAATGTTGGGTATGTTTAAAGATATCCATAATAAAAAATTTAAAACTCAGGATGTCCAAAACGAAAATTATAATACTTTCCAACTTTCCTTCTCAGTCTGACCCCTCTCTAATGCTCCCTGTCTCAGTAGATAACATTTTTTATTCTATAAGCAGAGAGTGGTGATGAAAGATTTCTTTGAGATGGGGAAATAACCTAAATTATTTTTTAAGTTCTTTCTAGCTCTGAATTCATTGAAATTATGATTGAAGCATTTGGGGAAGATTATTATTATGGTGGTGAATGAATTGGAGTAAAGAGAAATAAAAAGATCCACTAGAGTAGAGCCTAAATATAGGACTATTTCAACTACACAGACTCTCCAAAGAGACTCCTATAAGTGAGTCTTATAAATCTAGCTTTAATCTAGCTTCATTTTGGCCAGGGAAGTGTCATCTTTGCCTCTCCCTTACTGAAGTCCGTAACTCATCTCTACATTTATTCATGCATTGATGCATTATGCCCAAAGCTCCATGCTCAAGACTGGAGGCACTAGAGAAGGTGAAAGTCCTCTGCCTTAACCTGATCTGCACATAACGAGATATAGGCATTTAGTCTGGTTAAACAGGGCCAAGGTCTAGGTCATTTCTAAGACACCAAGGAGGTTTTGAAATTCTGAAACTCTGACTGCTTCAAGGCTTATCCTGGTCTCGGGTAATCATATGCTCCAGTTTGCCCATGACAATCTGTGGTTCTCTAGTAATTGCTAAAAGTGTCACCAGGCTCTATCAAAAGTGTCCCCGTTGTTTTTGTTTTTGTTTTTAGTTTAGTTTATTTATTTTAAGAGAGAGAAAGCATGAGCAGGAGAGAAACAGAAAGAGACAGAGGGAGAGAGAGAGAATCCCAAGCAGGCTCTGCACTCTCAGCATGGAGCCCAATGCAGGACTTAAACTCACAAACTGTGAGATCATGACCTGAGCTGAAATCAAGAGTTGGACACTTAACAGACTGAGCCACCCAGGTGCCCCAAGTGTCCCAGTTTTAATAATAAATTATCTAGGCCCTCTTTCCATGGTCCATAGTTCATCTAAAGGGGCAAGACCAACCTTATAAGCAGTTCCTTCTTCCTGACAATCCTAGAGCAGATCTAGGACCCCGGCATGCTTTGGTCCAAGGCAAACCTCAGATTTGGCAAGCACAAGATTGCCCTGCTAAAAACTTCCAAGGAGACAAAGAATCTCTTAGAGTATTTCTACTTCTGCCAAAGGAGATGAAAGCACATGGGCGAGAGACACGGAGAGTGAGAGGAACAACATGGCAGTGAGGCAGAACAAGAGGAATGCACGGACAGAAAGGTACAAAGATACAACACCGAACTTCTGCGGGCATGGAAACAATGGGATCCCACTCAAGGAAGCTGGTGAGAGGATCATTTACTGGGTGGAAAAGAGTTTTGATACTTCCAGGTCTGACATGCCCAGAGGCACGTACCAGTGAGACTATCTCAGTTTTTAAAATATTGCAATACTTCCATCCTGTTGGTGAATATCCTGTTGGTGCAACCTGGAAATTCCACCCTCACTGCCCATCCCTTTCTCCAGACTACTGGACCTCCCCACAGTCCAACTCCTGGAGGCTTACCATCCTAGCCTACCTGGGGGCCACCAGGAAACTGCCCCCAGGGCTGATGTCATTAGATAAGGAAATAGTTCTGTCCCTGTCTGTTCCATCTAGCCAGTGCCCATGCCACCCCAGTAGTAGGTTAATATTACGAGTCCCATCCCTAGATACTTCGACAGCTGTTTATGGTGGAGGCCTGGAATGACTTGGAATATGAAAGTGAACAAATAAGATGCAGAAATACACACAAAAAAATGCTGAACCAGGAAGGCTGCATGTCAAATTCCCAGTGTGCTGCCTCTCAGAGCTGGGAGCAGCCTGTCATGCTTGGGACCCATGATTTCCATCAAGTCAGTGTCCCTAAGGCCCCTGCCCTTCTGTTTTCATTATCTAATGGCACCAGCCCTAGCTCTTTCTCTAATTATTCTGGGGAAATGGTAGGACCTCTGCCACCACATTTATCACTACAATTTCTTCCCTTGCGTTGGACCCATGACCAGTGGTTGTCAGTGAAGCATTCAATGGTACCAGATTTGGAAGCAGGCATCGTAAATTGCCATGATTTCTCTACTAACTGTACATTGGCATAGTAAAGATGATGTAGTAAACAAGTATTGTATAATGGAAATGCTCAGGACTAGGGTGTGGGGACACATATGGAACATTGATATTCTTGAGAGAGTAATAAGAAGCTAATTCCACTCATAGCTCACTGGTAAGATGGAAATACTCTACATTTGTCCACAACTTTGGGCCAGTGGTATCCGCTGTGCTCTGGGGCAGTTTTAGGAGAAAGAGTCAAAGGTATTGAGTTCCAGTCTTGTTATTCGCCTGATGGAAGAGTGTGGACAAGTCACTCATTCAATACGTCTGTTTCCTCAGCTGTCAAAAGGAAGCTGGCCCCCAAATCCTGAAAAGATTACTGGGGGAGAGGGGGTCAATGACAAAAGGGAAAATGTTTTGGGAAGTCTAGTTCTCTACAAGACGAGAGGTCATTGTTAAATCATAAGGTTCTGAGAATAGCAACGGTCACTTGTACTAGATATGTCCTGAGCCCCAGAACCAGGATCACCAAAATGGTGAGGAACACAAAAAGGGAAGAAAGCTGAGGTGGAAAAAATTCCATTGAAAATATGGGCTTAAAAACCACATTTACACATTGAGATCTTGGGCTTGAAAATTAACATTTTCAGGACTTTAGACAAAGAAACAAAACACAGTATCTTGAGTAATACTGTACTTGAGTATTACTATAGAGTCAGAGGACTGAACAAAGGAATACCTCTTCACTTGTATGATCTAAGGATTATTTAGTAATTAAACCCTAAAAAATAATAATAAATACAAGTTCCCAGTTTTATTTTATTTCATCCTATAGCAATTCACTTCATGAAGCCATGAGACTTGTATGACTCCTTATATTCCTTTTGTCTTCCTTTAACATTTCTTCCTTTATATACTGCCAAACATTGCCTGTGAGGTAGGAAAGCAAAGCTTTGCCTTCACTACCCAGAACTCTCTGTTAAGATTTACTTGGGCATCTGTCTCCACTGACCTGCAGGTGTCTCCAGGTAAAACATTTGTGTCCAAGGGTTCAGGGCTCAGAGATGCCACAGCTTGCTGTGTGATCTTAGGTAAGTCACTTCCCTCTCTGGACCTTGGCTTTTCACCTGAAAAGCCAAAGTCTTCCTGAGAAGACTCTAGCTTAGTTATAATACCCTGCATTGTGAGAACTCTACTTCGTATAATACCCTGAGTATTTCAGGAAGTAAAGGCAGGATAAAAGCCAACGATTGCCATCACAAATGAAGCCATTTCTGGGGGAGAAAAATTCAGTACCCATTAGTGGTTTCCTCTCCCCGCAACAAAAGATGCCTACTCCCCACCCAGGATCCTCTGGTCCTCGGAGTCCTGAGATCAAACCTCTGCCTGGTCTTCAGTGTGAAGAGAGAAATCTGTCCTAAATGGACTTCCAGACACAGACCTCTTACTGGGAAAACAGCCGGAAATGTGACAGACCATTCCACCACTTCACCCCTCAAGCCAGCATGAGCCTTTAATAATATCGAATCTTTCCTCTACATACTTGAAAAATATTCATTTCCTTTAAACCTTCCAGCTTATTTTACTACTGACCCTTGTGCCCTGAGAGAGCTGCTTCATGCTTCTTGCTTTCCTTGCAGGCTACTGAAGCAGGAAGCATGGAGGAAATGGATTTCAAGACCCAAATAATAAAAGAAAGAAGGAAAGAGAGAGAGAGAGAAGAGAGAAAGAAAGAAAGAAAGAAAGAAAGAAAGAAAAGAGAAAAGAAAAGAAAGAAAAGAAAAAGAAAGAAGAGAGAGAGAGAAAGAAAGAGAAAGCAAGAAAGAAAAGAAGTTATCACCTTCACCTACTGTGTTGTTCTTCTACTCACTGGCTTCTTCCCATCACAACTCCCTCTTAAAGGTAATGGACCCACATCCTCCAAGCTCAGACGTTCACTGTCTCATGTCACCTCAACTTCTTCATGACATTGTAGGCTCTTTCTTGGAGGCTTTAGAGAAATTCTCCTCTCCTTCATTTAACAGGGGAGAAAACCCACGATGCAGAGGGACTGAATGGTTGCGTGGGATTAAATAGTGACCAAGTTCAAGCCCAGCCCCTGTCATTGTGGACAAAAGTTCACAGTTCCCTTAAGAATCACACACTGAGAAACAGATTGTTAGATAAAGCGATATCTGGTCCTTGGAGTCCTGGGATCAAAGCTCTGCCTAGCCTTTGGTGCAAAGAGAAAAAGCTGCCCTAAATGGACCTCCAGAAACCACATTTTGAGAGCTTCAACTGTCCCTTAAAAGAAGAGAGAGAAAATGGAAGATGAAAAACAATGTCAGTAAAGATAGAAACTCTGCCTAGGACATTGTCTATGCACACCTGAAGGCTGTTACTTAACATCCTTCAAATGTGTCATTGTTCGCACAAGAGTGATCATCATAAGCTAATATTTGTTGAATGCCAGGCATTCCTTCCTTGGAAAGGATGGGAAAGAGTCTTGAAAGCTCATCAAGCCCTTATGGGCGTCTGTTGGTAATGACCATTGGCAATATCAGTCTCCCCGATGGTTTGGTGAGGCCAGGAGGGTGTGCGGTAGTGCCAGTGTTCCAGAACCAGCACTCAGCATCTCTTCCTCCACTGGCTTGTGTCCAGTCCTGGGGTACTGTGGACAAGCAAAGGCACTTAGTGTTCCTTAATCAACAAAGCTCTTAATCTGAGCCAAAGATAGATAGATAAATAAATAAATAAATAAATAACATTGAAAAAGCTATAGGGGGGTCCTAACTTGCCCTGAGCAGGCTGCTTTCTCGAAGCATTTCTCTGGAATGCGGAATGGAATGCCAGCTTTGGACCGGTATGGAGCTGTGTATAATTAGGTAACATTTTTTTGGGAGTCTTGCCATTGCTTCTTTCAGCCCATTAATACGGAGCGAGTGCCTCTCACCACACCATCCGCTTGAGCGGGTGGATCCTGTCTAATCGCCTAAGTAAAGTTAATGGATGAATTCAGCCCCTGGAGAGTTTTCAGGGGGAGAGGAAGCAGAAGGCTGCGATCCAGGGAAAGACAGAGGTATCAAAGCTGGGTTTTTGCTTTGTTTTTACCTTCATGTAAAGGCAGCTTTGAAGATCTAGATTGAGTTCTTTTGTAATCAGCCAAGACTATTGTCCATCTTATTGTCACCTAAAAAAACATTTTCAGTCATTTCCTTTCATAATTCTTAGCACTGTGGCCCACTTCTTGGGAATTTCAGAAATGACTCAAAATCAGTACAGTAGGGAAAAAAATATTTATTTTCTAAAGTCATTACCTTGACAGGCAAAACAAAGCATTTTCTCAATTTCATTCAGAAATACATTTTAAAAAAATACATAGACCAATATGGCCTGCCCAGACATATATTTAACACGGTAAATATAAGGAATAAATTGTTCGAATATAAATATCTATAAAAAAATAAGTACATCAAAATTTATTCCAACCTCTTCCATTAGCCAGTTACATAAAGGGAAATAATTTTACTGCTTTGAAGCATAACCAAATGTTTACTTTTCAATGTCTTTCATAAACAATTCTCTACCATTGTGTTTCCAAAGATCAAGGTAAGGAACCTCCTGATTCATTGATCTTTTTTCTTGTGGATCAGAGCTAGTAGATTACCATGAAAACGTTATATCTACTACTGACATGTTAGACTAGGCATCTATGAGGCCAAGGTTTACTATGGGGGCTCCGGAGGGGAGGAAACGGCAGGAGAGGAAGCAATAATTAAAGGTGGGGAAATATTTCTGCCAGAATGCAATGTAGGTGAGGTAGACTCATATCATCAAACCCATCCTGATTTTACAGTAGTAACAGTGTCTTTCAGTTTTGCATTTTGTGAATTAAAAAAATAATAAAATAAGTCTTTTTCTTGTTTTTACTTGAGTGTCCTTCGAGTGTGTTTTCAATTTGTGCATTCCTTAGAAAAATCTCTGCATGGACTTTGGAGTCTCTCCCTGAAATGTGCCAGGCGCCTGAGTGAGACGCAAACACTCCCTTCGGACCCTCTTCGGAAATTCCGCAGCACATGGAATCTCCTCTCCCCCGTCTGGAGGGTGCCACCCTAATATGCAAGTCACTGTGTCTCTCTGCTTTCTGAGTGGTCCGACTATCACCCCAAATGAGGAAAGACGGAAGTGGTCACCACTGATGGAAGCAAATGAAGACAGATTGGGGGACTCCTTAACCTTCTCTGGAATGTTTAGAGTGAGGACACTGGTCCGTTGCCAGTCTGGAGCAAGAAACGGTCTAAGCAGGGAGGATGCTTTTGCTCTGATCCTAGCCATGTGGAGAGAGCGCAGAATCAGCCACAAGGTTCCCTCCGGGGAGGAGATGGCATGTGACAGGCCCCGGCGACCTGCCATCAGTGCGTTCGGTTGTGGGTCACTTTCTTCTCTCTGTAGACCTCTGCTTTCAGCTTTGCAACACGAAAAGCTGTTTTGAGGCTGTTACTGATGGCGTCCAACCTATTAGAACAAGACAAGAGAGAACAAATGTTATTTTCTTAAAAATCGGTGCTGGGCAAAAGAGGCATCTAAAATTAGAATCTAAGTCCAGTTCCTGAACTTTCGCCACCGACCACAACAGCGCCAACTGCAACTTTGTTAACCTCAAGTGAAAATAAAGCCTGCCCCTTATGCTTAGAATAGGGGGGAGAGGAAGGGAGCAGTAGTCACATCTAAGGGGAACTGGGCATTAAATACAAATTTAAAGCACAATTTTAAGGTAAACTAAAGATATTCTCTTTTCTTCTATTGCTGCATCCCAACTATGACCACCATAGGATTCTACAGAGAAACTGACTCAGCATAGGTTTCAAATAATCATGCATATCTGCTTTATCACATAAGGAATTAACGGTGACTTGATGGGAAAGAAACTTTAAAAAGAGAGGAGGCATGTAGCTTGGCTCAAAGCAAATGTGATACCGCAATTAAAAACCATATATATGTATATATACACACACACACACGTATATATACACATATATACACATATATACATATAAACACATACATATATTTGTATATATGTTAAAAACCATATATATACACACACACGTATATATACACATATATACATATAAACACATACATATATTTGTATATATGTACATATATGTGTATACACACACACACATATATACATAAATATTTCGCAGGTTTAATGTTTTCTTTGTGAAAAAGGGAAGAATTGTAACACTGACTTAAGAGTTGATATAATAGAAACTAACAGAAAAACAATAATAATTTCCAAGTCAGTTTATCTAACCCTGTGATCTGGGGGAGGAGCATCAGTGGCCTGAGATTATAAATACGGAAAGTTCAATGGCAAAGTGAGAAGTCACAGACAGCTAAGGACATCCCACACATCCCTAGTAAACCATTCAGAAGTAGTTCATGACTGTCAGGACTGTGCTCAGAATACTTTGATCATAGAACTTCTTGCCACTGGATTTCTAGGACAAGTTTCCTTGGACCATGATAGGGAAATGACATATTTCTTATGTCACATTGAACACGTGATGGATCTGAATGCAGATTTCTCCCCTCCAGCCTGCGAATTCCGACATATTTTGGATATGGAAGCGTCATCACTCAAGAGCTCGAGATCCATCACAACCCTACGGTGGTGCCTGATCTACATTCTTTCTCTACCCCAGCTCACGACCTACTAGAAAATAGGAGAGCTTTTCAGAAGAACATTGGCTCTCCACCAAATGCACTTCCCTATTTAAAAAAAAAAATAAGTAAACCCCCAACATAGCACATTCTAATTCTCACCAACCCTAGCTAATGACTTCATTCTCCCTTTGGCCATTGGAATAACTGCTACAATTTTTGAAGAACTTGATCATATGGGAGACTTGGATTAAAAATAAAATATAATAAGCAACCAAAAACGCCCCTCTCCCTGAAAGGATTGTTAATTTCTCAAAGAAAGTGGTAAATACATTGACGCAGAAAAGCTATGACCGAATGACAAAGGTGCCCGGAGATGTATTCTGTTTGGAAAATCTACCTTCAGACTGGGTAGCATGTGCTTAAGATCACCATGGTGCATTGTGGGCAACGGTCTGCATTCAAGGTCTTCAAAAAAACATCTGAGAGGGATTCCTTTGCTCTTTTTCATCTATAGACTATGAAAATCTCTGCTCTCTTCTCTATTTGGGAGTCTCTTACCTTCTTATTTTTCTTCCTGCCACCAGCTGCTGCCGAATGCACTTTTCTCCAAGCTCAGAACAGTCTTTTCCTTTCTTCCGGTCATCCCAGCCCTTCTCCATACTGTCTTGGTCCCTGTTACGGTACAGATAGGGAAACGTATTTCAGCAACGGGACTCTCATTCCTCACAAAGTCTCTGTTAATTTCTCTTAAACAAAAAGGCAACAACATCATGACAGGAAGATCGGAAGGCCCTAAAGCTGATTGAAAGCAAAGGTGTTTCTACCTCACCTGAGTTCTTTTCCTGCTTGACAAAAATTCCAGCACTTCTTGTCTTTTTGGATAACACACTGGCATCTGTTCCTGTGGTCTGTTGCCTTCATGGCAAATAAATCCTTTAAGGATCGCTTAGACCTAGAAGGGCTTCCGAGTCCGTATGGAACAATGTGCCTGTTATGGAAAAAGAGAAACACAAGATATTAGCATGATTAATAGTCTTCAAAACGATGCATTCTGCAATGCAAACTCATTGTAGTGGGACACAAGGGGCTCACCACACAGCTCCTGGTAGCCCAACTTAGGAAGGTCAAGTGTGAAGGTCGTCAGGGTCTTTTGCTCACCAATGGCCCTGAGTGTGTCTACCCCACCAGGAGAAAACCAGTCTTTCTAACTCAGTGAAATTCCATTTTAATTCTTAGCAGCAATCACTTTCTTCTCAACACAAGCAGCTTTGTGGGTTTTTGTTTTTGGGGTTTTTGTTTTTGTTTGTCCAAAATTATGATATCTCTGCTTTGGTGTCTGTTTCATATATATATATATATATATATATATATATATATATATATATATTTTTTTTTTTTTTTTTTTTTTTTTTTTTACTTTTCTAACTTTCCATCTAGTTAACAGCTATTGCAGGGGAGGGACTTCAATGCAAAACCATGACTCACAAGATTTTGAAAATCTCTTTCCAGTTCAAGTCCCGTGATAATGCTAAAAGTGCCCCCTGAGGGGGTCCGGGGAGGACCTACTACTGTACCCAGGTTGGCACATCTTCTGCAATTGGTGATGTTGGGTGACTAATAGAAGGTCTCATTTGCCAGAAGGCTTTCTAGTAGTTTCCAACGTGTCCCTTTTGAGTCTCACCTAAAAGGGATAAATTTGTCCCCTTGGAAGCATCACCTTTTAAGTATTAGGTTCACTGTGGGGTCTGTTTGATTTGATTTTGTTTGGATTTCGGTCATGCCACACCAAAACGGGACCCTGCGTGTTTTTTGTTTACAGCTGCTTCTGATGGGTGACCTAGTTTTCAGGATGACGGGATAAGGGGATGGTTTTTTTCAAGCTGGAGGCAGAAGAGAAATCCATGGACCCTGTTTCCATCGCTGTCTTGAAATGAGCTTTTCTAAAGGGAAAGGACAGAGGGGTCAGGACATCCATGTCCTTCCTGGATCGAGCCCTGCCACGGACTCACTCCTTGGGTTTTAGTTTTGCTCTAAGTAAACTGAAGGGATCACACTCTACCATCCCTTCTGCCTCAAGAGTAACAGGTTAGACTAACCCACATATGACCTCAGTAGCTTATTCCCGAAGCCCAGTCAGACCCCACCAGAAGAACATCCCCCTCAGAAATGTGTGGCAGTGACCTGCTTGTCACCAGCATTTTCTATCTCTCCTGTCATGAGTGTTTGAGCCACAGGGCTTCAGAAAATCCTCCTTCCCTCTCTGTTTCAGAGAACCAATCTGCCTGGGAATTCTCGGGAATGGAGGGCACTGACCCCACCCACCGAGGCACCTTCGTGTGTCCTCAGAAATGGTACCTGCAGAATCCAAACCAGGGGCTCCGCCCCTCCCCCCCAAGCAACTAGCAGTAAGTGGGCTCCAGCCCCCGGAGCAGCTAGAGGTAAGGGAGAGCTAGAGTTGCGACGCCCTCTGGAGACTCACTCGGGAGTGTTGACCCAGATGATGTCGAGGTGGCAGAAGTAGACACACTCCTTATCCAACAGGGAAGAGCAGGAGCAGCGCTTGGACCGACGGGGCCGCCAGGATGCACTGGGAGCCGGCTTCTCCCCTCCGCTGTCCAGGCCAGTGCTGAGCTCCGCGCCCAAGACCGCTGGGGAGAGAAAGAGCCGGTCAGCAGGGCATGTCCCCTGGGATCTAGCGGAGCAGATCAAAGCCCGCCTTCAGCAAGAAACACAGAGCAGAAAGGGCTCTTTATGTGACTTCACCTTTACCCCCATTGACTTATCTGCTTTCAGGGAGACTACACGTGTGCGGGGGAAACAACCACCTGAAAAGGGGAGCAGCCCCCATGGTGCAGCCCCCAGAAGAACGCGGGACATGCTGCCTGTTAGAAATCTGGGGTGCCTTCTGCATGGAATTTAGTAGGACAGTGGCTTCAAGTTGGTTGTTGACCAAAGATCTAAAGTTAAATAAATCACCTGCCTCTTCCTCAGTTCGGAGCCACACCCCTATGCAGGTTAGGGGAGTACCCACCACCTCACACCTGGTGGAAGGCAGGGACTAGCCCAGGTGATACACAGCCCTTGAAATTAGGTGGAGTTCAAGAGCTTTCAGGGGATGACTGGAGAGAAAGAAGAGAAACCAGCTCTACAATACTCATAGAAGGTGGTAAACTCTATAGAAACCACTGACCTCGGGTGAGACTGAGCAGCAGCTTGGGGACCTAATCAAGGCTCTGCGGATTTTGAATTCAGAATCCCCGGAGCAGGAAGGTGTGTGTGGGATTCACCACCTCCCCCTTCCCCACTACAGAATCGCCTCTTCTCACTGACAAGTTGGCCATGTGGCTTATCTGCCCAATTTTGTACATTTCAAATGATCAGACACATTCCAGGATATTCATTCCCTTGACATCTTTTCTCTTTAGTCAGGGTCATGAAAAGACACAAAAAAAGGGCATTGACCCTAAGAAGGGGGAAACAGGCAGATGCATAGGGACTATCTAAATCCTTAAGCAGCCAGTATTTATCCTAGCTCCCCTCCCACAACAGGTGAATAAAACTGAAAATAGACCTCATGCTGTTTGGCATGCCAAAAACCTGCCAAAAGAAGCCTAAAGTCAATCATGACAAATTTTAAAGAAAACATCTGCTTCACCCTGAAACTGCCCGGAGGTTATTCAACAGACTGTCTGCAGGTGATTTTACTGCTCATATATTGCTTGAATGACTTGAATAAAATTCCTTGGCCTCAAGCTGAAATGTTTAAATATTTTACACATTCACCCACTATTTAAACAGTATTGAAATAAGATATAAAGTTCCTATATGTGCTGTTACCTGTATGAACACATACATTACGAATATACCTTTGGCTACGTTGTATCTTGTGTTTACTTTCTTGAACTGTATTTTGAAAAGCCAAGGAAATACACTACACAAGAATAATAGGTTACTTTAATGCTATAGGAGCAATTGTTTCCAGTAGAGGAATTTCCCCCCCCCCCCACTAAAAAACTTAAGTAGCTTTAAGCAGTAATTCCCAGACACGATATCTAAGCTGCAGTAATAAAAAGAACGGGAAAACAGAAGCAAGAAAAACATTAAGGTGGACAAGAAGACATTAACATTCAGAGATTTACAAGTCGCCGTGCCTACCTGCTTCTGGAGCTCCTTGGAAAGCCACAAACAGCAGAGAGAAAATCAGGGGGAAATAATCCATTTTGGAGAGGGGGAAAAAAAATGGGGAGAGGATGGATTAAAATCCTCCCCTGCCAACGAAACCCAAAAGAAAACGAAGAAAAATAGCTTCGGTTGCCTCAAAGCGCTTCTGGTTATTCAGATCTCAAAGCGATCCTTCAGCCTAAGGGCTCTTTTAACGGGCAGAAAAAAGAAGTTTCTGCCAGGAGGGCCGGCAGTGGGAGCGGTCTGAAGACGCACGCGGCGGTGGCGTGCCGGGGACACAGCAGCGCGCCTAGGACCCTCTGCGCGCTCGCCCCAGCGCCGCTGCAGAAGCGCGTCTGCCGCGGACGGCTCTCCGCCGGCTTTTTATATTGAACCCCTATAGAGTGGGGGTAAACAGCTCCAACTTTATTCCAGCCCCAGACAATGTTATTGTGTTATTAGTCACCAACAGGCAACGTGCAGCCGGAGATAAGGCCAGGCTCTAAAGGAAATCACTGCTAACTTCAGAGGCAGACGCCCGCCGTCTGACAATTCAGGGGCAGGGCTAAGAAAAAGAAAATACCCATTCGAGACCTTTGGTAAACCTGCCGGCGCAGTGCTTGAGTCTGCTTCCCCTTTGCAAGCTGCCAGTCCCAGAGTTCAAGAATCAGAAGAGGGACTCCAGAAAAGTCATACCATTGGAATGAAAAGTATGAGCTACAGTTTAAATAGATCGTATTGTTGTGCGCGGGGATTTTTTTTTTTTAATTGTTGTTCACTGCATTTTCCTTTTATGTCTCCCGATTTCTTAGGGTCGATCAAACAAGGGAACACTCTCCCCCTTCACTCCCCCCCACCTCCACCACTGGGGGTCACATTATTTTGGCAGATCAACATACTCGTCCCTTACTCCAAGCCCCCTCCCCCAAGTCTTTTTTTTTTCTTTTTTTTCTTTTTTTTTTTTTTTGCTAAAGTTATTTGCGTGCACAGTGAAAAAGATCGGAGAAGGAATGGCAAGGAAATAACATTAAAAAATAATAATTAGAGTCCTTTCGGGCACATAGCCAGTGCTTTGGGTATCATCCAGTACAAGCCCCCGTTCGCTTTCTTCTGTGCCCATGCTCCATCCCCTTCCCGGAACGCCCCAGGTTCAATAGCACCAGTGTTAAGAAATAGCGGGAGAGGAACGCCAGGGGGAGATGGAGAGCCACAGGGGCTGATGTTTAAAGAGAACAAAAAGTAAAAACCGTGGCTCCCATATAACAGAAGGAAGGCAGCCCAGATGAGGGCTGAGGAGTGCCAAGGAATTGTGTCTTTCCGGAGAAAGGGCTGCCTCTCGGAATATTCACTTACTCCCAGTACAGGGACGTCTTTTCTGGATCATTCTCCTCCCACCCCCACCTTTTTGGTTTCTTCATTTAGGGCAAAGGGGTGTTCTTGTAGGGGGGGTTAGGTGAACGAGCAATGAGGGTGGTGTTTGGGAAGGAGGAAATGGCCATGCTGAAGGAGGAGATCAGATAGTACCTCACATTTAAATAATGGGTTACATTTTCCAAGTGATTTCTATTTGCCCTAGAAATATCCCCTGAGGTAACCCCAGGGCAGCCACTGGTGGAGTTGAACGTTTGGTAATATACAAAGCAAAGCATAAATGTAAGACATTGGCTTTTTCAAGCAGCCCCATGTTGCAGGTGGGTAAACCGAGGCCCCCAGGGTTTCGATGCTCTACCAAACTTCTTATAGAGCCCTAAGTTCAGAGCATCTTCCCTGCACAGGAGAAAGATGTGCCTACCTCTAGCACCAAGGGACACCATCAAATAGGTGCTTCCTCCAGTTCCTCACCCTGTTTAACTCCAATCCCCTCCCCAGGGTGGGCGAGGCTAGGGGGGGTAGTCAGATGTACTCATGGGAATCCCATCAAACCATGTCCTCCTTCTCCCTGTTTACCCTTCACCTCTAGAATCAAAAGGACAGATTTTATCCCAGCACGAAAGGTGTGGATCTGGGCACACGTGGGCAGTGTGGACCTCCCTGGAAGTCACAGCTGGGGAGACCTGTCCCCTAGAAGAGCCACTGCAGCAAGAGCTGGAGATGGAGGAGAGGCAGGTACCCTCCCTCCCACACCCACACTGGGGAGGCCTCCACCCAGTCCCCAAGGGACTCTGCCTGGGCCCTGTGCCTCTTCAGAGGCTTACCTCAGCCCAGCCCTGGAGGGCTATGGAGGGCACAGCTCACCCTAGAACGGGGTGACATCAAGCCGGAAGCCAGCTCTGCCCACCTCAGCTCTGGCTGGTGTGTCCCCACTTCCTCTCCCCAGCAGACCACAGGGAGAGCAGAGGAGAGCTGATGTCATTGTCACAGGATCCAAGTTCCCCCCCACCAGTGAGGGATAGGAGGCCTGGGATCCCTCTCACCTCTTCTTTAACTTTGACAGAAGGCTGGTAGCAGACAGGACCAACCTGTCCTAAACTCCTCATGGGGCCACCCCCGCCCTCCCCAGTCTGTGCAGGTGGAGCCTGGGTTACCCTCCAGCAGGGAAGCCCCTCTCTCCACACCCTGCCTTAGTAAGGCTGCCCCTGAGGGTTTGCCAGCAGCACCCAGCAATCAGGTGGAAGTGAAGCAAAATGAAACTGCCCACACGCCTTCCCACAGTCCCCCCTCCCCTCCTCTCCCGCGTGGGTCACCCTGGGAACATATTTGAATTATAAACACAAAAAGTGAGCAGGGATCTGCCCCCACCCCTTCCCCCAGGCCTTCTAGAGCTCTGTAAAAGAAATGCACGAGGTTTCAGATCTGGGAGAGTCCTACTGTTCCAAGTACAGTCTCGCCCCCGATCTCTGAGTTTCCAAGAGGTGCATGGGCATGTACGCGTGTGTATTTCCATTTCTCTTTCCTTGTGTGTCTTAGGGGAAGAGTGGTGGGATCTGCCTCTTCCATCCGTCTCGCCACCTCCACTTCTTGGTGCAGCCCTCTTTCCTTCTGCAGGAGGAAGGGAAGCCCCTTGCAAGCGAGCGCAGAGAAAGCACAAGACATTTTCCCAAGAAGCAAGACCTGGAGGGAGAAAGAACCCCAACAAACCAGTTTTACAAGCTCCAAGCTCCCAACTCTCCTCCACATACAGCGCTGCTGGAGAGGGAGGCGGGAGAGGCTGAGGTTTAAAAAGCTGGACCGAGTAATCCCTGTGGACATCCCACCTCCCTCCACAGCCCCCACCGGCCCCTCCAAGATCTAAGAGGGTGGCTTTTTGTAGACACGGTCCTCAGAGAGGACAGGGAAGGGAAGGGAGACAAGGTGTAAGAACATGGCTTTTTTTCTGTTGCCGCTCCTGCTTTTGCTCTTACTTTTGAATACTGGAAACTATTTGATAAAGCTGTTTTTTATGTATTTCTTCTGTATCTCTTGCAGTGTATTAATAGATATCTATAAATAAAACACCCTGAGCCCCAAACGCAGTATTACACAGTAGCAAAGTGTACTGTTTTTAGCACTCCTCAGCGTTGCTCTTTCTCAACTTTTGCGTAATAAAATTTGCAACTTTGCCAAGCCCAATAAATCTGGCGTGAGATGTTGCATTTAGCTCAGCAAAAAGAGCAGCCGTGAGGTTGCTGGATGATAGCACGAAGAAGCGGGGAAAGGAGTTTGTTACAGGCACGGTGAGCGGGGAAAGGAGTTTATTACAGGCACGGTGAAGCTCTCCATGTCACCAGGCTTGGTTCCATCGGATGTGGTTGACTGTTTTACACTGTCACTCTGCAGAGCGCGTTTGTGAAAGACGGTGCCCTACAGACGTTACTCCATTACGTTACACCCCTCCAGGAGTCGTGAGCGACACCGCTCCTTCCTACAGCCCGGAGTGTACTGGGTGATTCAGCACAGGAAAATAGCCTGGCAGTCAGGAGAGACCCATCTCGTGCATTTTACAAACATGTAATGCATGCGACTCAATTTCCTTGACACTTTCATCATAAGACAATAACAGCAAGTCTTTAGTTTAATAGATTGTGTGCAATTCTTGAAACTAGCACCCACCCCCAAGCCCCAGTCATTCATAAACCTCTTTCACGGTGTTGCCGTATTTGTGTGCCTCCTGTACATTTCTACTGAAGGTTCTCCATTACCTCGTTAATTTCTTTTACTTGAATAATTTTAAGGCAGCTTACTATCGCCGCCATTATAAGCAATAATGTACATGAGGTCCTGGTGTGCCTGGTCAAATAATGTACATGAAATGATAGTTTAATGCATGTTAAAGTAAACATAATTATTGTGCGTTCATTAAGCTATTGGGGAAAAAATATTCAGCCATGTACTATCACCTTACATATGAACACCGGTGCCCACAGTTCCTTCCATGACAGTGTCTTATACTTTATTATGTTAAGAATTAAATACTGGGGGGCACCTGGGGGGACTCAGTTGGTTAAGTGTCCGACTTCGGCTCAGGTCATGATCTCACGGTTCGTGGGTTCAAGCCCCGCATCAGGCTCTGTGCTGACAGCTCAGAACCTGGAGTCTGCTTCAGATTCTGTGCCTCCCTCTCTCTCTGTGCCTCCCCCACCCATGCTCTGTCTCTCTCTCTCTCTGTCTCAAAAATAAATAAACATTGAAAAAAGTTAAAATAAAAAGAATCTACCAAAACAAAGAGTTCATATCCAAAAAAGTTGCTAATTGATATTTCCCCTTTGGCTTATTGCTTTAATGGTTGGGCATCTATCTTATTTTTCACTGTCTATCCTGAAGTTAAATACCCTCTTTGAACGTTTTCTCTGTCATCTCTCTCTCTCTCTCTCTCTCTCTCTCTCACACACACACACACACACACACACACACACCCCACATATGAATCTATAGATTGGAATGGGAGAGTAATTGTAATATTTCACACATCAGAGAGACTAGAAAAATGTGTCGGCCAGTGGCTGCCTCCCTGTGTTTTTCTCTTTAATTTTGTTTCTGTGTAATTTGTGACATGTGGAACTAATGACATTCTGATGCCGAGGTTAAAAAAGAACACCACTTGAGAGTGAGTGGAGTAGAATCAAGTCACTTCATTAAACCTGATTTATGTCGTCATTCTAGGCAAGTTTTGCTTCCACATTTTTCAATGAAATGGTAAAAGAAACTAATTCTGGAGGCAGGTTCCATAAATGTGGTGACTTCGCATTTTCTTAGGCTGACTGTTTTTGTGGGACAATCAATAGGCTGTCTCTGGTTGTGTTGTCATGACTCCTTTTCATGATTGATTGTGTGCTTCTTTTTTGTTTTCTAAGATTTTTTTTTTGTAGAAAGGTGGTTACCAGGCATTAGAGGGCAATAAACATGGGGGGAGTAGGTCAAGGGGTATAAGCTTCCAGTTATAAGATGAACAAGTTCTGGGGACATAGTGTACAACATGGTGTTACAGAGGACAATATTGTATTACATACTTGAAAGTTGCTAAACGGGTAAATTTAAATGTTCTCACCACAAAAAAAGAAATGGTCATTTTTCTAAAGCTTATTTATTTTAAGAGAGAGAGAGAGAGAGAGAGAGAAGGGGGGTAGGGGCAGACAGAGAGAGAGAGAATCCCAAACAGGCTCCGACTGTCAGTGGAGAGCCCCGGGTGCGGTGCTTGAACTCACGAACTGTGAGATCATGACCTGAGCTGGAAATCAAGTCAGATGCTCAACTGACTGAGCCACCCAGGTGCTCTTAAAGAAGAAATGGTATTTATGTGATGTGACAGAGGTGTTAGCAACCCCTACAGCAGTAAGCATGTGCAATATATAAGCGTATCAAAGCGTATCAAACCAACATTTTTCTACACCTTAAACTTACACAATGTTTTATGTAAAAAAAAAACCATGAAGTTGAAAAAAGTTTCTTTTGCACCTCATCTATAGTGACAAAAAATAAGCCAAATGTCTTAGCTCTTTTTCCACCTTTGTGTAATAAAAGGCCTTTGGTGTTCTGCTAAAATGTAGAGCTACCCTAGGAAAGTAGCAAAAAAAAGATTCATTTAAAGTTCATTTTCAGAGCCCAAATGTCCGTCAATGCATGAATGGATAAAGAAGATGTGGTATATATATATACACACACACAATGGGGTATTACTCGGCAATAAAATAAAAAGAATGAAATCTTCCCATTTGCAACTACATGGATGGAACTAGTGGGTATTATGCTAAGTGAAATTAGTCAGTCAGAGGAAGACAAATATCATATTACTTCACTCATATGAGGACTTTAAGATACAAAACAGATGACCGTAAGGGAAGGGAAGCAAAAACAATATAAAAACAGGGAGGGGGACAAAAACATAAGAGACTCTTAAATATAGAGAACAAACAGAGGGTTCCTGGAGGGGCTCTGGGAGGGGGGATGGGCTAAATGGGTAAGGGGCATTCAGGAATCTACTCCTGAAATCATTGTTGCACTATATGCTAACTTGGATGTAAATTAAAAAAAAAAATAAATTAAATAGAATAAAAAAATAAAGTTCATTTTCATATTAGAAATCTGAAATCAGATTTATTTCTCCAGTTTCATATGTATATATCTTTACTGAACCCCCCCCTGGGCATCAAAAGTAATCCTAAGTACTTAGTGTATTCCAGTGTAAAGGTGAGATGGACTTTGTATTCATAAGTCAATAAACTGGTATGGGATTAATAAAAGCCACCAGGTAGGGGCTCCTGGGTGGCTCAGTCAGTTAAGCATCTGACTTTAGCTCAGGTCATGATCTCTCGGTTCACGAGTTTGAGCCCTGCATCAGGTTCTGTGCTGACAGCTCAGAGCCTGGAACCTGCTTTAGATTTTGTATCTCCCCCTCTCTCTCTGCCCCTACCCTGCTTCCACTCTGTCTCTCTCTCTGTCTGTCTCTCAAAAATAAAATAAAATAAATTTAAAGCCACTGGGCGAAGAGCAAAACTGTGGATGGGTGGGGAGGACGATCGTTGAGGTGGGGAAAGTGAAGGTATTTATATAAGGAAGAAAGGGCTGTGAGGATAGTAGACACCAAATGATTCAAGAAATAAACATGGAGGGACACCTGGGTGGCTCATTCAGTTGGGCGACCAACTCTTAATTTCAGCTCTGGTCATGATCCCAAGGTTGTGGGATCAAGCCTTGTGTCTGGCTCCACACTGAACATGGAGTCTGCTTAAGATTCTTTCTTTCTCTCTCTCTGTTTCTCTCTGTCTCTCTGTGTCTCTGTCTCGCTCTCTCCCCCTGCCATGTGTGCTCACGTCCTCTCTAAAAAATCATCATCATCATCATCATCATCATCATCATGAAGGAGGCAGAATGGAGGTTCTAAAAGATTATAGGAAAGACCTTCAAAGATGAGAGGATTTGGGAGCTGGGACAAAGGACGGGAAATAGCTAAGAAGGGACAGGGAGTTTTAATGAGGTGATTTGGTTATTGGATTTACAGTTTCAGTGCAACCGGATGGTTGATGATGAAAGAGAGAAAGACTGTGTAGGTGACCTATGTGGTCAATGTTTCCAATACCCCTATAATGTACCAGTAGAATGTAGAATGTCTAAAGTTTTCACACTGTGGTTTATGAAGTCCTAATGGACATTGGCCACTAAAAGAAAAACCCACAGGATCCACGAAGAACTCCTTCCTAGTACATAAGCTCAAATGATGTTGACAGTTCATTGTGTAGACAACGTCGCCATTGGAAGGTCTGGATTCCATTTGTATTAGAAAATATTAAATGAGTTAAAATTATTCCCACATTTTGCAGTTCTCCTTTTTGGACTCAGTTATTTTCCGGGGGAAAGACATGTTCACTGTGGAGTCCTAGAAAGGTTCTCTGACTTCCTGTATTTCTTCTTGACTCCTTTCTTTTCATGAGAAAAAAAATCAAGGCAAGGATTATTTTTGTTATTCTTATCTGCTGTCTACCTACAAGTAATAATTCAAACCTCGCTCTCTAAACTTTACCTCTGACAAAAGTAAATTTCTCTCCAACTAATAATTTTTTCCCAAATATGAATATACAGTGAAAAAGGAAAGAATATTTATTGCCCGTTGTCATCATAGGAAAAAAAATTGGAGAAAAAGTGGGTTAGTTTTTTAAAGGGGCATTTGGATCCATTTAAACATGCAAATTTAATTTCACAAGCTCCAGAATATATTTGACGCTAAGGGTTTTGTTTTATTTGGCATTGGCACTTTTTTCCATTTGTTCTTTTGATGAAAAAAAAAGACTTTTGGAGGGGTTACAAGAATAATTTTCCTGGAAATTGATGTCTTTACTTTATTTTTTGTTTCTGTGAAACTTAAAAAAAACTCCTGCATACTTTTTGTTTTAATATTATTTAGCATTTATTGATTAACTGTCTTTCTCTGAGTGTAGTTTTTATTAAGGACAGAAGACATTGAAGTACAAGCCCTTCCTACATGACTCACAAGAGCAGACAATGTACAGCGGTGACGTGATGTTATCACCATAAGTTGACTTCCTTTAGGGAAATAGGGAAAAGAAGACTGGAGTAAAATGAAGGAATATGGGAGGTGTCCTATGACTGAATTTCAGGCCACTGGAGGTCCTCAAGGAAAGCAGTGTTGAAGGTTCACTTTAAAAGGAGGAGGAGAGAGAGGGAGAAAAAAAGGGGACTCTCAGGGGAGGGGGTAGGGAGGGGAGGCTGGGAGGAGAGGGTCAGGCGCGGAACTGTGCCCCCATTCTCAGTCTCCCTCCTTCCTGGGAAGTGAGGGACGCAGGGAAACATGAGTTAGAGAATTTGGAAACTGATAAAGTTCATGTAAAGCGCATTATCTTGCTACAAAGTGGAAAAGATTTTGTGAACTGCAGAGTAGCTTGTTTAAAGACTATTTTTTTTCCCCCAAGTTGTTTCAAGACTAGTCAGGGAGGGCTAACATTTTCTAGATAAAGCATTTGAACAGCATTGTTTCTTTCTGGGCTGTTCTCTCTCCCCCAACATCCATTCTATTTTTATACATTATCTGGAAGAAACTATCTTTTCGGATGAATGACCAGGTCTCTGCACCAGCGGCCTCCTTTTCCCCAATTCTTTTCCAATACCCCTCACCCTTATGAGGAGCATTTTGTCACTTTATGGTGACTTGGACCCAACAAAATGGCAGAAAGAACACAGGTTCCCAACATGCACGGAGATTTCACCCCACCTCCCCTCCTTGACGGGTTAACATCTTTTTCTATATATGTCCATAGAGCTATGGGCTGTTTATTTCCTGCTCTCAAAGGATGACAGGGTAACATGTACGACATTTTAATCCTGATTGTGTTTTCAGTTTCTGTCAATCAAATCTATTCTGACTTCATTCTTTCCTTTTATGAAACATAATATGATGTCACTTCAAAAGCCTAGATACATAAAGTAAGAAGTGATAAATAAGGAATTAATTCTCAATAACTTTTCAAGGGCTTCCAGGGAACACAATCTAAAAAGGGCAACCCCTCTTAGAGTAGTTTCCATCTACCAACGGAAGGATAACATTAGGCAAGTAAAACTTAACCAGAGAAAATGGCCCAATCTCTGATTTCATCAGAATGCCAAATTGAGAGAAGACCTAATTCTTAGGAAAGTGGAACTCCTAGTGATGATGTGAGTCACATATAAGTTATACAACTCAGGAGGAACTAGTGTGCGCTAACTGAACCCCTCGCTCACACAAAGCACTTCACCTCTCATCTGTTCCCTTCCATTTTATAAAAGGAGAACATATCATCTGCTACTTAGCTCAAGGTGCCTAAATAAAAGTGCTTAGTCAAGGTTGTCTGTCAAAGAAAGAAGACAACCATATTGACTAGAAGAGTTTAATTAGTGAAGGATATACAGAGATCCACTTGTGATTCTTTTTTTTTTTTTAAGGCAAGGATCCACTAAAATAGGAAAGGGCAAGACTTCACCAATGCATAATGTGAATAAGAGAAATGTAAGGAAGGACAGAGGAAGAGCAGTTTTATCCAAGTTCCATTACTGAATGTTGACTGGGTGGGTGTGGGGACATTTAGTATCAAAATCATAATGGCAGAGATCCTCAATTCGAAAAGCCAAAGCGCCTGAAATATAAGAGACTGTGCACAGGTGTCTGAAAGAAGAAAGGCCAGGGCACTCGCAGGAAGATAGTATTCAGACATGGAGCCTGTGAGATCCTCCTCATGCTAACTAAAAATACAGAATTTGAGCTACGAGGTGGCAGTAGAGAAAACATGGTTTGTAAATATCTAAAGGGGGAAAATTATTCTGGGGGGGAAATCCCTTTCCTTTTAATTACCTATAATTGTTTTTTTAAGTTTATTTGTTTTGAGAGAGAGAGTGGGGGAGGGGCAGCAATAGAGGGAGAGAGAATCCTAATCAGGCTCCCCACTGTCAGCTCAGAGCCTCACATGGGACTCAAACTCACGAACCGTGAGATCATGACCTGAGCCAAAATCAAGAGTCGGACTCTTAACCCACTGAGCCAGTCAGGTGCCCCTTGCCTATAATGGGTTCTTGATCTGGGATGAAATTTGTTATAGACATCTTCAGCTGGGCTGCAGAGATGCTAAACTAATTAATCATAGATAAAGCAAAGCACGAAAATGCCTTAGGTAGGAAGATAGAGTATGAAGAAGTTCGATTTTCCAATTTATGACGGTGTTAGGAGAAAATAGGTCTTATTCAATACAGCTGTGTATGCAGAACCTTATTGTGGAGTATGATATTCTTATTAATAACAAAAGAATATGCTATTAAGATTAAGTTATCACAGACATTTTCTTTCCTGGTCTTACATTTTTTGTATCATTACAATTCACGTCAACGCCGAGAAAGCAAAGTTGGTGTGCCGTGCTGAGAATGTCAAGACCCTTTTATTTTTCTGCTTAAGTTTTGTTTTCTTTTATTTTTTTGCAAGCTTTAGTTCACTCCAAGAAAACTAGCTTTTCTCTTCCTTATTTCGTGGCAGAATTATTTTTTCACAGATAGATTAAAGCCATCTTTACATCTGTCCTTCGTTATAGTCTCCTTGCATTTTTTATGGAGGGCTTTTATGAGCGATTCCAACAAGCCTTCTTCCTGTTTAGTTACACAGATTTCTGCCCTTTTGCTTTTTCATCCAGATTATTTTTGACTGGATTTCTTCTTGTGATACTTTTTTTGATTCACATCTCTCTCTCCCCCTTCTCCTTGAATGCGTTCACTTCTAACAACCTCTGCAGGGTTACACCTGATGTTTGCCGTGGGTTTTGAAATCTACTTTCTAGGAATCCACATCATTCTGGAGTATCTTCTTACACCGTTGGAACGAATAAGAAGTCATTAGTTTCACTTAAGGTTCTTATCATTTTCATTTCACCGCATTTTCCTCTTCCGTTCAACTTTTGCCAAATGACATCTTTCTGAGAGATGGCTATGCAAGGAAATGCAGAGTGAGAGCATGTGAGATTGGCTGACAAAGGGAAATCTGTTCTCAGATCCCCTCACTTAACCACATTTATCTGGAACTTGCCCAATTCTGATCTCTCTGTGACCCCTGACTTCATCCTCCCAACTTCTCTTTTGTGTCTGGGGGTAGCTGGTTGGCATCCCTGCTTAGAGACTCCTTTCTCCTCCACACGACACTGTCATATACTCCCAGCTCAGCTCTGCTTTGCAAAGCCAGCTCCCCTCCCTCCAACTGACTTCCTAACATTACACCGTCCTGGGCAATTTCAGGAGACAGAGCTCCCAGCCTTCCTGTCAAATTTTCTAGGAGCCGTGCTTGTAGGCTGTATCTCCCCTCCTTGCCTCTGGTCCCTGTGTATGGTAGTGAAAATTAAAAACAACAACAAAACAAAAACCCTGAGCTTGGATTGTAAATAGAATCTGCATTGCTGAGTGAAAAAAGAGGCACCATTCCTGTCTCCTTAGATCCTCAAGGCAGTGAGAGAGACAGCAAAACAAGTAAATGAACAAATAAACAAAAATTGACAGCTTCTGCTACAGGCCACGCAGGCACGGACTCTGATGATTTTATGGGTACTATCTTGAGAGGTTAGCCACAAACACTGCCAGAAGGGGGTCAAGGGGAATGAAAAATACACAAATTCAGATGGAAAGGCAGGATTCTTTCAAAAACTAGGCCAAGTACCAAGCCTTATAAATTACTCAAGCATCAAGCTGGCTTCTGCAAGAGATTTTTAAGTATAGAATTTAAAGGAAAAGTGCATGTGATATGTGGCCTATGTAAAAAGGTACATATGGCTGTGACTGTCTTAAGAAGGGGGGTGTCCAGGGAATCAGAGTTTAAAGACCCTGGAGGACCTCCAGGAACTGCCCCAGGGATAGTTTTGCAAGGACAAAGACTACCAAGAGGCATCTTCTTGAGCTGACACATAGCAAGAAAAGGAAAGGAAAGGCCTGGCTACCCAGTGGCCCAAGCAAAGCACAGATCTCTGAGAATTCATGGGGTGTGCTGAATTTTCATCTGGAGAAAATATTGCAGTAGGTCACCTTACTGATTATTATAGGTAGTAAGCGTTGCCAACAAACTTTGGAAGCTGGAGGTCAACCATACCAACGATGAGTATTTGGAAGACAACTGGATCCCCATAACTGGGCCCCAGTTGGGGTCTTCTGCTTCTCTCCCTTGACACTCTCTAGCTAGTTCTTACTGGAGAGAAAAGAAGAGATGTAGTTTAAATGAGTTAACTTTCTAACTCATGCAGTGTTCCAGCAAAAGAGTTTGTACATAAGAAGTTAGACTAACGACCGGCATTATAATAAAGGAATAATCTGAATTTTTAGTTCACAACGAAGTCCCAATCTTTCATTCCTTATCATTCCAGATAATCAGGAGTCCAAAAATAAAAATCATGTGCCTGCCCTCCAAAGGCCACCTTACGTCACGAGGAGCCCTGGAGCTGTGTGGGGAGCACAGTATGGAGGGCCTCAGCGAAGCCCAGAGTGCATGTCCTCACCTGGGAAAGGCGTGTGGCAGTCCCAACCTGGAGGCCCTTGGCATCTATTGAACCATTGTCTTCAGAGCTCTTGCACCTCTTGGGCTGGTCCAACCCCGTCTCTCTCAGAAGCGTCTCTTCCTTTGCCAACTCCTGAAATATTGGAATTTCCCGGTGTTCTGCCCTTGGCTTTTTACTTTCTTCACCTTTCTGGGTCATTCTATCCATGCTTTTTTGCCTTCAGGACCTCTAAATGAACTGACCACTCCTACATCTGTTTCTCCCTAATGATGGAATCTTGGACAAGCTCCTTACCCTGGTTCTAGGTTTCTGTTTCCTCATCTGTAAAATGTGGAAAGAGTCGTGCTTACAGCATGTACTGTTGTCAGCACCAAGTGAGTTCATTTAGGTAAAGCACGTAGAATAGTTAGCACATAATTAGTGCTCAATAAATGTTAGCTATTGTGTGATCACCATCCGCCCAAGTTGCCCAAGCCAGACACTGGTTCCCTTCCACCCCTCCTTCCCAGTTGTATCAGCTCCATCTTCTGGTAACAGTTCCACTTGTTGGATTGCCCAAGAACCTCATGGCTAGCCCCTGCCACCAGTCTCCACCGTTCTCTACGAGGCATTCAACACCTTGCGAGACAACGAACTTAAATCAGTTTATTTTATAACTTACTAGATGTTTCAATGAAAAGTTTCCCGGGGAGAAAATTAGCCTAACCATGAGCCTAATAATCAGGAGATCATATGAATTTTTATTTAGAGCAAGGTCCCTGTCCCTCCTTCCTTATCATTCCAGATAATCAAAAGTACAAAAACATACCAAAATAATCATATGCCTTGATTCAAGATGCTGACAGACTGATTTTTTTTTTAATGCAAAACTAGTTCTATTTTTTTCCCCCACTATAAATCCTTCACTGATTTCCTCACAGTCCTAAACTGAGGAATCTCACTCTAAGATGGCCTTGTCTCCCAGCCATAGGTATGCAAGCAGTGTCCTTGACCGGGTCAGGCTCACTCTAGAACGCAGCAACTTCCTTGTGTTTTTTTTTTTTTTCTATTGCCAGCAGCAATGCTCCTCTTCTGTACCAGGGTTTCCAGAGCCAGAGTGAATGCCACCTCCTTGGGGAAGGAGGCATTCCCTAAAACTCCTCCATGCATATATTTACCAAATCGATACCGAAGTTTGTCATCCTCAGGCTGAGATCCTGTAGGATGACTCGGTACAGACGTCTTGCACAACACTTCCTACGCCCGATTATAGCCACCAGCTACTCTCTCCTGCCTCACCTTCCAGTCTGTAAACTCCTTGGCATGAAGGAATGCCCTTTATTCATCTGTTTCCCAGCTTTTACACAGTCACTTACTTTTCAAAGGTACTTGGTAGCACATATTTTTAAATACAAACTGAATTCATAATGGACACAAAAGTTCCCAGCACGGGTCTGAGCTAACCTTCACCTAGTTCCCTTCTTTTTCCCCTGTTAGAAAATGCCAGCTGGAGCGGCGCCTGGGTGGCTCAAGTCAGTTAAGCGTCCGACTTCGGCTCAGGTCATGGACTCATGGTTTGTGAGTTCGAGCCCCATGTCAGGCTTGGTGTTGACAGCGCAGAGCCTGGAGCCTGCTTCAGATTCTGTGTATGTCTCTCTCTCTCTGCCCCTCCCCTACTTGTGCTCTGTCTCTCTCTGTCTAACAAAAATAAATAAATATAAAAAAAAAAGAAAATGCCAGTTGGATAAAAGTTCTCACTCCTCGAGACTGTCCTGACACCACCAATATCTCTATGTAAATAACAAAGTCTTTGTGTGTTAGGATTCTTTTTTTTTTCTACTTGTATGCAGAGACACACAGGCTTGCCCATGTGCACCTGCACACCAAACACACATGCTTCACCCCTTTTGCTGCCAGGATTTGACCTGACACTTTAACCAGATAATTAAGCAGAAAGATTTGGATGTCAGGCCTCTGCCCTTAAAATGTCCCATATGATGATTCCAAAAATAGCGTTTGTTGAGCCTACCTGAAAGTGTTTGCCCTGGACCCTGTTATAAAGAAAGGGGGAAATTTTATATTTGTGTGATGAGGTATCATCTTCATGATCAAGTCCAAAGGTTGGGGGAAAAGTGAATTTGGGTTACAGTAGAAAAGAAAAATACGAACTGCAGATTTGCTGTGTCAAGTGAAAGATGTCTGTTTTAATCAGGATTTTATAACAAAAGAAATATGTGTAACCAGGCCAAGTCTCCCTCTTCAAGAATTCATGCCAAGACTCCTTCCCATCCCTCTCCTGCCTCCTTAGTGAGAAGTAGCTTCAGGGCCAAAAATGACTCATCAGGACAATACTCTTTGTCCATCTGACTCGTAAGGAAGCATGTGTGCTAAGGAAGGAAGGGGGATGCCAGCAGCAAAAGCCAAGTGAGGGACCCTGGGGCCATATAGCCAATGTAGGAGCAAGAGCCCCTTGGGGGACCCCATGGGGAACCCTGGAGTTGCTCTTGGGATCAAAGTTTTTTGAGGTTGCAAGTGTCCTTGTATATTGCTAAACATTTGGATCTACAAGGAAACAGACTAGTAATTTATCTAATTCACATTATAGGTGTTTGGGAATATATACCCAACAGAAAGAAGAGAAACTTCAAAAAATGTTCAAGCAGGCAGGACTCAGTCCTCCCACCAAAGAAGCAGAATTATTCCCTAAACCCAAGGTACATGGAAACATCGCTGAGAATGGGGTTAGAACCCCTGTGTCCCATCCCGAACCTGACACTTACTAAGCTATTGGTCTTATAGTTAGCTTCTCTGAGCCTCAGTGTCCAATGGACCAACGGGATGTCAAATAAGACAATGATTTAAAAGCAACCAAAACAGGGGTGCCTGGGTGGCCCAGTCAGTTAAGCGGCTGACTTTGGCTCAGGTCATGATCTCATGGTTCATGAGTTGGAGCCCCCACCGTTCATGAGTTCGAGCCCTGCATGGGGCTCTGTGCTGACAGCTCAGAGCCTGGAGCCTGCTTCATATTCTGCGTCTCCCTCTCTCTCTGCCCCTCCCTCTCTCTCTGCCCCTCTCCTGCTAGTGCTCTGTCTCTCAATACTGAATAAAATTCTTAAAAAAATTTATAAAGCAACCAAAACAGTGCCTGATTCAAAGAAGGTATATACATGGTTTTAGTTCATTCTGGAAATATTTATGTACAGTCTGTTATGGACAGGCTGTATTCTAGATGCTGGCAATATAGTCATGAGCATCAGAGCCCCTGATCCTGTCCTCAAATTCTAACTGGAGAAGAAACACAAGAAACAGGAATCTGGGCTGAACTGAATTAAAATTTTGAAAATAAATTGCCACTTTTTCCCATCAGGAAGCTATATTCTTTTATTGGGGACTTTCCATGATTTATTAAATATGCCCAAAGTACTTTGATGACATGACAAGGTTCTGCACTAATATGCAACCGATCTGCTCTTGAAGTCATAGAGCCTTTTATTGAAAAGTTCTTAAACTTCTAAATAAAAGGGGAACTCGGCTGGCTCAGTCGGTGGAGCCTGCGGATCTTGATCTCAGGGTTGGAAGTTTGAGCCCCACATTGGGTTTAGAGATAACTTAAAAAAAATAAAATCTTTAAAAAATAATTTTTAATGATTATTTATTTTTGAGAGAGAGAGACAGAGAGACAGAGAGAGACAGAGCATAAGCAGGGAGGGACAGAGAGAGAAGGAGACACAGAATCCAAAGCAGGCTTCAGGCTCTGAGCTGTCAGGACAGAGCCTGGCACGGGGCTCGACCCCAGTAGCTGTGAGATCATGACCTGGGCCAAAATTGAGAGTCGACCTTTTTTTTTTTTTTTTTTTTTTTTTTTTTTTTGCCAAAAAGAAGGCCCTTACTGGAATTCAAAGATAGCACAAAACTCTCACTTGAACCGTGAGTCCACTAACGTCTTTCCTACCATGGGATGCGTTGGGGTGCTTACTCAGGCCCTTGCAACTCGCAGGTCCCCAAGCTATTGTTAGAACCGGGAACCTTGCAGGTAAGGCTTAGTCTTCACACGTACAGTCCTGTCCACCATTCCAGTTGCTATCTTTTCAACAGTGTTTAAACATATCCCTTCAAAAAAAAAGATATTGCTAAATTTGGTGTTGTCCTAAATTATCTCCATTGTAATAGCCCTTGAATATGCAAATCATCCAGATGATTCATCATATGCATACATTCATTTACATTATTAAGATGAAGACATTTTTGAGTTTCTGAGGGGAACACTGCGTCTTTTCCCTTGCCCTCCCTTCCCACCACTGAGAAAAGACTAAGATTCAGAAATATTGTTTTCTGTCCCCACTATAACCTACTCGTATTTGCATGAGTGAGTCATGTTCTCCTAACTTTACACATGCCTGAAATGCACTTCACCTCTCTCTTTATTTGCCCACTCCCTACTTTCTCCTGGGACTTGGCTTAGGAGGCTGGGAAGGCCTCCTCTGACCACCCCTTCCCCCCTCCAGCAAGTTGCCCCTCCTCTGTGCTTTCAATGCATACTATTGTGTTCCTCCCTTAGTACTTGTAACACTGTAGAATACTCCCAATGTATTTCTAGGTATTCATCACTGAACGGGGAGATCCTTGAGAGGTGGGGCCATGTGTTTCATGATTGGATCCCCATTAAGTAAATGAGAGCAATTCGAGGGCACTTAATAAAAACTGGAATAGTATCCATCACATTCTGCACTCCATATCTTTTCTCCATCTCCCAAAACCCTCGTGGGCCACCCCTGACTTTCAGTTTAGTGGGGTATCTTCACCACTTCTTTGCCTTCTCAAGGCTCTCTTTAACACACGTTCTAAGAAGAGCCAAACTCAATAATTAGGAGCTCCTTCTTCTCCCTCGATGTTTGTCCTGTATTATTTTGCAGATATGAAAATGTGACAGTCACATGATTGTGACAAAATTTTCCCTGACCCAAGCTCTTCCTCGGTTCTCCTTATTTCCCCACCCAAGGCCCAAATTCCAGTTTCTCCTCCTTGTGACATTCCCACCCACCCCCATCTGGAATCTGAAAGAGGGAGCGAAGGGGATGGCCCTGATTTCTGCCTCCTCTTTGAATCCTGATGAATTCTTTAGGGAAGCATTCTGTCAAGCAGTGACCAGTCTCTGAGTCACTGGAAAAAGGTGGAGAGGCTCCTTCAACCTTATATTATGTACCAATGTACAAAATGGCTTTGTACCATTTCAACTGCGATTTTCATGTGCCTTTGTTTCCACTCCCCATCCACGCATGTTCCTATTTCTCCAAGTTAGTTTTCTTCTCTCGCCCTAGCTTAGTCATTTAGGACATTATGAAAAATGAGTGGCTACCATGGGGATAGACAACAAATATAACTAAGACGCAGTTGTCATCTAAAGAAATATTAAAGTGAGAAGCATAGTATATTCATTTGCTAAGACTGCCATGACCGATTACCCCAGACTGAGTAGCTTAAACAACATAAATTTATTGTCTCACAGTTCTAGAGTCTAGATCAAGATGTCAGGAGGATGATTCTTTCTGAGGCCTCAGTTCTCAGCTTGTAGATGGCTATCTTCTCACTGTGTTCCCACACGGTCATCTCTCTGTGCACGCACATGTCCAGTGTCTCTCTATGTGTCCTAATCTCCTCGTCTTATAAGGACACCAGTCACTGGATTAGGACCCCACCCCCCCCACCTAAAGACTCTACTTTAATCACCTTTTTAAAAGGCTTATCTCCAAATATAGTCACATTCTGAGATACTGCGTGTCCAGGCTTCAACATATGAATTTGGATGGGACACAATTCAACCCTTAAGAGGAAATTTTTATTTGCATTTACTTAACAAATTCAGAAATCTTTATGTGTTAGTTCAGGTCCCTTGCTGGGCACTGGACAAGGTCTACTACAAAGCATCCTACAACCAGAAAAGACCTAACATCAAGACCTTCCACTGCTGTTGGCATTCAGGAAGCTTCCTTCAACGTTTCCTCCTCCTTGTAACCTTCTACAACCCTCCATTCCATGCTCATCTGAGACTCGGCATTTCTATCCACTTACAGTGAGTCTAAATCGTACAGACCTTTACTTTCTCCTTGTTCTTTGGGTGTTGAACTTGTCTCTTAATGTAAGTGACATAGGTTACTTTCATAAAGGAAATCTGCTATTAAGAAATCAACACTCTATGATATAAAACTACTAAAAAGATGTCATTATTAAAATTATGAAACATTTGGGCAAAAAAGACTGCCTTAGTCACTGTTCACTTTCCTCATCTCCTTACTCCCCACCTGATCTTCCCTCTACTTCTCCCATCTTCCATCCCTGAAGACACCATTATGCCGCATCTTATATTTAGAACATCCTTTCTTCAGTGATCTCCCTTCAGCTTAGTGAATTTAAACAAGAAACCCAGTTAATATCCCTTTTTCTATATTCTTCCCTCATCTTGAGAAAAAATGGTTATCCTGTCCTTTGGGACCATTACTTGAAGTCCACTTGTCCGCACCTCTATCACCTATGCACATTGAAGTGAGAGAGGTTAAGAAAGTTTTTTGAGTTTTTACAGTTATTAGAGCAATGGATTTAAGCCCCATTTGCTCTCATTCTAAACCCCAGGCTCCTAATCATGTGCCCCTACTCCAAACCATAATGCTTCAGGTGCCTGCCTGAGTTTCTTCTCTCAGTAAAGTCCTTGGAGTCTTAATAAGCAAAGACCTAGCAGTAAGAATGATCTCAGAATAGTCGTACTCTTTATTTTTAATATTTATTTATTTTTGAGAGAGAGAGAGAGCAGGGGAGGGGCAGAGAGAGAGAGGGGACACAGAATCTGAAGCAGTCTCCAGGCTCTGAGCTAGCTGTCAGCACAGAGCCCAATGCGGGGCTCGAACCCACCAATCATGAGATCATGACCTGAGCTGAAGCCAGACGCTTAACCGACTGAGCCACCCAAATGCCCCCATTAGATAGTACTTTTTATTCTTTACTCATTAGAAACTCTTGAGTGTTACAGGTAAAAGTAGTTATATAGGATCTGTTGGTAAATTACATTTTGTTTCCCAGTGAAAATTAAATTAGATGTTATGATGAGGTTCAAAACAAAAAGTAGTTTAGTGATTTCAAACCTAAGTTTAGGGAGAGTTAGACCTGCAGGATCACAGCCCCTTCCATTCTCTTTAGAAATCAAGACAATGGAGCTGTAGTTTGAAATGCAAAGTTCAGCTCACAAACACAATTTTTAAGAAACGCATTCCTTTCTTTTGTTAACAAGGAACTGGAAAGGATAGAGAAAATGATTATACTGAAATTGAGAAGCTGCTCAGAAAAGGAAAACACAGGAGAGAAATGTGAGGAGAATGTAACTCTCATGAAAGATGTCCAGAATAATCCATTTAACCCTCTCTTTCAAGGTCGCACAGTATTTGTCTAACTTTGGGCCAAGCATCAATAATGGCCAAGTTGATTTATGGTGGCGAAAGATCTTTCTGTGAGCACTCTGATGATGGAAATCAAGTATTAGGAAGTTAGAAGCCTCTCTGCAAACCCGGAGTGGTGGACTGGACAATGTCAAAGGGGTGAAAAATGAGCCTCTTTGTGAATGCCCAGGATCCTGGGTGAGGACCGAGGTAACAAACGGAACTTGGATGTGTTTTTGTTCTCCATCAATAACTTGCATCTATACATCCTTTGGAACAGATTCTTTTTGTGCTAAGCCCCAGGGAAATTGCTTCCATTGGTTTTGGTAGATGTGGCTGTGGGTATGTAATACAGACTAAGATTTCTTCTGGAGACTGGACAGACTGTGTTTCCTAGATTTACCAAAAAAATTGTATATTTAACAGAGAAAATTCAGAAATGCAAGTGTGGCTGCTTAGAAATTTGGAATGAGACCACAGGCTGGTCTGAAAGTGAGTTATTCTGAATCTTCTTTGTCAGAAAATGCAGTACATTTCCTATTATCTCCATAAACCGTTTCTCAAAATTTGGGCCAAGGAATCATTAAAAATGCTAATCATTCTAAGAGGACTGGACTGTCTTCTTCACAGTTCTATGGTCTGCTCTAAAAAGGATTGTGCACATTGGCTCCTGATAATTTCCCAGAAATAAGAAAGTACATGTAAACATACTCGCCTCCCACAATCCCACCCACTTTGAATTGTGCCCTACATTAAAAATAAACATTTGGAGAAGTGGAAGAGCAAAAACATTACCAGGTGGTTAACCGAAACATTTTATGTCTCCTTCAGAATCTTTTTCCTTCCCTCTGTTGGTCTTCCTTCACTAATTGACGCTTTACCCCTTCCTTTTCATCCAAACTCAGAGCCATATCTGAAAGATTTTTGCCCCAACAAGAGAATGAGGTCCATTCCGCTTGGAAGCCAGATCCACACCTTGCCTCACCCTGACTTAAAATTTAGCCAGGATTCCACACAGTCCCAGAACACCCCTGGGCAATCCACTTGTTCCCTCGAGGTACTCAGCCTGTCCCAGTTCTTTTGAATCAATCCTGGATTTTCAGTCTTTGATTTGTGCACCTCAAGCCCTCTCTCGCATGTGCTTTCCCCTCTCGTGAACAAATAATCCTAAATTGAAACTCCCTACCGCTTCATTCTCTTGCAAAGTATTCATTCAAATTACTTAGCCAGAGAGTTTTCCCCAAAATATTTGTTCTACAGTGTCAATCTTAAAGGTCCGGGTAAGCCTAAGGCAATTAGGTGGACTTGAAGTAGCTGAGACAATGGTTTGCGGAGGCATTTGCACAGGCTCAAGTCCACTCTTCTGTTGCAATGCTAAGGCTGTCGGTTCTGTTTTGTTGGTTGTGTTAATGCCCTGCATCTTCAGCCCTCAACTCCCAGAATTTCTCATATGGGGGATTTCTAAGGGACACATTCTGTTGGCCCACCTTAGGGAGAGAATCTGTTCTCTCCATTCCATTCAGAATGATCTTACCTTTCTCTGGAACCTTCTTCCCTTCTGACCCTCCCTCAACCCCCCACCATGATGTCCCCCTCTAGGCCTACTCTGTGGCCAACAAGATTTCAGAAATTTGGAACCTCTTTATCAAATACAACCCTTCTCTGCCTCCAGCTGAAACCTGGATTTCCCCTGATGTCGTCATTCTCCCTACCATCCGCAAGGTGAGTCTTCCCATTCCCCGCACACACCCTTTCCCCAGTGTCTTAGAGCGAGGATGATAGTGGCTGCCTTGTGAACTATGAGCCTTTCTCCAAGGACACCTCCTCCTCTCCTTGTCAGTTTCACCTACCCACCAAATTCCTGATACCCTTTCTCTCAGAGCTGTCCTCTGCATTGCTTGGGAGCATCAGTACCATTATGAAATTTTAAAATAAATCTCCTGCCCCCCACCTGCAGCATCCATGCTACATAGAGTTGCCCATGTGAAGCGCCACTCCACAGGAATTAACACTTGGGACTTGGTATTGTGTGCACTATCTTCTGAGTTGCAGATCACTTTGAAAGCAGACTTTGCTTAGTCTGCGTCTTCTCAATGTTGTGTAACATGGCTCAGCTGGTTGATAATCACCTTGGTTTTAGTTGCTTGGGAGATAGCCACTTCTCTTTTTGAGGTGTTTCCCCAAAGCAGAATTCACAAATGCTCCACCCATGAAGTTTAATGAATCCAGAGTACTCCATAATCTAGGAGAAGCTACCCAATAAATGGACACTTAAGTTGCTTCCAATTTTTCACATGAACACGGTCATAGTAATCATAATCATCATTGAGCATAACTTTGTATAATGTCTCCGGTGATTTTCTTAGAAGGAATTTCCAGAAGTAACACCTCGGGTCAAAGTCTTTGACTGTTTATGGCTTTTGACAAATATTGACAGCTTGCTTTCTGGAGAGGTTGTAAACACAGTTTGCACTCCACCAGCCCTGGTGGAGTGTCTTGCCACACCCCTTTTTTCTATATAATCTTTTAACCAAATCTTTGCAGAGCAACTACCCCAGACTGGAGCAAAAGGATCTAGGATTCTGGGAGGGTGGTCTAAGTCCAAGTGAAGATTTTCTAGCATGCCTGGTGTGATAAAGAGTTTGAAGAGAACTTGACATGATGATAAAAATTTGTGCTATAAAAAAATAAAGGCAATCAGAAACTCCAGGGCAAGAGGGGGCAAAAGACTGTAAAAGACATATAATCATAAAATATGACCTGGTTTTGAAGGGAACAGTATTTACATGGTCACAGTAATGTAATAATTTAACTTTAAAAATGTGATATAATTGCATGGGTAGAATGGGAGAGGAGAGGAAAGTGTGTTGCAAGAAAGCTGAAATTTCATTTATCTCCTCAGACATCAATAATTAAGGTATAAAAGTGACAAAAATAGGGAAAGCAATGTATGCTTATCACTAAGATATGAAAATAAATATAAGAGGAAACAAAGAAGTCAGTGCTTGCCTTCAGAGAGTAGGACTCGAAGTAGAGAGAAGGGAAGGAAACCTATTGATTTTCATCCCAAGACCCTTTTCACCATGAGCTTTGGTAAAAGATATTTTATTAATATTCTGAGATGTTAAGATTATTTGAAGTCTTTATTGATTTTTAAAATTGTTATTATTTTGAATTAGTATATTTCTAAGTCAGAATTTCACACTGCTCTTGTAACTTGTGTGTTCATGTACTTTATCAAGAGGTGTTACTGATTTTTCTATTGATTTGTAGGAACTGTTTATATATTTGTCTACCATATTTGCCAGAAATATTTTTACCCAGCTGTTGTTTACTTTGTATTTTGTTTCTGGTGTTGGGCAGAATGTAGACAAATATCATTTTTTGCCTTTTTTCTATAGATATTTCAGATTTACTTGTATTTTATTTCTAAAAATTTAATTTTTTTTACTTTAGTTTCTTCATTTCTCTTGATATCACGTGTCTTATTTATTCACTAAACACTTGAGTGGAGTTTACTATGTGCCAAGCACTAATATAATCTCATCTGAAATATTAACCCAATTCATGAGAGAGGTAGATACCTCTCTTAATTCTTTCTCTCCAAAGAGCTTATTTTCCTTATATTATTCACCATAAACACCCACCCCTTATCCATAGATTTGTGATCTGTTTCTAACAATCTATTTTTATTTCAGATCTATCTTTCCATTTTCTCAGTAAAATCACATTATTTTACATACTGTTACTTTATAATATAGTTTATATATGAAAGAGGAATACTCCATCATTTTAATTTTTTAAAAAGTCCTAGCCAGTTTCACCCACTGATTCCTCTAGATAATCTTTTGACATTTCTTAAAGATTTTATTTTATTTTATTTTATTTTATTTTATTTTATTTCATTTTACTTTATCTTATTTTAGAGAAAAAGAGAGAGAGAGAGAGAGAGAGAGAGAGAGAGAGAGAGAGTGGAGTGTGTGTGTGTGTGTGTGTGTGTGTGTGTGTGTGTCCAAGCCAGGGGAGGGGGAGAGAGAGAGGGAAAGAAGCCTGATTCGGGGCTCGAGCTCACGACCCTGGAATCATGACTGGAGGTGATATCAAGAGTCAGATGCTTAACCGGCTGAGCCACCCAGGCACCCTTCTATTGACATTTTTTTAGTTAAGCTTCAAAATAAACTCCACCAGAATTGTGACCAGAAGTTAAAACAACAAATTAATTGAGAAGTATTTACGTCTTTATACTTAATTTATCTCCCTACTGAAAGTTGTATCTTTTGATTTATTTAAATCTTATTTGAAAACTCTGAGCTGCTAAAATTTGGGTTGCTAATGAAGTCTCATTAACTCTAAGAATATTTCAGTGGATGCTCATAAGTTTTCAAGCTTCTATTTTTGTCATCTGCAAATAATGGTAATTTTATCTCCTGTCCTTCAGGAATTACACTTCATTTCCATTTCATGATTTCATACATTAGCCAGTATTTTCAAAACAATATTAAGTAGAGAGAAGCTGATGATACACTTTGAAGGAATAGCAAAAGACCAAATGTAAACAATTAGTATTTAGCCAACAACATGGCAAAGCCATATATCATCAACAAAATAAATTGCGGGAATACAAGATTAAAACTTTGTGAATTTTATTAAAAATTTTATACTGAAATACCACTTAATGTATACTGAAATTTTATTTAAAATTGTTATTAAAATTTTATCATTAAAATGCGTAGCAATTAATGTTTTAAGTTGATAGATAGGAGAATATTTACCCCATTTCAGCAAGGTTGGTAAAGGGGAGAGATTTTCCGGGTGGTTTTACCAGAATAGGGACTGCTGATAGACAAGCTTTCTCTGACAGTAACAAAGAAGGGAAATTACCTTCCATTCAACTCCTGGCCATGAAGATTTGGTTGATGGTGACGATGTCATTTCAGTGAAACAAACCATCTTGCCAACTGAAGTTTCTATGCTCTGCTTGAGGAAAATGCTTTCTATACACCTCCAGGATCACACTTGAGATTTTTACATTCACTCACACTTTTATTTTAATACATTTTGCATTCAAATAAATCATTCGATAAAAAAATCTCTCTTTGAGGCTTGGATCTAAAAATGTTGCAATGGAATGCAATCAGCTTTCAGGGTAACAAAATAATCTCTGATATTCTCTCTGCATCTCGGTTTCCACTGCCCATAAAGTAATTATAGCATCTTTTCTGGAATGAAATGATAAGAGAATTTTTATAGCAGGAATCATGCAAGAAATATTTGCACTCTTAAGATTCATCAGTTTGAGTATTTCTTAAGCAGCCTCCACTAAACAAACTACTTTTTCTGGAAGAAAAAAAAGTTGGTGGCTAGTATGTCTTGCAAACCTGGTATCATTATCTGTAACATGCAGAGTAGTGAGGCTTTATTTGATTCAAGCAGGCTTTTTACACATTATAGCTGCATTATCACCTTTTAAAAACATGGCAAATCAGTTTCCAAATCCTCTGAACACCATGTAGTTTGTCTTTGATCAAAGAATGAGTAGAGTCCTGTGATCTTTCTTCTTGGGTAGGTAATCCTGTTAAAATACTCTGTACTAGAATTAGTCTTCAAGCACAACTGAAGGGAATGGGTAAAACAGTGTATGCGCATGATTCCTAAGTTATTCATAGCCTTCATCATGTTTGACCGTTGTTGATAATAGTTCTCTTTACTCAGGTTCCATTCTATAAATATTTCCTCAATCAAATTCAGTATCTTGTTAGTTTATATCCTCAAATCTTTCATTGGGCACATTAAAGAGAAACGTAGTTAACTCTGCATAAACTCATGACGCTGTCAAACTTAAGAGAACTTCTAGTGGGTTCTGCATGTCCCAACAAACGAGACACAAATACAGAAGCTGCACATCTTATAACATTAATGACTTTTTCTGCACAGTAAAATGGAATTCAGGAAAATATTTTTTAGTAATATGTATATGAAGAATGGACTTTGTACCTAGGACTTATATATTGTGCAAATCTGAATAATATTCATTTTCAATTACAGAAAATTGCAGTCTGTAGCAATCATTTCAACCAATTTTTTAGTAAACATTTTTTACCTCTGAGGACTCAGAAATAAAAATGATTGTCTTCTTAGAGCATTCTTGTTAAATCTATTTTTTTGAGTGTAAGCTGGCAACATCCAACTGTGTTTTTGGTTTTTCATTTTTCTCTTACATGCTTTTAAAAATACTCTTTGTCATATAAATATAAATATCAAGATTGTTGTTGTACATGAGTTTGGAGTTGTACCTCCTTATGAAAATTCAAGGTAGCAAGGTAGACATTCTGCTGCTAACGCATCCTCACCAGACGTAAAAGGTTCCCAGACAGCACGTTTTCTGGAAATACCCAAGGTTTAAGCGAAGTAAAGTAACTGAAAATTAAATACAGTTCTTAATGGTTATTTCATGGTATAAATACACTACGGAAACCATCCTATGAAGATGACTAGTACTAGGTAATCTAATTCTCTTCTTCCCCTTATATTGCTATTTAACATCTTTTATAAACTTTCATTGGTTCAAAATGGATATTGTTATGTCACAGACTCAGGCAAACTGCAGTCAATGTCATCTGGTGCAGGACGAAGGCCCCAGAGAGTAAGTCAGCAGTTTCTCACCCATTCTTTCAGCATCTTGAGCCGGAAGGGAGGGGTGCTCTCCCTAGTCATAGCCGCATGCACCTGGGATTGCGTGCTAGCAGAGGGACCCCCTATTTTTGCTCCCCTGTTACTAACATGCGGGCTCTTTGGGGAACAGGGGCAAGTGGTGGGGAAGAATATTTTGAGTTCAGGTGCCAAGAAGTCTCCTTTTGTGCCAACTGGTTAGGAAAGTGCCGGGAAACACTGCTTCCTAAGCACTGCATAAGAGAAGTTGAGTTTAGATTGAGCCCCTCCTTTCTATGCTTCTTATCACAATTTCTGGTTCATTCGTGAGACATTGCTGTTTATCTCCACAGGTGCAACGTCCTCCCTAAAGCTATTTAGCAAACATACTGTCTCTCAGTTCTTGCAGTTGACCAAACTGTAAGAAATGGCCAATATTTGATCCTTTGGTCCTACAAAAATGAAGCTCTCATAGGGTTTAGGCCAAGTTCATTGTCAATCATCACTGATTAGATGTAATGGTCATCTACATAACAGTATGATTTTTGATCAGGCAGGCTCTCAGGATGCCAGAAATCTAGTGAAACAGATGTTTGTCTATTCAGTCTTCCATAGCCAAAATCAAAGCAGAAACATCCTAGCAAATTCTGGTCAATTATAAGCCAAATCTGAGGTTCAGAGCTTTCCTACATATAGTGATGGTGATATTGGTTTTTTTTTTTTTTTTTTTTAGTTTTATTCCTGGTTTTAAAGACAGTACCTCTGTTGGGTAGCCATTGATTTGTATGAGCAATTTGAATAAATATCCCTAGTGTTTTAGTTTCTAAGAATTTTTATCCGGAATGTGTTGAAATGGTTTTATAATCTTTTTTAAAATTACGTCTATTTATGTAATGTGCTAGCCTATTTCTCTCACTAAGTCATTCTTGAATTCCAGGAATAAACCCTACTTTGATGAAGTGGGTTATTTACTAGGTGCTATTATATTTAGATTATAATTATCTTAAGAATTTTTGCAACTATATTCAAAGATAAGATTGCTATTCAGTTTAGGAGTTTTCAGTTATTGATTCAGCCTTTTGAAACAGAGTCATTTCATCTATATAAAATTAATTTGACAGATTCAAAAATCTCATTCTATTCCATGAAACAATACATCCAACAGAAATTATCTGCTCTTTGAGAATGTGAAAACTGTAAAGTTGGTCCAGCTTAGTTTTTTTTTTTTTTTACAAAATTATTTGAGAACTTTTTTCATTTCTTCCATCGTTACTAGAGTTTTCAGGCTTCTTAATTATTAAGACAACTTTGGTCACTCATATTTATTCAGGAAATTTGCCATTTAAAAAGATGTTCTAAAATTTTTTTAAATGTTTATTTACTTTTGAGAGAGAAAGAGAGAGAGCGCAGGGGAGGGGCAAAGAGAGGAGACAGAGAATCCGAAACAGGCTCCAGGCTCCAAGCTGTCAGCACAGAGCCCCAGGCAGAGCTCGAACCCACAGACCGTGAGATCATGACCTGAGCTGAAGCCGGACACATAACCGACTGAGCCACCCAGAGGCCCTTTAAAAAGATGTTATAAATTATACTCACGATTTTAAATATCCTTGATATATGTTGTTCTTTCTCATACCTATTTTTCAATTGTGTGTGTGCTTTTCCTTTTCATTATACTTGCCAGATTTATGCACTTTATTTTGTGCATATTTCTTTCAAAGAAATACTGTTTTCCTGCTTTCAGTTTTTTGGAGTTTGTTTGGTTTTGTTTTTATCTTGGTTGGGGCCTTCTATTGATTAATTTTGGCTTAATATTCTCTTTTCTAAGTTTTTAGGTTAAATGTTTGCTTATTTTAAAAAATATTTATTTAATAATATAAGCCCTTCTGAGTAGAACTCTGGCCTCGAAATACAGCCTAGAGCTTCATGCGGTTTACAATCTAGTTTGGTTTGCAGACAAATTCAACAGGTGCTGTGACAGAGAAGTTCAAGTTTCTAATGAAACCCTTGGAAGGGGAACTCAACCAAATCTGGTAGAGATGAGAATCAAGAAAAGTTTACAAGTAAATGCGATGCTTAAGCTCACACCAGTAAGTGGCCAGCCAAAGGAAGACAGAAGGAAAGGGAGGGTTCCAGACGGAGGGAAAGAGCCTATGCAGGGCCCCAGGACGAGAGAGCCTGATACAGGGTCGGGCAATCGCAGATGTTCATGTGGCTACATATAAAAGCAGCATGGGCCATATCAGCTGGGGAGATCATCAAGAATCAGGCAACAAAGGGTGATAGGAAGGAGTTTGGACAATGGAATGTCACTGGTGTTTTATGCGGAAAGAAATGAGACAATCATTTTTTGAAATGATTTTCCACTTCAGAAATTTTCGAAAGATTACTTTGATCTCTCTGTGGAGAAAGATGACTTTCAAAGATTGCTTTGATCTCCCTGTGAAGAATAGATTTGATGGAAACAAGACAGGAGGCAAGGAAAGCAGTTTGGAGGTTGTGGGAAAAGGACACATAAAGAGATGGTGATGCCATCCATAAGCAGAGCAGCGGTAAGAGAGGTGGATAAACAGAATTAGGAGAGTGACAGATTGCGGGGCGCCTGGGTGGCTCAGTCAATAAGCATCCGACTTCTGCTCAGGTTATGATCTCATGGTTTGTGGGTTCAAATCCCATACCGGGCTCTGTGCTGACAGTTCCGAACCTGGAGCCTGCTTCGGATTCTGTGTCTCCCTCTCTTTCAGCCTCTCTCCCATTTGTGCTCTGTCTCTCTCTCTCTCTCAAAAATAAATGAACATTAAAAATTAAAAAAAAAAACTGAGTCAGATGAAGAATAAGAAGAGTGCCTGTGGACTGGCTAAGTTTTATACCATTACTATCATTGATAAACTATTCTTCTTGTCCTGTGTAATGCTATTTACTTTGATTTCTATATTATTTAAAAAATAATTTTTCTTATTCTACCTTTTGTTGGGTGGGTGCAGTTGTGTGCAAATCCCTGAAAATTATCAGGCCCTTTTTTCTTGTTTCTGCATAAAGAATTTATTCCTCTTTTACTCACTGCTTCTATCCTTTCCTCTCCAAATTCCAGATGTGTTAATAAAACCTGAGATACTGTGCCCAAATAAATGCTATTGGGTTATTTCATATTATGCCTTTCATTTATTTTATCTTGTTCATTTTCTTCTTAATTTTTAAAAATGTTTTTATTTTGTTTTTGAGAGAGACCAAGTGCAAATAGGGGAGAGGCAGAGAGAGGGGGAGACACAGAATGTGAAGCAGGTTCCAGGCTCTGAGCTGTCAGCACAGAGCCCACCTCGGGGTTCGAATCCACAAACCACGAGATCATGAGCTGAGCCGAAGTCGGACGCTTAACCGACTGAACCACCCAGGCGCCCCTATCTTATTCACTTTCTGATTCCTCTGCTAAAATATAAGTTCCATGAGGGCAGGTTTATATTCTATTTACTTTTATCTGTTTAATTTATTGCTATAATCACTTTCTCTAAGAGTGCCTAGTTTATGGGAGGGACCTGATAAATACTCCTTGGAAAAAAGATGATTTTTACATTATGTATCCTCTCTCTTGTTTTGAGAGCCACCAGCAGTTTTGAAATTATTCATTTCATTGCTCACTGATAGTCTGTTTCTAACACAATATAAGGTACTAAGTTTATTCAATTTGTGATTGCCTCTAGCACATGTTCAAGCATTTTCTCCCTTGAAAGAGTACGTGGGGCATATATTCTGTTCTCCATCATGGAAACCACCAGTAAGTATGGACTGGTCACAAACTGTTCCCCTCAAATCTGTAAGCTGCCCCATTGTCTTTGGCATTTAGAGTTTTGAAGATATTCTGAGGTTATCTGGATTTCATGTCTTTAGAGGTTATCTGTTCTTTTCTTTTTTTTTTAATTTATAGTTCATTGTCAAGTTGGTTTCCATATAACACCCAGTGCTCTTCCCCACAAGTGCCTTCCTTCATGTCCATCAACCCCCTTCTCCTTTCCCCCTCCCCCTTCAGCACTCAGTTTGTTTCAGTATTCAAGAGTCTCTCATGATTTGCCTCCCTCCCTCTCCCTAACTCTTTTCCCCCTTTCCCCTCTCCATGGTCCTCTGTTAAGTTTCTCCTGTTAGACTTACGAGTGAAAACATATGGTGTCTGTCCTTCTCTGCCTGACTTATTACACTTAGCATGACACTCTCGAGGTCCATCCATGTTGCTACAAATGGCCAGATTTCATTCTTTCTCATTGCCATGTAGTATTCCACTTTATATATAAACCACATCTTCTTGATCCATTCGTCAGTTGATGGACATTTAGGCTCTTTCCATGATTTGGCTATTGTTGAAAGTGCTGCTATGAACATTGGGGGTGTTTTCTTCTTCTTTGATGCAAATTGGAGATTTTTCTTTATCTTTTAACTTTAAAATTATTGGTTCCTTGGGGACAAGTTTATTCATCTTCATATAACAGTGTCTTGCTGACCACGTGGTTTATAGTAGGCATGGAGTGAATACTGGATGAATATATACATGAATAAACACACAAATTAACTTTGGGTAAGCTCAAAACTGAACACCGCTTCTCTCCCTTACCAGCAATCCCAAGTTACTTTTAATTCAATTGATGCACCTCAAGAGAAGTCAGACATGCTGCCTCATATTTCTATAGAATTACCAAGACCTGAAAGTTCTGGAAAGCTATTATGATCATTCAGAAAGCTTTGTGCTCTTAGAACCCAATCCAAATGAGTCCTTCTTCCAATCCCTGTGTTATCTAGTCAGCTTCAGTGCTAGATATGATGAGGAACAAAAGTGGAAACTAATTTTTAATGTCTTTTATGGTTTGGAGGAAAGACACAAATCATGTGTGAAATTAAAATCTCTCTCTTTTTCTTAATTCATCCCTTGGCTATCTCAAAGTTGGTTTCTGTCAGTAGGAACAGAATCTTATCAAAATTTTAGCAGCGATCGTTTATGTTTACCTAATAGACCAGGAACTTTTGTTTTACAACCAGTTTTTAGGAGCAAATGAAATGGAGGACAAAGCAAACGGAACCTGTCAAATGAAGCCTAATAGGTTGATCATTGGGGCCTGACATAAGCACAGAAACTAGAAAGGATGCTGTAAATTGTAGATTTACACATACACATCTATATACAGGGAAACTTTAAATCCATTTCTATCGGAGTCACCTAAGGGAGAACTCATTTTACACATATACAGTCATCTCCTCTTGGAAGTTCAGAAGACTGAAAAAGCAAGTTTGTCTTCTGAATGACACCTCAGATTTGGTGAGATATCCATCAAAGGCAAATAATCCATATTAATTAGTTGAGAATTGGTTTCACGTCTTTATTGACCTTTCAGCAAGTTCTATGTCACTTATTACTTTTATTGTGTATGTCCCTGCAATGTTCCCACTAAGGAGAAATCTGTCACTGATCTATGCATTTTATCAAATAGCAAAATAACTAATGAATTGAATAGGTTTTGTTGGGTTTGGCTCCATATATCTGCTAGAGGCCTTTTATTTTCATTGGAATATCCTTTGACTTACATATGTGTATTGTGATATGCCCCTTGTCAGTATCCATGTAATGTTTAGCGTCAGAGGCATAGCAGCTAAGATGCTAATTGTGTTATTTTGCTGGTCTGTGCCTTTCATCAGTCCAATATCCCTTTATTTTATGATTTCAGAATTTTATTATTTTTTAAATTAATTTATTTTATTTTGAGGGAGAGAGAGACAGAGAGAGAGGGAGTAAGAAGGAATCCCAAACAGGCTCCATACTGTCAGTGTAGAGCTGAATCTGGGGCTCGAACTCACAAACTGCAGGATCATGACCTGAGCCAAAGTCGGATGCTTAATCGACTAAGCCACCCAAGCGCCCCAATGCCTTTGGAATTTTAGAGATATTTGCCCTACCCAAATTCACACTAACCTCTCAGTCTCAGGAACTGTGACCTAACTTGTGTTATATCAGTTAAACATAAATGACTTGCTGGATTTCATTATACTCTTCAATGGTATGATTGGCATTGACCATATGCTTAATCTCAAGTTGGTATATGCAAGCATGCCAAGAGGCACTGGAAATTTGTGCTTAGGGAGTCTGATTTTCCCACCATCAAGGGCATTAGAGCTCATCCTCTTAATTTTATGTCCTGGGGAGGACTTTTGAAAGCAACCTTTTAAAGGATTCCTTTTTTCCTGAAGGAGGAATTTATCGTAAAAAGAAATTTGAACACAGGAAGCATTAGATGGGTTCTTAATTGCCAAAGTCAGAATTTGGAATATTTTTTCCTTTCCTTTATGAACTGTTATAGAGTTTGCTTAGAAGTAGGCAAGAATAGGCATATTTTAGGTTATACAGCACGGAACTTTTTCAAAACTGAATCTTAACCAAAATATCTCCCATGGAACATCACAAACTTTTAGCAATGCTGACAATTTCTATTCATGGATAAGGTCAAGAAAACCAGAAATTTGAAATTATTTGGGCAAAGAGTTGAAGTGAATTCATCTTAAGATACCTGCTCCAAATCAGTTACCGTGCAAAGTTTTTAGCTGATTTTACCATGAACAATAGTCCGAGAGAGATGCTAAAAGAGTGTCATTGCAAGGGTCAAGTCTAACTTAGGAAATAAAATGAAGAAAAAGAAAGGGAATAAACCAAGAAAAATACCGCACCACTTTGACCCAACCCAGGCCATTGACAACAAAAGTGACACCGTATTATTTCCAACAGTCGGCAAACACACTCACTAACGACTCTGTGAAATTGAATTCTGCGCATACTTCTGAAGGATCTAATTCAGCAAGATTGGGTGGATAAAGCACTTTTTTTTAAGTTTATTTAGTTACTTTTTGAGATAGACAGAGAGGAGAGAGAGAATCCCAGGCAGGCGCTGTGCTATCAGAGCAGAGCCCAACTCAAGACTCGATCTCATGAACTGTGTGATCATGACTTGAGCCAAAATGAAGAGTCAGACACTTGACCAACTGAGCCACCCACGTGCCCCAAGCCACATTTTTAAAGTAAAACATGCTCTTGAATTTCAATTTACTTTACGAATGACACTCTCTTACCCAATATTCATATATATGCACGTGTTTACACATAGTGACTGCTTCAGGTAGGAGTTTTAGCCTTCCCTTAACCCCTGGGAATTTCCTAGTTCCACCACCAGTAAGCCTGGTTCTGGCAGTCTCTGGTGTCTGGGAGGGGGGTAAGCAATCCCGAACAGGCCAGAGAGGTATAATCAACAATAGGAATTTGCTTGTCATAAATCACGGGCAAATAAACAATGGTACGCCCACATAGTTACCAGTCTTGCAACTAAGGACTCCAGCTTTACCTCTCACCAAGCTTTGTGATGCCCTTCCCTCACTCCAAGAGGTACCCAGGCATAAAATGATGAAAAAAGCTTCCTTACCATTTCCCAAACCAATTGCTCATCCCAGCAGAGTGCCTATTTGCAAAGAAGTTCTGTTCTGTTCTCATATTAGCCAGGCTCCCTCACTGGCTCTGATACTATTATTTTGTCTCATCCCAAAATGCACAGAATTCCAGATCTCCTAAATAGGGGAATATCACCGTATATCCCTGGCAGACATTTGTCATACATCTCTGAAGGTCCACTTTCCAAGCAACAACCAACCAATCAGTATTAAGCACACATTTCTGTCAAACTGCTGCTGGAATGATTTTACAATCCCTAGTTCTTCTAAGTACAAGGTTTGGAAGCATTTTTAGAGGGGAATTCTGAGGTATTGCAAAATAAAGCAGCAATGGAATCTCACGTGGTGTTTTGTCCACGGGGAGGTTGTCAGTCTTAATACACAGTATTCTAGACCCTTGCTAGATCAGTAGCATCATCACAAGCTGACCTTGTGAAATGCAGATGGGGTGCCTGGGTGGTTCAGTCAGTTGAGCGTCCGACTTCGGCTCAGGTCATAATCTCGCGGTTCATGAGTTCGAGCCCCGCATCGGGCTCTGTGCTAACAGCTCAGAGTGTGGAGCCTGCTTCAGATTCTGTGTCTCCCTCTCTCTATGCTCCTCTCACACACATGTTCTGTCTCTCAAAAATGAATAAACATTAAAAAAAATAAAAAAAATAAATGCAGAATCTGGGGCTCCATCCAAAACCCACTGGTTCAAAATCTGCACCCTAACAGGCTCTTCAGGTGACTTTCAGGAACATTAAAGTTTGAGAAGCTGTGATAGACCCACTTTGACTCAGTTATGTCAAATCATTTTAATCTTCATCCTAAATAAGAAGACTGCAGCCCAATATTTCAAAAAAGGAGAGGTTGGGAATGAAACCTGAGATTTCCAAGTTCAGCCTCCCCTCTTGTCCTGTCACTAGGCTGTACAAGACAGTCTTCCCGCTCTCCCAAAGGGTCATTTCCCTGGGCGTGTCTGCCGGCAACATCACCTAGGTGTGGCTTTGAGGAATGGAAGTGTGGGCAACGTTGTGTTGGCATAACCAACTCTGAAAATGTCGTTTTCATAAAACCTGATACCACAAAAAGTCACAGACCATATCCATGCGGTTTGGAAAAAGAATTTCACAGGCTCGTTGAAATACCTTGTGTTTTTTCACTTCCAGAAGTTTAATGGAAGATGCCAAAATTATCTCGGGCCGGACAGGGAAGAAAGCTGCTCTCTACCATCCATTGTCATTCAGTCAGTTGTAGCTGGTTTTTTTCTCTTCTTCTCCACCAGGCTGGGATCATGGGATTATTTGAACACATACACCAAGGCCACTCCTGGCCTGCAACGTAAGATGGAGACAGAGGAATGGATATCAGTCGAGCTACCCATAAGCGAGTCAGACAAACCGAGAGGAGAGGACGATTATGCAAGTCATCTGGGGCGGCCATAACAAAATACTCTAAACTGGGTGGCTTAAACAACAGAAATTTACTTTCTTACGGTTGCAAGTCCCAGATCAAGATGCCTGCCCAGGTTAGATTCCTGGTGAGAACTCTCTTCCTAGCTTATAGACAGACATTTACTTGGTCCTTCTGCACATGGCCTTTCTTCCGCAACACATGGCCTTTCTTCTGCGGCACATGGCGAAAGGGGAGAGAGGATTGGAGAGAGAGAGACATCTGGTGTCTCTTTCTCCTCTAATTAGGTTGCCAGTTCCATCAGATTAAGGCCCTAACCCTTATGACATCTTAACTTTTATTATTACCTCCTTACAGGCATTGTCTCCAAATACAGTCACATATGAATTTGAGGGGAACACAATTCAGTTCATTACATTCCACCCTCTGACCCCCCCCCCCAAATTCATGTCTTTTTCACATGCAAAAGGTGTGAGTGAAACTCATGCTGAGGCAAAACTCTTCTCTGGTTGTAAACATGTGATACCAGATAAGTTATGTGTTTCCAAGATCTGATTGTGGAACAAGCATAGGATAGGCATTCCCATTCCACAAGGGAGAAATTAGAAAGAAGAGGGGCCCCTGGGTGGCTCAGTCAGTTACGTGTCCAGCTTCAACTCAGGTCGTGATCTTGCGGTTTGTGAATTCGAGCCTCGTGTCCGGCTCTCTGCTGACAGCTCAGAGCCTGGAGCCTGCTTCAGAGTCTGTGCCTCCTTCTCTCTCTGTCTCTCTCCTAAAAAATAAATAAACATTGAAACAAAATTAAAAAAAAAGAAATTAAGAAGAAGAAAGGGAGTGTCATGTCCCAGGAAAGTCCAAAATCTAACAAAGTCAATTTCATTAAATCTTAAAGCTCAAAAAGAATCCTCTTTGGCTCAGTGCTCCTCCTGCAGGTCTATCAGGGTTGGCAGTGTCACCTCATGGCCTGAGGTGGTGGCCTTGCTGCTCAGGCTCGGGGCAGGGGTAGCCGAGACTGCTAATACCTGAGAGATGGCCCTCCAGCCTTTGAAACCAATAAGGAACAAGCCCTTCCCCTGGGTCTATGGTGGGAGTGATGTAACCCTGAGGATATCTGAATCACCTTTGGGGTCATTCTTCTCTTTTTTTTGAAGGATAACACATGTTTATAGTTGAATAGCCCTGTTGTCCCATCCTATAGGATCCCAGAACTCTGGCAGCCTTCCTTCATTCTGTTTTATTTTCTTTGTTCCCTTTAACCCCAGATGGCTGTGCTTCTGATGGTATAATCCCCTATTCTAGGCTTTTCCACCATGGCTGATTAAATCTGTGTTCACACCCATGCTAATCTCTTTATCAAACAGCTGTTCAGCTACACCCTTCGTGTTCTCTTCAGAACGCCTTCTTCATTTTTTGCAATATGGATCAGTTAAGAATTTCCCAAATCTTCATCTCCTAATTCCCTTTTGCTTGACAATGGCTTCCATTTATCGCTCCTTTCGCATTTTACTGCAAGTGGTAAAGAGAAACCAAGCGGCCCCTTTGACACTTTGCTTAGAAATATCCTCAGCTAAGGGTGTCTGGGTGGCTCAGTGGGTTGAGCATCTGACTCTTGATCTCGGCTTATATCACAATCTTATGGTTCATGAGTTCGAGCCCCTCGTCGGACTCTGCACCGACAGCAGGAAGCCTGCTTGGAACAGAGAGGAGTCTGCTTGGAATTCTCTCTCCCTCTCTCTCTGCTCTTACCTCACTCATGCTCTCTTTCTCTCTCAAAATAAAAACTTAAAAAAAAAAGTCTTCAGCTAAATTTAAAATTTTATCATTCACAAGTTCTACTTTCTATAGGGCGCTAGAACACAAATGCAATTCAGCCAAGTCCTTTGCCACCGTGTAACAAAGCCCACCTTACCTCCAGTTTGCCATCACCTCTCCCTCCTTTCTGTCTGATACTTCCACAGAATGGCCTCGAATGTGCATATTTCTACCAACATTTTGTTCATGATGATATGTGTTCTCTAAGATAATAGAGACTTTCTCTATAACTCCCCTCTTTTCTTCCTGAGCCGTCCCCAGAACCACCATTGCTGTCCACATTTCTACCAACAGTTCTTTCCAGGCAATCTAAGATTTTTTATACCATGCACCTCAAAACCCTTCCAGCCTTGGGGCACCTGGGTGGCTCAGTTGGCTAAGCATCTAATTTGGTTAAGGTCACGATCTCCCTGTTCCTGAGTCTGAGCCCCACATGGGGCTCTCTGCTATCAGTGCAGAGCCTGCTTAGGATCCTCTGTCCCCCTCTCTCTGCCCCTCTCCTGCTCATGTGTGCACGCAAGGGTGCTCTCTTTCAAAATAAATACATAAACAAAAAAATAAGTAAAACCTTTTCCAGCCTCTTTTCATCACCCAGCTCCAAAGTCACTTCCATATTTTTAGGTATCTATTATAGCAGCACCTCACTTCTTTGTACCAAAATCTCTATCAGTAGGTGCAGGCCGCCATAACAAAGCATGATCGACTGGATTGCTCAGAACAACAGTAACTTATTTTCTAGAAGTCCTGAATGAAGGCAGTGGCCAGTTAGGTTCCTAGTGAGAGCTCTCTTCCTGGCTCACACACAGACACCTTCTTAATCTGTCCTCCTGTGGCTTTTCCTCCATGGCACAGGAAGGGAGTGGGGAGTGGGACAGACAGAGAGAAAGTGAGACACACACCTGGTGTCTTGTCTTTTTCTTGTAAGGATACTAGTTCCATCAGATTAGGGTTCTACCCGTATTACCTCAATTAACCTCAATTACCCTCTGATAGGTCCTATCTCCAAATACAGTCACACTGGGGTTTAGGGCTTCCCCATAGACATTTGTGGAGGATACATTTCACTCCATGGCAAGGGTGTAAATAGGAATTCCCCATAAGAATGTTTTCAAAATGATTTCTTTTACAGAATACTGTACTAAGGGCTGCCCCTCATTTGATCTGCAACTCCCCTGAAGTTTTCCAGACCAATAAAACACCCAATGCCAGGATCTGTGTCATTCGTGGTATATGAAAAGGTGTTACAATCTGATAAGGCCAGCCCTCTGGAGACCAATGTTTGCCCTCCAGGAGTTGCAATGACATACCAACGTCCCTATAGTGCAACCCTGCTGGGCACTAGGTTGGATCCACCCAAGGAAACGGGCTCACAGAAACCAAGCAGGTGCTTGGGAGAAGATTCACTGTCACCCCCAGTCATGACAAGACCTGGCCTGCCTCTACGCCGCACATGACAGAAGCCAGGGCCTGAAGCGTTGCCTGCTACCTGTGTCATCCGTAAGGAGTATAACACAAAAACATTTGTACAGTGATTTTACTGCTTGCAAAACATTTCCAAACACTGCCACCCATTTCACAAATGTTTACTGAGCAACTGCCTTGCACGCCACTCACCGTCCTAGGTACAGGGTTGAGATACCTAATCCAATAGTGCCACGTAATAGCACCTGAATCTTACAAGGATTTTGCAAAGTGGACAGAATAAGTATTATCATTCCCAGTTTAAGATGGAAAACTCAGGGGCGCCTGGGTGGCTCAGTCGGTTGAGCGTCTGACTTCGACTCAAGTCATGATCTCGCAGATCGTGGGTTCAAGCCCTGCGTCAGGCTCTGCGCTGACAGCTCAGAGCCTGGAGCCTGCTTCAGATTCTGTGTCTCCCTCTCTCTGACTCTCCCCTGCTTGAGCTGTCTCTGTCTCTCAAAAATAAGTAAAAAACAAAAAAAAATTTTTTTAAAAAGATGGAAAACTCAGGCAGAGAGAAGTTAGTGGCTTGGTATAAGCTAAAAAAATGACTGTGTAAACCTAGTCTAGGTCTCCTGGTCCATGGTCTGGTGCTTCTCAATCCTGCATAGGTTTTATACCTTTCATCCCAAACGGCTCATACTCCTAAACAGTAAATGTAGAAACAAACAGGATTGGGGCGGGGGTCGGGGGGAAGTCAAGAGATTATGTCAAAGGGGCCTGGGTTGGGGGGAAAGATAGGAAAACCAGATGGTGACAGACAAAACCACACTCAGCCTTGACATTTACACTAGCCCCAGTCAGTAGGCTTACAAATTCTGCTTGCCTGTGCGTGCCCGGCCTCTCACCAATGGCTCACGGGAGAGGGACTTGAGATTGATATTCTTGGCACAGAAAAACATTGTCATTGCAACTCCCAGGCAAATTGCCGTCTGAGGAAATGGTTTTCCACCCAGCAGGTTTCTGCTTCCCAATGGTAAGAAGTGATTGTCTCTGGACCATGTGATTCTTGTGCTCTCTCTTTGACCCTGAGGCGTGGGGTGCAGAAAGGAGCCTTTTAGATCCTGCCCTGACCAACAGGTGGCTTGGGTCAGACACGCTCACCAAGAAACAAGTCACCTGTGCTTTCCATTGAAATCCCGTGCCAGGACTTAAAGACTGGAGGGCACAGTGGCAATGACAGGAAGTAAAAAATAAGACCGTTTTCAGGAGGGGGTGCCTGGGTGCTTCGGTGGGTTACGTGTCTGACTCTTGATCTCGGCTCAGGTCTTGATCTCAGGGTCATGAGTTCAAGCCCTGTGTTGGGCTCCAAGAGCATTTTCACAAGGAAAGGGTTGCATGACACAGAAGAGGAGGGAAAAGAGTTGGCCTTCTGCACATACAACTGGGGGTCTATATGTTTAAGGATCCTCCTCTGCCTTGGGGAGGTGAAATATGACTCACGTAAATACAACTGTGTTACAGCAATTACCCACTGGACAGGTAGAGAAGATTCTGTTACCTGTAACAGGCTGGTGAGTCAAGATATGACATTTTAAAACTGCTTCTGGCACACCTGGGTGGCTCAGTCGGTTCAGTGTCCGACTTCAGCTCAGGTCATGATCTCACAGTTTGTGAGTTCAAGCCCCACATTGGGCTCTGTGCTGACAGCTCAGAGCCTGGAGCCTGCTTCTGATTCTGTGTCTCCCTCTCTCTCTGCCCCTCCCCCACTCATGCCCCCTCCATCTCTAATATAATTAAACATTTAAAAAATTTAAAAAAAAATACTGCTTCTGTTTATAGGATCAGGGGGTCACATAATCTCTCTCTTTTGCTCATCACCGGCGCCCACCCACATTCTGCCCAAATCTCCCTTTCAACACATTCTGCTTAAATCTCCGAATAATATCCCCAGTCACTTACAACAGGCAGCCACTCCTTAGCCAAATTTCCCCTCTGGCTCCAAAGGGGAAGGAAAAAGAAATGTATCTTTACTTTCAGAATGAGCCCCTCCAGGACATTAGGGTTGAAAGGCTCAATTGTTCCAGGGTGTTTCTCTAATCTGGAATTCCAAATTTAGCAAGTGGTGTGGCCTGGGGCAGAGAGGATTTCTTCTTTTCTATGACCTTCCACCCATCAGCAAAAATGGAACATGGAGAAGCTAGGGAGAGTCACACTTTCCGTGCATGTTTTCAGTTTCTCTGCAGACTCCACCTTAGGGATTTCCATAGCCTCTGAGTTCATTGTAATCTTTCTGTTTGTTTTTTGTTCTTTTGTTTTTTGGTTTTTGGTTTTTGTTGGATTTTTGGGGGGTTTTTTTGTTTTTGTTTTTCCGTTTTTTGTTGTTGTTGTTAAAATGAAACATGTTTGCTGAGGCTGGACAGGTGAAGTGATTCGAAAAGGGAAAGGCATTGAAAGGTTAGTCAGAAGGGTAGCCCTGTGACACTGGGTGAGTCCCCTCTTTTCAGATTCCTTGCCTGTAAAATGAAGATGATATCAAGCCCTGTGCAGCCGTATCACAGAGATGTTTTAAAGTCACAAGAAAACAATGCAAGATGAATCCTTAGGGGAAAAGCCACTGAAAATACATGCAGAGGGGACTTCGTAGTTATTCACTATGATTATGAGGGCCACCTATTAAAATTATGGAATGTTTTCAGGGATACAAACTTTTAAAAGAACACTCTGAGACTTCTTTTTTATATTAGTGATTTTTTTTATTAGTGATTATTTTAAAGACATTTCTTTTTTTCATTTTTCATTTTAAATGTTTATTTATTTTGAGAGAGCGTGTGTTTGAAGTGGGAGAGGGGCAGAGAGAGAGGGAAAGAGAGAAAGAATCCCAAGCAAGCTCCACTCTGTCAGTGCAGAGCCTGATAGGAGGGTTCAGTCCCATGAACCATGAGATCGTGACCTGAGCCGAAATCAAGAGTTGGACATTTAACCAACTGAGCCATCCAGGCACCCCTTAAAGACATTTCTTGAATGTCAGTCTACAGCCCAGTCATTAAAAAGTTTTGTAACATTTTGTTCTTGGTTTATTTGTTCCTGACAGTGGAGGGAGTGCAGAAAAGATGCTTAATTAAAATATCATATTGGTGTAAATGTCATCCGTGTGATGGTGATGAGTCTTGATTTAATATTAGAATACTCGACCATAGTGATTCTCAAAGCATAGTCTGTTGCCCTTGGGAGGCCCTGAGATCCTTCTGTGGGTCCATGAGATCAAAACTATTTGATTAACGATACTTAGATGTTCTTTGCTTTTTTCACTATGTTGACATTTGCACTAATTGCACAAAAGCAAAAGTGACTAAAACAAGGGCCACCTTAGTACCAAGCCAAGCAAAGTCTCTACATTAATAGTTACTGCATTCTTCCTTTCTTTTCTTATTTTTTATATACAGAGAGAGATAGAAAGGAGAAGAATCAGAGGGAGAGACAGAGAGAGAATCTTAAGCAGTCTCCATGCTAAGTGCGGAGTCCAACGCAAGGCTGAAGCCCACATCCCAGGGATCCCAACCTGAGTTGAAATTAAGAGTCTGATGCTAAACTGACTGAGCCACCCAGGTGCCCCTTTGTGGTGTTCTCTATCACCAGAAAAAAAGGAGGATACGGTTTCAAGTCCTCAAACAACAAAACAAAACAAAAAATACAAAACAAAACAAAAAAAACAGCTGAAATGATTAATTTTCGTTAATCTCAACCCTTAACTAGGTGCTTTTTCAATTTCCTATGAGACGAAATGGGAAATCTGCATAAAGCACTTGGACACTTTACTCTCACACGTGCACAATTGTTTGAGTTGCAAGCTGAAATAGTTTCTTTTTTTCATGGAATATCATCTTTGCTTGACAGAGAACTGACAGCAAACTATTATTATTTGGACTTGGCTCTTTGACATACTTTTTCCTGAGATTGAATAAAGAGAGCTTGCCACTTCAAGGAAAACAACAGACATTATTTGCTGCCCACAATAAAATGTGAATCTTTAGGGAAAACTGAGAATTTGGGAAAACTTGTATCTGCTAATATAAACTTGATAGCCTCCGGATGCTTACAGACTTTTCTAAGGAGATTAATAATATTCACAAATGTGATTTTTAGACAGCGGGTAGCCAATATTTTAAATATTATGCATTCAAATATTCACTCAGTGAAATAGTATTTGGCAAAAGTGATGTTTTGGCAAGAGATATGTTAGGAAAATGTAATTAATTTCATTAAAATTAGTTATTTTTTGTTAATATGTGCTGTTTCTCATTGTTATTTTATACAACTAAGTACCTTAATTTTTTTCAGTCTTAATTTTGTAAAACTTATTTTATGTTAATATGTACTGAATTTCTCATTGTCACTTTAAACAAAGAAATAAATATTTTACATATTCTTCAGTTTTATTTTCTAATATAGTCCATATAACCCACATAAACAAAAGCTTCTTGGGGTCCTCAGTAATTTTTAGGAGTCCAAAGGGATTCTGAGATCAAAAGCCTTCAGAATCACTATCCTACTGACCTGAGTCTCATATTTTATAGTGAGATATTCCTAGTATAAGAAGAGAGAATTTTTCATCACAAGTAAGTATATACCTTCTTAATTGAGAGAGACAAAAGACAGCATTTGTATAGATAAGGTTATATTCAATAAAAGCCTCTCTAAAGAGATAATGGTATGCATTCAAATCAGAATGTCATACTATGGTGAATTGGATTTGAAGAAGGATCACACAAGGTACTCATTCACATGACAAATACACTGAGCTCCTACAAATTGCCAGCACTGTGTTAGGCTCTGGGGACACAAAGATAAATGAGATATGGTCTTCCTTCAAGGAGCTCACAGTTTTTAAACCAGCAGAAAAGGAAATTCTGCTCACACTCATTTTACTTATCAATGTATTTGTTCAGCAGATATTGCCTACTCTGAGACAGACACTAATATAGATATTGGACTGATCGACTGACACAGGCTCTACTGCCCTTCCCAGAGCTCAGAGTCTCTCAACAACGCTAGGAATAAGTGCACAAATGAATGTTTCACTGCAATTATGGTGAGTGCTCTGGGGAAGAGATCCAGAGTGTGCTATGAGATAGAATAGCAACTGAACCTGGTCTAGGGGTATGGAAATGGCCTCCTCTTAAGGAAATGACTTTTGATAATAATAGTTAATGAAGAGCATCCCAACCAGAGGAAATATTATATACAGGTTATGAAGAGAGCTACAGAAACTGGAAGAAGGTCAGTACAGTCAAAGCATGGACAGCCAGGGGCGGCTGGGTGGCTCGTCAGTTAAGCGTCCAGCTCTTGATTTTAGCTTAGGTCATTATCTCTGGTTCGTGGGACTGAGCCCTGTGTCAGGCTCTGTGCAGACAGCTTGGAGCTTGCTTGGGGTTCTCTCTCTCCCTCTCTTTCTCTCTCTCTGCCCCTCCCCTGCTTGTATGTGCTCTTTCTCTCAAAATAAATAAACTAAAAAAAAAAAAAAAAGCATGAACAGCCAGTGGAAGATAAAGAACAGGCTGACAGGGTCAGCAGAGATCCAAGGTCAACTAGCGAGTAAGTAGCAAGGTTGAGATTCAAAATCTAGATCTTCCTCTTCCCAGGGTTTAACTAATACCTCACTAACTCCACTTAAAAACATAAATCATAACTTAGAAGTTAACAGTGTGCCACGTGCCATAGGGTACACTTTGCAATACATCTGTGTGAGAGTCTCACTTCAACTCTCTGAGTTTGGTGCCTATAAATCCCCCTTTTGTAGATGAAATGACTCGGGCACAGAGAGGTAAAACAACATGCCTGAAGCTACACAGCAAAGAAGTAGCAGAGGCAGAATTGGAACCGAGGAAGCTTGGGGTTGGAGTTCAAACTCTTTCTGTGCCATCTCTTAGTCCACACGGTTAGCTGGCACAAGACCCAGTTCTCACAACCGGGTCTGGGTTCAGTCAGAGCTCCTCACCACTCTTCTGCATGGCCATTTCCTGGACTGCAAATCAGTGTGGTGAGGACTGTCTATAAAACAGTGCTATCTACTGAGCAACCTCTTCAATGGCCCTAAAGACTGTACATCTCCAGAGAGCCGGTGACACAGGATGGTTGAGGGATTCCAGGCTTCTTCCTGTGTCTCACCTGACATTTCAGGGACAGCGTTGCAGCGAAGACGAATATGCTGTTGAGGAAAGTCTTTCAAAAGCTGAATCTCTGCCTTCCTCATTCCAGATAAATTATGTAAACGCACAGCCCATTACCTAATGGAGTTGCAGTTTAACTTCCTTCTCTCAAGCCTTTTATGGAAAAGCAGTAAAGATGGGGGCAGCCCACACAGTCTATACTTGACTGTTTCAGGAGAAATTCCCACCACTGCATCCTTGCTTTCTTTGGTTTATTGAGTTTAAATTTGTATGAGCCATGTGTGTTGATGCAACTTGCGAAAGTTGCTTAAGATAAAGCAATTGCTAGGGAATGGACTGGAAACAATGACTAAGTCTTCAAAAAAGTGTTACTCATGTGATTGCCTCCTATTAAAATGAGTAATACAAGAAAAATAACTGGTTTCAATTCTAGACTACATTTAATTTCTAAAGAACAGAAACACATGAGGAATTCCATTGATGTTCCACATACCATAGAGCAATGGGCAATCTCATTAGGTACATACATAAGATCCATGCTGTTTTGCAAATAGTTTTTATAATCCAAGTGGTGGGCTTGGCTAGTGGACGCCATATAGTGCCAACGTCTTTCTTCCTCTCCTCGGGCCGTCTCTCCCACCCACCGTGATGTCTAAAGGTGCCTCCTTGCAAATGTACATCTTTAATTTTCCGTGGTGAAAATGTCTTCTTGGAGCAGTTACAGTCAGGATCAGCTGTGAGTGACTGAAAACTCAGAACAGAAGTGGCTTAAACTTCATGGAAACTGATGTCATCTCTCATGGTTATGTAGGTGATCCAGGACTGGAGAGATGACCCCACCATGGTCAGAGGCTCCAGTGCTTTCTACCTTCATGTTTCATATTCTCAGCACAACCAGCCATCACATCTGCATTCCAGACAGCAGGATATAAAAAAGGGAGGCAGGATAAGGCCATGTTGTCTCCTTTAGTGACTCTTCCTCGATATCATACACACCGCTGCTATTTATAGCCCTCAGTTCTTTCACTGAGAGGGGAGCATAGATGCTGGAGGGAAGCTGGGCCTTTGGCCATCCGAGCATCTCTGTTTACATTTCCATTTCTATGTTTAAGACACATTCAACTCCTCTCCCTCGGAGAAAGAATCCCCAAGTTCCATCAGATTCAAGTATCTAAGTCCAGGGCTTTCATATAATCCTTAATGCTCTTCATTAGGTCTGGGCCTGGCTACTCATTATTTGGGGGCCTATTAAAAACCCTAAGTTATCAGGGTGCCTGGGTGGCTCAGTCAGTTAATCATCTGACTTCAGCTCAGGTCATGATCTCATGGTTCATGAGTTCAAGCCCCGCGTCGGGCTCTGTGCTGACAGCTCAGAGCCTGGAGCCTGCTTCAGATTCTGTCTCTCCCTCTCTCTCTGCCCCTCCCCTGCTTGCACTCTGTCTATCTGTCTCTGTCTCATAAATAAATAAACATTAAAAAAATGTTTAAACCTAAGTTATCTGATACAACTCACCCAATAATGAATATAGTAAGAACAGGATAAACAACAAGCACACTTTTCTCCCTTTTAGAAAAAGAGGGTAAGAATTAAGCAATGGTCACATATCCCTAAAACTGATCAGATTCTCTCTGGGCAGAAAAAGAAACAATGTCTAGTCGTTTGGTAGACCCTCATTCTTACTGGGAAGGACTCCTTACCCACTGTCATCACTGGATCCTGGATGTCCTCCTTGGGAAATATTTCCACGTCCATGATCCTCTAAAGCACATGCCCTTCTTAAAGCCCCCACAGATTTCATGGCATTCCTCTTGGTGCTGGCTGGATCACCTCAGGTGTTGAGAGTGGTTTGTAAGCCAGATTGTGGCCTCTCTGTCAGTATAAAACTTAGTGGGCTCTGGCTTATCTACAACTCCAAAGATGTATCTGAACATAAATTTTATGCCTGATATTTTTGTTTTATTTTACTTCATAACCTCTAAGTTTCTCTCAACTTAGGCTCCTTTTATCATGTTGTTCCAGCTATTTTATTTATTGACTTATTTTAAAAAATGTTTTTATGTGTATTTCTTTTTGAGACAGAGAGAGACAGATCGTGAGCGGGGGAGGGGCAGAGAAAGACAGAGACATAGAATCCAAAGCAGGCTCCAGGCTCTGAGCTGTCAGCACAGAGACGGATGTGGGGCTCAAATTCACGAACTCTCAGGTTATGACCTTAGCCAAAGTCGGATATTCAACCAACTAAGCCATCCAGGCGCCCCATTCCACCTGTTTTCAACAGCGAGTTTCTCCCTTGTGGTCCAAGATGGCGCCTCTGGCTTCAGCCATCATCATTTGGGCTCTAGCCATCAGGAAGGAGGAGAGAGGAAGGAAGAAGATGAGCCCATACCCGGGGAGCTGGACACACGCCTTCTGTTTATATCCGTTAACAATGTCTTAGTCACCTGGCCACATTTATCTGCAAGGGGGGAGTCAGGGAAATGCAGGTTTTCTTCTAGGTGGCCATAACTCCGCTAGCATTCAGAGCTTTATTATTGAGGAAGAGGGGGCATATGAACTTTCTGGAATAACTAGCAATCCTGCTATACTTATGTTTTCTGGCGAGTTTAGAAAAACGGACAGTTACTACAGAGCTGGTAATGTATATCAGAGTGAGAGAGAGCAGGCACTACTGAGGCAGCATCCAGAAAGAGATGCTGATTTCCCTTTTTGCCGACTCTGGGCCCAGAAATGTGACAGCAATAGCTGATCGGGGTCCTTCAGCCAACACACAATGAGGCCTGCTGTATGCGAGGGTCAGGACTGGAGATGAGATTTCTCCATGCACCTGTGCAGCTTATACTGAAGAAGTTTCTAAAAGTTAGAGTCATATACAAACCACTAACCAATCCGTTGAAGGTGGCTAAATGCACCAATTGATCTATGCTGTTTTGCAAACAGTTGGCCTCTGCACTGTATATATTAATCAAGAAATGATATAGGAAATGGTTCTCATGTAATTACTAATTCGTCTTCGCTGGGGAATTGGAAACCTTTAGTCAGGTGGAACTAAAGGAGATGCCTCATTGCAGAACTTGCTTGAATTGTGTTCTTTCATTTTCCTCTTTGCTTTTACTTCTGTGGTTGTAATGGCGGTTACATCAGATCAAGGCTGGCAAACTGTTTGCAGTGGAAGATTCTCAATCTCTCTTCCTGCAGGAGCTAAATGTCCGAGCTTGAACCACACTTGGCATCAGTTAGGGTCTCAGGAGATTTGCTTTCCTCCAACAGGACACTGGGCAGTCGGAGGGGTATACTAGCTAACCCCGGACAAGGTTTCATTTCTGTCTGTTTTTCTGGGAGCTCTCTGACAGATGCTCTTGACCAACTTCCTCATGGTTTAGAAGGTCAGTGAGTCTAAGGCACTTCCTGTCCTGTGGTTCTGAATATTCCCTCTGCTGCAGCCATTTGTAGGGGAGCAGAGTGGGCAGGGAGGGACCTTCATTTCCTCCACGTGGGCCATATGACACAGGACTTGAAAATGGCCAGCCGGGATATAGACTTACTTTCTTTCTTTCTTTCTTTCTTTCTTTCAACTTTATTTATTGAGAGAAAGAGAGAAAGAGAGAATGAGCAAGGGAGGGGCAGAGAGAGAAGGAGAGAGGATCCCAAGCAGGCTCCATGCTGTTAGTGCAGAGCCCAACATAGGGCTCAATCCCACCAACTGCGAGATCATAACCTGAGCAAAACTCAAGAGTCAGATGCTTAACTGACTGAGCCACCCAGGCTCCCCTGAACTGGTTTTTTTCCATGACATAAATATGCCTTTGTACCCCAACGTAACTTCACCATCCTCTCAAATACAACCTCCCCTTGAAAACCAAATTACAAAGACATAGAAGCATGGACTTAAGTTGTTTTTCTACAGCAATGTGGCTTATGTTAAGGGCCTGGGGTTGATTTGCATTTATTTGCCTTTAAGCACATGAGAAATGGTCATTCTCAGAAAATGAAGTCTGGGGGGACTGAGTCACTCTCTGTAGTACAGATGATTTTCTGACCAAGGGTAAAAGTATACGAAGAATTCTTCAAATAGAGGTCTCTGAGACTATGGATGTCTGCATGCCGTCATCATGGAACAAGAACAGGCACAGGGCAGGAGGCCATCTTAGCGTCCCAGTTGGAAACTCTCGGTCATGTAGCAGATGACAAAAGACACTAGGGTGCCCCTCCTTCATTCCAGATGAGAGTCAGAATCTCTTCTTTACCGAGTTTCACTCACAAATTCGGAAATGCATCAGTGTGGGTTCTTGGGCAAGCATTGTGCATTTACCACACTTTTTTGCGGGACTTTTTAGACCTCTCCTCCAGCCTAGGTATCAATTTCTCAGGACTGTCACCTACCTGAAAACCTCTGTATATTCTCTGAGGATGAAAGGTTTTATTTTGAGATAAAGTAAATGGATAAGGTTGGTCAATCTTTCTTCCAGTGAAGAAATACTAGGCTAATTAATTAGGACCATACTTGGAATGTAACTTGAACTCATTCAAGATAAGAGTTATCTAAGAAAGCATTTAGACTGTTACCAGTTGTTTTGTTTTCCTAATTCCATCCTCCATATCAACTATTTTAGGAAAAATATGCTTATACCTAAAGCCCTACTGTTAAGTACACAATCTGTTTTTATTATTAAATGTTTGACATCAAAAATCATCATTAATTGAAAGACATTCTAAGATTACATTTAAACTCATTCTAGGGGCGCGTGGGTGGCTCAGTCGGTTAAGCATCCGACTTTGACTCAGGTCATGATCTCATGGTTGGTGGGTTCGAGCCCCGCGTTGGGCTCTGTGCTGACAGCTTGCTCAGAGCCTGGAACTTGCTTCGATTCTGTGTCTCCTTCTCTCTCTGTCCCTCCCTGCTCATGCTCTGTCTCACTCTATCTTTCAAAAAATAAATAAGTGTATAAAAAAAATAAAGATAAAAAAATAAACTCATTCTATTATTGACTATAAAAATCTGCAGAGTAAGAAAATATTTTTCTTTCCACTTGCAACCATGGAATAAGCTCTATTTCCATGGTATTAAGCAAGAATTCTTTCACTATCTTTTAGTGTGAAATTAAGAAAAAATTCAGTCGTTTTAAAGGCAGACTACCTTTCAAAGACACAGATGGGCCATTATTTTTACGGACTCCTCCTTTCAAGAAAAACAACACAGAGAAACAATCTTTCAAAAGTCTTTAAAGTCAGTATTTAGGATCGCTCTGTTATGTTATATGCTCAGTGTCCTGGACAAATCACGATGTCTGCAAGAAAAATCTGTGTTGTAACAATGTTATAGGATTGTTCTCTCCAATGTGGGAGCCACATGTGATGACGTCCATTAAAAGTTAAATTAATTAACATGCTGTAAAACTTAAAGATTTAGTCCATCAGTCTTAAGACTTCAAATGTTCGATAATCACTGACGGCTACTGACTACCACACGGTAGAGCACAACAGCGTTCTCAACACGGCAGAAAGTTCTATTAGACAGCTCTGTTCTAGAGTCTACTCTCTTATCGATTACCTGTTAAAAGAATGACCCAACAAATAGAAACCCAGAGAAAGAGCTGGAGAGTAAGAGCACGGGAAGGAAATGGAATGGGAGTGGTTTTGAAAGAGCATGCATTGTCTTGATGTCACAGACTAGCATCCATCCAAGAGAAGAAAAGTCATAGCACTGTTTCCTTTTATAGTTTACAGTTTTACAGGTTTACTCTTAAGACGCTTTTTATCTTTCTTTTTGGTGGGTGGATTTATCTCTTTTTGGAAAAACAGAAAAGCCTATATTTCCCCCTGCCCTGCCCAAAGTATTGTTAGAAAAAAAAAAATTATTGTACATCACTGTGTCATTGTGTTACCAAAATTAGCAGTAGAGGCAGCTGAGAAAATAGGAAGGAAGCATGGGCAGGATAGACTTTCTAGGGAAACGGAGAAAGCTGAAGCCTCCCGACTCATATTTTCCATACCATTGAATTGTACACTGTCTTAGAACCACCTACCTGTTAGGGAAGTTCAACACCCCTGTTCCCACATGAGAAAATAGAGACCCGGAGACAAAGAAGTGACTTGCCCAAGGACACATACAATGTCACTGGGACAATAACCAGGGCAAATTCTCCTTCTTAATATTATTTTACCCACATGACTACTACTTTCTTTATACACTTGCCAAGTAGACACCACAACCCCTTTGAAACAAACTAAATGATAAACAATTACTTTTGACGGAAGATAAAATATCATGGTTCAGGAAAGCACTCTAATTGTACAAGTGAATATTTGCCATCTCCCTGGTTTTGTTTCTTCATGGAACCACTTGGGGTCTTGTCACTTGTTCAGTTGTTCTCTGGCCCATCTTCAAAAGCCAAAACGGCTCCCTCATCACTGGCCCTCTTAGAAGGGGGTGGGCAGCTGTGAAGTCCTTACCTCTAAATACAGACCTTCCTGACCAGGGTAACTTTGGAGAATGGGTTATTTCATGGACCCCCAAATGAATGAATCCCATATACGATGAAATCCAGCTGCTTCTGATTCAGTTTAGAGCCCAGAGCCACAGTCCCCTAGGAGAGCCCAAAGCAGTCCCTATTCTTGGTCCTGGAACCAGCAGAGCAGTGGTTAAGAACAGAGCAGTGTTGGAAAGACTTGACTTCCAATGAAAGTGTTCTACCTATGTGTGGTCAGACCACTGGGGGACCTCAGCCTCAGTTTCCTTACTTATTAACCTTGAAATAATAAGACCCATATCCCTGTGGCTTTGAATGGAAGAAATTGGTTACTAGAAGTGGATAGCATGACGTATTCATGTGAGACACGTGAGAATCGCTCCATGGAAGGTACTGACCTGAGAACCCTAAGAAATGGTGGAAAGACATCTTTGGGTTCTTGCCTCCCGTCAGCCACCCTGAGGCAGTTTTCAGATCAGGGCCTCTCTGCCACCAGCTGAGGGAGCATTTTCAATCCTTGCTCTCCAATTTTGCCACTTTAATAAATGCATCAGACCACAAGGTGGTGCTTTATTCTAAAGTTTGATATGAGGAGGTTTCTCCAACTACAAAAAGTGAATAGCAAAGCACATTCAACATCATTTTCAAGTGCTAGCATCTCAACCCTGTTACAAATACCCAGCTGGGCTTGTGCCCTCCACGACTAACAACCGAGGAGCACAGGCCAGTCCTCTTTGTTCTTCCATTCTTTGACTGAGAAGGAGGTGGGCAGAGCCCCCACCACGGTGAGAGCTTTATGTGTTTTCTCTTATGTATCGCATTATGTAAACTCCTGTCCAACCTATACATGCCCCATGTGTGTGGTTTCCCCCAGTTCCTGTTCCTCAGTCTTCTGGTGAGCGATGGTTCACAGAGTGCAGTGACGAGGAAGAGGATGAGGGTGTCCTTGTGTGCCCTGAGGGGACGAAAAGTCCACTTCTCCCTTGTAGTGCAGAGACTGAAGCCCGTGGCCAGAACAGATCATGGGGCTCTGTGTGTAAAGAAGGTGCCCACCTTCTTCATTTTCAGCTTTCAAACACGCAGGCCCCTGGGTCTCATTGAGCTGGTAGCACACCAACAGCAGCAATTTTGTCCATCGGGGGTCAACTACCTCCGATCAGTAGAGCAGTTTGGATTGTTTAAAGGACTGTGACACCAATTTGCAGCCATTACTGAGCGGTGATAGAGAGTCAGCCATCCTGAGTACTAGCCCTGGCTCTCTCACTACCTGGCTGTGTGGCTTTGAGCAATCCCATGAATTTTGTTTACCTATAAAAGGGTGGGAAAGGCAAGCAGGTAGACCAGCTGCCTTCCAAGGTCCTCTTTAACGCCAGAATTGTGTAAGTCAACCTCATTGTTCTAGAAGAGTCTCTGTATCAGTTAAGATTTGGATAATTGTAGAGGCTTGGAGGGTTTTAGGGGAGAATACTGGATAAAACCAGACAAAGACAGTAAGGGGACAGAGACAGGCAGGGAGAGGACAGAGCTAGGAAGAGCTAGACTTGGACACCAAGAGGATACTGAGACAAAGTGGGGAGAGCTGAAGAAACAAGAACTCAGATATAAATTGGGCTAAGACATGAAGGCAAAGTGAGAGGCTTTTGTGGAAAATGACCTCTGTAAAGGGAAATAAAAGGTGGGGGTGTGAGGGGAGGTAAAGGGTTTTTTTGGGGGGGGGAATCCAGCCAAAAGATTAGCCCTAAGACTGTTTTCAAGCTGATCCTCTGATAACAGCTTTCTAAACCTTGTGTAGACTTCCCTTCACCAAGTTCTTTGACCTTTTAATCCTTCCGAAAGTGACCTGCCCTCTCTTTCTACTAATAAGAACAGGGACAACTCAAAGAAAGTTTGCCAGCAGTCATTCCAAGAACATTCTGTTGATTTTCTCATTGCTCTTAAGGCTGCACCCAACAACCTTTCATCATAAAATAACCAAAAGGCCCTGCCATGAGTCACATGGCTACAGTCTGTAAACCGCACCATGAATTCCTATCTTACAGCGTCTCTCTTTAGTTTACGGATATTTTGAGTGAAGGAAGCAATGAGGATCCATTAGGATCAACTTTATTTTAATAGACTCAGTTCCATTTTAAGCAAGAAATTCATAAATTCTTCTAACAAGGAAAATACTAACACTTGGTGGAAGGCAAAGGGGATGAAAGATGAACTTCATGGAACCAGGCTGCCTGGCTCAGAGAAAATGCAAGGCAACGTTGGTACATTTGAAGCTCTGCATGCACCTTTTTGTTTGTTTGTTTGTTTGTTTAATTTATTATTATTTTTTAATGTTCATTTACTTTTGAGGGAAAGAGAGAGAGAGACAGAACGTGAGTATCAGAGGGGCAGAGAGAGAGGAAGACACAGAATCTGAAGCAGGCTCCAGGCTCTGAGCTGTCAGCACAGAGCCTGATGCAGGGCTAGAACTCACAGACTGCGAGATCATGACCTGAGCCGAAGTCAGACGCCTAAACAGCTGAGCCACCCAGGTGCCCCCGTATTTACCCTTTTGAAATGATCTGACTCAGCTTCGTGGGATCCGAAGAGCACTCTGGTCATGTTACTTGGGAGCCAGATGACCCCTATTTGTTTGATACTGGACACTTTATTGTCTGCTGAGAAAAATAAACTCAGTTACTTAAAATATGAGCAAATCTTCCATACACGGATCTAGTCCAGGTATACGTATTGGTGGAGATTCTAATCATGCTACCAGAAGTTAATATATTTCTAAGATAAATCTAAATATACCTAAATATATATTTTGATGTTTCACACTGAGAAGGTTTATAAAAATATAGAGAACTGCTATCTCTTGGGGAAAATGTCCACATTTTACGTCTTCTTTTATTTAATCCAAATGCTAATAATGAGTGTCTCATGATTTTAAGTCAATGGGTTGTTTGAAAACCCATTTCAATCCAAATTCATCACTGAACACATCTGACTTAAACAAGATAAAAGCTTACCAAAAAGAAGGAGTTACCATTGGTATGTGTCTTAAGTGACATTTCTGAGTAAAAACTAAAGGAGTAAATCAGACAGGAATATTATTCCAAGAAAACAAGGTCAGGATTGTAGAGCTCAGTCCCCTTCTGCTTAAGAAAATTAATGTATACCTTTCACTTACAACTCAGCAGATAACCAGGTGTTTTCTCTCACAAAGCTTGTGTAAAAAGTCACTAAAATAGTTTCATTTTGCTTCCCATCAGCACACAATTCTGGAAGAATCTAGAAGGCAGATTATAGTTTGTACTAGTAGAAGAAAAAAAGTAGTTTTCTTTTAAAAATTTTTTTCATGTTTGTTTATTTATTTTGAGAGAAGAAAAGAAAAAGGAAGGGGCAGAGAGAGAGAGAGAGAGAGAGAGAGAAAATCCCAAGCAGGCTCCACACTGTCAGTGCAGAGCCCAATGAGGGGCTCCAACTCATGAACTGTGAGGTCATGACCTGACCTGAGATCAAGAGTCACATGCTTAACCATCTGAGCCACCCAGGTGCCCCCCTAAAAGTCATTTTCAAAAGTCAGACTTAAGCAACATTTGGAAAAGACAAGAGTACATATTTTGAATGGATTTCACTGCATGATTTTTCTCATCAGCGTTCAGATTTGTTGCAGTTCCTCTCCATCAATAATTTCATCTTTCCCTGTTAAGTATGAACTTGACTTTTGATTCATTAAGTTGGAATTCTGATAGATTATATTGAAAACATGCCAACACGGGGATGCAGGGGGAGGTGCCTGAGCAGCTCAGTCGGTTAAGCTTTCGACTTCGGCTCAGGTCATGATCTCACGGTTGGTGGGTTCGAGCCCCACGTCGGGCTCTGTGCTGACAGCTCAGAGCCTGGACCCTGCTTCAGATTCTGTGATTCCTTCTCTCTCTGACCCTCCCCGCTCATGCTCTGTCTCACCCTGTCTCTCAAAAAATAAATAAATGTAAAAAAATATATAGAAAAAAAAATAAAATGCCAAGTGGGGATGCCTGGGTGGCTCAGTCAGTTAAGCGTCCGACCTCAGCTCAGGTCATGATCTCATGGTCCATGGGTTCAAGTCCCGCATCAGGCTCTGTGCTGACTGTTCAAAGCCTGGGGTCTGCTTCAGATTCTGTGTCTCCCTCTCTCTCTCTCTCACCCTCTCTGTCGCTTCCCCATTCGTGCTCTCTCTCTCTCTCTCTTTCTCTCTCAAAAATAAATAAACATTAAAAAATGTTTAATATGCCAAGCAAAGGATAAGTAAGGTTCATGGGAGCACCCACAACCCCTTTGGGGTCAGTAACTCTCAATCCCTCACCCCTGGCCCGATGCCAGCACTGCTGTGGTGGCCAGAAAGTCAGGGTTGGAGGGCTGTAAGTCCACAGCAGCGTCTGGGCTGTTTAATCTCACGGTTTGTCTGGCTATAAATCTATTTTTTATTAAAATATAATTACATGTATGTGATGACACAGCTCGTGTATCATGGCAAGCCATTTTTCACACGAGGGAAGGTGCAGACAGATTGCTGGAGATGCAAGGAATTCTATTTCTCCACCTCAGGCCAGTTAGCTACTGTTCTGGTACTGTACCTCTCACAAATCATTTTCGAAAATCTCCTGGGTCTCCAAAAAATGCCTCATTTCCTCTTCTCGTCTTTCTCCCTGCCATCTGCAACAGGCCCCCATTACTTAGAAGAAAGGAACAAATACAGGCAAATCCACCTACTTGCTAAGGTCTATTTGTAACCCCGAAGTCAATACCTGTACTCTCTCACGGTGATTCAGGAACACATGTAGAGCAGGGAAAAATATGAGATACCGAAGCATGTGTTCCCAGCTGGACAAGACGAGGCGCTCACCTTCTTGCTTCCGCTCTCATACTTAAATAAAGTGTGTTTTTTAGTGCCACCTTCTTTGCATGCTGTGCTCTGTGTTTTGGATGATTTCACTGTTTAAAATGGCCCCCAAGTATAGTGCCAAAGTGCTGTCTACTGTATCTAAGGACAGAAAGGCGGTGATGTGCCTCACAGAGAAGAAATATGTGTGTTCACTCAGGCGTGCGTTACAGTGCCGTTGGCTGTGAGTTTAATATTAATGAATCAACATGATGTATTACATAAAGTGTCCTTCAACAAAACCACACATAAAATGAGGTGAGGCATTGATTGATTGATGAAAATGTGATCAGGGGCTCACGGGAACCTAACCTATGTTTCCTGTAGGAGCCGTGGTTGAGTGGTCACTAATTCAATGTTCACAGAGACTTTATAGAACGTAACTACCACTAATAGTGAGAATAATTGCAACAACTTTTAGTAGCTTTTCTGTTTCCCCAAATGCACATTCCTGCTTTTTTTTTTTTTTTTTTAAAGAAAGGAAACTGGAGGGGCGCTTGGGTGGCTCAGTCAGTTGAACGTCCGACTGTGCCTTAGATCATGATCTCAAGGTTCATAGATTTGAGCCCCGTGTTGGGCTCAGGGCTGACAGCTCAGACCCTGGAGCCTCCTTTGGATTCTGTGTCTCCTTCTCTCTCTGCCCCTCCTTGCTTGTGTGCTTTCTCTCTCTCTCTCTTTCTCTCTGTCTCTCAAAAATAAACATTAACAAAAAATAAAGAAAGAAAGGAAACTGGAGACAGTTTAGAAAAGAGAAACAAACATTTTAAGAGAAAATGAACCCTACGATGAAAGGGAGACATAACTGGGGTATGCTGAGTTTACAGTTTATATATTTTGGGTTTTTTTTAAGCTTATATATTTATTTTTGAGAGAGTCAGAGAGAAAGAAAGAGAGAGAGAGAATTCCAAGCAGGCTCTACACTATCAGCACAGAGCCTGATGCGGGGCTTGAGCTCACGAACCACGAGATCATGATCTGAGCCTACCGAAACCAGGACTCGGATGCTTAACTGACTGAGCCACCCAGGCACCCAGAAAAGATATATTTAGGACCCTTTCTGACCTCCATTCCAAAGAAGGGTGAGATGACTGTGTAGCGTTTGTGGTAGATTGAACATAGCTTCCTTCCAAAGAAGGGAGAAATGGTCCTACATTAAGGCAGATAGGACTGTGTTTGGATGCAGTGGAACATTTTACTGGAACTTGGGAACACAAAATTGCTAGGCTGAGTTTGAGAGCTCCAAATCAGGCACTCACGCTGGCTTTGTACAGCTCTGGGATCCTATCAACAGCACCCATTTGCAAGGGACCCTCTAAGCTGAGAGGCAACGTCTGTGATTATGGAATGTTTTTCCGTACGACAAGGTTATCTAATCTGAATAATAAGCCCATGTGGGGAATAAAATATTGGCCACTGGCCATATTCTGACCCATATTTTCCAGACTGCGTTTCCTGGAAAGTGAGGTTTTATTTCACTGTGTGTGTGTGTGTGTGTGTGTGCGAAATTAGCAATTTGTCTTTTTTATGTTCACATTTCAATATTATTTGGTACTTTGCTCTTTTTTCTGTGGTCCGAGCATGTGGGGTTTATAATCACACAGACACGAGTTTGAAACTGTGGAATCTCTGGGAGAGTTAACTTAATCTCCCTTACCTTTAGTTTTCCCATCTATAATATAGAGACGACCGTGTCTGCCTCACAGGGTGTCTTCTTTCTTAATTGAGATGTCATTGACATTCCACAGTATATTAGCTTCAGGTGCACAACCTAGTGATTGGACATTTGTCCACATGGCGAAACGGTCTCGTTACCATCTGTCAGAGTTAATTGCAGTATCATTGACTGCAGTCGCCATGCTGTTCCTTACATCCCCAGGACTTATTTTGCAACCGGAAGTTTGCAAATCATGGTCTCCTTCACCCATTTCACCCCCACTCCTCAGCAACCCTCCTCCCATCTGGCAGCCGCTAATCCCACAGGTTGCCTAGAAGATTCTGTCTCTAATTCAGGCTGCTCTCCCACTCTCCCTGCTCTTGCTTGCCCCCCAGACCCCCTGTCTCACCACTAAGCCATAAGCTCGGCCAGGATAGGTAACCCACACACCAGGCCTCTCACATAAGGGGGAGCTCAAGCAATATCTGTTGAATAAATTGTCTGCCAATCCCAGGTTAAAATTCTTTAAAAACTCATCAATGCCCGCAGAATGAAGCTCAAACTCCTTGGAGGCCCGGAAAAGCTGTAAGCTGCTTGCGTACAGATCGAGCTGGGTGCTCGCTCCCTGTACCCCTCCCCAGGGCCACAGGGCTGCTCCCTGACCAGGGCGAGGCAAGGTGCACAGTGGAGAGTCCCAGTCATCCTGGAAGAAAAGTCTCTTGTTTCAAATTGGCTGGCCTTAGAAGGGGTCACCCTTTTGCATTTTCTCCCCCTTGGGATGACACTGTTTTCTAGTTTGCATAAAGGCCCGTGGGTCCATGGAGTGTCTCTGAGCTCCAGCCACAAGTTTCCCTCCCCACGCACCCAGCAGGCAGGCCTCCGGGCCATTAAAGGATTTGCTCCTTCCTTACCTGGGAAACACCACTTCCTGTCAGTTTCAAGCTTAAATATGGCTTCTTCCCTGAAGCCTGACCCCCAGGATCAGAGTTAGTAATCCCTCAGCCCTGCATGCCGGCTACTCTGCCATTCATCCACTGACATATTCCGAATTCTTTATTAAGTGCCTGCCAGCCTCTAGCAGTCAACAACATGGACACCATGTGTGTCTCTCGGAGCCAACAATACATCAGGAGACGTAGTCATTAAATCATCACATAGAAAAAGTGCTTTGATTTTAACTCCCAGGGAGACCATAGGGCTATAGGGTGCCATCAGGGAGAATGCAAACACTAATCACACTTTCCAGGCTGTATGCTAATTGCCAGATTGCTTGCCAGTCTCCCTGCTTGACCAGGGAGGGTGCTTGACCTCCCACTCTTTTTCTCAGAGCTGTAGCCCCAAGGCCGAGCACAATACACTCGACTGCACTAAGGGAATTGCAAACGTTACCATCATGGGGACAGGGTCTGTTGGGAGCTACATTTGCTAACTTGTGATCATAGGGGATTTTGAGTACCTCCGTCCGTTTTCATTTGTTCCTGAATAGGTAAATGTAAGTGGCACAGGTATGGGATAAATCTTGTCAAGCTTTCGGCATTTGTTTTTAGACTATCTGACCTCCCCCCCACTTTTTGCCTCCTCCCCAGGGAGCACGAACACCCGCCTACCCCCCCAGCCCGCACCCCCAGGACCCAAGTGCCTTTCTCTTTCTCTCCCTCTTGAGATGGAAACTCTGGGCTGTCGATGTTTATGCTTTGCCTGAAGCTCATTCATTCCAGTGTGTCCACTCTCCCTGATCGCTGCATTTTCATCTTCCTTTCAGTGTGGATCGTGAAAGCTTGTGCGTTCTGGAGGAGGAATTTCAGGTAATTGCAAAGACTTACATAGGAAATGGAGACACAAGTCCCACCACTGATGCATGAACTCTATGGCCACAGGTACTTATGTTATTATTATGGGACAAAACATTCTCAGGTACATACATTCTTTCACGTGACTCAAATTCTACAAATAATACATTTCCATAAAATGACTCCTAGAGCCCTGAAGGTAGATTTGGTTTAGTGATTGTAAGGTACAAAACTGACTTGGATGTCTGCGAGTCCTGATTGAAGGTACCGGAGAGGCACTGAGTTCCTCACCACCAGCCTTCACCACTGCCTTCTCCCCTCAAACACTCAGGGCTCCAAGGCTCAGATCTCTGTGCCCCCCATCCCGTTCTGTATGCAGTTGAATTGCACCTACGCTCTGCCTTTGGGCATGCACACCTTATGTCCCAAGATGGCACATCTAGGTTCCCTGATCCCTGAGGGGTGTGGCTTCTTAGGGATGATGGAGTATGTGTGCCTGTGTGTGTGTTGGGTGGCCTCCTACAAGAAGATGGGTGCGGTGGGAAGACATGAGCACATGGAAGAGCGTTACAAGGAAGAACATTTCAGAACCAAGAAATCTCAATGATTGGTGGTGTAAAATGAGGATGTGAGCACCAATGAACCAACAGGTGCTTCTAGACTCAATAAAGATTTTGGATATTGGTGCCGATTATAGACATCAAGGAAGTGATTAAAAAAAGAGAAAATAGAGTATTTATTTGCATAAATGATCCCCATATCATATATACCTATTGGGTCAGATACATGCGTACTGTAAGTTGTATTGGATTCAATATGGTAACATCTGTACCTGTTCATGGAACATATAGATCAATAAACAGATCAGAATTGGAGTGCCTGGGTGGCTCAGTCAGTGAGGCATCCAACTTCGGCTCAGGTCATGATCTCACGGCTCGTGGGTTCGAGCCCCACGTCGGGCTCTGCACTGATAGCTCAGAGCCTGGAGTCTGCTTCAGATTCTGTACCTCCCTCCCTTTCTGTTCCTCTCCCACTCACACACACACTCTCTTTCTCTCGCAAAAATAAATAAGAATTAAGAAAATAATAAGCAGACCAGAATTAAACACAAGCACACATCACAGACGCTTGCTTGTTCTGGCCAACACCAGCCTCCGAGCAGTAGCATTTAGTCACAGTGAAGCAGTGCAAACTGGTTTGGTCTTATTTGCTGGGGTGATGATCTTTCTGAAGGGCTTTTCTGAAGTGGGTGGTTTCTCCCTTTTCCCCGCTGCCCCCTCTAAAGGGGAGAGTCAGTCGGCCAGGAACAACTCCCAACAATGGGTAAATTCCAAGCGTCTGAGTTGCATGTGGAAATATCTGATAGAGAGAGGGCTCAGGGACCAAGCCCCACTCAATCCCAGGACAGTAAGAGATACACTTGTTTGCTATTTTTAGTAGTGGAAGGGAGAAACCACAGTAGGAGAGAGCGTCCACCATGATGCAAGAAGGCTGCAGCCTGCAGAAAAAATATTTTCACATGGATGAGGCAGGGATCATGCATTTATGAAAATGTACATATACAAATAAGAGATAAAAGAGAGCTATGTAGGGGCTCCTGGGGGGCTCAGTCAGTTGAGCATCCAATTCTTGATTTCGGCTCAGGTCGTGATCCCAATGTTGTGGGATTGAACCCCAAGTGGGGCTCCTCACTGGGTGTGGAGCCTGCTTGAGATTTTCTCTCTCTTCCTCTGCCCCTCCTCTGCCCATGCTCTGTGTCTCTCTCTCTAAAAAAAAAATAAAAATAAATAAAAAAAGAGATCTGTGATTGATTAGTGCGAAGATAACACTAGTTCTTTATGAGATTCTTCAATATTCATGCTTAAATAAGAAGCAGCAGTCTGGTTAGTTACGAGGGCCGTGTGCTAGGCGTTGGGGAGCCGTGATTAGCCACGCACGATGTACGGTTGTGCTCTCGTGGATCTGACAGCTCACTGGGCCTGCCCGTGACCTCCCAGGGGAGAGCGTGAGCTGCACCTTCGATGGAGAGTTCCTCTGTACCATGCCAGCATCTCAAAGGGTGACTTGCCCTCTCGGGTGGGTTAAAAAAGGGTCAGGGAAATCTCCCAGAGGGAAATCACATTTCTTGAGAAACAAAATCTCAATGGTCAGAACTATTATCCCATTTCATAACAGAGTCCATGCTCCCTGGTCCTCAGCTTGTTTTTTAATTTGGCTTTTATGGCCACGCGTCTACCAGGTGAAATAAGCAAGTTGGAAATTGATTGGAAGTGTTGGCTCTTGGCTTCTTACACATCCTAGAATTTTAAATATCTAAGATGCGACTTTGGTATTTTGTTTTTTCTTACAACTTTACATGCGATTTTTTTTAATGTTGGGTGTTTTTTAATCATGTACTTACTTACCCACTCAAGGGACATTTGAGCTCTAGACGCGTGCTTCACCCCGTGCTGTGTTCAGAGCACAGAGGCTAGTTGGAGACAGCAGCTAACAAGGGGATATATGAGTGAATACATAACTACAGTGGTAGGGAGGGTTCCTCTATGGACCAGCGTTCTTGATTATAGTCACAGGACCTGCTCTAAACAGTTTAAGCAGAAAGGGATGTATTAAGAGATACAGCAGGCTTCGCGCTCTAAGGAAGCCTAAAGAAACAGAGTCTAAAGAAGAATTCCAGGATCAGTGTCCCAAACCGCACCGCACCACGAACCCATAAAGGCAGCTGCTACCTTTGCCAAGGTGAGAATCACATGTCTTCTTCCAGGATCCCAGTTAGATGAACTCCTCTATCCACCTCTGTCTGCTCATTCAATAGCATGTCAAAACCTCCTGCACGTGTGTGTGATGGGCAGGATGCAACAATTTTTAGCACCCACCTTCAAGGGAGCCTGGGAGAGACAGTTTTAGTCGTAGGCCTTGCTTTCTAGAAGGAGACTGGAAGGCACATTGAGGGAACCGACCAGTCACCTACAGTCACCAAGGGAAAGAGCAGAGAGCTCTCAGAAGGAACCGCATGAGAGATCTGCTTCAGGCTGGGTAATAATGCAAGGTTGTTCTGAGGAACTGGCTTTTAAAATGGGTGTAGAGGAAGAAATAGGATTTAGCCAGTGTGTGCAAAGGTCCTGAGGTAGGAATTTGGCAGTAACAGCAAACAAGAAAGTAAAGGAAAATGAGGGATGGGAAGAGAGCAAGGCCTGAGAGCTTTCAGAGAGATGGAGGAGCTTGATCAGGGTTTGGTGGCCCTTTGTACTTCATTTCGCTTGGAATGGGAAGTCCCAAGGGGCCCATAAAAAGAGAGTTGTGATAATTTGTTTCATTAATACACTGCATTAATAAACATGTTGTAATTTATTGTTAATGTTCTCTGCTGCCAGAAATAAAACATCTGACTAAAGGGGGCTTGGATACGTTTATTTTTGTCACTTAATGAGAAGTGGAGAGAGAGAGAGGCAATTCCAAGATTGGTTGAGTTGCTGAGTGGTGTCTAGGATCTGGGTCAGCTGGGGGCTGTTCCCACCTGCTCACAAAACAGTGGCTCCGGTTCCAAGCATCACATGCTTGGAAGGAAGGCAGGAGGCAACAAGAAACCTCTCCTGGGGAATTAGGAAAGAAAGATACTTTCCTGAATCCCTCCAGTTCCTGTGGCCAAGCGCTGGGTGCCATTGCTCTGCTGAGCTGCAAACTACACCAGAAAAAAATGATGAGCTGACATTTTCCGATTCTGCTGTGCCCAAGAAGGGGGAGGAAGGAGTGGCTTTTGATCGGGAGCTGAAGCAAATGCCAGGGCTGCATTTTATCACAACACGTACTCCACACACACTCAGGTCATCAAGAGAATGAGCAGTGCAGGTTAGAGACAGCCAAGAGCAAGGGCAATGTTTGCCTAGACCTGCCTGGCTAGACAATACTAGAAACTCCCCAAGGCATAGAATGGGGTGGTTAAAATCAATAAATCCACACTTGTATAAATCATTTTTTTCTTATGTAATTGTACCTCCTAGAAACTTTGTTTATAAATCTATCCATAAGCATATTCAGAGGGTGATGTCAACCAGCAATGCGGTTCTCACAATACACTGTGTTTGGATGTTAGATAGAGGCCTCCCCACACCCCCGTGTCTACCCACAGCCTCAGGCATGATCTCCCTTAGTCTACTGGATGGCTGTTTGCCCATTTGCACAGAGGCGTGTGCAAAAGCTTGTTTTCCCTGGGTGACAGGGTGTCAGTGTGAGGGGATGCCACTCGGACCACAGTACTCTTGCCACTTTAATAAGACAGGGCTTATTAAAGACGAATCTTTTCTCCTCTACCCTCCTCTTCTCTCTCTATTCTTTCATCGTCTCAAAATGGTTCCAAATTTCTCCCTCTCCCATGGCAGGGCTCGGTCATATTTTCCAGTTGTTGTTTGCACAAGAGAGAGGCAGGCAGGCGCACCCCCAGATTTAGGTTATTTTCTGTTTCTTTCTCAGGCTCATTGGAAATATGCTAACGACCCTGCCAGACCCCAAGGCGATGACAAATCTGGAATGCTGTTCTCTTGCCCATTAGAACTGAGTGGTGAATAGTCATCTGCCTCTTTTGTTCTCATCACAGACTTTCGCCTGATGTATTCCCAACTCCCTCCACCAAATCCCTGCTCCCGGCTGCTCTCCATCTGGGAAAGCAAGGCATACAGCTGTCTCTGCATCTGACAGTGCGGTTCTCTGGCTCCAACTGCAAGACCGGCTTGTTGTTAAGCAGGATAGACTCCACTGGAGAGATTTGTTTGTGAAACGTCCGGTCAGAGGTGTAGAGGGAAAAGGCAGGGGGCGTAGATGAAGAGAGAGGAGAATTTCTCCAAAACCCTTTGGCTGAATTAAAGATAAATTGTAGGGCATCATGCACGATGTTAATGTTGCAAAGGGAGTGTTCGCTCTCTTGCTCCCTCCCCTGTCGCCCGCACTGCAACTTGGAGCTTTAATGTGAAAACCCGACCTGCCGCCCTGCCCCCTCTGTGATTCTGGACGCTCCCAGGAATGACAAAATGGGGGTCAGAGGGAGGAAAAAGTAGACATGAACAGAGAGGGAGGATGGAAATGGGCTGAGAGAAAAATAGATTGATCCCCGTAAGCGATGGGATGCAGCTGATAGGAAGAGAGGATTCATCCAGGTACAAAAATCCCCTTGTCCCATACATTTGAGTGTCTGCTAAGCACCAGACATTCCACCAGCGCCAATACCACAAGTATTACAAAGTAGTGGTCAGGAGAAGAAACAGAATATTCTGGAGAGATGTGGCTCTTAGCTACACCCCCATCCCTGGAAAAAGTACTAAGGAAAAGTCAATCAACATTATGAGAGTCTCATACTACTTCACAATTTTGAGAAGAATAGATTAAAGGTGATAAGACAGTCGGAAGACAAACCAAGAAGGAAAACTATCTAAGGAGCTGAAATTTCCCCAAAGTGGGAAGTGAATCCATGACAGTATAAAGCTGAGGCTTAGAGTAAAAATACAATTATAACAATTAAGTACCTAGTCTCTGAATGGTCTTTATAGTCTTTTCCTTGAGTTTAGAGGCATTTTTGTTGGTGAAGGGATGCATAATAAAGTTCATCTAATTCTTTCAGGTGAATGCGAAGATTCAGTAACATTAACTATGATTTGAGAAAGTAAAAAGCATCTATACAATTCTTTTGTTTTGAAACAGTTATTTGATATGCTGATCACATTTTTACCAATCTATTCATCTATACATTGATCTAATGTCGAGAGCAAATATCAGTCAGCAGCCTACATTCCATATTTAATTTGGTCTGCATAGTGTTTTCAATCTTCAGAAAATATATTTTTTATGTTTATTTATTTATTTTAAGAGAGAGAGAGAGAGAGAGAGAGAGAGAGAGAGAGAGAGAGAGGAGAGGAGAGCATACAGGAGTGGGGAAGGGACAGAGAGGAGGAGAGAAAGAGAATCCCAAGCAGGCTCTGTGCTGTCAGTGCAGACCCAACACAGGGCTTGACCTCATGAACCATGAGATCATGACCTGAGTCTTAATCAAGAGTCCGACATTCAACCCACTGAGATACTCAGGCGCCCCGTGAAAATATTTTAAAATTAGGAGATTTTGATTACAAATGCACATGCTTCCTCTCTTCTAAGGAATGGGGAGGATTGGGCCACACTCCCACTTGGTAACAATCTGCTCTACCTGAGTGATACCTGCGTCCCCTGGGTGGGGGGCTCCTCTCCAGTCTTCCATGGCTTCCACCTCCCCTCCCTCCCCATCGTCCTCAGCAATGAGGAGAACATTGGCTCCTACTTACCGTTTCACTTGTACTGTGGTTTTCTCAAAGTAGAGAAATATTTTTCAGCATCCATGTGGAAAATCCCAAAGAAGACTAAGAAGGTTGAATGAATTTTATACTCAAACCATCTTGGTCACTGCGGTTCCTTTGGGTGGCTGAAGGCTTTTAGTCTACAATATAGGCCTACAATGATATTCACCTGGTGCCAATACTAATTTTGTTTTTCCTTTGTGGGATATAATTTTGTGTGAGTGGTTACTTTCTTTGTACTTAACTTCTTTGTACTACTTCATACTTTGTACTTTCTGCATTCTTTAATTTTTCTTTAAGATAAAAATGCCCCATTTTTATAAATAAAATTAGGCATTATTTAAATGTATACAATACATGAATATGTTTATATAAACAGACGTATTCATACGTAAATATATATGTTTGTGTGCATATATATAATGCAAAGTGGTAAAGAGAAAATGATACAAGTATTCTTGTAAGACAGTCAAGTACAGATTCTTAGAGATAATCTATGTACTTCCCCTGAGTGAATAAGATAGTTTTTCATTACAATCTTCACACATACCTCTAGGAAATCCTCTCTCCCATATATCAAGGCAAATGTAACTTCTAAATGAGGCATTCATTTATCAGACATTAAGACTTCCCAGGCTTTCTAAACGGCAGCAGAAAATGATATTTTTAATACCACAGAAGGAATTAAAAAAAATAACAGATCTATTCCAAGGGAAACCACATCTTAATTAGGAACATTGTTTTTTTCCTGAAGACAGATTGACAAGGAACTTAATCTGCATATAGAATGAGGTTTTAGTTAAGTCGTATTTAATCAGTCTTCCTGGAAGTGGTGTTTAATTTACAAAAGCATATTATTTCTTCCCTCAAATTATTCAGTTCAGTCCCCAGAGGTGGTGGCCAACAAACCACAAGCCAGAAACTGACAAATGCACTAAGGAATAAAAGCAGCCCTTTTTACACCCTTTATGCTTGGCAAATTACAGTTCTTCGTTAGATTTGTTTTGTTTAAAAAAAAATCAAATGGTGGTATTGATATTTTCGATATTATAATTGACCTTAGTGACTATAAACTACTCTAACTAGGGTGAAATAGGTAATAAATAAGAGTCACAAAGCATAAAAGCAACAGAGATTGAAATTTAGTGTTTCAAAGATATTATTCGCTTTCGAATTCTGCCAACTAGCTAATCAAAGGACATTTCCTGGTTTGATGGGTATGGTAAGAAAGGTAAGAATTGTTTGGGCTGTACCGTAATTTTATATTATTTTATTCCATCTTTGACTTCCTGTTTGCATTTTCTATTTTTCAGACTGTGTTACCCCTTCTCTCCCTGGCCCCCTAGTCAGGGACTTTGCTTCCTGGAGAGTGAGCGCTCAATCATCGGCATGTGATAAATACTGGTTCCCATTTACCATGACCTCCTTTGTCAGTGAGAAGACACATCTTTCTTTGTCCTGAATCAAGGTTTCCCACATGGGTTTTATCACCAGCTATTTGACTTTGGATGAATTCCTTAACATCTCTATTTCTCACACTCCCACAACATGTGACAAAGAGAAAAATATCCATATTGTTTTGGCCATACAGGAATATTTTGATTGTATGCATGAGGCAATTACGTTTTATCAGATATAATATATTAAATATGTATCTATGCATATTTAGTAAGTCGACACATGCAAGGCATATGTTGCTCAATTCCTGGTCATGTTTACATCAATAAATTATATTATTTATATATTCATTCAATAAATACTTCTTGAGTGCCTATTCTTTTTTTTCTAATGCTTATTTATTTTTGAGGGAGTGAGAGAGTGAGCAAGGGATGGCAGAGAGAGACGGAGAGAGAGAATCCCAAGCAGGCTTCACACACCAGGACAGAGCCTGACACAGGGCTCAATCCCATGACCGTGAGATCACGACCTGAGCTGAAATCAAGAGTTGGACGCCCAGTGAACTGAGCCTCCCAAGCACCCCTTGAATGCCTATTCTAATACTGGGCCTACGTCAGTGAACAAAATAGACAAAAGTCTCTTTCTTCATGGAGCTTCATGGAGAAGTCAGCTGATTAAATAGGTACATTATATAGGATGTTTGGAGGTGATAAACACTATAGAGAAAAATAAAACAATAAAGGAGAATAAAGAGTGTTAAGGGAGGGTAGGAGGTGCTTGGTTTGTAATTTTGAATAAGGTGGTTAGAGAAGGCCTTGTTGAGACACTGGAACAAAGACTTGAAGGAAGTAAGAGAAGACAAGATGAAAGTATCTCGGAGAAGTATGTTCCATGCAGAGAGAACAGCATGTGCAAGGTGCAGCAAGGAGACCAAGGTGGCTAAAGCAGAGGAACCAAGGGGGCAAGTGGCAGGAGATTAACCACTCGGCATTCTTGAACGCTGCCTTGATGGCTGTAAAATTAGAATATCTTTTTTGTTGTTGTTTTTAATGGGCAAAGTGCTTGGTAGGCATTTATTTTCTGCATGGATAACAAGTCAGTTGTCTCAAATTCCGTGTCCTCCATGTTCTCCTGCTTTATGGAGCCCAGGAAGTGTTCATTAATCTAGAGCATCCACCTGAAGGATTGGTTTTCACCCTGTTAACGAAGCCTCCAGAGCTAATGCTCAAGACTAGGTTAAGTCTTTAATCTAAATCACACCATTCTTTGGAGACCTTCCCTTCAGCTTAGGATGAGCCTTTGGCCCAGTCAATACCGTAGGCAAACCTTAGAGTCAACCTACAGGTACAACTCTTACCCGCTACCCATGAGTTTAACTACAAAACTGTCTTTTGTCTTCTTTTTGCCCCCTCAGAATTATTTCCTGAATTAGAAGAACCCTCACCCCTACCTTTACATGTTCAGGGTCTCAGGGCAAGTCCAAACACAATAAAATGGAAAATGCTAACTCTGTAAACCATTTCTTTGTGATTTTTGCCCAAATTTCATGATACTCAATGCATGTGGTAAAAGATGCATGTATATTTATGGCCTGCATAAACTCTTTGGATTCTGGTGTTTTGCCACCTACTAACTGTGTGTGACCTTAAGCAAGTGACCTAAGGTCTCTGTGCCTCGGTCACCTCAAATGAAAAAAGGGGACAGATGTACCTACTTAGGGTGATTTAGGAGGATATGAAGAGTAAATATATATACAGTAGTCCCCCCTTATCCACAGGGGTTATGCCCCAAGACCCCAGGGGATGCCAGACACCACAGACAGTACCAAAACTTATCTACGCCATGCTTTTTCTTACACATGTATACCCATGATGAAGTGTAATATATAAATTAGGCACAGTGAGAAATTAACAAATGACTAATAAATAGAACAATGATAAGAATATCCTGTAATGAAGGTTATGTGAATATGCTCTCTCACAGAACATCTTACTGTACTGTACTCACCCTTCTTCTTGTGATGGTGTGAGATGACACAATGTGACCAGATGTAGTGTGGTGATGGACGCAGGTGCTGTGACATAGCCTTAGGCTACTGCTGACCCTCTGAAGGGTCAGAAGGAACATTCATTGGCTTCAGGATTGTGGATGACCTCAGGTACCTGGAAGTGGGGAAAGGAGACCATGGATTTGGGGAACCACTGTGGTTACTTAGATCAGCGTCTGGTCTCTGGCAGGCACTACATGAATATGGGCTGTCGTCATTGCCACCATTATTTGCTTTTCCTAGAGAATTGTTCAAAAGGCAGGGAGACATTCAGTGCTACAAAGCACCCACCTAAATTAATGGAACGTGTATATCAAAGAATGAGAAAAATTGGTTGTGTCCTGTGCCTTCTATTGAAATATCAATATTAATGAAGGATTGCCTTAAATCATTATTGTGGACTTTCCTGCTTTCACATAATCAATACATGCTTCTTAAGAGGCAAAATGTCTATGTTCCTCTTTCTATTATTATTTGGAGGGCGTGGCCTCAGAAGTTACTTTTTTTAAATGTTTATTTATTTTTGAGAGAGAGACAGAGAGAGACAGAGTGCAAGCAGAGGAGAGGCAGAGAGAGAGATGCAGAATCCAAAGCAGGCTCCAGGATCTGAGCTGTCAGCACAGAGCCCAACACGAGGCTTGGACCCACAAACTTCTGAGATCATGACCTGAGCCAAAGTAGGACGCTTAACCAACTGAGCCACGCAGGAGCCCCAGAAGGCATTTCTAAGAATGCTTGTCACTTTGTAACACCCTGGGGTGAATGATATCTATAACAGCAGCCTTGTGAAGGGTGATTGCCCAGTGCCAGACATGCTATGTATACTATTTTGTTAATTTTCAGGATAATCCGAACACGGATGTTATGACCGCCCTTATTTTACACTTGAAGAAGCTGAAACCCAGAGAGATTCAATCACAGCTAGTGGGCGATGGAGCAGAATTCAAATCAAGATCTCTAGTCTCCCACACCTGGCTCTTTCAATCTAGAATCTTGATTGCAAAGCAGTTATGAAATGACTGAACAATGGTTTAGACTTTCAGTGGGTAGCCGCCGCCAGCTTCTGAGGCTGTTTCTCAGCAGTGATAGGGTAATTTACCAAGTATTTCTAGAAAAGCGTGCAGGCTCTAGGAGGTAAGTGGAAATCATAGGCCCTTGAGTTTATGATTAGGAAATTTAAATAATCTATGGGAGGAGATCAAGGTGGAGGGAAAATATTAAGGATAATAATGAAAATTATACTCATGAAGCGTTCGTAGGCCACTGCACCGCACAGATGTTCCAAAAAACAAATAAAGACAGTCCCTGGCAAGCTCTCCTTAACAGATAGGGTAGTGTGGTTCCTTCCATTTCCAACAGATGCATTCCCTTTCAGTGTGCATGCTACAGATATCACTGGTGGGAATTAAGATCTCAGGCTGTAATGAAGCCACACAACGGCAATCAACACAAGGTACCAGACTATCCAGGTTCAGAGGGTATCTGCCTTCCCTAAAAAGTCAGCAGAATCAGAACAGATTTTTTAAAATACTTCTGATGCTTTGATGTGACGTTTTTCCATGGGATCCAGTTTCTTCACCTTTTCCTTGATCAATGTTGGCAACTCCTTCAGGTTTATTGGCAGGTGGCGTTGACAGGTTAACTACAGGAGGAAATTAGCGCACATCAGAACCCACCGTGGTCACGCCTACTTGCAATCACCTTTCATTGTAAGCAGTCTGATACAGCTTCTCATTACCTCTGGGGCCAAGGCTTGGAACAGTAATGAAGTTCCATGAAACTCAGGCCACTTAGCTTGGCTGCGAGTCTAGCACTGTGTCTTTGCTAGAAACTTGGCAAAGGCTAATCTGAATGTATAAAATAGTAAAGATACCCTGCACACAGCATATTAGTGTCTTGAGGCCGCCATAACAAAGTGCCACCAGCTGAGCGGCTCACGTCTCACATTTTTTTTTAAGTTTATTTATTTAGTTTTGAGAGAGGGAGAGCAGGGGAGGGGCAGAAATGGGGACAGAGGATCCCAAGCAGGCTCTGCACCAACAGCACAGAGCCCGATGCGGGGCTCGAACTCAAAAACCGAGAATTCATGACCTGAGCCAAAATCAGGAGTCAGATGCTTAACTGGCTGAGCCGCCCAGGCGCCCCAGACCTCAGGCATTTACTCCCTCACAGATCTGGAGGTGAGAATTCTTAAATCAAGGTGTTGGCAAGACCATGCTTTTTCTAAAAGTGTCTGTGTTCAAATTTCCTTTTTTTTTTTTTATTAAAACATCCATCACATTGGATTAGAACCTACCTTAGTGACCTTATTTTAACTTGAATACCTCTGGAAAGACTCCGTGTGCAAGTAAAGTCACATTCGGAGGTCCTTGGGGTTAGGACTTCAGTACAGGAATTCTGGGTGAGACACAACTCAACCCATAACACACAGTGTCACTATCACGTTGATGATGGCTCCAGTGGCCCAGGTGGCCGAGGGAAGGAGGCAGGTACCATATTGTATGGTACAATGGGCTCAGGGTCATGTAGACCTGGATACAAGTCCTGACCTGGTCATCTGTGAGATGGAGCCTTCAGGAAAATACTTGTATTCATCGCTGAAAGGTAGGTCATAACTGAGTACCTTGCAATTTTTTCCAAAGTGATCCTTTAAAAATACATTTATTTTATATGTGTCACAAATACGTAGTTTACAAATATTATTTTATAGAATCCTCATAACAACCCGAGGGGGTAGGGATAGATACCGTTGCTACACCAAAGGCAAACCAAAATTAAGTAACTCGCCCTCAGTCATACAAGTGGCAATAACCAGGGCCTGGACCAAGACCTAAGGACTTAGCGCATGCTCTCCATTCTGCGTATCAACACTGGAGCGCGAGAAACCCCCCCAACCCTGTTCCATGCAGCAGGTCATGCCTCCCTTCTCCTTGCTCAACATATTTCACTGGCTTCCCATCTGAGTCGGAGGAAAAGCCAGGGTCCTAACCACAGCCTACAAAGCTCTCAGAGAGCTCACCCTTGCCAGCTTGTGACTCATCTCCTGTCACTTCCCCTCATCACTTCTGCTCCCGCCAAACTACTCTTCCTGGACACTCAGACTCTCTCTGACCCAGCCCTTTGCCTTTGCCGTTCCCTCTGGCTGTAATGCTTTTCCCAACACAGCTTCCATAGGATGTGCTCCAGTCCTTTGCTCAGAAGGCACCCATCCATGTGCCTGGCCACTCTCTCTGCACCTTACACGATTTATTTTCCTTCATGTTACTCATGTCCACCTGACGTAGTATGTTGATTGTTTGTTTGCTTGGTGCTTGTCTCTCCAACTGCCAGGCCTTCTGAAGAGAGAGTCTTTGTTTATTTGCCGCTGTGATCCTAGTGCTTTGTGACTGGGCACAAAAATCAATGGACTGGGTGACTACCGCCAGGCTTGATCCAGCTTAATAAATAATCGTTGCGATTTTTTAAATGCAGAAACCAAAAGTTATTGGAAGTGGCACAGAGTTGGGCTGAGAACAAAATAATTTTGGCTGGGGGAGTTTTTTTTATTAATATTTAGGAGGATGCGGACACTGAAATTCACCATGCATCAGGCTTTCCAAATTGTACTTGGGCACACTTGCTGGCCTATAGGAAGCACTCAGTGGCTGGGGGTTAAGGAAGAAAGAGCGTGAGGAGAAAGAGCTAGAAAGGGAAGAACATCGGGGGAAGGAGAAGGGAAGGCCAGCAAAGGAGAAAGAAGGGGACAGAAGGCAGCCTGCTTCGTGATGGTGACCAAGATGAAAAGCCAGGGTGGGCCCACGAGAAGCCCACTGTCTGGACACCGGGGATGGGCCCCGTGGTAAAAGGCACAGCGTGACAAAACTACTTTTTTGCTGATCTGGTCGCCTGCACAGTCCTGAGTGCCTCCTTTCTTCATTTCTCCTTTATGCAGAGAAAGGATTTTCTCGGAACCCCTGAATGCCACGTTTCTAAGCCAGGGTGGCATCCAAGATCAGCAGCAAAACTCCTTAGACATGTGATCATATCCGGAGGCACTTTCTGTCCTCGGTGACACAGGGGTCGCTCAGCCTCGTGTCAATTCGTTTTCTCACTGGCTTGCAAAAGTCGAGATAAATTATTTTCTGAAGGGCTTTTTTGTCCCCCCTGCTGTTCTCAGCAAAGGAAAACAATAGCTTGCTAGGGACTCTAAGCCTCTGTCACCCCACAATAATAAACTACCACACTAAAGGTCTAGCAGAGGCAAACTCGCTCCGCGGGAAGCACATTTTGGCTTGCAATTCCAAATGTTTAAAAGAAAAATGGGCTGAGCCCATGTCATAGTGTCTATGACTAATGAAAACTCTGTCGGCTGCCACTCTTCACTGGTCTGAAGCAAGAGCCGGTGTTTAATGGGTAATTATGCTGCCAGGATCCTTCCTTACCCTAACCCGAGCATTCTCCTGTGGAATGTTCTTATCAGCATTAAAAGTCACCACATTCCATACGGATCTTTCTAGCACGGGGACTGTGAAGTGAAGCTACTATATAAGGTTATGTCCAGCTGCCAAAGGGCCACTTTCAGTGACAAAGTTTCATGTCTCAGACCATTGTCCTCCAACCCCCTCCCACCCCGCAACAAACCAAGAGCAAGAGGGAGAAACTTCGTGGATGACATCATTTGGAAGTTGGACCACAAAATGCAGCGATAGGCTGCTGTTGCTGACGTCTGACGATAATATGCATTCGACATCTGAAAGTATGTGCCCTTTTTTGGACTCTGGAAAGCCAACTGTTTGGGGTTGTCATTCACAAAGGTACATTTCACAGACTGCGCAATTCACAAATGCACATATTCACATTCATAGTATAGATGTGGGAGGGTTCCTTGATGATTGCTTTGTTTTCAGAAAATTGAAAGAGGAATGAGTTCTGATTTCTAGGTAATTTTCTAGTAACTAACTTTTCTGACTTGAACTCAAGGTTCACACTGTAGATGATGGCTGGAAGGAGGGCAGACAGACAGGCGGCATCCATGGTATTTGATGTAGGTTGTGGAGTAGAATACATCTACCTTCCATGGGATATGTTTTCAAACTTAACATTACTATGAATTTGCATATTCTGGATATGTACCAACTCCTTTGTTTATTCAACCAACACTGATCTGCCACATTCTCTGCTGACATGAAACATTTGGAAAGAAAGAAGAGGTAGGCAAAAGGACAGAAATGTCTTAAATAAATTATGGGCGACAATTAAGAACTGACAATAATACCTACAACAATCAATAATTTTGCATTCCAGAAAACATAGCCAGATGATGAGAAATCCAAATGCACTCCGAGTTATTAAATAAAATAAATCTCTCAAATAAAACGCAGAGGAAACGATTTTTTCTATAATATAACAGGGAGAAACTTGGCATGTCTAACTCCATAGTGCTTCCATTTCCTTTGCTGCTGTGGCCTACAGCTTAGAAACTTCTGCTTAGCCCTGCACGTAGGCATGCTGCAGCAACGATTTGCAAATCCTTCCTTTACCTAAAACCTCCATCACCCTCGGAGATAAGAGAGTACATACAAAAATGACTATGCTACGTTTAAGATTCATAGGAACAACGTGACCAGAGTCCTGTTCACACAGATCAACTGACCAAGGACAAAGAAGTTACACCACCTTCCTGAGATGTCCACAGACATCAGTCACCTTTAGACTCCAACCCCCTTCTGCTTCCCTCTTTTGCTAACACAAGAGAAGCTCAAATTCCATGCCTAGTCGAGATGGTTCTTTGGAGCAATCGTTTAATACCTCTATGGTTTGTTGGCTTTCCCAATAAAATCACTTTCCTTGCCCCAACATCTTTCCTCTTGACTTATTTATTGGCCTGTTGTGGGGCAAGCCAAATGAGTGGGCTTGGTTACAAAAGAAGAGAATAGAAAATAAAAATTGCCCTCTGTCATATTTAAAATTGTTAAAAATTTTTTTTTACTTCTAGGCAATACTAGAAGATATGGATTTAGATCAAAGTGTTTTTCCAACTCCTAAAAAGTAAAGAAAAATGGTTTCCTAAGTGTAGAGGAAAATGTCTTTGGTGGAACTCATTTTGTTTTCTTCCCATTTCCTTTCATTCTCAAAGTCAGAAAAAAGGTTACTTTAGTGTCATTTTCGCGAGCCTTCCCTCCTCATGCATAGCCATAAAACCAACCACTAAACACATCTTAGAGAGGAGGCAATTAGGAAAACTAGTTTGGAGATACATAAGAATTATCTTCTATCTCCACAAACTAAGTTTTCTTCAAGTTACCATTAGTGAAAGCAAAATATGATGAAAATCATTCCAAGAGTTTATGATTCATAGCACAGGATTGGGATCAACAGAGAAGCAAAGATGATCAGAGAAGTGTCTTAGGGAATTCTCCCCAAGTCATTGGTGAAATGGAAATTAGGTATATTGGAATCTAAGCCATTCATCTTGGGAGTCTCCAATACTACAGACCATGCCTTACGTGCATTCAAAACATATTCAATCATTCTGAATCTATTTAAATATGTCAAAATGAACTTCTACTCGGGGGTGGGGGGAAGCATATGCTTGGAAATGCCCAGATTCAGATAAGAACATGCAAAAGCCTAGATGAGTCAACCAAGATTTACTGTCCATCTACCTACTGGATACCCATCTCTTCTAGGTATGTAAGCTGCAAGGCCCCCAAAGTTTGATGGTCAACTAATGTAATCAGTGGTTTGGTATTAACTTCTATGTTTATAGCTATCAGTCTGGGGTAGGCATGCATTGGGTAAAGCTGTATGCCAAGGAATAGGAGATGTTTTTCTAAAGTGCCCATCGTATGCAAAGATATTTTTAAGGGGGTTATTAAACAATGGTAATATGATAAAGCAGAATGCAAAAATCAGATGAATTTTAAAATAAAAAGAATTCAGATAAATGTCAGGCATGAGGCAGAGTTTTGTGGGGTATGTGTTTGTTCTCTTTGGTCCAAGGGAGTCTTCGGAAGAAGGAGTAAGAAGTGTGTCTCTGGGTAACCTTTAAATGGATCTGGAATCCTCAGTGGGAATATATGCTCAATGCATAGAAATAGCTACACCACATAACAGTTTTTCTAGACTCTGGTCTCTAGACTTCATCAGAGCTCACCACCCTTCTTTTGGAGTCATGGTGCTGTGGACTGAATGTTTGTGTCCCTCAAAATTCCTATGTTGAGCCCCTAATCCCTAATGTTGAGCGTGATGGTATTTGGAGGTGGAATCTTTGGGACGTGGTTAGATCATGAGGGTAGAGCCCTTCTGATGGGGTTGATGCCTTTATACTAAGAGATAAGATAGGATTTTACTTTCTCATTCTCTTTCCCTGCCACGGGAGGACACAACAGGAAGACAGCCATCTGCAAACCCGGGAGAGGCTCTCACCAGAACCCGGCACACTGGCACCCTCCTCTCTGACTTCTAGTCTCTAGAATTGTGAGAAACAAATTCCTGTGGTCAAGGCTGCTCAGTCTGTGGTAATTCGTTATAGCAGCTGGAACTAAGACACTTGGGCTCCAACATTCTTCACCTCTTCTTCCCCATCTCATGCTTTGGCTTCAGAATTGGATTTGGAACTCTCCACCTTTGACCATCCTCCCTACTCTGTGAATATTGAAGGTAATTAGGCTCCCGTGTCCTGACATAACCAGGCCAGCCCCCCAGCCTCCCTGGGAATGGTGATAGGATAGCCCAGCACTGATTTAGGGAAGCACCATTTGGGCACTGCACTGGCAAATCTCCCAGAAGGGCCAGATGAGTCCTATATATGGCTCTTAGAGTCCCACTCAAATATCTCGATATAGTATGCTCAATTTGTTGTGTAATATGGACAAAAGCAAAACTTCTGTTACAAAAAATAGTGAGCATCTTTACCACGAAAAGGCAAGAATGTGTTTTCGTCGAATTTCCTTTGGTTCTCACCGAGTGCTGCTTTTAAATAGTCACTATCTTCAAATGCGCCCCTTAAGGTAGGAAGAGAACTAACATTTGCGGCATTTCTACCACACTGTGCTAAGAATTAAGCACCCGCTTTGCATCTCACATATTATAATAATATCACAAAGGGTTATTTTTAGCACCATCTCACAGATGAGTAAACCGAAGATCAAAAAAGATTCGAGTCCAGTTCTTTCTGGCTCCAAAGTCTGAATCCATGGTCTTTCTACACTACATTGCCTCTCAAAAGACATCATCCTTTTTTTTTTTTTACACGCCCAACACAAAGCCCAGCATGGGACTTGAACTCACTATCCTGAGACCAAGACCTTAGCCAAGATGAAGAGTCGGATGCTAACCGACTGAGTCACCCGGGCACCTCTCTAAAGACATCACTCTTAAGTTTGTTCTGGTTCCCAGGTAAGACTTAAAAGCTTAAAAAAGCAATCCTCTGCCTCTGCATCTCATATGATACAGAAACCCCCCTGCAGTGTCCAGACAGATTACTTAGCCTCCTTAACATTCCTTACGGTTGGAATACCTCTGTCAACAGAGAGCTCACTACCTTAAGAGACAATCCATTCCATCATCTGGCAGATCTGATCATTCTGATAAGTTGATTCCACTCAATGTTTGTGCAAACCCATTGAGGACTATGGGCTTAGGAACAAGATGAATAAGGGAATGTAATTTTTTGGTGATATTTATGGTTGAATGGAGGATTCTGAATTTTAAATGGATTTTTTTTAAATAAACTTATTCTTTAAATAGCTGAATACCATGTTCCTGAATTTTTGACAATCTTGGTATGTCTTCTCAGATCCCCCAAGACTAGGTTAGGTGTCTCTTTATGTGTTTCCATAGCATCATAGACCACCACCCATCACAGTTCATAGAGCACCAGGTGTAAATTGACATTTTAAAATCTGTCACTTGGGGTACTTGGCTGGCTCAGTCTGCGGGGCATGCAACTCTTGATCTCAGAGTCATGAGTTCAAATCCCATGTTGGACATACGGCTTACTTAAAAACAAAACAAAACAAAACAAGGGTGCCTGGATTGCTCAGTCAGTTAAGCGTCTGACTCTTGGTTTCGGCTCAGGTCATGAGCTCACAGGTTTGTGAGTTCGAGCCCCACGTCATGTTCTCTGATGGCAGTGAGGACCCTGCTTGGGATTCTCTCTCTCTCCCTTTCTCTCCTTGCCCCTCCCCCTACTCACGCTGTCTCTGTCTCTCTCAAAATAAATTAACAGACTTTAAAAAAACAAAACAAGACAACCTTTGCCTAGACTAGTCCAAGATTTCAAAAAATAATAAAATAAGGTTGAACTAAAATCTCTGTCACTCTTCCATTTTACTATAACCTTTCTTGAATGCAAAGAGCTGAGCTTGATTCTTTTTTGTCTAAGATCTAGCCCCATCTGGAAGATAGTAGAGACAAAAAAAATTTTGTTGGAGGAATTGAATATACATCTTCTCCTCACTACGTTAACAATTTCAATTTATTTGTGAAATCCGGTTTTGAGACCACCCCCACCCCCACCTTCTTTGGATTATCTCTAGCTTCTTGGTATCCCACTTAAATGATGGAGGCCATTCCTGAGAAAATCACTTTAACCATGACCTGATAAAGCACACTGTGTTATCTCCTGATCAGGACACCAACCTACCCTTCCAAGTTGATGGACTTTTGTTTAGTTGCCAGGCACTCAGCGAGGGATCCAGTGAGTTCATAGTACTGTGAATTATGAGCAAGGCGGATAGTGGTCAAGAATGCAGTAGTATGACATGATTGCATGCTCTTGGATGGGTCGGCTCCTTCGTGTGCCTTTCTGTTGTAGATGTTGAGGATGATCCTTTATTATGAGTAATCTTTATTATTTGAACCAGGAAGATGATAGAGTAATCCAAAGAGCCATGGACAATGAGTAATTACGGTTTTGATAACTGTTACAAAGTATGACTACTTCTTTGACCTCAGGGACTATTTCTGGTCATCTTTGTCCTCCAGCAGTGTGACATGCGAAGACATCCACGCGTTGGACATCTCACAACCTGTATTGCAACATCCTGGTTTGAACCATCATCATCTCTCCCTTGTGTTAATATGACAACTTCTTACTTGGTCTTGCTACTGCCATTCATTGGCCTCTGTGACAATCAATTTAATACATCAAATTGGCTGGGCCACAGTACCTGGACATCTGGTCAGACAGTATTCTAGATTTTATGTGAAGGTATTTTTTTGATGAGATAACATTGAAATCAGTAGACTTGGAGTATAGACGATGGCCCTCCATAATGTGAGTGGGCCTCATCTAATCAGTTGAAGGCCTTGTGAAAAAGACTGCCCTTCTCCAGAGAAGAGGGAATTCTGCCAGCAAACTGCTTTCACACTCAAACCGCAATTCCTTTCTACATCTCCAGCCTTCCATTCAACTCTAGATTTGGGACTTGCCAGCCTCCACAATTGCATGAACCAATTCCTTACAATAAATCTATTAAATGTGTATGAATAGCCTATGGATTCTGTTTCTCTGGAGACCCTTGACTAATACAGCCTTCAACAATCTACCTTAAACTCAGCCATCAAAACAATCTTTTAAAAGCTAAGTCAGGAGCTTTGCTCACAACCTTCCAGTAGATTCCCATTTTCCTCAGAGAAAAAGACATGCTTCCTACAAACGCCTCTATATGATTTGTCTACATTGTACTTCAATGGTCTAATCTATTACTATTTTATTTTTGATTTTTTTAACATTATTATTGACAGACACAGAGAGACAGAGCATGAGCAGGAGAGGGGCAGAGAGAAAGAGAGACACAGAATCCGAAGCAGGCTCCAGGCTCTGAGCTGTCAGCACAGAGCCCAACGCGGGGCTCGAACTCACAAACCGCGAGATCATGACCTGAGCTGAAGTTGGATGCTTAACCAACTAAACATCCAGGCGCCCCTAATCTGCTACTCTTACCCTGCCTACTCTGCTGCAGCCACGCTGGCCTCCTTGCTTTTCTCTGAGGTTCAGATTATTTGCACTTGCTAATCCCCTGCCTAGAACATTCTTTCCTCGAAATCTGTAGGCTCTCTCCCTCTCTCCTTACTTTCTCAGGGAATTCTTCCTTAATCACTATCGAAACCACACACACACACACACACACACACACACACACACACACTCCTCCTACTCTCCTTGTCTCCTTAAGTAGACTCATTTTTCTCTGTAGCACTTGTCACCCCCTAACACGTTCTATCATTTACTTCTTTCCTGCTGGCTCTCTCTTGTCACCGCTGTCATGGAGGCTGCAGAGGAAGGCAGGGATCTTTGTCCCCAGCTTCCCAGAGGCCTTCAGTAAATATTGAACAAACAAATGGATGAATGCTTCTTTGCCCTCTCTGAAAAAATTACTCTCTAAAGAATCTCCATTTTAGCAAAACAAAGCGAGATAACAAAGACCAAACTCAAACCTTTTCCAGGGTTCTGGTCTCAGTCCTCTGTCCTTAGCACTCTGTCCTGGCTTCCGGGGTAAGTTTGTCAAAACCCAGGATTTCAGCCATCACATTGATGACATCCATGGATGTCGTGATCTCTGAACAACCCTACACATCCCTCCCCAGTCCTTCATAAACATCTCAGACCCAGTGTTTCCAACAGTGAAGCCATTGTCATTCCCCTAAGTCTACCCACCTTGGATGTTGCCAGTAGATGACACCTCTGTCCCCTCAACGTGCTCAAGCTGGAAACTCAGGTTCCCTTAAACTTCTCCCCTCCTCCTCATCCCCAAAATACACATTTCATGAAGTTCCTTCAGTTTTACCCCCTAGATCACTCTCAAACCCATCTTTTCTCAGAAGCCCAGTTAAGACCCTCACTGGTTTCTGTATGTATTACCACCTAACCCCTTATTGGCCCTTCCTTCTTATCTTCTCCCTTCTTCCTCTTGTCTTAATCCTCCATGGCTGCCAAAGGCAGTCCTTCCAGAAGCAAATCAGATCTTGTCACACCCCAGCTTAAAAATCAGTCCCTTGGATCCCCAGCATTAAGAAAGAAAGTCTAGGGGTGCCTGGGTGGCTCAGTCAATTAAGTGTCTGACTCCAGCTCAGGTCATGATCTCATCATTTGCAGGTTTGAGCCCCGCATCAGGCTCTGTGCTGACAGCTCAGAGCCTGGAGCCTACTTCAGATCTTGTGTCTCCCTCTCACTCTCTGCTCCTCCCCTACTCATGCTCTGTTTCTCTCTCTCTCCTCTGTCTCTTAAAAATAAACATTAAAAGTTAAAAAAAAAAAAGAAGTAGAATCTAGAATCTTTTATGATCCAAGGCCATCCTACCTTTCACACCTGGTTTGCCACCACATCTCTCCTGATCCATACGTTCCTCATGCCAGACAGAATGCAGGTCCCAAGGCATCACCTCATCAGGGTTTCTTGCCATTATTCATGCTGACGCTTCTGCCTAGAACACACATCTCCCTTTTATTTACACAGCTAACCTGTACTTAAGACTTCACCTGTGTGACTCTCCCATCAGGATGATTTAGATACCCCGTCTCTGGGTATCATACATACACTATTGCTAGCACCTGGCATCCATTACCCTGAATTGAAGTTGATTTACTTACTTCTTCCGTCTTCCTAAACTTTGCATTTTTTTTAATGGCAAGGGATATATCTTTATGCATTTTTTACCTCTCATTCTTAGCTCAGTTCCTGGCATCGAGTAAGTGTTCAATAAATCTTATTTGAATTGATTATCTTGTCAGTTCCTAGCATAGCATAAAGCTAAATAAATCTTAATTAAATGCAATAAATGGACCATGACACTCAGGGCAGCTCAAGATTCACTGAGAGTGAGGGCACTTTCCCCCAGGAGCCTGGGAAAAGGATTCTACCATGGATGGAGTAAGGGCTCCTCCCGTATCTCCACTCGGGCCGTGTGTCAGAAACGGCAAGAGTGATTCAGAGCTATGATGGGGGTGGCCAGTGACAATGGGGGAGACGGAGAGAAAGGAAAGGTTTGGAGCAGGGCGTTGTGTCTGTGTGACAGAAATGACAGTTCCTAGTACCAGGAAGAATAGCAGAGATATTCCAAAGTGGGGGTAAGTGTGGGTAGAGAGAACAGGACCAGTGGCCTCAGAGAACTGGAATGTTTCCACAGAGAATGTCTGGTTGATGCCCAAAGTCCCTTTTGGACTAATGATAGGAATGAATAGACTAAGATTCTCTTGATTCTTTCTTGAGGGCTGAAGAGGCAAAGATTCCTTTTAAGGTGTACAGAAAGGTGCATGGATTAAGTGTCTACGTAGAAGGCACTTTTCAAAGGCAAATCCATTGAACTCACATCTTGTTCTACCAGAGGAAGAGGAGAAAAAAAGGAAAGAAGTAGAAAAGAAGAAAAGTAGAAAAGTATGCGTAAACGGGAGTGAAATGCTAATTGTCCAAGTGCAGGAGCGGGTTAAAAGTGTGTGATCAACTAAAAATGGGAATGTGATTCCTTTCTGTGAGTCACTGACCACATTCTTTAACACAGAAAGGTCAAGAACAGAGCTCTATGCCACATGACTGCCTTTTGGGGCCACACTAGATAATTAATTCACCTTGAGAGCAGTGTTCCCACATACCACCGTGCAGTCTGATTATGATAATCCAGGCTTAGCTGCAAGACGATTACAAGCAACCTTATCAAATGACCAGCTGACATCTGATTACAACTTTGTTTACGGCAGTGGATTAGAATGTCTGCAAAGGTGAATGGATAGCTATTTGGATAAGTCTCTGAACCTCTGTTTTACCCAGAAAAGCTAGGGAATTCTAGGAACTTTCGATATTTAGATTTGAAGGGTTTCACCGATGTTTTTTAAGTGTGTAAACCAGTTATGGATGGCATCAGTCAATTTAGCAAGTTAATTAAAAAAGAAATTGGGAGAGTTTAACCCAATCGTCCTTATTGTATGTATTTTGGTTCAAAGTACTCATGATTTCTCATTCCAAGGACAACCAGTAGAGGGAAAATAACAAGACTTTGGAGCCAGATTGATGCATTCTGTGTGGTAGTTTTTCTGCCTTCCAGTTATATGAACCCTGTGCAAATCACTTAACTTTGAGCCTCAGTTTCCTTATCTGTAAAATGTGTATTATACTAATTAATTGTGTTATTATGTGGGAGGCAATGGCTGGCTCAGTTGGTAGAGCATGAGAGTCTTGATCTCGGGGTTGTAAGTTTGAGCCCTCTGTAGGGTGTACAGATTACTTTGAAATTAAAAAAAAATCTTAAAAAATTAAAAAAATAAAAATTTTAAAATTGTGTTATTGTAAAGATTAAGTTAGATGTAAATTTTAAAGGAATCTTGATACATTGTGAATTTTTTTAATTAATCAATTGTAAAAAAATGTTAAACTATTGACATCTTGTTTTCATCATGTTTGGGTAGCTATACAATTCAGAATCCTCACTTCCCCCATTTTGAAGATCTGGATATTTTCCGATTTCAATTATCTGGCCATTCTATATTTTCTGTTTACTTATTCTGCATGTATTTATTGAGCACCTACTATATGCCAGGCAATAGCCTTGGCACTGAGGGTACAGCAGTGAATTAAAGAGATCACGTCCATGCTCTTGTGGAACTGATAATCGAGGAACAAAATGAGTTCAATTTTGGAACAAGTGCCAAAGACTACCTTTGATTTCATTACCCAGAAATAACATTTATCTGCAGTTAGAGATGAACGCGTATTTCTAACACCTGCACATTCTTGACGTCTTCCCTTCTATCGTGTTCATTTTCCTCTTGAGATTTTGTCTCCCTTTTCCAGTGTGAAGCTCATTCATCTTTATGGAGAGGACAGAAGCAAAATCAGAGCTGCACAGCTCTATCTTCCCTCTCTCCTATGGTAATATTTTGCTGGGTTCCTACAGAGTATCTGTCCTTTGTTCTCCTTCAAGCCCTAGACAGAGTTTTCAAAGCTCCTTTGGCTTCTTTTTTTTTTTTTAATATTTTTTTACATTTATTTATTTTTGAGAGACAGAGAGAGGCAGAGCACAAGTGGGGGAGAGGCAGAGAGAGAGGGAGACACAGAATCCAAAGAAGGCTCCAGGCTCTGAGCTGTCAGCACAGAGCCCAACGCGAGGCTCGAACCCACGAACTGTGAGATCATGACCTGAGCCGAAGTCGGACGCTTAACCGACTGAGCCACCCAGGTGCCGCATCAAAGCTCCTTTGGCTTCCAATCCACCTCATCCAAAGAAGAGTCCTGACACTTACTGGTTTGGCTCCTTTATGTTTGTCTTTTCTAGCAAGTCTTTAAAATCTGAATTTAAGAATAAATGTCTAAGCTCATCAGAGCCCTCCTGGCTGGCCATACTGGTCGAGGTAAGTGCCATTCTCTTTACTTGATTTAATTTTGTGCCTCCTCTCTCTTTCTCTCTCTCTCTCTCCCTCTGTCTCTCAATCTCTCTCTCTTTCTCATCATAAACCCTTTTAGATCTCTGGCTAAAGCACTGAGATTTTGTATTGGCCTTCTTAAAATCTGAGCTCATAATGATTCTTTAGACCTGTGCCAGCCAATGTTAGCCATATATGCAACACGAATTTTCCAGATCTCATATTTAAAAAAGAAAAACTGAAACAGGTAAAATTAATTCAATGGTATGTTTTATTTAACCTAATATATCCCAAACATTAGCATTTCAACCTGTAATTAATAAAAAAGATTATTAAACTTAAAAAAGTTTACAAAAAATAGTAATGAGGGGTGCCTGGGTCAATTGAGCATCTGGCTCTTGATTTCGGCTCAGGTCATGATCTCAGGGTCTTGGGACTGAGCCCTGTACAGGGCTCTGCTTTGAGCATGGAGGCTACTTAAGATTCTCTTTCTTTCCCTCTGCCCCTCTTCCCCACTCTCTCTTTCTCAAAAAAAAATATTAATGAGATATTTTATATTCCTTTTTTGCATGCTAAGTCCTCAAAACCAGGCATCTATTTTGTCCTTACAGCACATCTCAATTCAGACTAGCTCTATTTCAAGCATTCAATAGCCACATGTCCCTACTGGCTCCCATATTGCCCAGCAGAGCCGGAGACCCATCATGCTATGCATGCTTCCTTTGAATATTAAATTAATTCCTTTGCATCAGTGCATTTAGTTTGTAAAAAAGTTAGCAAAGGATAAAAGCCCCTTACGATCTGAAACTGAGCCAATCTGAAGTAGTTAGACAGTATTATCAGTTCAAATCTCATGATTTTTTGCTTCTTCTCTTTCTCATAATTTGCATATTAATGTACCTGACAATATCATTTGAAATAATTATCACCTTAGTAGGGGGTCACTAACCACTTCTGCCTCTCTCTGCTCTCCATTGTCTTTCATCTTCAGTGTCTTAGCTTATCATTAAGATTAAAAAAATAGTGGATTAATCTAGCCTTAAAGATACCAGGTAAACAAATTGGAAAATGTTTGATCTCATGAATAAGCAATACATGCAAAATAAAAGAACAATTGGGAACTATTTTACCTATTAAATTAATTATTTTATCTTTTTTTTAATGTTTATTTGTTTTTCAGAGAGAGAGAGAGGGAAAGCACGAGGGGGCAGGGGGGAAAGGACAGAGAATCGGAAGTAGTCTTCTCGCTGTCAGTGCAGAGCCAGACGTGGGGCTTGAACCCACGACCCATGAGACCTGAGCCAAAGTCTGAGGCTTAACCAACTGAGCCACCCCCACACCCCCGTAATTTATTTCTAAATGACAACACCTACTAAGGATAAGCCTTGTAAACTCTTTCTCACACACTATTGTTGATATTGTCATATCCTTTGAAGAAAGCCCTTTGACCATATGAGTCAGTGATGTTAAGAATATTCATTCCTGTATATCATCCTACAGGAAATTTGTTCTATATGAATTACCAGGGATATGGTTCATGAATTCACATGGAATGTTTACTCCAGAATTATTTATAAAAGCAAAAAGTGAAAACAACTTCATTGTTCCAATGGAAACGAGACAAGTAAATTACAGGACATTCATTGGGCAGTATATTAAAGATGTAGTGAAATTATGATTATGAAAACGTTTCAGCAATAAAAATATAAGAATGGCATGTTAAGTGAAAAGCACAGAGTGAAATTTTATATACATAGAAAAATCTATGAAAATCATATGCAAGTCAAAGAAAATAATATTCAAAATCAAAAACAATGGGGGCAACCGGGCTGGCTCAGTATGTGAAGAATGTGACTCCTGGTCTCCGGGTGGTGAGTTCAAGCCCCATACTGGATGTAGGAATTACTTAAAAATAAAATCTTTAAAAAAAGATGAAAACACTGGTCTATTTGGGTAACAGGATATAGATGATCTTTTCTATTGCTCCATGCTCCATGTATGGGTACATTTAAAAGTTAATACAGTGTTCAGGAGCTGCAGAAGCATTCAGTTTCCAGTGGCCCAAGAAAGGACCTGAATTGTGTTCCTAATAGCTGTGTGGCCTGGGCACCCATTTATAGTGCTTCTTGGCCCCAATTTTCTTCTCTGCAAAATGAAGAACAGAACTAAGTGACATTGTGAATTTTCCAAGTCCAAAATTCTATGATTTTACAAAAGCATGGGCCAAATGAGGGGGAGGGTCAACTTGGGTTCCTGTTTTATTGTTTTCTCTGGTATTGGTCAACAGTGGAAGATATTGCAACAAATTCATGCCTTTGAAATAACAGACCTCCTAACTGTGTGTGTTTCCTCCACAGCTTGCATACATCTGCTTGCGTCTTACTTTCCTCTCATAGGAACAGTGAGCTGAGAACCACACTTGAGAACATTTCTTGGGAGTGTTTAAAGACTGCTACTGGTGTTATTAACCCATCTAGTGGTTTCTATAATTACATGTTTCCGTGCTATATTTTTCTGATTTGGTTATCACAGCGCTGACATTGTCAAGACAATATGTAGAAGTTCTGTGTATAAAACAGTAAAAAATACTGGGCATCATGAGTTTTAAATACTAAAAATAGGGGCCACATTTTTTTTTTAAATTTTTGTTTTAATGTTTATTTATTTTTGAGAGAGAGACAGAGTGCAAGTGGGGGAGGGGCAGAGAGGGAGACACCGAATCTGAAACAGGCTCCAGGCTCTGAGCTGGCAGCACAGAGCCTGACGCAGGGCTGGAACCCACGAACTCTGAGATCATGACCTGAGCCAAAGTCAGAAGCTTAACCAACTGAGCCACGCAGGTGCCCCAGGGGCCACATTTTAATACCAATTCATAAAACCTTTATTCTGTTGAATTGTAATACAAATTTGGTTTTTCATGCATGACTTAATTTATTCAAGGCATGTTTACAATCCAACCACTTTCAAATGTCAGGCACTATCATGGGCGTCCTGACCAAAGAATAAAATAGGAATGTTACCTCAAGGAGTTTACCATTTGAGGAAGGGTGTAGAAAGACACTAAATAAGGCAACAAACAGATAAAGAAATAAGAAAAAACTATGATAAGTATGAATAGAAGGTATCGGGTGGACAAAAACACTACTAAAAAACACTCTACTTTTTTAAAAAAAGTTTTTACTTAAATTCTAGTTAGTTAACATAGAGTGGGATATTACTTTCAAGTGTACAATATAGTGATTTGATACTTCCATACAAGGCTTGGTGTTCATCATGACAAGTGCCCTCCTTACTCTCTGTCACCTATTTCATCCACCCCCCACCCCTCCTCTCTGGTAACCATCAATTTGTTTTCTATAGCTAAGAATCTCTTTCTTGGTTTGCTCCCTCCCCCTCATTTCCCCCCTTTGCTCATTTGTTTTGCTTCTTAATTCCACATAGGAGTAAAGTGATATGGTATTTGTCTTTCTCTGACTTATTTGGATTGGGATAATACTCTCTAGTCCATCCATGTCATTGCAAATGGCAAGATTTCATTCTTGTTTATGGCTGAGTAATATTCCATTTTACATATATAGTTATATATTGTATATGTGTATGTGTATATATGGTATATATGCCATACACCACATCTTCTTAATCCATGCATCAGACATCTTGGCTGCTTCCACATCTTGGCTATTGTATATAATGTTGTAATGAACATAGGGATACTTATTACATCTTTCCAAGTTAGTGTTTTCATATGCCTTGGGTAAATGTACAGTAGTTTAATCACTGGATCATAGGATAGTTCTATTTTTAACTTTTTGAAGAACCTCCATACTGTTTTCCAGAGTGGCTGCACCCAGTGTACCTTTAGTGCAAGAAGGTTCCTTTTTTTCCACGTCCTCACCCACACCTGCTATTTCTTGTGTTGTTGATTTTAGCCATTCTGACAGGTGTGAGGTGATATCTCATTGTAGTTTTGATTTGTATTTCCCTGATGAGCAGTGATGATGAGCATCTTTTCATATGTGTGTTGGCCATCTGTATGTCTTCTTTGGAAAAATGTCTATTCGTGTCTTCTGCCGATTTTTAATTGGAATCTTTGTTTTTTGGGGTATTCAGTTGTATAAGTTCTTAATATATTTTGGATACTAATCCTTTAATGGATATGTCATTTGCAAAGATGACTCGAGTGTGGGAGAGGGGTTGGGGGGGGGAGAGAGAGAGAGAGAGAGAGAGAGAGAGAGAATCTCAAGCAGGTTCCACACTCAGAGTGGAGCCCAGCTCAGGGCCTGATTTCACGACCTGATCCAAAATTAAGACCTAAGCCAAAAATCAAGAGCCAGACACTCAACTGACTGAGCCACCCATGTACCCCTCTCTTAACAAATGTTTAAGTGTACAATACCTTACTATGGACTATAGGTACAATGTTGTATAGAGATCTTTAGAATTTATTCATCTTGCTTAACTGAAGTTTTATGATCATTTACTATGATTGGCTTATTCCCCTCTCCCTCCAGCCCATGAAAACCACCATTTCCACTCTTTGGTTCTATGAATCTATTTTAGATACCTCACATAATAGTGGAAGGAGTCATACAGCATTTGTGTTTTTGTAACTGCCTTATGTCACTTAGCATAATGCCTTCAAGATTCAACCATGTTGTCACATATTGCAAAATGTCCTTCTCTTTTTAAGTCTTTTTAGAATTCTCTTGCACATATATACCACAATTTCATTATCCATTCACCTGTTGGGGGACTTTTACATTGTTTCTACATCTAGGGTATCATTAATAGTGCTGCAATGAGCACAGAATTGCTAATATCTTTTCCAGATGCTGATTACATGGTACATCATCAAACATTTTGTTTTTACTAGTCATCATTGGTGGGGGGTGATATAGTAGTCTTTATTGGCATTCCACCTATGCATGAGGTAGAACTTTTATCATAGGTGAAAAACTCATTTGTATTTCTCTCCCATTTCTTCACGTTTTTTGCCTTTTTTCCCCACTCAGTTACTGGCTTTTTCTAATTAATATATAGGCATTTTCTCCATTTATTGTTTATAATTTATTTGCATGCTGTATTTTTTATTAACATTTTTTATTTTTGTCATCAAATTCATTGGTCTTGTATAGTTGCTGGATTTTGATTATGTTTAGAAAAGGCTTTTTCACTCCCTTATTATTAAACAATTTTTTCTAGTATTTTTGTGGTTTGTTGAAATTTGTAAAAATATGTAATCAATCTGGAATTTATTTTGGTGAAAAGAGTAAGGCAGAGATTCAAATTAGTTTTTCTTCCAGATGGACCACCAAATTGCCCCTTTAATTTCTCCCAAACTGTTGGAAGCCATTTTCTGAACTCACTGAGAAAACCTCCTTGTGAGGTAAGGTGGGTTTGCAAGGTGGGGGCCTCCCGCCGTCAGATGGCAACCGATGTCTACCCCCCACTCAGTAATTTTTGCTTGAGCACCGACCCCCAAGGTGCCTTGTTGACTGGTATCAGGAGTGACTTACCTCTTATCATAAAAATATGTTAATTGTACCTTGTGAAGGAACTTATTATAGAAATTCCTTCTTTTGTGTTTATGGGAGCAAATATTACATTTCCTGAGAAACCTGTTTTTCTTCCCCTCAAGAAAACAGGCTATTGACCCCTGCTCACAAAGAACTAACTTTTGCCTTTGCTATGCTAAAAACATTGCCTTGTATTTGAATGCTAAAGATATCTTCCTTCCCCATAGGATAAGCATCTAAGTCACCTACATCAATCACTATTGATAATGATTATGCATGAGTATTCTACCAATCTATGTTCTGGGAAATTTTTACATACCAAAGAATATGTCATCAGAAATCATTCTTCTGTGCTGGCCCCATACATTTTTTCCATAAATAAAGCTGACTCTCCGGTCAGTGCAGAGATGCCTGCCTGGTGATCAGAAAGAAACTCAAGGCTCTCTCATTCCCTTTCACCGACACCATCCATCCTTCAGGGAGCCTTAGACCTGCTGAAGCAGGACTCCAGCACCAAAAAAGCCATCATTTCTCTAAGATATAAAACTCAAATATTAGTATATAGTAAAAGTATATTCAATATATATTTTGGTCTGTTTTTATGCTCCATAGTCTTGCTCATTTATAGGCATATATATATATATATATATATATATATATATAATTTGCCATTAATAAAATATTTTAATTATTCTTAATAATATTTGGCAGGGATAGGCACCTCTCATTTATTCTTTCTTCAGAATTTACTTGGTTATTTTGCTTACTTTTCCACTAAACTTAAAATTAATTCATATAATTCCAAAAGTAATTTCTGCTGGTGTTTTTATTGAGATCACATCAAACTTATGATTAAATTTTGAGGAAATTGAAGTTACAATATTGAATCATTCTACCCATGAATAGATTATATCTTTCCATTTGGACATATATTATTTTTAATTACTCAGTAGTATTTGAAAGATTTCTTTATATAGATCTACTACATTTCTTATAATATTTATTTCTTGCAATTTTATAACTATTACAGTGATTTTTCTGATAGATTTTCTGATTTCTTGTATCAGTAATTGATTTTAATATTCACTTCATAGCTTATTTAAATTCATTTATTGTTTTTAGGGTTTCCAGATATAGAAATCATAGAATCTATCAATATCAATATGCTTGCTTCATCTTCTCCTAATTTTCACTTCCTTTTTCTGCCTAAACACTCTTGCTCTTCAAAATAGTGTTAAACAATGGTGGTGATTCTGGACACTCATATGTTTGTTACAAATGTACCCATTTAGGGGCACCTGGTTGCCTGAGTCCATAGAGCAGGTGGCTCTTGATATCGAGGTTGTAAATTCAAGCCCCACCTTGGGTGTAGAGATTACTTAGCCAATACCGTTATAGAATCTAGGAAAATGACCCAATGAATTTTCATGTTGGTACACTGGTAAAATTTGGAGCTATCCTTGTACAAACCCCACTTGGCTGTGGTTTGTATTCTTTAAAGATGGACCTTGACCTTATTAACTAGTATTTTATTTACGACTTTTTAAAGTTCATTCATTTTTGAAAGAGAGACAGAGAGAGAGAGAGAGAGAGCACGAGTGGGAGAGGGGTAGAGAGAGGGGGGCAGAGGATCCGAAGTAGGTTATGCACGGACAGCAGAGAGTCCAATATGGGGCTCAAAACCACGAACTGTGAGATCATGACCTGAGCCAAAGTTGGACACTTAACCGACTGAGCCACCCAGATGCCCCTTATTTATGACTTTCATATTGCTATTCATAAGATATATCTGGTATCAATGACAGGCTAGTGTCAAAAAATTTAAAAAAAAAAAAGTTTTTCCTCAATGCTATGGAATAGTTTAATAATGTGAAAATATATGTCCTCCAAATTTTGGTAGAATTTAACCCTGAAACTAACTGGGCTTGAAACAATTTTGTTGGCAAGCTAACTCTTTAACAACTTCCAAAGTTTTTCAACCTATGGCAATTGGCCTGTCTTCATTTTCTTACATTTCTAGGCTCAGTTTTGGTGGTTTTGTTAATTATACAAAATAATCAATTTATCCAGACTTTCAAATTTATTTTCACAGAAACAAATTAATCTTTTCTGTTTCAACTTCTTTACTATTTGTGCCTATTCCCACTATCTTTTTTTTTTTTTTTTGCATGTGTTTCCTTCTTTTAAGATTAGTTAGGGATTTTTTTTCTTTCAAAAAGCTAGTTTTTAATTCATTTTTTCCATGACATTGCTGTTTTCTAATTCATGGATTTCTACTTTCATCTTTATAACTTCTCTCTATTGTTTTCTGCTGGTTTGTAATATTTTTCTAATTTCTTGAGATTAAGTAGAATCGTCGTGTGCTTAATAGATGTATCATTACCACTTAAGTTTGGAGAACTTTAATATTTTCTGTTAAGTGCTAGTGACATATGCTCTCACCTTTTAACTGAAAATGTCTTAAACTTTATTTTTGAAGTATAATTTTTCTGGATACAGAATTCTAGGTTGAAAATTTTCTTCTTTCAACTTTTTAATGATGCCAGTTCTTGGGACACCTGGGTGGCTGAGTTGGTTAAGTGGCCAGCTTCGGCTCAGGTCATGATATCATGGCTCGCAAGTTTAAGCCCCACATCAGGCCCTGTGCCGACAGCTCAGAGCCTGAAGCTTGCATCGGATCCTGTGTCTCTCTCTGCCCCTACCCTACTCTCTCTCTCTCTCTCTGTCTTTCAAAAAAAATGAATAAGCATTAAAAATATTTTAAAAATATGTAAAGATGCCAGTTCTTGGTAGGCTGTCTAATCCTGTTTTTAATGAGAAATTAATAGTCATTCATACCTTTGGAAATTTTTCAGCCATTATAATATTTCCAATTTTTTTTCTCTACCTCAAACTCTCTCTCTGCTCTTCTGTGGCTCTAGTTATACATATGTTTTCTGTATACGTATATGTATATGTACATATACATACAAATGTATCAAGCATGATACATCTCATGGGTCACTTCATTTTTAAACCTTTTTCTGTGTTCAAATTTAGATTTTTGGTTCCCCTCCATCAAACTTATTTTAATTCCAGTTAGTTAACATACAGTGTAATATTTGTTTCAGGTATACAGTATAGTGATTCAATACTTCCATACAACACCTGGTGTTCATCATGATCTCTATCACCTAGTTAACCCATAACCCCAAATGTTTACCCTCTGGTAACCAACAATTTGTTCTATATAGTTATGAGTCTGTTTCTTGGTTTGTCTCTCTCTCTTTTCCTTTTTTCTCCCTTTGCTCATTTGTTCTGTTTCTTAAATTCCACATATGAGTGAAATCATGTAGTACTTGTGTTTCTCTGACTGACTTATTTCACTTAGCATTATACTCTTTAGCTCCAACTATGTTACTGCAAAGGGCAAGATTTCATTCTTTTTTATGACTGAGTAATATTCCATCATACATATACATATCACATCTTCTTTATCCATTCATTGATTGATGAATGCTTGGGCTGCTTCAATATCTTGGCTATTGTAAATAATGCTGCTGTAAACATAGGGGTTCCCGTATCCCTTTGAATCAGTATTTTTGTATTCTTTGGGTAAATACCCAGTAATGTAATTGCTGGATCATAGGATAGTTCTATTTTTACCTTTTTGAAGAACCGTCATACCGTTTTCTAGACTAGTTGCATCCTATAGAGCAAGAGGGTTCCTTTTTTTCCACATCCTCACCAACACTTGTTGTTTCTTGTGTTGTTGATTTTAGCCATTCTGACAGGTGTGAGGTGACATTACATTGTACTTTTGATTTGTGTTTCCCTGATGATCAGTGAGGGTGAGCACATTTTCATGTGTGTGTTAGCCATCTGGATGTCTTCCTTGGAAAAATGTCTGTTCATGTCTTCTGCCCATTTTTTTATTGGATTATTTGTTTTCTGGGTGTTGAGTTGTATAAGGTCTTTATACATTTTTAGATACTAACTTTTTATCAGATACATCATTTGCAAATATCTTCTCCCATTCTGTAGATTGCTTTTTAGTTTTGTTAATTGTTTCCTTGGTTGTGCAGAAACTTTTTATTTTGATGTACTCCCAATAGTTTATCTTTGCTTTTGTTTTTCTTGCCTCAGGGGAATTTGTTTCATTTCTATACACCAATAATGAAGCAGAAGAAAGAGAAATGAAGAAAACAATCCCATTAACAATTCCACCAAATATAATAAGACACATAGGAATAAACCGAACCAAAGAGATGAAAGACCTCTACTTTGACAACTCTAAAATACTGATGAAAGAAACTGAAGATAACACAAGAACATTCCATGCTCATAGATTGGAAGAATAAATATTGTTAAAATGTTTATACTACCCAAAGCAATCTACACATTCAATGCAATCCCTATCAAAATGCCAATTGCATTTTTTCACAGAAGGAGAACAAACAATTCTAAAATTAGTATGGAACCACAAAAGACCCCAAATAGTGAAAACAATCTTGAAAAAGAAAAGCAAAACTGGAGGTATCACACCTCTGGGCTTTATATTATATTACAAAACTATAGTGATCAAAACAGAATGGTACTGGCACAAAAATTGACACATAGACCAATAGAACAGAATAGAAAACCCAGAAATGGACCCACAACTGTAAGGTCAATTAATGTTCGACAAAGCAGGAAAGAATATCCAATGGGAAAAAGACAATCTCTTCAGCAAATGGGGGTGGGAAAACTAGAGAGCAACATGCAAAAGAATGAAAGTGGGCCACTCTCTTACAGCATACACAAAAATAAAGTAAAAATGGATTAAAGACCTAAATGTGAAACCTGAAACCATAAAAATCCTAGAAAAGAGCATAGGCAGTAGCTTCTCTGACATCAGCAGTAGCAACCTTGTTAGTTGTACTTTTAAGGTGTAGTTTTTCTGACATGTCGACAGAATGCATGGAATAGCCAGTGAAATGACACCACTCTGGTAGGAACTCTGGTACTCCCTGTACTGGGAAGCCTCTAGTACCCCAGTACAACTCAGGCCCCTCCAGAACTCTTCTCTGCAGGTAACACGGAGTTTCACTCCAAGCATGCACAGGTTAGTGTTTGGTGAAAGAGGCAAAGGAGCCTATATGCAGGTTTCTAGAACCGCTTCTCTGTGCGGCTTTTTCCTCTCTGGGTACCTTCTCCACAAATTACAGCTGTCTTAGAAGCCCTTGATCTCTTGCCATCTGTCTCCTCCACCAAGCAAAACCACTGCTCTCAATCTGGGTTAACTTCCTGGTCCTATAGTTTGTAAAGTGCCCCAGGCAGAAGGCTGAAGTGAATAGAGGATGTATCTACAGTCATGTAGATACATGTTTTCCTTCTTTTAAGAACAGCAGACCTACCTGGTATATTGTTTGATATCTGAAAACAGCTTCTTCATATCTTTTGTCCATTAGGTAGTTAAATCCAATAGCTGTTACTTGGTTGTGTCTATAACCAAAAGTTCCATGTTTGTTTAAGAATATTTATGTATTTGGGGCGCCTGGGTGGCTCAGTCGGTTGAGCGTCTGACTTCAGCTTAGGTCATGATCTTGTAGTTGATGAGTTCGAGCCCCACGTCAGGCTCTGTGCTGACAGCTGGGAGCTTGGAACCTGCTTCAGATTCTGTGTCTTTCTCTCTCTCTCTCTCTCTCTCTCTCTTTCTGCCCCTCTCCCACTCATGCTCTGTCTCTCTCTGTCTCAAAAATAAATAAACATTAAAAAAATAATGTTTATATATTTATTTTGGGAGGGGAGGGGCAGAGAGAGAGAGAGAGAGAGAGAGAGGGAGAGGGAGAATCCCAAGCAGGCTACTCGCTGTCAATGCAGAGACTGACATGGGGCTCGATCTCACAGACGGTGAGATCACGACCTGAGCCCAAATCAAGAGTTGGATGCTTAACTGACTGAGCCACCAGGCACCCCAAAACTTCCTTCTTTTTTAACACCAAAATGTTTATCTCAGAAATTTTACTTTAAATGTATATATGTACATGTGTGTGTATTTACTTATTTATACACACCTTAAACTAGTCCGAAGTTTTATAAAAACATTTTGAAGACCTCAACTGGTTTTCCTTTTCAAACAAATAATGCTTTCTCCTAGGAAGATTTTTTAATGTCACCATAAAACGATAATACACATCACTTTCCCGCTGAAGTTTTTACTGTTCTGGGACAATTAAATAATCACTTACAAAAGTCTGATTTTTTTTAGGTGAAGTTTAAACTTATGAATCTGAATTGTTTTGTTTTGTTTTCTAGTCTAACTGCTCCATAGAAACAGAAAATGCATGCTAAAAAAATTCCCTCTGCGAAGGCAGATTGATGCACAAAAGGGCTGCAGTTCTCATTTAAGAGGCTATTAAAAAGGAAAACGAAAGAAACCATCAATAGCCCCATTGATCTAATCATAATGAAATTAAAATGTAAATATAGTCTGCCAGAATGGGATTAGTTGCGAATGCCACATTAACAGATGGCAATGACTACAGATCAAAATACACTTTGTGTGCAGTTCTGGAATGTGTTTGAGTCTGTAGTTAGTGTGACGGATAGGGACATTTTTTTAAACGTTGGTGCCAGATGTTATTATAGGGATTCATATCTAAACATTTTGCAGCTAACATCCTAGAAAATCCCAGATCAGCCCCCAAAGCGGAGACAAGTCTATCATAGTCTCAATACAAAGGCTTTGCGAGATCCCAAATTAGGATCTTGGCTGAAAATACTTTGCCTATCGTCTCCTGAAGCCAAAAAAGAAAGGCAATCCATGTCATCTCAACTGTCTGCAAGAACAAATGACCTGATAGAATTCTAACCATCCCCATTTACGTTCTGACAAAGAACTCACCCTACCCCCAAAGACTAGGTATCTCTGTTTTTATTTTTATCTATTTTATTTATCATCTATCCGTCAATGTGTTCATATCAATAACGTGATTTAGTCTAGCATTTCTGCTGCTGTAATTTGTTAAAGTCATTTGAGTGAATAACCTGAAATTCCTTATCATTTATTTTTGTTAGTGATTTATATTTCAAACTTTTTTCATTCACATGGAAAAATATAAGCATAGATTCCACCCTTTTTTTTTGTATCTCTAATCTCAAGGGGCAGGACAAAATTATTAAGATATAGTTAATTTTGATTCCTATCCATATATAGGAAATGTGTACTGTAATATCATTTTGAGTAGTGGTGGCTAGACAGGGTCCAAAAATGAGTTGAAATCTCTGTCCAATGATTAAATGATCATATCTTGTAAATGTGAAGCATGATGAAAGGTGGCAAAAAAGATTAGGAATCAGGAAATCTGAATTCTAATTCAACCTGGACAAGATTAAATTAAGTGATTAAATCTTAGTTATCTCCATTCTCTTTTTCATCTGAAACGAAGGGCTTTTATCAGAAAGATCACTGCAGAACACATCTCCAAGAACTTCATTATAGAGCTTGCAACCCAGATGTTTGCACAGAATATTTAATAAACACAAGAGGGTGCTGAAGCCAGGGTTTGCGCCCCGGAAGAGCCATACCCTTTAAATATGCCTTTCCTTCTCTCTCTTTCCCTCATTCTCTCTTTTTCTCAATTTGCTTTCTGAGCACGTAATGTATCTGATCGCTCCTGCAGAGCGCATTAAGATGAGTACAAACCATGGCTTTGCTTTACCATTATTTATGAATCCACTAATTCTCAAGCTTTTCTGCTTTCCAAAAATGATCACACCTAGACTTGGGAGGCTCCTAACATTTCTTTTGTTTTCCTTTGGCTTAAACTTGCCTGGAATTTTTAAAAAACCATTTCTCTTAGCTGTTCTTATTGAAAGCACATTTTCTTTTTAATACATGAATCCTCCCTATTTGAATGTCTGGGGACAGTGTCCCCTGTGGATAATATTATACTGCAGTTTGGCCTCTGGCTTGGTTCTCGTATCTCCACGTTCAAAGAATCAGATGATCTATGCTAAGATGCACATCCTTTCCTGAGTTACTCCGGAGGGCCTCCATTTGAGCTGATATCACATCTCTGCAGGAAGCACTCACACAGTGTCATGCTCATTAGTAATGGCAAAGAGTTTCTAATGTTAGTAATGACATCTTTGCGTACAGTACTGTTTTATTAGATGATTCTTTTTTTAATGTTTTTTTTAATTATTTATTTTTGAGAGAGAGAGAGAGACAGCATGAGCAGGGGAGGGTCAGAGAGAGAGGGAGACACAGAATCCCAAGACAGGCTCCAGGCTCTGAGCTGTCAGCACAGAGCCTGACATGGGGCTCGAACCCACAAACTGGGAGATCATGACCGGACTTTTAACCGATTGAGCCACCCAGGCGCCCTTTATTAGATGATTCTAATACATGTCTTCACTGACTCTTCCTCACCAAGCTCTTTTGAAAGGGGCATGGCAGGCATTCCTGTTTAAGAAGAAAGAAGAGGAAGATCAGAGATAGCGAGTCACAAAGTCTCCAAGTCATGGAGTTGAGGGGAGAACCCGTCTTCTCCAGCCCCTGGTTCAGGTCGCAGTCCAGGGGGCATCTTGCCTCTCTGAAGAAATAGCCATTTCCTTCAGCCCTGAATTAAAGTGAAAATTCCATTTGACATCTCCAGGAAAATACCTTGTTTCATATGAATTCACACGCAATCAGAACTCTTGCTTCTAGTTGGGAGAACAATGGATCTCAGAGCTGCCAATGATCTGCTCGCCTTATGATCGGGACACTGATTGCGCTTTCTTTTTACTTCACATCCCTGAGGTGTGGCATGAGGAAGCAATTTCAGAGAGTGATTCTTTATTTACTTTTTTTTTTTTTGGCTTCTTTTTTTTTTATTTAAATAAAAGGGAAATTTCAAAGAATGGGGGGGAAATGGTATTGGTATCACATGTGATTTGTTTTCCCTTTGACTTCTCTACAAGTTGAGTTCCTAAAAACAGATTTCCAAATTTCCAAATATCTGCTCTAATTCGTATTTTAAATTGTTTTCCTCTTTTGCATGGTGTCCAATTGTTAATACGGGAAGTGCTTGAGTTCGGGGCCCCATGTATGGGCTAATTCCCAAATCTTAGGAGTTGTGAATAAACTACAGAATGATTGGATTATTATTCTGGGGATAATAATGTGGGGATCATTATCTGAGGAATCAAGTTTTGGGCAAAGAGTTGTAAGGTATTCCATCATTTCTGTATCTTGGTTTTTAATCTCGATCATAATCTCAGTCTCTTGGCAGGTAAAAAAGTAGCTTTTCTTGGCTGCATTGCAAAATACATTATCGTTATCCAAAGAGAAGAAAAGGATTTTAAGGTGAGTCATCAAGATGTTAGCTCCCATGTTTTATGTCATGAGAAGAACCAAATCCGCACTTGGACAAATATAAGCTCTTACCTTAACATGCTTGGGTTAGCGCAATAGCATCCAAAATAATATTCACATTTTCACATATTGACTTTAGTGAGGGAGTGCTTTGGCATCGAGGTATATTTCTGTTGGCTCAAGAATCTTCTGGAAGTCCCCAAATACTTTCTTTTGCATTACCTCAGTTCTTTTCTGCAATAACAGATTGGAGACAGCTCACAAGCCAAGCTAAACAAATGTACACTCGGAATCACAAAGTAGTTTGTACATTTGGAGTACCGACTTGTACCCTGACATACCTTTGTTGGCCAGTGAATCTCACCAAACTGCCGCCATTGCTTTATACTGATGTGTAGTCTAATGGAGTCATGTGTTGTTTGTGCCTGTATGTGATATAGCCTTTATTTGGGATTAAATGGCATTTATAAGAAGGAGAGAAGAAGAAGGAGGAGAAGGAGAAGAAGCAAACAAAGAAGAAGAAGAAGGAGGAGGAGGAGGAGGAGGAAGAGGAAGAGAGGGAGGAGGAAGAAGAGAAAAAGAAGAAACTCTGTTGCAAATGAAAACAAAGATATGTTCATGTATTTGATTATTAATCTCTTATGTAAATTTCCGACATCATGGAGGAAGATCTGAGGTAATTGAGAAGGAAAAGAATGTGTGAGCGCTTCCAATAGACTTAAGCCCAGAGTGCGGCCTAGCACTATTTCATATTAGGAAATGGAAATTGTCATGGATGGAAATTATATGGCGTTTATGAAAGTACAGGAAACACTGAAGAGCTTTCTCATGTTTTCATACCAAAACATCTATTTATAATTACTTGTTATGAAATTTAGAAAACCATAGTAATTCTGAAGAAGCTGACAATTAGAGCAAATCTGTAGGTGATTATTAAATACCTAGCATAAACAGATACATTTTCCCTCTAAAAATATTGAGGGCTTATAATTATAGTTTACAAGAATAAAAGACTTTTTCTTCTTAGTAGATGACAATTCAAGTCTGCGAATCACTGCAAGTATATATGCCAAGAGAATAACTGAATTTATTTTAATTTTAAACACATATGTTCAGCTTATCCAATGACAGCCTGGCATCTGGAAGAGAATGTTGTTGATAAAGAACACAGGAGATAAATATGCATTGAAATGGGCTCAACTTTTCTGGGACCTTGGGCAAATATTTATCCATTTTAACTCTCAGTTTCCTTAACTGAAAAAGTGTGCAGACCCCATGGTGCTTAAAAAAAAAGAAAAATGAAATGAAAAAAAGTGACCATGTAAAGTACATAACAAAATGCCTTGCACACAGTAAGTGTTCATTTTAATATTGATTGCTTATTATTTCAAAAATGCTGTTCAATATCTTCAAGGTATATTGGTGTTGATATAAAACTTATTGAAATTCTACATATTAAATTTCATAGAAATTTCCAGTCTTTTTAAAGAAAATTCATGTGATATCTTTTGAACTTTCTTTTTTTAAATTTTATTTTTAAATGTTTTTAAACTTTTTTTTTAAACATTTATTTATGAGAGACAGAGAGAGGCAGCACAAGCAGGGGAGGGGCAAAGACAGAGGAAGACACAGAATCTGAAGCAGGTTCTAGGCTCTGAGCTGTCAGCGCAGAGAGCCTGACATGGGACTTGAACCCACAAACTGTGAGATCATGACCTGAGCAGAAGTCAGATGCTTAACTGACTGAGCCCCCCAAGCGCCCCTTATTGAGCTTTCTATTTTGCTTTCCAATCTTGATTTTTTATTCTATTACATGACTTTTACAAAAATATATTTTCCTTGGAAGTACTAAAATATTACTTATATATGACCACTGTTCTGAGAAAAGGCTGACATCCTTTGTAAATTTCTATTTATCTTTCGGTTTTGTTCACTTGTGTTGCAAGAATACATTTCCTCTTTCTAAAGCATTAAAACATTGCTTGTTAGCAACTCTGTTAGGGGAAGCACTCATTCATGACCATGGTGGGACAACAGTAACAGTAACATCAAAAGCAGCACTAAAAGCAATCCTGACCTGGCTGTCCCCTCCTTTCCAAACTTACTCCTCCAGAGGATGTGAAGGAAAAATGTGTTACCTACATGGTGGGGAGAGCATTGGGCCACATTTTTAAGTCGAGTGGAGCCCATCTATTAAATGTTATGAGATTAAGGAACCAGTCTTTTCACTCCCTTCTCTGGCTCTGACCATTATGAGGTTATGGAGAAACAAATTTCCCTTGTTGTGGACTGTCCTCAAGGCTTGGACTGAAAGGGAGAGGGGACATGCAGTGGGTAAAAGTGATGGGAGCAAGACCTCAGCAAACCTGTCTGCCTGGGGACCTAAGCCATCTGCTCCATTGTAATAGCCTTTATCCATCATAAAACTGAAATTTTTGTCCCTCTCTGTATATTAATTTGATCTTGACTTGCTGGGCCCATAAAACCCAAGAACGCCCACCTGCCAATGCCTTTCCCAGGATCCCCAGCTCTTCTTCAGTGAGGACCAGGGCAATGAGTTCTATCATTCCGTGACTTTTTTGTGCTTTTACATAAAGACATATGACTCCACGGGCGCCTGGTGGCTCAGTCTGTGAGGCATACGACTTTGGCTCAGGTCATGATCTCATGGTTTGTGGGTTGGAGCCCCGCCTCGGGCTCTGTGCTGACAGCTCGGAGCCTGGAGCCTACTTCCGATTCTGTGTCTTCCTCTCTCTCTGCCCCTCCCCTGTTCCCTCCCTCCTTCTCTTTCTCTCTCTCTCTCTCTCTCAAAAGTAAATAAATATTAAACAATTTTTAATAAATAATTTTTTAACAAAGACATATGACCCCAAACATCTGTACTCCGTTTGGTTATATCTTTTTATATTTTACATATAAACTGTACCTATTAGATGAATTTTCCTGCTACCCATTATTTGTATCTCAAGATAGGTTTTGAAGATCTATCCCTCTGTTTAATGCTTTTGTTTTTAATCATGCTTGGTATTTCAGAGAAGGAATATGCTTTGGTTTATGAAGGCATTACTCCATTGAAGGAGAGTGAGGTTTTTTTATAATTTTTCAATGTAGCCCCCCCCAAAAAAAACCCTCACACAATGTTTTTGTTCATATTCCTCTATGTGTTCCTCCATATTGAGCATTGATATGGAGAAGCAGGGATATAGTTCACATTTTGGGTTCTAGTGAAAATTGCTAAATTGTTCTTCCCAATGGCTGCATCAACTAAGACCACGCCAGCTGTGTCTAAAAACACTGCTACTAAAAGAGAAAAAGAAAATACACACACACACACACACACACACACACACACACACACAAACACTGCTACTATCTCCATAGCCCTGCCCACCTTTGATGTCATTAGGTTTTTAATATTTGCCTATCTAGGAAAACAATATCTCATTTTAATCGTCCTTTTCTCATATTTGTTGAAGGTGGACATTTGTAATATATTTATGGCCATTTGTATTTTTTCTGGGAGTTTCTTATTCTTACCTTTTGAACATTTTCCTACTGGGTCTTTTGCCTTTTTTTTTTTTTTTGACTTATCAGCTTATAAAACATTTGAAATATGTTTTGGGTAAGTGTCCTCTGTTAGATATATAAGGCAAATCCTTTCCCCAGCTGAGGTGTCTTTCTTAACATTTTAATGTGTTTATGTTGAACCAAAGTTTTGCATTTTGATGAACTTGAATTTATGACCCTCCTTGATTTTTGTTTCTTGCTTCTCACCTGAAAGCCTTTTCCTACCCCAGTGTCATAAAGATAATATCTTATGTTTTTCCCAGTAAATTTATAATTTCCCTTTTCTTAGTCATACTTTGAAATGCCATCTTAAGCATTTGAAGTGAAGTCCCAAAACATAAACTCAAAGAATTAAATTCTTTCAAACATTGTTTATAAAATAATCAAATTCTTTAAAAACATTCCAAGCATAACACTATAACCTAATCCTCTCAGGTACTTTGAATACTTACCTGGGAGACAAAAACAAAAACAAATAACCCTAAGTATAAAAATTTTCCTTATCATTTAGCTACTTCATTAGAGGTCAAGAGTGAAAATTTCAGAGCATGAAGCGATCTTTGACTGTCAGCCCATTGTCTTCTGCTTTCTTTCTAACTTAGGTTTCCCCAAAGTAAAACCAATAGGTCTAATTGTAATATAAGAATGAGGCAACTTTGATTGAATACTTATAATAGGCTAGGCAGGCTCATTACTAAATACCCTAATGAGATGTCATTAGATCTTCCTGCTGATTTCTGAGTTTTGGATTATGATTATCCCCATTTTTTAGATCAGGAAATTGAAGTACAGGGAGGTCAATGACCTATGCGAGGAAGCTTGTAAGCAGAGGAGGAAGGAGATTGATCTCACGCACTGTCCTCAGAGCCTGCATTGGTGGCCGGTATCAATATGGCCACTTTGTATCTTTCCTTTTTTGTTTGTTTGTTTATTTATTTATTTTGAGAGAGACATGGAGAGGGGGAATCTCAAGCAGGCTCTACGCTGTCAGCCCAGAGCCCAATGCAGGGCTGGGCTTGAACTCACAAAACTGTGAAGATCATGACGTGAGCTGAAATCGAGTCGGACACTCTCATGACGGAACTACTCACGTGCCCCCCACTTTTTATGTCTCTAAAAGGATGTAGAGTATTTACCCTCTTGGGACATCATTTTCCTCATTTATTAAATGAGGAGATTGGAGGAGCTTTTTATATCTAAATTCAGTGATTCTTAACAACATACCCAAGATTTAAAATAATAAAGTGACCTAGAATCAAATCATAAAGCTCTCTGACAAATCAACTATTTCCAATCACCACTTAACAATATACTTTGGATGTCCTCCTGTCCAATCCAATTGGGTGTAAGTTTGAAGTCGTCAGGAAGTGAGAGCAGCCCCAATTCCAGCACGATCAGAGATGCTGAGAGACACCAGCCTCATTCTGCTTGACTGGGCTCCTCTCAGCTCACTGAGGTTTAAGTGTTCTCTAATACCTATTTCTGGGCCAGGCCTGGGCTCTATGGAGATTCCGGCTATGATTTTCCCTGAAGAAAACTCTCTGTCCCCCACGTCCTGCTAGATTCCACCAAGGAAAAAGGCAAGCACGGAACAGCCTCGGAAATATATACCTTTCCTTGAGTGGTTCGCTCATCATCTGCAAATATCACATAGCTCTTTTTGCCAGCCAACCGCCCATCTTCTTGAGGACGGACAGGAATGACTTCACTTTTTCAAACTTGCAGACAGAAGAATTCATGTAAGCTATTAGAAATAACCTGTTTGGTTTATTCATTTTACTTCTGCCTTGTCTGGTTTTCCTGAAGAGCAAAAATATTAGAAAACATTTTAAGCATAGCACAGCATTCACAAAAGGGCGCAGGTGGGTTTTAGCATAGTCACAGATAAAGATCTGACCATGGTCTTGAGCAGGGAAGGTGCTTGTAAGTGTTTGCTGGAAGACTGTTGGTAGCTGTGCTATTGCAAAGCATTCAAGATCACTTGAAAAGTCTAGTAATCAGTGCTAACATTTACTCAGATGTTTCTACATACCAGGAATTGTTAATTTCTGCGTATAACTGACATATAACATTGTGTACGTTTAAGGTGTACCATGAGTTAACTTGATGCATTTACATATTGTGATATGATTGCCTTTGTGGCATTAACTAACACTTCAATCACATCACATGATTAGCATGTCTTTTTTGTGGTGAGAACAATTAAGATCTAGTCTCTTAGCAACTTTGGAGTTTATAATACAGGATTGATGGCTATAATCACTACACTGTGCGTTAGATCTCCAGGACTTATACATCAACTAGTTGCAAGTTCATACCCTTAAACAACATCTGCCAAATCCTCTACCCCCAGACTCTGGTAAACACTGTTCTACTCTCTGTTTTTTTCCAGTTCTGCTTTTTTAGATGCCACACATAAGTGAGGCAATACCATATTTGACTTTCTTTGACTTGCCTCACTTAGCATCATGCCCTCAAGGTCTATCCACGTTGTCATAAATGGTAGGGTTTCCTTCCTTCTCGTGGCTGAACCATACTCCATTGTATATATACTTATATATAATGGTAAAACAATAATGGTTATTATTATATATAAATATCACATTTTCTTCATCCATTCTTCCTTTGATGGACACTTAAGTTGTTGCCATATCTTGGCTATTGAGAATAATGCTGCAATAAACATGTGAGCACTTACTTTTGCCCTAAATGACAGATGAGAAAATTGAGGAACAGAAAATAAAGAATTTGATAATTAGCTGGTACATGGTAGAGTTGGGATTTGAATTTAAGGAATCTTTCCTTAAGATTACTTGTTTCCGTATGCAAGATGTTACACACTTCTACACGTAGTACTTAAAAGAACTAAGACTGAAGCTTACGTTTTGATTTGACAAACAGGTAAACTATAGAACATATAACACTACATTAACAATATTCTATGAACCCGATATTCTTTTCACATCCAGTCTTTCTTGTTCATATTCCATATGGTCATACATTTGTGGGATAATTTGCAGTTAGGGATGCAATCATTGGCCACTGAAATAAGCCGTGAGCAGAGGCTGAACCGAAGTTCAATCACACTCCAGTCAACAGATCTAAGTGGCCCCTAACACTGGGCTAAATCTTAGTGAAATGTGCAGGTTTTACAAATCAGTTATGTTATAGTATAAGTCATTTACAAATACACTCAGCAGGTATTCTATATGCTGAAGAGGCAGTTATTTAAGTAGCGAGCATAAAAACAGCAATGAAAGCTTTAAGCGCCTGTAAGAGAAAATAATGAAAGTCTGTTGTGAAATATTGGATCTAGTTCAGCTGAAATGCTAAGGAATATAAGACTCTACCTACAGAAGAAACTCTAAATGTTTTGACGCCTGAATCTGTTTTGTCTTCCAAATCCCTCTTTTTTTGAAGGATTTAGAAAGATGACAACAAAGAGTTCACAGGAATTTGTTTAGTTACGAAACAAAACAAACACAACATTTTGCAGAATAGGCCCGTGGGGTCCCTGTGTCAGTTCTGATCTTTATCTGTATTTAAAGAACCCTCGGAGCATTGACCTGAAGACATCCAGGGTTGCTTCAGCATCAAAGAGGATTGATGTAATTGATGTACCATGTACTAAACATTTTACAACTATTTCCAACAGAAGCTGAGATAAAGAAAACTATCTTTTATTAGCATTTCACTTTGTGGTCATTCACAAAAGGAAGTCGTTAGGTGATTTGGGTCTGAGGTTAAGTTTTAAAAATTATTTTTTCTTCTCATAGATTACTCTGAGAGTAATCTCTGAGATTCAGTTTCTTATAATCAACATTATGAGTTGAAAAGGTTGCAGCACCTTGTAGACTATGAAATGGTCTTATTTAAAGACTATGAATGGAGTTATTTTATCAGGAAATTTAATATACTTTCAATGAAGACTGGATCTTTCAATAATTATTATCATGGTACATGGTTGGTTATGTACTCATATGCAGACTCTGCATGAAGTCTAAAACTACTTCTGGTGAGCTACTTCTAGTGAATAGGAGTGTGGAAGTCACAGAAAACGTCTCAATGTATAATGTATAAAGATGTTCCAAAATAACGAAAATCAAATGTATCAAAGGACTCGATTGCTGAATCAAAACCGGTCTTAACATTTGACCCTACTGGACAAAACTAAGCCTTGCTATTAGCAAAGAAAACTAAGCATGCCTGGCTAATTGACTGATCTCAAAGCTGGCTTTTCTTTCCATGATTGACCTCCAGGAATGTAAACTCCTGTTGTCTTTCACCTACCACGGTTTCTTTAGATCCCATTTGGGCAACATTCATAGGTAAATAACTAAACATAAGGTCTTTCAAGTAACTGAAAATGAATGAATGAAAGATGTCTTGTGTCCAGCAAAACCAACTGCATAACGAATGTCTGTTGGTCTTTAAAATGTTATAAAACCCACAAATATGTGGACTTCATGAAATGATTCACTTCGATGACCCAGACACCAAAAGTAAGAACTGGAAGCAAATTAAGAGTTAGTTCTATATAGTGACCTCTGTTGGTTTATTCTGAGATATGGCATCACTTGCTAAGGAGCTCAATTATTTCTTTTTCACTCTTACTGTTTCTGTGAAAAGAATTTATTAATGTCTTCATTTCCTTCTAAATTCCTATCTTTGCTTTCTTGACATTATATTTAAATAGTATAATTTAAGACATTTATAAAAGTACAATTTGATGCTCCCTCTTGCAGGAGAAATACATTTAAGGAATTTTCTTCTCTATTAAAAATCAAAGAAAATTGCTCTATTTCTTCTTAAAAATATTTCTGAGAGGATCAAATTCAGAGACTTTATAATGCAATGTTATGCTGTGCTCAAACCACATCAAAAACAATGTGAATCTATGTTCAACTTTCCCTTTTTGCTTGATTTTAACTACCGTGAGACATGTAACAAAGACATCTTTCTGAATAATGATTAATAATTGAAACCTAATATACTTGGATACTTGCATGTTTTATGCTTGATTAGAATTGTCACTTTACATGCCATTTTATCTCTTGCTATTTAAATATTTCCTCACTAAATATTTCTTATGATTCCTGTTATATCAATTCTGGGAAAGGGCATCTAGAAAGTAGTAAAATCTAATATCTACACAAATATGCGTGGTGCTGGACATACTCATTTTATCTGGAAATTTACATGGGATGTTTTATGAATACTAAGTAGACTTTCACCTAGAAATGAATACAATCCAACTCAATTACTGTAAATCATTACTGAAAAGCAGTATAGTACGGTGAGGCAAAAAACAAAAACAAAAACCCAACAGACCTAGTTTTCAATCCTAGCCTCACTCACTGCTTTGCAACCCTTAGATATATTCTCAACCATGAAATGGAACTAGAATCATATAATACTGTTGTAATAATTAGAAATACTGCATCATATATAATGTGACTTATTCAGAAAATACTCTGTTGCACTCATGGATGATCTCAAAACATATCTATATGAATACCTTCTTAGGTTAAGTAAGAAAATACCTAATTCTGAAAATGAACTTACCTTTTAAAGCCAGGAATTTTTTACATTTGATTTGGAGTTTCATAATACCTAAGTCAGCTATTTCTTGTCAGAATGGTGCATGGCCTGCGTAGTGGGGAAATAAAATGTAAAGGTTTCAAACATTATTCCAACACTCAGCCTCACCTCTACCAGAATCCAGAGCCTCAAAAGAGTAATTCTTCAGTGTGTTGAACTAAACCCTTCATTTCCAATGGAACCTTAGGGATTAGGGAACGAGGCAGCCCCAACTTCTTGGAGAACAAAAGCAGAGTGATAAGACAACTTTGGTTATAGGGGCGCCTGGGTGGCTTAGTTGGTTAAGCATCCACCTTTGGCTCAGGTCATGATCTCACAGTTCCTGAGTTTGAGTGCCTTGTTGGGCACGGAGCCTACTTCCAATTCTCTGTCTCTTTCTCTCTCTCTCTGCCGCTGCCTTGCTCGTGCTCTCTCTTTTTCTTTCTCTCAAATAAATAAACATTAAAAAAAAAACTTTTTTATGTTTAAATAAACATTAAAAAAAACCAACTACAAAATAAGCAAAATTTGATCTGTGACTTTGAGAGACACACCTGCCTGGTCCTTCTCTCCAGTGTTGCGAGGTGGCTGGGTCACTGATCCCAGTTTCTGGGGCTCTTCCTCTTTGCATCTGCACATTACCGAGCAGATAGGTCTCAAGCACCCAAGTTCTCAAGAAGAGGTGTTCTTTTAGAACTAGGCTTCAGCATACAGAGGAGGAGAGAATAGTCAAGCATGTCCTCCCCCGGCTAGTCCTGATAGATCTTAAAGGATTGGTGTGAGTAATGCTGGAATTTTTAATATCCCAGTCTTCCCTGAAGATATATTCCTCTATGTCTGGTTAGTATGTAAATGTGAGTTTTCCTTTGTGAGCCATGATCTCTTAGACTAATCCCGTTTTTTAAGCAAAAGTTAATGGAGACAAAGCATTTCCCTCACAATGTGCCACTCTTTTTTATTCATACTCCCCAAATTCTCTCTCTCTCCTACTGGAAAGACAACTTTATTGCTATTCTTTATTTATTATTATTATTTTTCATTATGATGCCTCCTTACTATTGCTGCTGCTATGACCTTCCTGAAGTGCTTTCGTGGCTCCTGCCCCTGGCCCTCTCACAAAGGCCTTCTCTAGGCTTGGCTTCTAAAATTTTTTTTTAATGTTTTATTTATTATTGAGACAGAAACAGAGCATGAGTGGGGGAGGGGCAGAGAGACACACACAGAATCAGAAGCAGGCTCCAGGCTCTGAGCTGTCAGCACAGAGCCCGATGCGGGGCTCGAATCCACCAACCATGAGATCATGACCTGAGCCAAAGTCGGACGCTTAACCGACTGAGCCATCCAGGTGCCCCTAGGCTTGGCTTCTAGAGCTTGATGGCCACAAAACATGTTCATCTGCTTCTATACTGTTCAAGCTTGGGGTCCAGAAGTCACAGTTAGGAAGAATATTCCCATGATGTTCTCTGTTCGTGAGGGAAGAGAGTGTGGCTCTTTTTTTATATGGCTCTAACGAATGTATTTCTAATATTCCAAGATGATGCTTCTGGGGGGATTAAGGATGGTACATACTGAACTTCATATAAGTGAAACTGCTAAATTTTTATTTTTATATTTTTTAAATGTTCATTTATTTTTGAGAGAGACAGAGGGAAAGTGAGTGGGGGAGGGGGAGACAGTGGGACAGAGGATCCCAAGCAGGCTCTGTGGTGACAGCAGAGAGCCCAATATGGGGCTCAAACCCATGAACCCTGAGATCATAGCCTAAGCTGAAGTCAGAGCCTACCCAGTTGTCCCCAAACTGCCCACATTTTTTTTTACATTTATTTATTTTTGAGAGATAGAGTGAGACAGAGCATGAGTGGGGGAGAGGAAGAGAGAGAAGGAGGCACAGAATCCAAAGCAAGCTCCAGCCTCTGAGCAAGCGTTCAGCACAGAGCCTGATGTGGGGCTCGAACCCACAAACCGAACTGTGAGATCATGACCTGAGCTGAAGTCGGATGCTTAAACGACTGAGCCACCCAGGTGTCCCCAAACTGCCCACATTTTTAAATGCAGTTTAATTTTTCCTGTTAAATTTTGTCTTAAATCCAGCCCATCACTCCAGTTGGTCCAATCTTCCTGGACATCCATCCTCATCTATTTGAATTACCAACAAATGTCTCCTATAATTTTATTGTCTTCCAATTAAAAAGAAAAGATACTGTGGCCAGCTTGGTAATGGATACTGTGTGTCTGCCTTCATGCTCCCTCTATTACTTCTTTTTCCTCCTCACTCTTCTGTCCTGTTATTGCCAGTTCCTCCGCTGAATTATTAGCACATTAAAGAAACGACTCTGACCCACTGACGGTCATTTTCACTGAAAGAGCCCACACACTTTTTTTTAAATCTTTTTTCTTGTGGGGTGCCTGGGTGGCTCAGTCGGTTGAGCGACCAACTTCGGCTCAGGTCATAATCTCACAGTTCGTGGGTTTGAGCCCCATGTCGGGCTCTGTGCCGGCAGCTCAGAGCCTGGAGCCTGCTTCCAATTCTGTGTGTCCCTCTCTCTCTGCCCCTCCCCTGCTCATGATCTGTCTCTCTCTGTCTCTCAAAAATAAACAAATGTTAAAAAAAATTTTAAATATTTTTTCTTGTAAATTTATTTATTTGGAGAGAGAGCTGGGGAGGGACAGAGAGAGAGAAGCAGAGAGAGAGAATCCCAAGCAAGCTCAGAGCTCAGTGTGGGGCTTGAAGTCAGGAACTGGGAGATTATGACTTGAGCTGAAACCAAGAGCTGGACGCTTAACAGTCTGAGTCACCCAGGCGCCGTAGCCCACGGAATTCCATCCTTCTCCACAATATGACCACGGCTTTGTTGAGTGCTTCCTAAACCACTAAAACACTGTCGGCTCCCTTCATCTCGATTCTTCTTCATGCTTCCTGCACCTTTGCTTACGTGCAATGCTGTGGTCATGTAATCCTCGATTCAAATACCACTCCGGCACCAGCATGATGAAGATTCAAAACAATGAGAGACGTGGCCTTCTTGTCTATAAAATGGGAGAATAACACCTGCCTAGGTTTAAATGAGATTACATTTTTAAAAAATGTTTGTTTATTTTTGAGACAGAGAGAGAAAGAGTGTGAGCAGAGGAGGGGCAGAGAGAGAGGGAGACACAGAATCCGAAGCAGGCTCCGGGATCCGAGCTGTCAGCACAGAGCCCTAGGCAGGGCTCAAACTCACAAACCGCGAGATCATGACCTGAGCTGAAGTGGGATGGCTAACCGACGGAGCCACCCAGGTGCCCCTACATGAGATTATAAACAGGACACAGTAGGGATAAATCTTATCCGCATCCTCTCTGTCAGTAATATCCTTCCCTTCTATTGTTTCGGCTTAGCGAAGTCCCTTCCAGGCCATGCTTAAATGTCACATGCTCCATGAAGCACTCCCTGATCAATTTAACCAGGAGCTCTCCCTTATTTGCACTCATGCTCTTGGTTGTACATATCCCTTCATCTGTGGGGATATGTTCCAAGACCTCCTTAATGGATACCTGAAATCACAGATAGTACTGAACTCTATTTACTGTGTTTTTTCCCCAATACATTCATGCCTATGATAAAGTTTAACTTATCAATGAGGCACAATAAAAGATCAACAATAACTAATAATAAAATAGAGCCATTATAATACACCATAATGGAAAGTATGTGTGTGGTCGCTTTCTCTTAAAATATCTTCCTGTACCATACTCGCCCCCTTGTGAGGATGTGAGAGGGATGTAGGGAGGTGAAGGACACAAGCACTCGAACTCGGAGCGTAAGGCTACTGATCTGCTGAGGAGGCACCAGAGGGAGATCGCCTGCTTCCAGCCTGAGGTTGGCTGCTTCTAGGCCAAGGTTGGCTGCTTCCGGGCCAAGGTTAGCTGTGGGTAACCGAACCCAAGGAAGGTGAAGACATGAAAAAAGGGAACTGCTGCACCCCTCTTTCGCCTCTTGACAGCCTTTGCATCTTGCACTCACTCTTCTACTAGAACGAAAGCTCCTAGAGGATAGACACTATTTAGCTTGCCGTTCAGTTCCTATATCCAAAGAGCTCTCTACATTGCTGGTGCTAAATATTTGCTGAAAGCCCAAGTGAATCCCCTTATCCTCTTAGATTGGTTCCCAGACACACTTTTATTTATCTTATTTTAAAGTTTATTTTGAGAGAGAGAGAGTGCGAGAGCGTGAGCAGGCAGTGGGAGAGAGGGAGAGAGAGAATCCCAAGCAGGCTCAGAGCTGTCAGCACAGACCAGGCACGATTTTCAGTCACGTCGTCATCTCAGCTAGTTTTGTTGTACTGTTTAGCATTCTCTCTAAAGTCCCAAATCCCATCCCTTCTTCAAAATACAGCCGTAATCGTTCTTTAATTACTTCAGATGATAACTTTCTTAACTCTCAAAATGTTTACAGTCTGTGGTTTCTAAGATATGTGTGGTCTGGTATTATTCTCTAGTTTATATGGCCTAAGTCTTAAGCAAGCGTGCTCCTTTGGGGTAGAAAGCGTGCCTTCTAATTTCTTTTGTATCTTGCACAGTATTGGAGTGTGTTGGCACTTACAACAAATATTGGGTTTTTGGATGTCTCAGTCTTCTTCGGACCCGAGCCTGGTTCAGAGGACAGGGAACACCAAGGAGCAGGTTATATCTCTGCTTTTAACACTTAGGTCTACAGCGCCTTGTACAGAACCTTGTATATAGTCAAGGTTCTAGATGAACCCAATATACATAAGAGCCTCATGGCTTTCAGATTTTACAATTTGTAGAAAAACATTTACCAGTTTTGCTTTAATTTTTTTTGTAATGATGGCAGAGAATCAGAGTCATTAAAAGATAAATAAATAAATATAATAACCTTCATTAAATATTAAATAGATAACTCAAAGTCATGGGAAATTGGTTTGGTAGAAGATTCTTGTCTTAGATTTAATATCCCGTGTTTAGAATGGATAGGTAGTTTTGAGACAAAATTACTTTAATAAACATCACCTTTTGGTGTTGCTTAAACTTGATCTCAAAGTGTAAGCTTAAAAACAGAAAAGTAAAGAAGCTCATTGATGTTATATTTGGACCTGAGAATGCATCAAGAAATATCTTGACAGTCTCCCAACAAAAATAATGAACATCTACATAATCCTTGTTAAGCCTATCATTTAAAATGCAGATCAGAGATTAATAAGAGTATTATTTATACTGTTTCGGTAAGGTGAAATGAAAGTCACAGCTGTATTATTAAAAGCATGAGAAACAAAATCTCTACATGAAATACTATCAGTTAATTATCATCCTGAAAAAAATTAAGTATCATTATAGCCTAAAGTTTAGGGAATGAAACCAAGTTACTTGAATGCCACTGACTTATGTTAACCAACTTTTGAAAACTAGAAAGATGAATTTTTTTTTGTAACAAATTTTATTAGGTGAGCTTTATTTTCTTAAAGTAATCTCTACACCCAACATGGGGCTTGAACTCACAACCCTGAGATCAGGAGTCACATGGCCTACCAACTGAGCCAGCCAGGCACCCCAGACCTTTGGCTCTTTAGCTATTTCCAACACTTGTGAGTGTGACATTGCTGTGGGTTCATAAAAGAAGACACTGAGATTGGCTCACATTATGCTTTTCACCTGTTTTGCTAATAACTTACCATAGAGATTTGCTATGGTCATTGTACTCTCGGTCTCTAGTGACCTGGCTCTTTCATGACAGTACAAGAGAATAAAAGTCACATGTAGTCTCCCTCTCTGGATTGCATCTTTTGAAAGTCACGCATATTTCAGAATAACAGTGCTCCTTAGGAAAAGATGACTTTGCAGAAAGTGTTCAAAATTATTTCCTTATATTTTGTTTACATAACTATTTCGAGATATAATGGCTTAGAGACTTAGGTAATGTTTCTTACTTAGCTCCCTATTTCAAATGCCAGCAAATATTTGCAAGCCACGATAACGTATGAAAGTCACTAATATTAAAGGTATGTGTATAATGTAATGAATCTTGAAAAGTCAAGACTGCAAACAAGCTTAAGATATATTGCAGCATTAGATGAAATTCTCAAGGGAGCAGCCAAGTATATCACAACATTTGGTATTTGGTTAAATGCAGGAAAATGTTCAAATTAAGAAGATTCTATCCTACAAACTAAAAAAGAAAACCAAATCCTAAAATTCTGAGCATTATTTTTGAATTTAGAGAAGTCCTACATACCTTAAATGATTATAGAATAAAACTGTTATACTGCTTTAAAGTGTTTAGCAAAGTACAATAAAAAGTGTAACAGAAAGCATGACATGAAGTTAAAACATTAATTTTGAGGTATGCGATGGATAATGGACCTCATTTTCAACAACAATGTTGATAGATTGGTATAATTAGAAGTTTCCAGAATTGTTTTCAAATCTATCTTGGAATATAAAGTTTTTTTAGTTTTGAGATTTTGTTAATCTGTCGGTAAGTGTAAATAAAAACTGAAGCATGTGTCAAAAGCATCACAGACCCATCAGAGCCTGCTGCTGCAGCCAGACCACATTCCTAGAGAGAATTCAGGTTTAGGGCATGCAGACCAAGATGGCAGGTGCCTTTCCCAAAGTCACAGGTCTCCAAACTCCTTAGAATACTTCCCCCCAACAGTCTGTTGTCTTAACAGCTTCATAGTCCTGGTATCTCCCCAAAGGAGGCCTTTAAAAAATGGGAATACGTGGTCTTCAGGATATGTGACATATTCAATTCCAACATTAGAACACCTTCTCACAAATCTAGCATCTGTAACGCTTAGTGATAGCGCCAATCACTGCAAAGGTAACTGAATTTTTTTTTAACTTTTTTTTTATTAATGTTTTTTATTTAGTTTTGAGAGACAGAGAGAGACAGCGCGAGCATGGGAGGGTCAGAAAGAGAGAGGGAGATACAGAATCTGAAGCAGGCTCCAGGCTCTGAGCTGTCAGCACAGAGCCTGATGTGGGGCTCGAACCCACGAACCGTGACATCATGACCTGAGCTGAAGCTGGATGCTTAACCGACTGAGCCACCCAGGCGCCCCAAATTTTTTCTAAATAAGGACAGTTAAGCCTCCCAGGGTAGGAAAGTATCATTTCTAAAGAGAATCATGTAAGTAATGTAGTAGAAATCTGAATTTGGCTCTTCTGTAAATCTCGGGCCCTCTGTGTTTTGGCATTGGTCACAGAGCTGAGTGTGACAGAGCGGGACTTACTGGGAGGGAAAGAAGAGTCTGTGGCTACTGGACAAACCTGGGGGTGGAGCATGCAAGTTCTCAGGACAATTGTTTCGTAACCTATTTTATGTTTACTGGAAATTGTCCCCCCTGCATTGGGGAACTTTGCCCATTCTAGGCTGTATGCTCTATGTATTTACAAAAAGAGTTTAAGTACCGAACCTTCTATAAGTCAATCACTGTGAAATTACTCCTCACAGCTGTGTGGTTTCATGGAGTTTCAGGCAGTAGTAACACCAGGAAAGCCCTCGATTCTCAAAACTAAGGGTGAGGGGTGAGCGTGGACAGAATGTGACCTATGGCTGTTTTCTGAATACAGATTGCTGATCACTGGATATAGAAAGAAGGCACGACTAAGGCGAAGGTAAAGTCAGTAAACAATATTTTACTGAAACATTTCATGACACAGAAAATCTGTCTTTAGTGTAAAGTTACTGTCTTACACAGGAAGGACAGACCCATTTTCAAAGACTAATATGAATACAATAAATATGGAGTTTACATACTAATTTATACACAGAAACTCTGCCCCACAGCCATAAAAATTTATATTTAACAGTGCAACATATAATTTAATCATTTGATTTATTTGACAGGGTTTTTTTTTCTAAACACAAATAACTACCTGGTTTTCATATACATATATAATATATATTTTATGTATATAGATATTCAACAATCTGTACAGCTTCTAAACATAAACTCCTAAAAGGCACAAGTGTCTATACAACATGTACAAAAATGGCTGGAGCGGACACAAAAACAATTATTGGTCAAAAGTTCATGATTGCACAAAGATTAGTCATGAGTTTATGTCAGAAAAATGTGCTTTAAGGAAAGGAGGGTTTTCAAAGAAACCTTTAAGTGTTATATAAAAAAAACAAAAAACAAAAAAACAAAAAAACAAAAAAACCCCACCCGAACCCGAACCCGACCAAATCCCCCGGCTGAGCGCCCCCCCTAGGTGGCTATCACGAGCCTGTCCTCATCGTCGTCGCTGCTGACGTCGCTGAACTGCGCGGCGGCCTGCCGTCGGGGCGCCGGGGGCCTGGGCGCCTGCGCGTCCGGAGAGCGAGTCCGCTCGGGGCGCGCCTTCAGCGGAGGCTCGGCCGGGGCGGCGGGCTGCTGCCGGGGCTTCGCGTGATTCACGGGGGCGGCCTTCCCCGCGTCCACTTTCCTGGAGCCGTCGGGCCCGCCGTGGTCTCTGGCGGGGGCAGGCGGATCGGGGCCGTGGTTTGCATTTTCCCGCTGGCCCGGGGGGGACCCCTGAGGAGACGCGGCCCCGCCGCCGCCGCCCCGATCCGCACCGGCTCCCGCGGTCGGCCTGGGGGCCGCCTCCCGCGCGCCGTGCTGGGCGGGCGGCATCTCGGGCGCCCCCGGGGCGTCGGCGGGCACTTGACCGACGGAGGGAATCAAAGTAGGCAAGGCGATGTTCAGGATCTGGAGGCCTGGAATGTGCGCCTGCGCGGTGGGGCTGCTCTGCGGGGAGGGGCTGGCGGTGAGGACCTGCAGGCCGACGGCGCTGAGCGCCAGCCCCGGCGGGTGCACCTGCGGGGCCACGTTGGTGTTGGCGAGGCCCAGGATGTTGACGGTCTCCACGCCCAGCGACGGCAGCGGCCGCAAGCCCGGCGTCCCGAGGTTCTGAAGGCCGGGCACGCGGATCTGGCCAATGGGAATGCACGGCACCACGCCGCTCAACTCGGCCACCCCCGCGGGGCTGGCGGTGCCGGAAACTTCGGCCGCCGCATCCGCGGCGGGGCCCACAGTTCTGTGAATCACATTGACGGCGGGGATCGTGAGCTGCACGGGCCCCGCCTGGATGGGCACGAACGTGGAGTACGTGAGGCCGGCGGGGACCACGTGGATCCCCCCGACCGGAACCATGTTGTAAGGTGTCCTGGACTGCTGCTGAGAATGCAGGGGGAGGTGGCTAAACAGATGCGTCTGGGGAGAGGGCAGGCCCGGGGGCGGCTGGAGGGTCACTTGCTGCTTCTGCTCTTGGGCGTCGGGCTGAGGCGAGGCCCCCGAGGGAGCCCCCGCTGCTGGGTGACGGCCGCGCTCGGGTGCAGGAGGGGGCGGTCTCGCCGATGCCGCGCTCTGAAAGACAGCAGACAAGACCCCTGTCCAGCACGGCTTTCTCTGTCGCAGAGCGAAACTGCTAGTAAATAATCTATTCTTCCTAATGAGGCGAAAGCATGTATATTCGCATACAAATTACAGGCTTGCTAAAAAAATGAGGTCTTCAATGTAACAAATTCCCAACTAAACAATCTATTATGCCTTTAATCTCTAGTGCAAGTAACAGCAATGCACTGCTACAAATTTCCTCCCTCCTTCCTTCCTTCCTTCCCTCCCTCCCTAAGTTTATGAAATGTCTATAGAAAACCAGATTTCTAGACACCGGCAGGTATGGAAGTAATTTTGGGATAGAGAAGCTGAGAGCACAGGTGACCAATTCCTCCCTCCCTCCCTTCCTTTCCTTCCCTCCCCTTCCGTTTGTGAAAGGTCCACTGAAAACCTCCCTCCCTCCTTCCCTCCCTTCCTTCGTTCCTTCCTTCCTCCCTTCCTTCTTTCCTTCCCGCCCCTTCCCTTCCATTTGTGAAAGGTCTACTGAAAACCACCCTCCCTCCCTCCCTCCCTTCCTTCCTTCTTTCCTTCCCTCCCCTTTTCCCTTCCATTTGTGAAAGGTCTACTGAAAACCAGATTTCCAGGCACTGGAAGGTATGTAAGTGATCTGGGGATAGAGAAGCTGAGAGCACAGGTGATCAGTCTGGAAGTAATGAGAAGGGTTAAGTCTTGCCAAGCTCCCTTCTGCCCAAGATTATCATCTAAATATTTGATTTCTTCTCGGTGACAGCTATGTTACAGAGCTACATTAATTTATAGACTAATTTAATTTAAATATCAAATCTCATTTAAATGTTAATGCAATTACATTAAATTATATTAATTTAGAATTGTCTACACAAATCTGAGCTTTCACAGACTTTTTATTTTTCTCCAGTGTTACCTAGCAAAGCAAGATCTGCCACATTTAGAAGTAAACCCTACGGCCATCGTCAATACATACTGGACAAAAGAGAAGGTTAAGAGATGCAAGGGGTCAGTGGCGTGAATATAATCGTCACAGAACAGAACTGAACTTTCCTCACGAGCCACCAGGGGTGAAAGCGCACATAGGGTGGCTTTCTGCAGGCCCGGGTCTGGCCCGGAGCTGGTTCTCCGGCAGGAAGCGTTCCGAAGCTGTCACGGCAATTTCATCATTCAAGCAAAGTGAACTTCTTGATACATTTTTTGGGGTCACATTAACTTTGCCACAGAAACTGGTCGCTGTCTGGTGGACAGGGGCAAAGTGCAAAATGTTTGGATAATTTCATGCAAATCCAATCTATCAATGCCAGTGGAAAAACAACTCAGGACAAGCAAGGGGGTAAATAGGTCTCAAGATTCATGTTCCCAATGGGAACATACATATTTAAAAAAAAAAAAAAAGTGTGTTTTTAAAAAACCATTTGGTTCTTTCACAGATTTAGGATACACTGTGTGAACTCTGATTAAAAATACCTAGCAAGAATCTGAGGGGCATACGTGTCCTTTGCCTTTAAATACAACCAAAACTTAATGCTTAAACCAACGGACTGAGCCATAAATAAAAAATTTTCAGTAGATTATTTTCTTGAGCGATTAGGATCTCCCTCTGGGGAAACCATACAAGAAAACATTTACCTGTGTTAAAGTAGAACTTCCCAGAATCTCTTCCGCTTCAGGGTAGTCTACAGACATCTGGTGACACGGGGATCTAGGTGCAGCTTCAGGTGACCTAGAAGAGTCTACAGGAGTAGCCGTGTCTTCTCCGTCTTTGGCGGCGTGCTGCCTGGTCTTCACCGGAGGCTCTGTCCCCCTGCTGTGGTCTGACTGCACCGTGCTAAGTACGGTCATCTTGGTGGGCAAGGCTCTGGGCAGAACGTCCATTGGGTCCGTGTGCACCCCAGAAAAGCAGTCAGTGATCTGGATGTCCTCCTCTGCACCCCCAGGATCCTGGAGGCCGCCTCTGGATGGAAGATGCTGTGGGCTGGCTGTAACGGACGGGGCTGCTGACAAGACAGATTCAGCCTGACTGTCTTCATCATCATCTTCATTGTCGTTGTCGTCCTCATCCGGGCCATCCGATTCTTCAAGGTCATATCCAGACCGCTCGAAACTGAATCTTTGCTTTTCATCTAATAAAAACAACCAAGAGACTATGTTATAGTTACATTGCGCAGCCTTTTATTTATTTTTTTTAATAAGCTTAGCAATGCTGTGAGGACTATAACAGACAAGGGCTCTACCCCCAGAAAGCCTACAGTTTAGCCGAGGAGGGTGGCTTGGGTAAGAATAAGTCGGTCAGGCCAGGAATCAGAGAAGCGAGGCGCTGACAGAGAGTGGCATGGCCAGGACACTTGTTAGGGATGCAGAATGTGAAATGGGCCTCGGAAGGTTAGACAGGCAAGGGTAACGTATCAAGAAAATCAGAAATAAAGGCCTCACTATTAAAGAAGATGGAAAGATAATAAAAAAATTTGATAGAGTTCAATACAACTCTTCTTGAACTCTAGCTACTTCTCTGGATCTCTTTTGAACAAATTAAAACAAAAGCAAAACAAACTGATGGCATTTGGATTTGTAAGCCAAATAATTTCATTTGATAATTATATCAATATGTGAATTATATCAATATGTGAATTAATATTTGGATAGTATTTTAGACAGGTTCCCATTGTCCCCTGGGTAGTAATATTCTCTAATACTTTTTCCTCTCTTTTTACTATGAGAGGTGCTAAATTTTCCTGTCATTTGTTTCCCCTATGATAATCCAACTCACTCCTCACTGGAAGAGGAACGCTAACTAATAAGAGTCATTAGGATCCATCTCATAATGTCACATGGGACTGTGTTTAACAAGATTCAAGAAGGTACAGGGAATAGTTTCATAATTTTCAAAAGTTCATGTGGAACTGGGTTTAAAATTTTATCTGTTCAAAATCTTACAAAATGAGAAGTTCTTTCCCTTAGAAAGCTAATAAACTTTACAGAGTTAAATGGATGACTGCAAAAGCTCTACCCCAAATCTTTGGCACTGAGCTATAATAAAGAAGGTATCAGAATGTATTCAGCTTAAGCTGTGAAACGTTCTGTCACTTACACATACTTTTAACATTCTGCATTTAGGTATACTTTCCGAGCAGAAAAAATATAGAGAAGTAAGCAGTTGGTTTGTTTCCTGCATATTCCAAATGGCCTGCATATTAATTTATTTTACTACTCCTTCTATATTACAAAGATAAGTTCTTAGTGAAAAGTCTCAAATGATCGACACCAAACCATGGGAGGGTGATTATTTCAAGAGGATGGAATGGATTAGAACTTTTATGTTGTTTGTCTCAAGCACATGTTACTTTTACAATTAAAATATTCAAGGACAAAACATTTAGGCTACTTTAATACATGATTTCATATGCTTTTGGCTTTGAAGGTTTTGCTTTTTTTTGTGATAAAATAACGCAAATATACTGAATCCCACCAGGTGCCTGTGCTAGAGACGGAATGGGTGATTTCTGGGTAAATGCCCTGACTCCTGCCTCACAGACAGCTCTCCTACACCCTAGATGTTTGAAATTCTAAAATTGGAGAGTCATTCCCAATTTGTTTTGAATTTTCTACAACAATGCCAAATCCAACATACTTTTAGAGAGTGAGGGGAAAGTGGAAAAAGGTCTGAAGACATGAGATGACCTAGGGGAACAGGTTACCGGACAGGGGGGCTGATTTCACCAGAGGTCAGCCTGGCTCCTACGTCTGACTAGGGTGAGACGTGCTTTACCTTAAAAATTATTACTCTATCTTAAAAAAGAATGGGCCTAATTTCATATTTGTGACTTTTTCAATGTTCCTTGTAAAGCTGAGGTCTCAGTCAGTCAAACATTCCAAATGGGAAGCAGAGATGGTGTCTGTGGGAAGACAGGAGAGAGAAGCCGGCATCATCTGGGGTGTGTGCAGGGGGACACTGGCAGGGAAGGTTCCGCTAAACAGCTGACAGGTTGGTCAAGGGCAAGTATGGACTGGCAGCATTGTGTGAGTCCTCTGAAGCGACACTCTCCTGCAGGCTCTATGCCATGAACACCATTCAAGTCCTCACAGGGAAGAGTGTTAAGTACCCACTGTTGTCCAGATCTGGGGGACAGGAGCAGTAGCCACAGAGAAGGGACAAGACATTCCATCTGGATCTACTTCTTCTCTCCCCGTTAGGGAAAAGCACTGTGAAGGGAAGGGCACAAGCATTGCAGCCCTCAGGAACCTGGTGAAAACTCACTGCAGTGGGGAAAGGGGATGAACAGGAGGAAAAAACACAGCTCTACTCCTTGAGGAGGGACAAGATTAGCAGCTGAGTCCCCCACAACAGCTGAGGGAGTGGCTGGAGGACACGAGTGCCACGGCCCAGAAACCAAAGAACATGGCGCATGTGGAAGTCTGAGGCTGAATCAGAACACGATGGCGTCCTGTCCTCCTCCTCACCCCTTAATGCCAAGCTAAGACCTTTAAGTGACAGGTAACAGCCAAAAACTGCTGGGAGAGGGACAGGAGATGAACAGGAATGTGTAGAGTGACCCTCACCGAGACACCTAAAACTGGGACTGAAATGAGCACTGCTCTCCTAATCAACCCCTTCTCCCACAAAGACAAGTTATCTCTAGAGGAATCTGAAGCCTCTGGTGCTAGGAGGCTTGCCGCCTTAGCTACAACATCTCTCTCACACTCAGCCCCACTCCCAGCTAAAAAAACTCTTAACACCCACACTAAAGGCCCAGCAGGAGCGGCACACCTGTCAAGAGGCAGGAAGCCTATATACATAGTCTCCACTGTCTCACACAAGATATCTAGCTTTCATAACAAAAATTACGAGACATACGAAAAGGCAGGAAAAAAACATATGCGGAAGAGAAAAAGCTATCAGAACCAGTCCGATAAGACACAGATGTTAGAAGCATCAGAGAATTCAGCAAAATAATTGATGCGTTAAAGGCTTGTGGACAACCCGGTGTCCAGTGGGAATTTCAGCTGAGAGACGGAAATGATACAATGAAATGCTACAAATGAAAAACAAAGTAACAATGACAACAAGAAAATGGTCAACCCCAGAACTGTATGCTCACTGGAAATAATTTTCAAAGATGAGGAGAAATGCAGACTTTCTTAGAAAAATATAAACTGAGGGGATTCACTGCCAGCAGACCTACGTGACAATAAATGTTCAAGGAAATTCTTTAGGCAGAGAGGATATCGTATCAGAAGGGAATGTGGATCTTCACAAAAAAATTGAAGAGTATCAAAGATTCTTTCTATAAGGTTTTAGTTGCTCACTCTAAAAGACAATGAACATCCGTAGTCACAACGTACTGTGTGTTTACAGCATTGGTAAATGTACAAGGTATCAAAACAACAGCACAAACAATGGAAAGAAGGTATTGTGAATACACTGTTACAAAGTCTCTAAGCCGCATGTGAAGTAATGTACCATTATCTGAAGGAAGACAACTAAATTTTTTAAAAAGGTATAAGTAACAAAGTCGAGGAGGAGATAAAATACAACTGATATAAATAACAAAATAAAGCAAGGTATAAATAACCAGTCAAGGAGGAGATAACACAGAATCATAAAAAAATGTTCAATTAAGTCATAATAAGAAAATAAACTAAGTTAAAAAAAATTCTCAGGTGGCAAGAGGGTAGATTTTATTCTACTACATGAAAAATAACATTACAAAGAATTCAGGTCTAACACCTGAATTAAAAGAGAGAAACTGCTAGACTGAATTAAAAAAGGAAGTGCCAAGTATATATACTGTATACAAAAACCCATTTTAAACAGAAAGGCATAAAGAGATAGAAAGTAAAGTTTGGAGCAAGATATACCTTACAACATTAACTAAATTACAGCTGGAAAAACTATACTAATATCAGACAAAGTAGATTTCAGAACAAAGAATACAGGGACATTACATCATGATAAAGGCCATACAATCCTAAATGTGTATCAACTAAACTAGAGCCTCCAAATAAATGAGGCTAAACCTGAAAAAATAAACCAATCCACAATTATAGAAGATTTTAACTGCCACTCTCAGTAATTGACGGAACAAGCTTACAGAAAGTCAGTGACAAGACAGAAGACCTGAAAAATGCTATCAATTAACTAGTCCCAGCTGACAGTTCTAGAACATTCCAACCAACACACTCACTATGCTTTCCTTATAAGTATACATGGAATGTTCACCAATATATGCCATATTCAAAGCTACAAAGCAAACCTCAACACATTTAAGTTAATAAAAGTCACAGAATATGTTTTTAGATGAAAATAGAATTAAACTAGAAATCAGTAATTGGAAGATACCTGGAAATCTTCCAATATGCCAGACTTACATAACATTTTCCTAAATAATCCTAACCTCAAAGAAAGGTTAGAAATACTTTGAGGTAGGGGCGCCTGCGTGGCTCCGTCGGTTAAGTGTCCGACTTCGGCTAAGGTCATGATCTCACGGTTCGTGGGTTTGAGCCCCGCATCGGGCTCTGTGCTGACAGCCCAGAGCCTGGAGCCTGCTTCTGATTCTGTGTCTCCCTCTCTCTCTGCCCCTCCCCTACTCATGCTCTGTCTCTCTATGCCTCAAAAATAAACAAACTATAAAAAATATTTAAAAAAAGAAATACTTGGAGGTAGATGAATAAATATTTTTTTAAAAGATCTTCTTCTTTTAACATTTATTTATTTTTGAGACAGAGAGACACAGAGCTTAAGGTGGGGAGGGGCAGAGAGAGAGGGAGACACAGAATCCGAAGCAGGCTCCAGGCTCCAAGCCAGCACAGAGCCTGATGCGGGGCTCGAACCCACGAACCGTGAGATCATGACCTGAGCTGAAGTCAGACGCTTAACCTACGGAGCCACCCAGGCGCCCCAATAAATATTTTTTAAAATGCTTATTTACTTTTGAGAGAGAGCGAGTGAGCGAGCGGGAGCATGGGGGAAGGGCAGGGAGAGAGGGAGACAGAGGATCTGAAGCGGGCCCTGTGCTGACGGCAGAAAGCTGGATGTGGGGCTGGAACTCACCAACTGTGAGATCATGACCTCAACCGAAGTTGTAGGCTTGACCCACTGAATCACCCAGGCGCCCGTGAGCTAGATGAACATTAAAATATAACAGTCAAGCTGTGGAATGTGGGGAAAGAAGTGCTTACTGAGAAACTGACTGCATCAAACACTTCTATGATAAGAGAGGTCTCAAACAATCTAGGTTCTCACCTTTAGAAATTAAAAAGAGAAAACAAAACTAAACCCAAAGCAGGAAGCAGAAAGGAAATAGTAGAGATATGAGAACAGAAATAAAGAAATTGACAAAAGAAAAACAGGAATCCAATAAAACCAAAAGCTGGGTATTTGAGGGGAAAAATGAAAAAAACTGACAAACATCTAGTAATACTGGCCAAGAAAAAAAAAGATACAAATTACTAGCATTAGGAAAGAAAAAGCAGGTATTACTACAAACCCACAGATATTAAAAGGATAATAAATCTATTAAAAACTCTACTGGCCACCAACGAACTAGAATTCAAAATTAAAAATACAATACTATTTGAGGTTCCTGGGTAGCTCAGTGGGTTAAGTGTCTGACTTCAGCTCAGGTCATGATCTCACGGTCCGTGGGTTTGAGCCCCTCCGTCTGGCTCTGTGCTGACAGCTTGGGGCCTGGAGCCTGCTTCGGATTGTGTCTCCCTCTCTCTCTACCCCTCCCCTATGCGTGCACTCGCATGCACGTGTGTGGGTGTGTGCACGTGCGCTCTCCCTTTCTCAAAAATAAACATTAAAAAAATATACAATACTATTTAAAATAGCACCAAAAGAATAAAATACTTACGTATAAATTTTAAAGTGTCCAGGATTTGTATGATGAAAACTACAAAATAGTAGTTAAAGAAACCAAAGACAGGAAATAAATGAAGAGATCTACCATATTCATAGATAGACTGGAAGTTTCAATATTGTTAAGATAGCATTTCTCAAGAATTCAATCTATAGATGCAATATACTTTCATTAAAAATCTCACAAAATCTCACAAAAAAGCTCAGTCGGTTAAGCATCCAACTCTTGATTTTGGCACAGGTCATGATTTCACAGTTTGTAAGTTGAAGCCTCGCATTGAGCTCTGTGCTGACAGCATGGAGCCTGTTTGGGATTCTCTCTCTCTCTCTCCCTCTCTCTCTGCCCCTCCCCAGCTTATACTGTCTGTCTCAAAAATGAATAAACTTAAAAAAAAAAAAAAAGGTAGCTCCATGGGGGAAAGGACAGTCTTCTCAAAAGATATTGCTGAAACAAATGGACATCCACATATGAAAAAATGACACATACTTTATATCTTCCGCGATAACTCAAAACCAATTATATATCTAAATATATATCTAAATGTAAAATACAAAAAGGTCTCAAACTGTAGAAAATCTGTAACCTTGGAGTAGACAAAGGTTTCTTACATAGGATACCAAATGCACAATTTAAAAGAAAGGATAAACTAGGGTATCTGAACATTAGTTTTTTTCCCCTGAGAAAGATACTGCAAAAAAGAATAAAAAGACAAACAGAGACGGTGAGGAAACATCTGCAAATTACATTTCTGGCAAAGAAATTATATCTAGGATATATTTTTAAAAATATAAAAATTCAGGGGCACCTGGGTGGCTCAGTCGGTTAAGTGTCCGACTTCGGCTCAGGTCATGATCTCACGGTTTGTGGGTTCAAACCCTGCGTCAGGCTCTGTGCTGACAGCTAGCTCAGGGCCTGGAGACTGCTTTGGATTCTGTGTCTTCCTCTCTAACCCTCCCCTGCTCATGCTGTCTCTCTCCCTCTCTCTCTCAAAAAATAAATAAAACATTAAAAATATATCAAAATTCAACAATAAATAAATACATATCCCACTTAAAAAATGGGCAAAATTTCTGATTAAATACTTCACCAAGACTTGTCCAGATATCTGGAAAGCAAATAGCATATGAAAATAGGCTCAATATCATCAATTGAAGAAATGCAAACTAAAATTGCAATGAAATACCATCATATACCTGTTAGAATATTTTTAAAAACTGTGCTGGTAAGCTTGCAGAATAACTGGACTCCCAAACACTGCTGGTGGGGTTGGAAAATGGGGCAGGTGCTTTGAAAAGCAGTTTGACAATCTGTTATAACGCTAAACCTATACCTGCCCTATGACCCAGAGATTCCATGCCTCATGAAATCACGCCAAAATGGAAACTTAAATTCATATAAAAACCTATACATGAATGTCTTTAAAATTTTTTTCAGTGTTTATTCATTTTTGAGAGACAGAGAGAGACAGAGTATAAGCAGGGAGGGGGAGAGGACGACACACAGAATCCGAAGCAGGCTCCAGGCTCTGAGCTGTCAGCACAGAGCCCAATGCGGGGCTCGAACTCACGAACTGTGAGATCATGACCTGAGCCAAAGTCGGATGCTTAACCAACTGAGCCACCCAGGTGCCCCCATGAATGTCTTACATCAAGTTTAATCATATTTGCCAAATACTAGCAGCATCCAGATCTTCTGACTGGTCTGTGGGTAACACACCATGGCCCATCAAGACAATGGAATACTACTTAACAATAAAAAGAAATGAGCTATGGGTAATTCTTACTTGCCTTATGCTAAGTGAAAGAAGACAGACCCAAAAAGCTATTTATTCTATTCTTACTTTTATATGGCACTCTGGAAAAGAGATCAGTGGTTGCCAGGGGTTACTGGGTAGGAGAAGCAGTTGTCTATGAAGGAATGGCACTAGGGGAGTTTTGGGGGTGATGGATCTGTGGGGGTGAACATACCAAACATGCATTTGTCAAGGACCACCATACAGGGAGCTGTACACCACGAAGTGAACTTCAATGGTATGTAAAGAGAGGCATAATCAGCCAGGATGTGGGGAGAATCCAAGATAAATGCAAGCTGAGATAGATGCCCTAACTGAAGTGTAAGTGAACCACACCCCCGCTCTGTAGGGGAAGGAAGAAAGGTCCCACCCTAGGTGACCTTAGCAAAGAGGGTTCTGACCAGGTGAGGTGAAGGCTTAAGACAACAAGGACTGCACACAAACACTGCACTGTGAGTTAAATCTGTCCTTCTCGGGTGGGTTAGGATTTCGGGAACTGGCTCATTGATTAATACTAGAGTTGAACAAGTAGGTAAACACACTGTAGATGAGGACCAGGTTCCTCATGTTTCATTCACGTATATGGCATACGGGTGTTTGTGTGTGTGTGTATTCACACACACAGATATAAAAATGGTGTGTAAGTAGGAGTTAGCACATGTACATATACTTCCTAGCACTATCCCCTGAGAGGGCTTAGAAACAGTGACAGGTCAGTAGCAATGAACACACCAACCATTGAGATCTTGGTTTCTAAATACCATTCTCCAGTAAAGAGAACCAGAGGTCCTTGAAGAAATGGGTTGATTTCAGGGTTGAAACATCTTGGGGTGCTAGAAAATAAGGAACTTCTTAAAGAAAACTAAAGATGGGGCATGTGGAAAGGCCACAGGAAAGCCCTCAACGAGCTCTCAGTGGCCAGTGAGAACCTGAGCTGTACACAATGAAACACGATAACACTGATTATAACCCCAAGAATAAAATACATATCCTTGAGTCCATAGTGAAGTCAGTGAATAAAAGGATGAAAGAACAAATGGAGAAATAGTAACTTCTCCCTGCAGAAAAATTCCAATTAATAAATTAGAACACCCCAGTAATACCCTAGGCAAGATCTACCAAGGTAGAAATAGGACACTGCATACTCTCAAAGCACCACCCATAAACACTGAATACTTAGAACAACAGTAAGTTTACAGTAGAGTGTCCTGGAAGACATCACCTTAGCCAAGTAACAAAGGTTAACATGACCAATAATACCTACTGATATAATGTACCTCCCGATGTCAAACACCAAGAAAAGTACAACCCACACTATGGCACCTTCCTAATACAGCCAACCTCAATCCCACTGTGAGCATACATCAGAAAACGCTGAAGTGAGAACATTCTACAAAATAACTGATCAGTATTCTTACAAACGTCTAGGTCATGGAAGACAACAGAGATAGAGGAACAGATCAGCAGAGTGTAAGGACGCATGACCGTGAAGTGTGGTGTGGGATTTGGAAGGAGATCCTGCGACAGGAAAAGGACAATGGTGGAAAAACTGGTGAAATTCAAGTCAGTTCTGTCCTTTAGTCAGTAATGTGGAGCTGAAGTGAGTCTCTTAGGGTTGGCAAATGTCCTGCGGTTAAGTAGACGCCAACGCAAGGGGAGGCTGGGTGAAGAGTACACAGGAAGTCTCTGTGTTCGTTTGCAGCAGCTTTTCTGTGAGACTAAAACAATCTTTTGGAAAACTGAATAAAATAAAAAATTTGTTAGTACTCCAGGGTCTTTCCTCTATTGACACTAATATTCTGTCTCATTCAGAGAGCTTGCACGAAATCCACCCCCCTGTTGTTCTTATTCTTACAGTCATAAAGACCTTTCTCTTTCTGCTAAGCAATTTTTTCTTTCCCATTGTTTAATAAGAAACTATTAATTCTTGAGACCAAATCCAACACTTCTCTTGGTCAATTTATTATTTTTTTTAAAATTTTTTAATGTTTCTTTATTTTTGAGAGACAGAGAGAGACGGAGCGCAAGCAAGGGAGGGGCAGAGAGAGAGGGAGACACAGAATCGGAAGCAGGCTCCAGGCTCTGAGCTGTCAGCACAAAGCCCGACACGGGGCTCAAACTCACGAACCGTGAGATCATGCCCTGAATCGAAGTCGGATGCTTAACCGACAGAGCCACCCAGGCACCCCTCTCTTGGTCAATTTAAAAGCACAGAAATTTTCTCTAAAATATACCAGGATCTACACACACATGTTAAATTTTTAGCACCTGAAACTCTTCTTACCTTGTATCTTGTACCTATTTTTGCATCCCTTGGTTAATTGTGCATAAGGCGAATAAATGGCTCTACTCTGGTTCTGGCTACCTAGACTCCAGGACAATCTGGCTTACACGTCATAAAACCCAGTCCTATTTGACCATAACTAAAACAAGGACTAATTAAGGATGTGACATTTCTTCAGACAATAATTTAAAAAAATGTAAAATGCAGTTAATTATTTTAAAGCGTCAAGCCCACAGCTCACAAGGGTCAGAGCTGAGATTCAAACCCAGGTTATGCCTGGCTCCCATGTTATGTCTACGCTAAATAGCCCACATTCAAATGTCATATTTTAAAAATCTAACTACAGAGTGATATGAAAGGTCAACAATAAATTACAGAAATGAAGCTAGCTTATAAATATGCATGAGTTGAATGTTTATAGGTACACACATTAAAAACCTTATATAATTATTTGATTATGACTAGTAAAACATATAAAATGCAATCCTCAAGAAGAATGTAAACTAATAACTTAACCCTTTATATTTCACAACAGATACACTGCAGTTTATACATAGGTACAAATTTTCAGTGTATGCAATTTACGTGAAGGATTTAAAAAGAACACCATACGTTGTTTAATGGAGAAGGGGGTAAAACTGTTTGGCTCCATTTTAATCAGATTTTGTCCCCATCACGCCATGTTTCAGACCAAAGTTGGAGCTATGATGGGTAGGAAGGAAGACACACAGGGTGGTTTTTCAGGACCTTCCATTCTCCCTGGACAGAGCCACAGGCCTACAGCTTGGGATGACTTAACAAGGGCTGGAATTCCTTTCTGTAGATTTCCTTCCCCAAGACAAGAGAGTAATGTTTACCTCCCCGCATGCACTGGGTCATCAAACTCCCAAAGCGGGAGACCACTGTCCAAGGTTGGAAACCTGAAAATGAATTCTGGATCATTACATACTTGTTAAACAGGGTTGATACTCTAGGGTGACAGAGAAAAGATAAAATGGAGAGCTTACATGAATGGAAGGCAATGGCAGCCTTTTAAATACCCAAGGCGCCATAGCAGAGCCCACCAACTCTGTTCTCTTGTTTGGATTCGTGCTAATAAAAAGTCCTTTCATGTAACTTCACGGTCCCCTTAGCCCTGTTCCTATCCCCAAAGAAGGCTATGACTACTGCATCAGAAGTTGTGCTGAGAGAAGACAAAGAACGGAAAAGTGACTTGTTTGTGATCACAAGCCGGCAAGGACGAGAACACAGGCTTGTTAAGCACTCCAACAACTGATCGCTTATGACTCTGTGGTGTCGCTCATTTTGCTGTAGCATGCTACACGGGGTGATCACTACTACAGCAGACACGCTGAGCACCTATTATGTTAGATGTTGGTGAACTACGGCTGCTGGGCTGGCCGCCTGTGGCTTGCTGCCTGCCCCTGTCAAGAAAGTTTCACTGGCACACAGCAGGCTCACTGGTTTACGAATCGTCCAAGGCAGCTTTTGGCTATGAGCACAAGTGTCAGTAGTCATGACAGAGACCGTATGACCCACAAAACCTAAATTACTCACTATTGGGCCCTTTCCAGAAAAAATTTGCCCACATCTGTATTCTGCCGTCGTGCTGAAATCTCACGAGCACCCTGTGGCAGCGCTGATATCAAATTCCCCTTACACAGGGAAGTTCAGAGATTTCGATACGGCTAGGGTGCATCAGGGCCAAGATCGGGAGCCAGGTTTCCATGTATTGAGGAGCCCTATCATTATGCCAATAAGATGTAGTGACTTCGTACTATTCTTACAACTGTTCCTTTTTTGGGGTGTCCAATGTAGAGTAAAGTAGAGGGGGGTAAAGTCTGGAGCTCACCCCTCTGCATTCGCCAGCGACTCCAGAACTGATATAAAACAAATCCGTACGTGTTCCCAAATTCCTAAATGCGTGGCCCTTAATAGTCCTATTACCTCCCATTTTTCCGACACTGCGTAAAATTTTACCGTGTAAAATTAACTTCCTTTTCTGTGAATTTACATTCACGAGGGCAAGAAGAGGTAGTCAGCGCAGCATTCTTGTTCTTCAAAAGTAAATGTTTCGATAAACTTATGTGGAACACTTTCCCTAAAAAGGTTTTTCAAAGTCTGGTGTGGGCTGGATGAAGGGCACCCTGCCCTCCCATAACTGCCAGACAGTGACACCTGCTGGAAGGTGCGCAGACTCGCGAGAGGTCAGCACCACCCCCTCGGGGATCTGCCCTCTCCTGCTATAATCTGCCTGTTTTCGTTCTTCTCATGTGGTTAGAAATATTAGTTGGAGACCCAGACAAACAACAGCAAAAACTGGCGGAAAGTGCTCTTAAATCCCGCAACTACTGCAGTAATAAACTTGTGTGTTATTTTGGGTGTTTTTAAAAAGATGAGAACATCATTAAGAATGTAATGGGCCAGAGTTTAAGGTTTTACTTTGGGAAGTAAACCAAAAGACTCCTATCTGGCCCGTTCATTCATTAACACTTCTTTATCTTAAATATAAATCTTAAGAGCTATTAGGGTTTCACGTTGTACATGGACATTTTTCTTAGGAGTAATAATGTTTTCCAGCAAAATCCCAGGGACAAAAACATACTGAACAGGTTTCATGTGGGCAGAATTTCGTTTAGAGAAACACACTTCAATTTATTTTAAGGGCAAATGTGCTACTGGGTTTAAATCCTGCCGTCTAACATCATTTTCGTACACACATTATCCTCTACTTCAGCCCCAGCGAGAATCGCTTTTGCAGCTGCATTTTGCCTCGCTGAATGGCTCGCCCAGTTTGGCAGCTGAGGTCACATATTAACATTCCCAGCACTGAGGTCCGGCATTCTGTTGACAAAAACATTCTTTGGATCAAGGCATGAAAGCAAATAGCCAGCAGCGCGGTTTTTGACACAAAAGGTGAAAACGAAAAAGTATTCACTAATACCCCAAGAACACAGGCACCACATTCCTGAGACTGCAATTTTGCATGACAAGAAGAATATGAGGGCTACGTGCAGCTGGCTGGAGGGATTAGACTTTTCGTGAGCACATACTATAATTACAGCCCGGGTTGCTAGTTTTGAGCTAAACGGAAAGTTCTTTAAAATGCCAAGTGTCCGTGTTCTATTTTTTCAACCTTTTTAAAATTAAAAAAAAAAGTTTATTTATTTTTTAAGGAGAGAAAGAGACAGACAGAATCTGAAGCAGGCTCCAGGCTCTGAGCTGTCAGCACAGAGCTGAATGTGGGGCTAGAACTTATGAATGAATCATGAGATCACGACCTGAGCTGAAATCAGACGCTTAACGGACTGAGCCAGCCAGGCGCCCGACGCCAAATGTCTATGTTTTAATGGTTGGCTTAGAAAAATTTGTAATTCCTCCTGCTTCATTCAAAGTAAATGTTTCCTAGCATCTGCCATTTAATTGCCTTGGACATTAGCGCAAGAATTATAGGATAAAATGGGCAGCCATGCAGGCTGTTGTTGCTAAAGGTAGGAAGGAATTTAAAATATCAAGAGTCTTCAGTTCTTCACTGCACTGTCATTTTCAGACTGATCTTCAGTAAGTGTTCTTTATCACCTAGGTAGCATGCGTGTGACATTCCGAGTATCGTGTTGGTGGGCACAGAAGAGAATGGGTTTAGGATAATTAAAAAAAAAAAAAAGATTGACAATAATGCTGGGAAAAGAAATACTGAAGTTAAGGAGACATAAACCCCGAGTAAACCTTTGGTGAAAACAGACAAAACGAGGCAGATGTAAAGGAATACCTAAACATATAGCATAGAAAGCCTTGGACTTTTCCCAGAAGGCCATAAGCTGACCAAGACATTACCAAATAGTATCAATGTTTAAGAAATAAATACTCCAGGGGCGCCAGGGTGGCTTAGTCCGTTGTGTCCGACTTTGGCTCAGGTCACGATCTCACAGTCTGTGATATGAGCCCTACATTGGGCTCACTGCTGTCAGCGTGGAGCCTGCTTTGGATCCTCTGTCCACCTGTCTGTCTGCCTCTCCCCTGCCTGCTCTCTCTCTCAAAAAAAACAAAAACCCACAACAAATAAACAAAAAGAGAAGAAATGCTCTGGTGACGTATTCTGTAGTAATTCTGGCCTTTCTGAGCCTTCACTACATTTTGTTGAATGAATGGAAGCTCAGAGAGGGCTTTCTTGGTGACAATCACATGTGTGCAACAGAAAAGATCCATTAAATGACCAAACTCCCCTGTATCCCTAAACACACTACTCTCAGGATAGGTTTTTGGGTGCTATTCTGGCAAAGCCTGGCATTTAGAATCTGGTCTCTCAAATAACACCATTGTGGGTTCCTTTTTCCTTTAAAACGATTGACCCCATTTCTCAGATGTCTGAGGTGATCAAGATTTAAAGATACGCTGCACGTTATTACATGTCCTGTTAGCATTGGTAGTCTGTGATGTTCGGGGAAGGTGAAGCCCCCTCCTGGAGGCATGGTAGGACCCCACTCCTCGAGGGGCTCCTACACTGTTAAACCAGGAAACCCGACACGTGGCTATCACAAAACTGCGCGGGAATTTAAATCAGTATCCAGAGAAGGCAACGTCGCAAATTTTCATACTGATCAAGCATTGACATTTTAGAGGAATGGGTTCCCAAAAGACACGGGGCTCCTGAATCTTGCCACTTAGTTTTCTTTAATCACTATATTCGTTAGCAGGCATCTATGACCTGTCAGGATAGTGACAAATGTCAACTGTGTTTAGGAAAAGCTAGGTGCCAAAGGACAGTCAGATGGCTGAGTTTACTTAGTTATTTCGACTTCCACTTTTCACCTGGTTAGACTAGCTGTGACCCGACGACTGAGGCTGGGTCGGCATGAAAGGCATCTGCGAAGCCATTGTAATCACTACCTTTTTGAAATACAGGCAAGAAAGCTAACCGTGCTAAATGCCATGACACCTTACTGCCTGCCCAGCCCTCCGCGTTTTCCTGAATGTTTACTGTGGACACGCAGCAACTGGGATCCCAGTGTGGTTTCTGACAGTGCGCGTGCACAGGCTCCATATAGGATTTATGTTCGATTACAAATAGGAGCAATGATACCAAGATCCCCGGATGCCACAGTGGCATTTGATAAAGCTGCTCCCCACCGAAGAACAAAGACAGCAAGTTCTGTGTGAAAAGACCCTAACCACAGTACGATTTTATCGCTCGTTTTCATCTGCTGGGCCATGAAGACGGAGAATACACTATCAGGCAGGAATGTCGAGATGGGCAGGGGGTCCTAGGTGGCATCTAAAGTCGAGAAGGAACCACTGCTGTGCATCTGAACCCTATAAGGGAGAGACTGCCCTGTGTGCCAGCGCGATGGGGAACCCCAGCGGGTGTGGAGGATGCAGAGAAGCGAACCTAGAATGGAAATCACTCGACACTGACCAGCCTCAGACCCCTGAGCGCCAGTCTACCAGCAGGCGTACGCTTCAAAATTTAAAACTGCAATAGCGAAAGCATTGATTCTCCTTCCTAAGTTTTTACAAGTCAGCCACTTCATCTCCTACAAATGTATGTCTAGTAATTTGTATGTTTCCTTGGGAAGGGAAATTGACAGTAAAAGTGAAACACTTGGTAACAAGCTGCTACATGTTATCACATCCTTATGGAGTTGAAAAGGGCAGGGTTTTCAAACATACACAGAAACCTTAAAGCAGGATTAAGCCCTTACCTTTTAGGACAGTCTGTTCTATGGGGACAATCTATAGCAGACTGATGCTAGGTCAGAGTAGAAATTAATTCCAGGGGACACAGTGCTCCCTAATTTAATAAGTGAAGAACGAGATGTCTAAATTAGTCATTACACATTTATATGTACACATGCAATCGGATGTCACGAGGAAGAAACCACACCAGACTTTCCACCCAAACATGTAAACTCCATCTACAGGGGACTGAGGGACACTGAAGGGCTGAGGCACTCTCTTTATAAAAACAGCCTTCCAGAAAGAGGCCTTTGCTCTATGTTATTATGTTTTTATTGTTGCTGTTTGAACGGGACCATCCACTTAATGAAATCATGTTTCTTTTAGTCACTATGGTCTAATTTCTCACTATGAAATAAAATAGCATCATCAGGGGAAAAAAAACAAAACAAAACCAAAGCAAAACAAAAAAGCTCAGCAGTGAAAATTCCATAGTCAGGGCGCCTGGGTGGCTCAGTCGGTTAAGCGTCCGGCTTTGGCTCAGGTCATGATCTCACAGCTCGTGGGTTCAAGCCGCCTATCAGCCTCTGTGCTGACAGCTAGCTCAGAGCCTGGAGTCTGCTTCAGATTCTGTATCTCTCTCTCTCTCTGACCCTCCCCTGTGCACGCTGTCTCTGTCTCTCAAAAATAAATAAAAAACATAAAAAAAAATTAAAAAAAGAAAAAAAGAAAATTCCAGAGTCACAGATTAAAAGCCCCATTATCTTTTCTTTCCTTGTTTCAAAAACATTTGAAAAAATAATCTGGATTGAAAGACAGGTAGGTGTATGTGGGTCTAAGGAGGCAATGGCTTTAAATGACTTCAGATAACATTAAAAAAATTTAAACCTTTTAAGTCTTGGGAACACTTTACATATCATGGAATGTTTAAAAGGCACCTGGGTGGCTCAGTTGGTTAAGTGTCTGACTTCAGCTCAGGTCATGATCTTGTAGTTTGTGAGTTCAAGCCCCGTTTCAGCCTCTGTGCTGACAGCTCAGAGCCTGGAGCTTGTTTCAGATTCTGTGTGTCTCCCTCTCTGTCTGTCTCTCCCCCATGCGCACTCCGTCTTTATGTCTCTCTCAAAAATAAAAATAAATAAAAGAATAAAAGTACTAGAATTTTCGAGTGTCACAACATCAAGAAATCGGTATAAACTGCCACAGCAGAGACTCTGATTCTAAGGATAAGGGAGGATAGTTGGCACCTGGAATGCATGCTCCCTTGCGGAGTCTGACCTGGCCCTCAGCGCTGGTCAGGTGTCCGCCCTGTCCAACTCTCACATCCTGTCCCAGTCTCATGCTTATCAGCACCCTACTCTGCTCTCCCAACCTCGGGGCTTTTGCCCCAACAACTCCCTCGGTCCAGAATGCGGCCCTCTGTCAGCTGCCAGTACTTCGCCGATAAAGCAATGTATGGATAGATGGGCCCCTTCCCCTTCTTCTGGGACACCGTGGTCGTCTGTCTGCAACCAACGAGGCATCTCTGCTCCTTTCCTGACCCCAGCCTTGCGGCAGAGCGAGCCCTGCCAAGTCTGTGCTTCCTGAGGGCATTGACCGTGCACGTAACAGCTGCCCAAGTGCTAAATACATAAATGGATGCGTCGATGAGAGAATAAACTTTTCTTCTCTGGAAGTACTGAAAAACAGAACAGATCACTGACCTGGGGTGACCATTACTGACGATGAAAAATTGGATTCGTCGGACAACCTGAATTGACCTTGTGGTCCTCTGATCCAATGACCGATAAGTAACAAATTAACAAATGCCATCACTGCCTCACCCTTACCGAGGTCTACCGCGGCCACGTCACGTAACACTGCTTACAGGGGAAGGCGTTAAAGATTGTTATTAGGGACACCACCGGCCTTGAGTGAAGGGATCTCGTGGGAAATGAGGAGGTCAAATTCTACAAATAATAATACTGAACAATTTTCTGACAGATTATAGGTCATTTCCCCCTCCCCCTCCCCCGGTCCTTCATTAAATCAGCAACTATGTACTACCTGTCACTTGCCAGCCACCATCCTAAGAAGCTGGGGATACGGCAGTGGACACAAGAAAATCCGTGTCCTTACGTTGTACTTCCTAGTTGAAAGAAACAGATGATCACACACACACACACACACACACACACACACACACACCTGATAGGGGTAGGTGCAATAAGGGACAAATAAACCAGAAGAGATAGGAGCGGGAACTGGGAATTGCTGGCAGTAAGAGAGCGAGGTGTTGTCTGTGCAGGGGGTCAGGAAGCCCTCGCTGACCGGGCGGCACTGGAACAGGGCACTGAAGGGCTCCCTGAAGGGGCGGTGATAGCTCTGACCAGGCAGGGTCTGGTGGAGGGCCCTCCAGAGAGAGGAAATGAGCGCAAAGCCCCGAGGTGGGGCTTGCGGGGCTGTTTAACGGAGAGCAGGGAGACGCGTGTGGGTGTAGCTGGGTGAGCACGGGCGGAAGACACGGAGACCAGCTTGGGAGAGACAGTGTGAGCAAGGTGGGTGGGCTGGGGAGCTCCCACGAACAGAGCAGAGCAGTGCTCTGATTGAAGACAGGAAACCTCTAGAGGGGTTTAAGCAAAAGAAGGACGTAATTAAAACAAAACACTTCGGCGGCTGTGTTAAGAGACCCTGTAAAGAGGCTGGAGTTGGACCCAGAGACCAGTCAGGGTCCACTCCAAGTGATTTCGCAGGGGCGGTGATAGCTCTGACCAGGCGTGGGCGGTAGAGGCAATGGGATCCCCAAAACATTTTGAAAAAGGAGCCAAAGGGTTTAGGCGTAAGCTGGAGACAGACTGGGGTCTCGAGGATGACTTCAAGACATTCGGGTTAGTAGCTGGAAGGATGGGTCAGACGAGAGGGGAGGTGTGCTTCGGAGAGGTAAGGAGGTAAATGGGAAGTCTGGGGCACGACCCACTTGAGATGCCCATTAGACTCGCAAGCGGGCGTGGCGGGCGGGCAGATGGATGTGCTGGTTTGGAGTGCTGGAAGCAGCAGCAGATAGATGGTGTGGACAGTCCGAAAATGGAAGGAGATTACCTGGTGAGCAGGTACACACAGAAAAGAAGGGAGATTAGCCACCACGGCCCTGGGGTGCTGCCTTTAGAGGCCGGGGAGGTGAGGAGGGGCGGCCAAGGAAATGGAAAGAGAAGAGGTAGCTGGTGCGTTCTGGGCCAGTGTGCAATTAGGAAATAGGCCACCCTGTAGACATGCGGCACCCTGCTGCAGGCTTCGGGGCTCTCTCCCCTAAAAGCACAGGCAGCTGAGGAACTGTAAAGCAAGATTCCCTGGCTAACTATCATTGATTTAATAGAGTGGAACTTCTTTTCAAAGAATAATAAGAAACAACCTCAGGATAGTAATGAAGAAAACACAAATCAAGATAGCAGACTATCGTTCATCCAATCGGCCGAAATTTAAATTCCTTCGATATAAGGTACGGGTAAGGCTGGTGCAGAAAAAGAAACTGTCCTATAAAACAATTTAAAATTATAAAGCGAAATTAATTTTCTCGGCATCTACATACAAGGTGATACTGTTCGTGCAAATTTAAAACACAAACCAAGCAATCACATGCTATCCATGGATGTAGAAACGTATGTCACACGAAATGAAGAGAGAACCCCGACGTTCAGTTAGTGTCTGCCTCTGGGAAGGCAGAGTGACCGGGAATGGTGGCCTGATGTGTAATGACTTGCTTAGTTGTTTTTTTTTTTCCCCAAAAATACACTGAATTAATGAGAAAGACTTGAAGCAAATACGAGAAAATATAATAATCAGCTCTGGTGTGAATTCATGAATGCATATAGTAAAACTCCTTGTAATCTTTTTGTATTTTGAAAAGAGAATCAAAATATTTTTTTGCTAAGACCACTGGTTGAAAACAACGATTTTTTACTACATGTATACCTACATTCCAAGCCCATAATAAAGCAAAGGAAGAATAGATTTGTTGGCATATTCATTAGGAATTGTGAGGTTTCCAGAATGGCACAGCACTTGGCAAAACCCACCTATAGGCTACAATCGACTATTCAATAAAAACTGTGAAAAAACAGAGAATACACTACTCATAATCACAAGAATTAAAAAAAAATTTAACCAAGAGGAAAACAAGTAAAATACCTAGTTTTATCAGAAGATCTCTCCTGAATATGGAATTAGAATATCAAGTTTGGGTTATAACCTGAACCCTGCCTCAAGTGCTTTTGGGACAAGCTGAGGAATAGAAAAAGCAATGAGTAGATGCGTAAGTCCATCTGTCGGCCAATCTAAACAATACATAACTCATGGAAACCATGCTTGATTTTCCTATGCAAATTTAGAATATAAACACTACCTTCCTGTAACTTTAGAGGCTCTTTCACTTAATTTTTATAAGACAGAGAGATCTTCTTCAAGAAGTAAAACCTGGGGGTGCCTGGGTGGCTCAGTCGGTTAAGCGTCCGACCTCAGCTCAGGCCATGATCTCATGGTTCAGACATTAGTTTTTCACATTTCCGCTTTGTACCTTTTCTAGTCTGTGGGTAATAAACTTGCTGAAACTCTTATTCATTCTTCCTAGTTTTTTGCTTCTGAATGACTCAGCAAAATAGCAGTACAGCAAATAATAACAAAGCAAATAAATAATAAAGCAAGTGAATAAATTTATTCCCTTCAAGTTAAGTAGTTAACTTACTGCATGATTACTATGAGCAGAAAACAAACCAGGGATCTATATTAGAAGTCAGTTATTACTAATTCTACTCCATGTGTCAATGTGTCAGCGTCTTTAGACAAAAGACACTACAAAGAATTCAGTTTTTGGCAGTTCAAAAATCAGCTTTTAGTAAATAAGGTCTGAGGACAGAAAAGTTACATGTATGTTAATGTGACATGCACTTTAAAATCCTGATCTTGCCAGGATGTTACGTCGAACGTGTATCAAAGCATCGACGTGTCTAAAACACTTAAAAAGCTCCTTACTGTCCTAAATTTGTTATGATTACCTTTTCTCTTCGATCAAGAATGTATCAGTTTATTCCCAAAAAGGAGTTAAAGGCAATCCTTTCCGTGTGCTTAAAATACTGAATCACATCAGCTGTGCCACTTAGGACGTGAGTCACTTGTCTGCATATTTAGAAATAAGTTCAAGGCTGATTCATTCAGTGCGCTACTGGTTGTTAGGCAGAATTAAAGCATCTGACTTTTTACCTATATTTATCATGATGTGCTCACCATTTACTCTTTGGAAATTTTCTCCATACCAACCGGATGCATATTAACTAAGACACAGCAAGCAGGTAAATGTCTAATTGAGGGCGCTTTTCAAAAAACAGACCCATTTTTTTTTTAAAGAAAACGTATCGCTTGGATAAATTCTTGACTTATGTAAAAAGTCTTCCGAAAGAAGAGTTCTACTTTCTAATTAGTCGGAATAGAAGAATGGGTTTATTTTCCCTCAAAATTGGCTAGAGATAAACACTTAGATTTGTTAACGCTGTTATGAAAACCACCAAGTAACTTTTTCAAGATGACGAACATTTTGGGGAAGCACACAAATGTTTTAATCCACACACATTCCCAGAGCGGCTGCTACGTGCAAGGCCCTGCACTAAGGGCTGCGGGTGCAGGATCACTCCGTCATCAGTTCTGCTCATGGTCTGCTTAAGAATCTCCGCGAGGAGCTAAGGCCAGCATGTAAATAATCCAAAAACGAGGCAGAAAGAGAGTCAATGCTTTCAGAGAGCAAACTCTAAAATACGACAGGAACTGAGAGAAGAGAAAACTTGTTTCCCACAGTGCGGGAGGGGAAAATCAGAGAAGGCTTCATGGCGGCAGTGGATTTGAGCTAGACCTTGAGCGCAAGTACGGTTCTGTCCAATGCGCACCACGTTTGGCGTGGGGATTGAGGGTGCGGTTTTAAGGGAGGGCTGTATAGGTGGAGAGCCAGATCAATGTCATGTAAGCAGGAAAGTTAAGCATTAGGGTAGGTAAAAGAAAGAGATGAGAAAGAAGGGTGGTGAAGTGGGTGGACACCAGATCCTAAAGGATTGTGAGGACGTGAGCTCATCATTTATTCGGTCAGCAAATGAAAACCAATGGAAGATCTGCAGCCGAGGGGTATGACCAGACGCATGCTTCAGGAAGATTAATTTGACATCCGTGGGGATGGATGGATGGGAAGGAAGACAAATTAACGATGGGAAAACTGAGTAGGAGTCTACTGTATAGTGTAAATATGCAGCAATGAAAATAAGAACTAAGCAGGATCAGTGGGGAATGAAAGAAGAATATGGATGCAAAAAAAAAATAGTACATTGTGTATAGCATTTATGAAAAATATGGAATAAAGCCTTACCTGATTCTTCTGTATCTTGTTCATCTATTAAACCTACTGAGACGCCTAAATCCACACATTTCTTGCTATGTGTCTTGGACTTCATGTGTTTTGTCAGATTTCCTTAAGGGAAAAGAATGTTTACTAAGCTTACGTAGTATTATTTTGCTGTTGCATTTGTCAACACTGGCAAATTCATTCCTACTTCAAGTGAAAGCACAGACTGTGGTTATACAACTTCAAGGCTAAAATTTGGACAAAAGAAAATATTGAAATTTGTATGTTGTAATGACCTTGTTACTTATTACTAATGACTTCTCCTTTCAAATCTACTTGGATAATATTGACTTCTGCTATTGGTGTCTATTCTGCGGTCCTTATTTATGTTTTTAAAACACTGTACACATATTCAATTTAAAGTCCCTTTTGGATTAACTAAGACCTGAGGTTCCTGGAGTCCAAATTCTCCCCCCTGTGCCGCCTGGATTGCCCTCATGGTACTTTTGTTTCCTTGCATGCTTTTTAGTTTTTATTGTGAGCTTATCTTCAGCAAGATTGTTTTCCATGGAGTCTTAAGTACCCTGGGTTGCAGAAACATCTCTATGGGTCAGTTTTCCAGTTGCTTCTACCTGGGAGTTAAGGTTTCAGACCTTCGATTCTAGACCAGTTGTTTTGTTTGTTTGTTTGTTTGTTTATTTATTTATTTATTTATTTATTGCATGGCATAGGTATGGGGTTTTGCTTTTTAGCAGATATGTTTTCCCCACATGGTCCAAAGTCACTGGACAGGAGGGCCACACTTATTTCAGAGGCCTCGGACTCTATTCCAGGATTAACATTAAAATCCCTGGGTTGTGGGCATATATCTGGCTTTGATGTCGCCATGAATTATTTTATTTTAATTCAACATTTTATTTATTATTATTACTATTACTACTACTACCATTATTATTAAGTGTCTACTCACTATACTAGCATGGAGTTCCTTTTTTATTTCTGTTACCTGAGAATTAGTCAAGCTTGAAATTTAAAAAAAGGCTGTCTATTAAAAACTACATTTGTTAGATCATAAACAGTATTTCTGTTATTTGGAACATGAGAGAATTTCCTGCATGAATTTTGCTTCACCGTATTGACTAGAAATCTTGCAACAGTATCTCTAAAGATGTGTTCCCTTTGGCAGCTAATATAGCTAAGTATTATCGGGTTAACTGGGGCCCACTGGGGACGTCTGTCCCGAAGTGATCATGAATGCATGGGAAGAGCTCTGACTCGAAGCACGCCAGGCAGTTTCAGTGCATAATGCCACACACACGAACAATTGCCAACAAGGGAAAATCATCTCTTTTGAGAAAGCAAACAAAATCTAAATACTTAGCTTGGTGAGCAGGGGCGAATTAGTATCTGAGAAGAAGCCTTTAGAAGAGTTAAAAATGTCTGAATCCTTGGTCTTAACATTGGGCTTGCAGTAGCTGAAGGGCCTGTGAAACTGCTGTATTTATAGAGCCTCAGGACCACTAAAAAAAATTCCCTAAGTACGTGGAACTGGTCACACTGTTCTAGCTGATTCTTGCCCTAGACAGTACGCACAGCATTCTAGAGCTGAGTGCCTAAGGGGCTCAAGTGTGAGAGGCTGCCTGGACTAGACAATATCTAAGACTCAGCAGATCCCGACTTCTGTAATTCCAGAGATGACACCTTCCTTAAGTGGCTTGGCCATGTCTGATATTTACTTTAAATACACTTAAAAAAAAAAACCCATGAAGTAAATATGGCAAAATGTTAACAATTAGTAAAAGCTGGGTTGGTATATTGGTGTTCATTATACAAATCTCTACTTTTTCTGTAAGCTTCAAAATTTTCACATGAAAAAGTTGCAAACAAAAATGGTTTGGTCATGTTAGCGTGGCTTAAGTTTCCACTTACAAGTCAAAGCACTTCCTAATACAATAACAGTATTACAAACCAAATTACTCAAAGTGCTTCTGTTCCCTACGTGGACAACCACAGAAGGTTATTTGCTTCTTAGAGACATTCATGGATAATTGTAACCAGACAGATTTGGGAACGTAAGCTTTTAATAAGCGTGTTTTCTCATAATGCAATCGATTGCTTATTATTAACCGACTTCTTAAATAAGTTAAAATAAACAAAACAAATTGCATTTTAACATGCAAAATGGATACAAATATCCCCCCCAATGCCATAAACCCTGTGCATCAACTCAATGCGTAAATTTTTTTAACGGATTTAATAAACATTAGTCTAAACCCTCTGGAAAGCTCGTGAGGTTTTGCCTCTGGGCTCCTATAGCTACACAGAGAGGCTAGCTTTCTGTGACATAAATGGTAGTAAATCTTGCAGGCAGGCAAGCTCACTGTATCTTTTCTGCTGACTGACCTTTAAAGCAGAATAGTGAAAACAAGTCAACTAACATTCTTTTGAAAGTGTCCTCGTGAAATAAATTAAGAGGACAACTGACAAAGTAGAGATTTATAGGCGTGAGCCATCAGAAGCATCAATTTCTAGCACTGCAGACTGTTTATCTAGCAACAGCATGATATGTCTGCATACCCGTATTTACATAGCATGCCATTACGTCACTGTCTTTCTGTTAGCATCCAGACACATCCAGTGAGGAGTCGAGTTGGCTAGGACAACAAAGTAAATCAAGGAGGACAACATCTGCAGCCTAACCTAGAAACAAGTCTACTATCATGTAGCTAACGTTTAAAAGATCCTGTGGAATCTGTTTTACAGATATTCACAAAAGGCAGACTTCTACAAGGAAGCTGACCCATAAAATACAGAACCGTCAGGCTGAGAAGGGGGAAATACTGAATTTCTAATATTTTCTTCACCAGTCTCCTGAGCTAGGGTCGCTTCCCTCAAATACGTATTTCTCGCGTAATTGCAAAGGATTATCTGACAAAACAAAGTGTCTATGGCAAATTCAGATCGGCAGCGTATCGGAGAAGTGGAAGACATGCAAACTGCCAAAGATCTAATGCTCGCTCTTCGGGGATCATTATGTTCTCTCCGCCTCTTAGGTAACAAGTTTTACCTAAAACTTTATGCGATGCTGTTTGGAGTTATTTCACTCAGATTACTATTTGGTGATTCAGAGTATTTTTCTGGGCCAAGAAATCTCTGTAGTTTTGTTTGGTTTTCCACACCTAAGGTTTCCTCCCTTTCTTGCCCTCATATTATGAGTAGAATTTTTTAAGTATCCTCATTCCTTTTAAGGACTTCTCTCTATTGAACAATAACCATTGCACATGTACACCTTGATCCTCTTTTATTTAGCAACATCGTTCTGTACTTGGTAATCTTTTCTGAGTAACATTGGCCTATTTCTGGTCTCCTGGTTGCGTACTGGAAATTAACAGATGTTGCTTCATCTTGGGATCAAAGCCAGTGAAAGAGCAATAAATGGGGTGAAGAGAACACAGTACTTTCTCCTATCAAAGCCTGTACACAAGACCAGGGAAGGCATCCTGGAACCCGCCCTCCATTTCCAGAAGGAGAATCTACATCACAACCCGAGGACTCCCGGCAGTGAATCTCCCAACTACTCACGATGTCCCGAAGCTATTCAGAACCCCAGGCATCTAAGGAGGGCTCATCTGAATGTTTAGTTGCTACATATCATAACTCTCCTTAAATGCCAATAAATAGGAGCCAAATAATGTAGTAAGTTTTGCTGACGAGTTGATCAATCTTTAAAACAAAACCCCTGAAGGCAGCCAATATAACCAGAAAAAAGTGAACGCTCACTCAAAGGGAATAAAAACAAAGTTTCTGTAAAAAATCGTCAATTAAATACTTTTGACAGGTATTACGCTTTCAGACAGAGAATTGTCGGATGACACTGTTTTCTTTTAGAGAGATTTTTTTTAAGGGTGGTAGGAAATTGAAGTCTCAAGGAACAAATTTTTATGTAATGATTCATGAGCAAGGAGCCTAATGGAGAGAGTGAGCATTAGTTTTTAAGTACTGTCCTCGTTCTGTGTAGGAAATCTGGAGAGGGTAAAATTACCTTAACTATAATTCTTACAATTTAAATAAAAACATATAAAGCATACAGAAAGAGTACTAAATATAATTTTAATGACTAGTTCTGAGTTCTGTGCACACTAAATAATACAACAGAAGGTTTCTGAAGCTGAAATTCAATAGAATTTGGGTAAAAAACAAAAAGCACCACGGGAAAAAAAATGGCCTTTCATGCCTAAGAAGAGATAATAAAACATGAACACAATCATTATCAGTTTACTATAGTTATTATTTAAACTTTCTCTTCAATCTTTTAGCACAGAAAGGAGTTTCCTTGCCATCATGAAAATTTCTGTTCCTTTTTCAGCTCCAAAGTATTTTTGAAATGTATTAGTCATCATGTTATGCAACTCTAATTTGGGGAGTGAAATAAAAAAGGGCAGTTGCTCCTTTTAAAATGTTATATTTATTACATATATTGTAAAAGTATATAATTAAAAAAAAAAACGATTTTTTTTTCTCTTTTCCTGAGAAGTCTGGAGACATAAAGAACTAAGTCTACCGTGTTGACAAGATGTAATTTATATTAGTCTATTTAAGCGACTGCATCCTTGGTCAAAGGCTACATAAAGTGGGGTCTTAGCTCTACTAACTCAATGCATATGAAAAGGACCACGAGCAACGCCAATTTCATACCTTTCGTCTTAAAGGAGAAGTTACAGTAAGTGCAGTGGTAGGGGCGGACATCTGTATGGGTCCGTATGTGTTTCTTTAACATACTAGGTTTCTTACAACGTATTCCACATTCTTCGCAAATGTACTTTCCTCTTCCCCTGCCTCGGACATATACATACTCTTCATTTGATTTATATCTAATTTAAAGAAAAAAAAATGAATAGGGAGATTGGATACTAGGTCTTCAAGAAAATATTGATGATTAGAATTCAGCTTACAAAATACAAGAAGTCACAACTTTTATTCTCAATCAATATAAATTTTATGCACATGTAAGTAACAATATCCCAGCTTTCCGCAACAATATTTAATATGCAAACAGCTAATTCTGATCAAACTACTTTACTCCATGCCAGGTTTAATTTTAGAACAGTACTCCCTCTTCTCAACCACTGGTTCCAAAGTGATTTCATTATTAAATTCAATTACAGCAACTTTAAGTACTGAAATTTTCCTTGGCTTCACTAGAACCATAATCAGCTTTTTACAATGTGTTTTTCTCATAACTGAAAACACAGAGACATCAAATAGGCAGTGAATTTGTCTCTCTTTGAGCAGATTTCCCAAGGCGCTCCTTATTGTAAATCAACGTGAAACCCAGAGTTTACTCTGAAAACAGTTCTTAGCTGCCTCCTAGGACCTACGATGTTTCCTAAATATTTTCTTGATCAAAATGGAATTATTTAACATGACATCTAGCAAATATCTTGCCATGAAGATTTTGTTAATAAGCGGAGAAACCTTGAAACATTTATATAAAATTGGCACTGGTTAAGTTTTCATTCACATGAAAGCAAATGTACATTTAAAAAGTAAGTTTAAATGTACATTTAGAAAGTAAAATTTGTACTTGCCCTCCATCAAATATTTTAATTCTTCTTGGTTCACTTTTGATTAAGGAATTTTCTTTATCTTGCTCACTGTTAATTTCAGAGGCATCTTTATTGCTGAATTCAACTACTGTGGACTTTTGATTACCTAATGCTCTCTGAAAGGAAAAAAAAAAGAGAAACTAATTTAATAAAACTGAAAACACAAACATGCTAATGTTTCACTTGGAAATTAAAACATGGCAGAGTACCGTACCGTAGTTAACTTAATGGAATGCATTTCAAGGAAAGAACATGTTTAAAGGTCATTTGCTCTCTCCCCTCCCTTATCTTGAACCTATCTGTCTGCACCACTGCCAACTGATAAATCGTATGCTGTTTTAAGATCCCACCACAATCCCCTGACCGATCACTCTTACTACGATTTATTTTTTAAACGAGCTTTATTCTTCAGAGATGGGAAAGAAGCAGTTACCCCTTTTGGTATAATAATGCCTCATACTCCTGAGAAACTGACTACATTCCCTGCAACGTCAGTGGACTGTTAACGGTGCATTTCTGTTCGAGCTAAAGCCCGTTTGCTAATATTCTCCCCTTTTCCTGTCATTTTAAACCATAATTATGTTTCCTCTCTGTATCTTCTCAAAAGTTCCTGAATACTGGTAACTGACATACAGGCAGGTCGGAAGTTAGGCTGTGGACTGATAATAATTAACTGTCTAAACAATGGTAACACACTATCAACATGACAAACGGTGTGTGCTTTGCCTGTGGAAACATTAGAGTGACAGCACCTTAGGATTTTAGAAGCGTATCCCTCCTCAGCCCCTGCCATTCCCACGTATCCTGTGAGGCCGGCAGCACAGGATCTAGAGTGGAAGGACACTCTCAAGGTGAAGTCACTCATCCAAGGTCAAGCTTTACAGCAAAGGCTCAAATTCCAGTCCTCTGGCCAAATCCAACGTGAGGCACAGCTTTCCCGATCAAGGGGCCTCTTTGTTACAAATCTTTAAAACCCACATCCCCAAGCAGAGGGCTGTGCACCGAGATGACCGGATACTGGCAAATGAGAGAGTGTGCGGCATGGACAGAGGGCCCGCACAGCCTCAGAAGGAGCACGCTGGGGAGCTCTCACGCAGTGAGAGGAGGTAATGACCCCGACCCTGGCAGGCAGGGAGGCATAGGTCTCCTCTCGTCCCGGCGAACACACCAGGTTTCCCCACAATCTGGAATGCAGACACGCACCTTCCCTTGACTTCACCCTGTTCACACTTACCCTACCCTTACTTTCTTTTCAACACCAAAACTCCCATTTCTCTTTGGCTCACTCTCTTGCCATCGAATCTGGCTTCTGTTCATCAGTTACCAATGAGCTAAATGCCCAAATCCGTATGCCTTCCTTAGTCTTTACGTGCTCGGTCACCTGTGTGGTTTATGTTGTTGACACCTTGCGTCCCTTAGAGACCCTTCCATTTCAGCACCTGTCTTTCTTTTCCATCCTCGGTTATAAATACATTAACATCTGGGTTGTGAGTCAACCCGGTACCCGGTCCTCCACAGCCACCTGCCCAGGCCCCCGTCACCAGTGATATTAGAACTGCTCAGTCCAGGATCCATGTTAGTCATCATCTTTCTGTGACCTTTAGTTGACCTCTCTGAGTATCTTTCCATGAAATTCCTCTTTGATCTATGAGATACCACTCTCTCCCAGTCCTCCTCTTTCCTCTACGAACAACCTCTCTGTTTCCCGTGTGGACTTTCTTCATCCATTCAACCCTTTAAGTAGCAGGGAACCCCAAATCCATCTGAGACCTTCTGTCCTTCCGCCTGCTCTGACAAAGCTCATTAACTACCGCTATGCACCAAGGAATCCTCACAACTTCCACCGGGAGTCCTCGCCTAGCTCCAAATCTAAGTACACATTTCCAGAGGCACTTTGGAAATATTCCAGAAGCTTTCTTTAAATTCTCATGATCAGGTTCCATCTTTCAAGATTCTGATTTTAGTAGGTCTAGAGTAAAGTCTGTGTATTTACAAATTAAATTATGAATGGTTTGCCTGTACCCTCCTTCATTGAAAAAGTATCAATGGCTCCACCCTGCCATGCATAGTCTTTGGTTTTTATCTAGATTTCCAACTGGGAAGCATGTCAGTGCTTCAAACTCACACCTTCTACCCAGGGCAGACTCCTCATGATTCATTAAAACGAACTGAGTTCTTTATCATGTCCATGTCATGTCAGCAGACTATTAAAATTTCTCATTCTTGTTTACCTGAAACAAAAATCCCTACTTTTTTTTTAAAGATTAGGCTAAAGTATCACCACTTTGGGAATTTCTTCCTTGTATCCATACCTCTAACCTGCTGACAAATTTAGAGACTTCCTTCTTAAAACTGCATATTCTCTATTATAATTGTAATACTGCAACATTTTCTTATTGACATGTGTATGTGTGTGTGTGTGTGTGTGTGTGTGTGAACCTGTATTGTATGCTTGTGAACCTGTAGAGGTCACGGACTTAATCTATAATTCTTAATGTCCAGAGTCCACCAGGATCCTCTTACCTATTTATTTACTCTCACTTAAATAATTTTTCCCATTTTATAAAGCCAACGACTCTAATAAGACTGATTCCACAAATAACCAAAGTTTACAGTTTTATGATCCTATTCTATACATCTTGACCAAATCAACTTAAATATCAAGTGTATGAGTCAGCTATTGTGCGAGTCTTCTCTCTAGTACTAAGATGATTCTAACACTGGGCGGGAGTTGGGACTAGCATGGCCAGGGGAGGGTAGTCAGGTGCGCAGAAGACAAGTACGAGTGACTCTCTGCTTATATTTCAAAATGAAATGTAACAGTCTTTGATTACTCATACCTCTGTTCCCCCTGTACCAGCACGGACAACACACAAACATAATCTCCTTTTGCTTAATAGAAGAGAAAGGAGAAAATAAAACCATGATTATCTGTACCATTACGTAAGGACTTAAACTTTCAGCTCAGGGCAAGTTAGTTTCAAAATGTTTCAAGATAGAATCACCGAAGGATCCCACGTAACCCGTATCAGCCTAACTCCCGGGGTAACCTTACCATTCTTTCGTTTGTTTAACTTTATACTTAACACAGCACAATTTGTCACTCAAAATTAAGATACAATTTCCAATGAAAACATTCAAAGGCATCAAGACATTGCACAAACTATTTGTGAAGATAAATGATAGGTCAAGTACCTTGCTCAAGTTGCTTTTCCACTTGCTTGAATAGACCAATAAATCTGATTTGAAATGGGTAGTTATTGCTTGACAATATAGTGATTTTCCAGTCTTCTGTTTTGAATTAAGGAGAGAAAGAGCAACTTTTGTAGGCAAACCAAGTGGGTTTGGATTACTGGCACTAACTGTCCAATCGGTATAGGCTGAAGTTTTCTGGTCATTCTGAGGCAAATGCAATGCCTTCTGCCTTAATAGGTAACACCACGTAAAGTTGGTTGAGGTCTTCAGGCTGGGGAAAGGCAGCTGCTGTGTGCCTTCCACATCGGACACTACAAGTGTCGCTTGACTTTGGTCTTGGATGCTCTCTTTGTCGCGGTGAGTTTTAACCCCTGGGGACTTCCTTTCCTGGTTACTGTCTACACGTTCCAAAGGAGAAGTGTGAGTATCTTCTGCAGGGACAGGTGAATTTCTCACTGTAAGGGTTAGCGATGGGGAGGACTTGCTATTTTCAAATTCTTGTAGTTGGATGATAGGTTCTTTATCTACAGACTTAGAGTGTTCGGATGACAAATGACCCGCTGGTGGAACATCTGTCAAACTAACAGCCTTGCTACTAATTTCAGGTTGGGAAAAAATATCCTGTTCCGATAGTACCCCATCAAGAGGCTCTGTGGTGCAAACCTGCCTCACTAAGACAGGTTTCTTCTGTTTATTAACTTCACTCGGTCTTGAACTCGCTGGTTCAAACGGTCTGATCTCTGTCGTACAAATAGCCCCGTTCTCATCTTTAGCACGCTTTTGGTGCTTTTCCATGGCAATGTCTAAACTATTGGCTGGGGAAAGCATCCTTTTACTTGAAGCTGAAGATTCCTGCTGGGGGGAGAGCCTACCGACAGACATTTTCTGGGTTACGGGCGAAGAGTCCAACAGAGGAAAAGTGTGGCCCACCTCTGAGAAAACATTTTCACAAACAAGTTCTGCCTCTGGGTTTGACAGAGCATTCTGGTGACCTTTTTGCAATTTTGGCACCAAATTTTGCTCTTCGCTGACGGGCACCACGCCACAATTAGCCTGGCAAATTGGCTGGTTGGATAGGTCTTGGGTTACCAGGATTTGTGGCAGAGGTGTGACTGTGGCAAAACAGTAGGCTGGAGCGTTACTCTGCAGATGTACGGGTAACGCAAACGATGTGGGCACCTTCTGCGCCGGCCCGCCGAGCTTCAGGGGTTGGGGAGCACACGAACTAGACATGGAATCCATTAGTTTGGTTGGTAATGCTAACGAAGTCCCACGATGGTCGGCCCCAACCGGATCCGAGAGAACTTGCTTTGGCAAAGAAAGAACAGGACTGGAAGCACAAGACTGGCTTGAAGTGAAAACCTGACACTGAAGTTGGTACTTGGGAGCAAAGCAACCTTTACTTTTAGAAGCCGCACATAAACTGGGATTTGCATCTGGCTGAGCACTCTGTGTAGACACTTGCAGAGATGGCTGTGTATTTTGGTGACTAAGGGGGATGTGGACCGGATTTAACACACTGATACCGAAAAACTGTTGAACCGGGAAGATGTTAGTAGAGGTGGAGCTGGAGGTTTCTGTTCGCTGATCCTTAACTTGAGTCTGGGAGTGCAAAGGGTTTGCAGGAAACTCGGCTAAAGGTGCATTCATGAGCTGAGGGCCCTGAAACGGTGCTGTGTTCACACTTGCAAGAGCAACTGTTTGGAAAGGTGGTGGGTTCCCGGGAGACACACGACTATCTGGGGCTAGGTTTAAAGATATCTGCCGCATCAGTGGGCCCCTCCTTCTTTCTATGAGAGGCACGTGCCCGGTGACCCCCACACCCGAAGGGGATGTCAGGGGCTGCAATTCAACAGGTAGTGTTGTCTGGGGTGGAGTTATGCTTCCACAGTCAAATGATTTGCTTCTGAAATCGGAGACCTCCATCGATGTCTGCACGCAGCTAATGTGCTCTGAAGCAGCGCGCCTCATTTCTCGGTGAGTTCCAGGAATGCTGAGTGTGTTCGAGCCAGCTGGAATCACGAGAAACTCCGCTCGGTTTAGAAAATCCATTTTGGGGGAAGCCTCCGTTTTAGAAACATCCTCAATGTCTAATGAAGCCGAGAAACTCGAAGTGTGGGATAAACTACTCTCCCTACTCAGGCTCCTGGACAGAGTGGAGTCGAAACTCGATTCCGTGGAGGAATGCTCCATCTCGGCAAGACGGAGCCTCTTCTTTTTGGGCGGCAGTTTCTCGGTTGGCAACTTTGACAAGGTTTCACTACGCTGAGGCCAACTGAACTTCTCCAATTTTTCCTGATCGTAGCCTTGGGCTTCGAGGTCCCGATCTGGCTCTTCTGTGACCAGAATTTCTGGCACTTGGATGTTGTGCTGCCGCACGAGTCGGGAGGGCTGTCCCAACACGTGTCGTTCACCTGAGCTCTTCCTGGGACCGTCCTGAAGTTCTCCTCTCAGAGTGTCTGATGACGCCACAGGCTGGCGCGGGTGGGACATATTCTGAGGAGGGCGGCCTTCCTCTGGGGAAATCCCTATTACTCTCAGAGACCCGGGCTTCGCTGTCCTATTTGGCTCCTGGAAGGAGACCGGGGAACCTCTTTCAAAAGACTCAAGCTTGTCGAACGAATTGGGTCTGCTCAGTGAGTTTGTGTGCTGAATGACCGAGATTCCGGTTCCGTGCCTCTTCGGCTCGGTCTTGTCCTGGGCAGCTGAATTTACGCGTTGCTCCATGATGGTAGACAGCTTGGGGTCGATGGTCTGGTCGGGGGCTCTGGCCACAAGCTGGATTTGGGAGTTTTGCAGCTGTATCTTTCCATGCTGCTGGTCACTCATTATTGCAATGTTATGCTTAGACAAAGTGGAGGCAGGGCCCAGAGAATTCTGGAACTGCAGGCCTTCGGAGCTTTTCGGGGAAGCCCCCCTTTCATTTTGCTGAAGTTCATCATCATCTCCAACACTTTTCATTTTCCTCCGTTTTCTGATCTGAGGTGTCTGCTCCCACGCCCCTGCTGGGCCCGCAACTCGGTAGTGTAGGATCTGAGGCTGTGTACCAGGAGGCACGGGGCTGTGTTCGGGTTCCCTCACGGCCACCTTCGTTTTTGGTCCGTGTAACTCTGAACAGTAAAACTTCTTATGGTTTTCAAAGTTCTCCAGTTTTCTATACCTGTTTCTGCAGGTTTCACACTCAAACATCGTCCCTCGCCCTTGATGGGACTTCTTTTTTTCCAAATGTGAGCCTGGAGCCAAAGACTTGCCCCTTGGTGGCCCAGTGTCACCGGAGGAACCGCATCCTGGATAGCTCTCGTCCAAGGACTGCCCAGGACCGAGAAGGTGGTTTTCATTTGCCGAAGAGTCTTCCACTGCTGACTGTCTGACAAGGGTACGCGGGTGGGCACTCTGGGGCACGGACGTGTTAGGTACTGACACGAAGACGTCATCGTATAAAGCGCCAATTTTGTCATCAAATGACTGACTTCCTCTCAGCGGGTGAGGGGGTGGTATTACGCTCGCAGGTACTGCTGAATAGCCCGTGGTAGGCATAGAGTTACTTCTTGTAATGGGCAAGCAGTCAAGGGAAGGTACAGACAGAAGGAAGACTTGCTTTGATTTCTCGGTAGGGGTGAAAGGGGACTTTGGTATATCCGAGCTTGAGCTTGTTCTCCGTCCCATCGGTTTCAAATCGAACTGAAAGGAATCTTTAAATATGTACGACTTGGGAGAATCGATACTCCCTCGCCTCGAGAGAGAGGTTCTCCGTGGCTTTACGCTATCCAGTTGCTTATCATCTACCAAGGCTTCGTTGTCTGAGATCAGCTTTGATATCCGTTCTTCAAGGGTTTTTGTGGCCAAGGGTGGGCGCATCTGACCTGGTAAGAGCAGTGCTTTTTCGCTTGTTGACAGAGCAGAAGATGCTGGTGTACTGATCCGAGGTGCAGAGGGCCCATTATTCTTAGTTAAATCTTGTTCCGTGGCAGGTAACGTTCTGGCAAAGGGAGTCGGTGGACTCGCTGTCTGGTCGGCACTTTCAGAACGCGAAAAGTAACCAGAATCTGTACTTCCTAAACTTCGAGGACTCAGGAGCTTTCCTTGCTGCTCTTGGGAGCCATCGGTAGCCTGCTGCCTTTGTAGCTGGGCATGTACTGTTCCCATGTGAGGTTCCTGTTTCCCTTCTGGCTGACTCCCGTCCCCTTTCTGACGGGACTTCTCGTCGGTCTCGAAGGAGGATGCCCAGGCTGGGTGGGACAGGACGTTGGTTCCCTGAAGGTCCTTCGGTTTCTGTGCACTAGACAGTTCAGGCTTGCAATCCGGAAGCTTTGGGCTGTCGACTCTTAAAGGGGACACACTGACAGGGTGGACCACGACTTTCGGTAATTCTGTCACAGCTTGGGATTCTGAAGATTTGTCCGGCAGTGGAAAGTCACCTACCACATGGTCTGGATTGCTTGGAATGGAACTTGATTTTGGTAAAGCTTCCGAATGTGACATCATTTTCATGATCGGCACAGGCTGCAGGTCCATGGAGGCCGGGTCGTTCTGTCTTTCCTCAGCAGCCCCCTCCTCATCACTCTCCCCGCTGTCTTCTACATCTGACTGGATACTAAGTGCTTTGGGGGACTCCTGTGACAAGAACAGACCACCAGCATCTGGTTGCAAGACAAGACCCAGTTTGATAGTATGTGCATGGGACTTTTTGTGCTTGTACAGATTGCTTTTAGTCTTAAACGAAAATCCACAAGTCACACAGGGATAGGGTCGCTCTCCAGTGTGGGAGCGGATGTGCTTCAAAAGCACGCTAGGCTTTGCACAGGCTCTATTGCAATATTCACAAATGTATTTTCCTTGTTTTTTTGGCTTCTGATCTTTCAGAAGGAGATTGCACATTTGCTCCACGCTGTGGTTAACAACAGAGGCGACGGGAGTTGGATTATAAATCGGAGTGGAGGCTGACGGCGTAGAATGGGCTGGACTCACGGACATCGGTGAGGCAGAGTCCGTTGGCTGGTTTTGAGGAGGAACCTGAGTTCTACTGGAAGGTGAAGTCAGACCCACGGCTGATGTCACTGCTATATGATAAACCTGCTCAAGTTTGGCCTTTTCTTGGGTTTGCAGATTCACCAGGGACCTTGTGAAACCTGAACATGCTGGGAGCTGCTGATTTTGTTGGTTCGGTTTAGAAACAAAGTGTTCGTGTTGGCGATACGGATGAGAAGCTGGCTGAACCGTGGCTGGCTCGTTCTTCTGAGGGGCAGACACGTGCACCGCGTAGGCGGGACAAGGAGAAGGTTGCGACTCAGAGACGGATTCTTGGGGAGTCTGACTTGGGGCATCCAGTGAGCTGCTGTTTAACTGAGAAGGGGGTTGTACAGTTTTATTTGGTCTCAGTTTTTCTATCTTCACTGGGCAAGACGAGCCCTTCTGTGACAAGGTGCTCAGCTCTGGCTCCATTGCCTTCAGTAAGACATCAAATGCGGTGTTTGTGTACGAGGAAGTGGGACTACGAATGGAGGAGATACATTCACTATGGTCAGTCCTGCTTTTACTCGACGAAGAACTAGAGTCACATTTCGCATCCAGGAAGCCTGCCTTGGTGGGGTCAGAGCCTTCCGATCCCCATCGACGCAGTTCGGACGGATGCTGCAGAAACAAGGGCTTCTTTGGGGACACAGACTCTTCGGATTTGGAGGCCTCGGCAACTACCCCCGGTGTTTCTCCATTGTGTTTGGTAAACTGCTTCCCATTTTTGATGGGACTAGGATTCTGTTTCTTGTGAGGCTCTGAGGCACTCTGAAGAACAGCCAAAGAGGACGCATCTGTATTTTGTTTGTGTTTTGCCTGGAGAGGATTCCTCAGTGGGGATTTTGGTATTTTTTTCAGGTGATTCTCAGCTACGATCTTTTTCCGTTTCACACCTTTAAGTGATTCAGAAGTTGCTTTAATACCAGCCTCTAGGATTTCTGTTAAAAACAAAAATTGAAGGAGTCAATAGGTAAGAGGGTAAAAAGCCAACTACTCACATGTATGTTTTAAATGAAGGTTATAATCACAAGGGTGTTACGACAATTGAAGAAGGTAGTTTACGGAAAGTCTATTGTGGATAAGACGGCATTTTCATGTCTTTGGGCATTTTTAAGAATGTTGGCAACCAAAATCTATTGAAAGGATCGTGCGGAGACCTTAGTGTACGTTTCCAGAATGCTGTGTTCCTCCCTTGACACCCCAGCTCACCAGCATCCTAGAACCTGATCTTTCACAACTAAATTATTCTCCCTCTTCACAGTGGCAGCTGAGGGCTGGGTCTGTACAGCAGTCTGAGACACCTGCTCCAAAAAGGAGAAAATTCAGCCTTTTAATGCTGGGTATTTGACTGTCTTCTCACAATTTAGTATCTTTTATTTTTTTTTTATTTATTTTTATTGGGGGTGGGGAGAGAGAGAGAGGGAGGGGGAGGAGAGAGAGAGAGAGAGAGAGAGGGAGGGAGGGAGGGAGGGAGAGAAGTGTGAGCAAGGGAGGGGCAGAAGGAGAGGGAGAGAATCCCACACAGGCTACATGCTCAGCACGGAGCCCAATGCAGGGGTCTATCCCACAACCCTGGGGTCATGACCTGAGCTGAAATCAAGAGTGAGCCACCCAGGCGCCCCACAAGCAAACTTCTCAGCAACTTTTAAAGTAAGAGTATTCTAAAATATCCAATATTGCTATTTTTGTGAGAAAAAATCTAGTATACAGTAATTTTTAGAGCAAACATACCTCAGACGATCGTGAGATATTAGTCGGTAGAAGCATAAAGAACTGCTATCACAGTAATTTTATCAGGGAACAAAAACTACGCAAGTAAAAACATCTATTTATTTGTGGGTCTTCACCAACACAATTTAGAAAGTCATAATGTTGTAATGACCCTTAGTTTTTTTTTTAAATCACCATTTTCACTGAACAAAATATCCAATGGCTATGTTTCTTTGTCATTATTGACAGGTAGGTAGGCAGGTGACAGGTAGGTAGAGCGAGCTAACTGTGGGAGAGAAGAGATGAAGCCACTTCCATTTCTGGCTGTGTTGGAAGGAAATCAGTGTTTAACTGGCCTCGACCACCCACAGCCTCTGTCAACTATGGCATTTTAGAGCAGTAATTACCTGCCATAATCTCATTTGTTTCCATTTGTTGGATTCTTGGGCACACAGACAAAAAATTACTCAAGCTCCTCTTATTTATTTGTAGAAAAGTCAAATACTCCAATTCCTGATTATTTTCAAATAGCTGTGGCAATGTACATATTTGAAATTCATATTAGACCCAAATGCCTATGCCATAATAAGCACTTTATATTAATTGAAGATAAAAAATGACATAAAATAAAAATATCCTAGTCCTCTTGTGATTATCAGTTTATATGCTGTCATAGATTAAGTTAATGAAAAAATACAGATCATGCTAACGATACGTTTACCCACCATAATCAGAGGAGCAAAAAAAAAGGGGTGGATGGGTAGGTGCCTCATGACTAAAATACTTGAGCTAAGAAACACAGAGAAAAAAAGTATCAGGTTTGTTGATACAAAATGATGTTGCGCAAATCTTTCTTATGTTTCTATCTCCTTATTTACAGAATGTTTCCCACTGCCTTTCCCTTTTCAAGATAAATGCAATAAACTGAAAGTCATACTTTGTGCTTTTGTGAACCTACAAGGCAAATGGGCTCGATGAAAAAATGCTAATCATCATCTAGGATGAGTAGTTACCCCAAAACTTCCCCAAAAGTTTCCCCACTTCCAAAAAGCTTGGAGGTGGGTTGTAGGAAAGGTGAAAGCCACCAGGCTGTCACACAGAGCGGGGCGCCTGGGTGGCTCAGTCAGCTGAGTGTCCGACTTCAGCTCAGGTCATGATCTCGCAGTTGTGGGATGGATCCCCCTGTTGGGCTCTGCACTAACAGCACAGAGCCTGCTTGGGATTCTCTCTGCCCCCTCCTCTGCTCTCCCTCTCTTTCAAAAATAAACATTAAAAAAATATACATATATATATACACACACACACACATACATATATATACACATACATATATATACACATACACATATATATACACCCACGCCAAGCCCCTCCCAGGACCTATCAGTGGCTTGGTTGGGTAGATAGGTTTATTATATGTTTTATGTAGCTTTTGGAATAAGCTTTTATGTTTAGATAAAGTTATTTGTAAAAAAAAAAAAAATTAAATGTCTTACACTTGGAAAAAGAAAAAGGCAAAAATTCAACCCACAGGCAGAAACACCCAGAAATACCACATTAAGTTTTAAAGGGATTCTATATGCCATCCTATGTTTTAAACAGAAAGAGTAAAATTTAACTTTGTACTTAAAATGAAGCTGAAGTGAAAATAAAGGAAAAACTGCACTTAAATCTGCGTTTCTTTATAGAGACACCACTTTCCTAAAAATTCTTCTGAAGTTAAGAATTTGAAAAACCACATTTTAAACAGCTTTTCTGAACTACAGCCTTCAATTTTAGATGAAGAAGATTCGTCTCCCTTTTGTCAATGTGTCTAACATTTGCATTCTATTTGCATAGTTGTTTACTCTTGGTCTCTCTGGTTGAATTTTAACACTTACTTGGTGCTGATGCGTCGATTCTTTCTTTCAAAACGCTGCACCCTCTTGGCTTTCTGACAGTGACGCTAAAGTAGAGGAGCCTGGAACCAGCCTGGCTGATGGCCTCCCCTCCCTGGCTTGACTTGCCTTTTTTCTGTCTGTCTGTCTGCAAAATTCTTTTTTCCCGAAGTCTGATAGTTAACTAGGAGTCAGCTGAGAGTTTGTTACTAGACAAATTTTAAGTTTTTCTCCCTAGAACACAGTGACCTTCTCTATAAGGAGATGCATTTTGTTTCTTCCAGAAAACTTTTCTTTTTTTGTATCTTCAAATAGATCTACCTTCTGGCCAATGTCTTCTTTGGGGTGGGCTCATTTACAGACACCAATTATCTTTATACTGGACCATCCTTAAGGATTTAAATTGCTTCCATCTTTTTGGGGTTTTCTTTTCTTTCGCTTTCTCTAGAACTATCTCAAACTTTTCCCTATGTCAGTCACTCGATTTTCAAGCCATTAAATACCTTACGATTTCAAATTTATTTACTTGTTTTGGACAAAGATTGTTTGTTTTCATCTCGTCTCTTAGCTCCATAGTTCCCGTTTCATCTCATTTTATTGTCCCAAATTATGTTTAAACTGTCCCTTAAGTTTATGATCTTGGGGCACCCGGGTGGCTCAGTTGGTTAAGCGTCTGACTCTTGATTTTGGCTCAGGTCATGATCTCATGGTTTATGGGTTGGAGCCCCGTGTTGGGCTGTGAGCTAACAACGCGGAGCCTGCTTGGCATTCTCTCTCTCCCTCTCTCTGCCCCTCCCCCCACTCATGCTCTCTCCTCTCAAAACAAACATTTAAAAAAATTATAACTTCATTAAGTTTATGCTTACAAAACACTTCTGTTTCTTTTTTTTAAAGCATTTTTAAAATTTTTTTTTTTTTGAGAGAGAGACACACAGAGCATGAGCGGGGGAGGGTCGGAGAGAGAGGGAAACACAGAATTAGAAGCAGGCTCCAGGTTCTGAGCTGTCAGCACAGAGCCTGATGTGGGGCTCGAACCCACGAGCTGTGAGATCATGACCTGAGCTGAAGTCGGCCGCTTAACCGACTGAGCCACCCAGGTGCCCCAAAACACTTGTTTCTGAAGTAATATTTTAAGGCTGAGTTGTTTAGTCTGTCTTTTCATGTTCTGTGTGCTTTTCTATTGCCTGAGATCATGGGGGAGGGAAGGGGGTGGCGTTCGCTGGAGAATATGTTCCTAACAGGTTTTTTTTTGTTTTCTGAGCTGCAGTCGCGCCTCTAAGATTTTGCCGTGTCTCCTTGGACGGCGTGCACACTCCCTGCTTGGGGGACCAAGCCCATTCCATCCTGGGTGGCTGGGTGGGGGAGACTCTGCACGTTGCATCAGTCTCTAAATCCAAGGATTTTGTCATCATTGGCGCTGTGAAGGGAGAGGGTGGTGGAGGGGATCAGAGAGAATGTACACACAGCGAGGGTCCCGGGCACATCTGAGATGAACACCACGCTCTCATTCTAGAGCTGGAACTGGAACGAGCTGTGTGCCTCGCTGCAGACTGCTACCCTGGTTCTCAAGATCGGGGCAGGAGGGCACAGAGTGGATGGCTAAGCTATCGGGCTATGAATCCCAGGCAGAAGCCTCCTTCTGGGAACTAACGCCTGCAGTAGTGGGAGGTGGCAGACCCTCGGTTCTTCGAGAATGAAGCACCCAGCGTGGTTTTTCTGTCATGATCAACCTCAAATATATCCACCGGAGAGTGACGGAAGTTATTTTCACCTGCCCTCTTATCTACAGGAAAGGGTGCAATCATCAAACACTGTGGTTGCATCTACCATGCTGGGTATGGTTGGAGGCCACAGAGTTCAGAGGATGCAAGACTGGACCGCCTCAAGGCAGAAGTCCGGTGGGGATGAGGACGGCGGGGGCCGCTGTTACCATTAGCGCCTGTGCTACTTCTAAAGGCGACTTGGTATCACGGTGCACTACACTGACAATTAGAGGATCTGAGGGACCCCAGGATAAGGGGCAGAAGGCCGCGTAGAGGACGGTGCCTTTTCGATACGCCGGCTGCCCACCGGCCGGTGCGTGGGCTTGCCGGGCCCCAAAACAGGGGTCAACCAACTGCTGAGCCTTGTACCCTGGTGGCTGTGCTCCTGGAAAGGGCCGGCAGCCAGGCGGAGGCTCTGAGGCCTCAACGGGCCGGAACTCCAAAAAGGAGTTCATTTAACAAATGCAGGTCACGCTGAGGGGATGGGCCACGGTGGGGCAGCGTGACCCTGTTGGAAGCTTCGATCTGCAGGGCTTCGTCAGAGAGCCCATTCTCCGCCAGGGAGGCGGCTGGAACAGCCCAGAACGGCCACTTGATGGGGGAGAGGTGAGCCGTTAGAGAAACAGGGGCGAAAGCTCCCAAGCTCTCTGAATGGAAGGCACTGGCACTTCGCATTCTAAGGACAAGCCTGGTGACCATGACAGCTCCTCCAGTGCTTGGGGAGGAGCACCGAGGAGCATAGAATGGCACCTTCCACTGGCTTCCAGGATTACTTCTGGAGAATAACGGAATGCAAACAAACACGCTTCCTGAGACAGAACAGCTGGATTGCCAGTTAAATACGGCAAAAAATACTCCCGAGGCTGGTAGTAGGTATTGGGAACTACAAGCCAACAGTGTGTTAAAAAAAATTTTTTTTAATGTTTATTTATCTTAGAGACAGAGAGAGCATGAGTGGGGGAGGGGCAGAGAGAGGGGGAGACACAGAATCCAAAGCAGGCTCCAGGCTCTGAACTGTCAGCACAGAGCCCAATGCGGGGCTCGAACCTATGAACTGTGAGATCATGACCTGAGCTGAAGTTGGACGCTTAACTGACTGAGGCACCCAGGCGCCTCTCAACAGTGTCTTTAACAGGCTGCCCTGCTGGAAGGTGAATCTCGTTTTTAGATTTACTGAGAGATGCACCAGCGTGAGAAACTTTAGGGTCTTCTGGGTCTTGGGGACATAAGGACTACTTGTCCTCTAACAATGCAGAGCATGTTGTACCAGGAAGGAAAGAGACCAGGGGCGCCTGGGTGGCACAGCTGGTTATGCGTTTGACTTCAGCTCAGGTCATGATCTCACAAATTGTGGGTTCGAGCCCTGCATCGGGCTCTGTGCTGACAGCTCGGAGCCTGGAACCTGCTTCGGATTCTGTGTTTCCCTCTTTCTCTGCCCCTCCCCTACTTGTGCGTTCTCTTTCTCTCTCTTAAAAAAAAAAAAAAAGTAAAGAGACCAGAGGCATGGAGAGCACACAGAAGGCCTTTCTGGAGTTCACACGAGAGTTAAAACACTACCTTGAACCCAGGTAGTTGACAGTTGACAGTGGGGCCTCTCAGCTGATTCAAAGCAATAAAGCCTAAGAAAGGTTTGCCAAAGATTCTGCTCAGTTCCAGTCTTTATCCGTGAGGCCTGAGCCAGTTTGGGAGGGGTAAAAAAAAAAAAATCAATTCACTTTCCATCCCACCAAAGCTCAAACTCAATATACATGTGGAGAATTATAAAGGGTAGCTGCAAATCCAGGACTAGAAATTTTCAACAGAGAAATGCTTAGGCTAATTACAGCACAGGCACTTAACAGAACATTACACATCCATTTAAAATAATTACAAAGATTACATAGCAATACGAAAATTACGATCTATTAAATATAGATGCATATTCTTTTCTTTCCCTGGAGAGAAGTCTGGGCTACTGGCATAGATCTGGGAGTACACACGAGAGCTGTTTTTTGTAGGACTACATCTATGATAGGGCAGACAGAATACGCATGGGAGAGAGAAAAGTCTGACTTCTTGGGCAATCCTCTATTTAGGGTGAATTAGAAATGAAAAGAAACAGCAGGTAATAAGAAAGATAAAGCATGTGACAGCGAGATGCCCAGGAAGTCAGGGGTTAGAGACTTTTTAAAAAATGTTTATTTATTTTTGAGGGGGGGAGGGAGTGGGGGAGAGATAGAATGTGAGCAGGAAAGGGACAAACAGCGAGAGAATCCCAAGCAGGCTCTGCACTGTTAGCACAGGGCCCGATGCAGGGCTCGAACCCATAAACCGTAAGATCATGACCTGAGCCCAAATCAAGAGTCAGACACATTGAGCCATCTAGGCACCCTAGGGTTTAGAGACTTTTAAGGAAGATGTGGCCGATAGTGTATTTGTAATTCCATTCGGATCCATAAGCATAAACAAGAGGGCGCTGTGTTTGGTGGCCACTGGGAGTAGGACACTGTGATGGTTAAAAACCAGTTCCCAGAACGGGAAGGCAGGAGCGAGGGCACGGTGAAGTGCGGGCCAGCAAGCACAGAGCACTTTCTGAGAAACGGCTGTGGAGGCAAGGAGAAAGGCGGGGTGTAGGCATCTGGGGAAGAGAGGGACGGAGGGAAGGTGTCGTTAGGACTAGGGGAAGCTGAGTGTGCTTATAAACAGGAAGGAAAAGCCAGCACACAGAGACTGACAACGTAAGCCAGATAACGAATAAATTAATGTGAGATAAACAAGTACACTGGAGGCACACAGGCGCACCTGGCTTTATTGTGCTTCGCTTCACTGCACTGAGTGGATAGTGCTTTTGTTTTTGTTTTCCCCCCACAAACTGAAGGTCTGGGCAAGGTCTGCATCAAGGAAGTCGATCGGTACCATTCATCCAGCAGCATCTGCCCACTTCATGTTTCTGTGTCACATTTCCATACTTCTTGGAGTATTTCAAACATTTTGTTATGATTATATTTGACATGATAGCTGTGGTCAGTGATCATTGCTCACTGAAAGCTCAGAAGACAGCTAGCATTTCTTAGCAACAAAGTCTCTTTAAAAATTGCATCTTGAAGGGGCACCTGGGTGGCTCAGTAGGTTAAGCGTCCAACTTCAGCTCAGGTCACGATCTCGCGGTTTGGGAGTTTGAGCCCCACAATGGGCTCGCTGCTGCCAGTGCAGAGCCCACTTCAGATCCTCTGTCTCCCTCTCTCTCTGCCCCTTCCTCTTTCTCTCTCAAAAATAAATAAACATTAAAAAATAATAATAATAAATGTTCAATATTGTATCTTTAACTTTTTTTTTTAAGGAATAATGCTATTGCACACTTGACAGACTACAGCATAGTATAAACATAACTTTTATTTACATTGGGAAACCAAAAAATTCATTTGACTCACTTTACTGAGATACTTGCTTTGTTGCGGCATCTGGAACCCGCCATGCCTCTGAGGTATGTCTGTAATCTGGAAAGCTACTGGATCAATATGGGAACAACTACACGAATCAGGAGGTCACGTTCACTGCCACGTTCTTCCCCCTCCTCATGTAATTCAAACATGTAATGTGGCTAAAAGATGGCATGGCCATCTGGATCCGACTACCGCTGCGACCTCCCTTTGCACCATTTCGCTCGTCCTCACTATGTTTCAGCCATGTCAGTGAATTTCTGATCTTCCAGCAGCCCATCCCCTTCCTACCTTTGGGAATTTATACTTGCCAGCTCCTGAAAAGCCCTCCCTACTCTCAACTCTTTTTTAAGTGACTGGATCATTTCTGACCTTTAGATCCTAACAACAGTGTTACCTACACCAGCTGCCCCTGTCCTCTCACTTAAGGTAGTTGCCCCTACTGCCCCCCATCTTGTTCATTTCCTTCCTAACTATGATCACAATCTAAAATGCCCTATTTATTGAGGCTCCTGGGTGGCTCAGTCGGTTGAGTGTCCGACTCTGGATCAAGTCACAATCTCACGGTCCATGAGTTCAAGCCCCGCATCAGGCTCTATGCTGACAGCTCAGAGCCTGGAGCCTGCTTTGGATTCTGTGTCTCCCTCTCTCTCTCTGCCCCTCCCCCTGCTCATGCTCTGGCTCTGTGTCCCAAAAATGAATAAACTTAAAAAAAACTTTTTAAATGCCCTATTTATCTATTTACGTGCTGTTTTTGTCTACCTTCCGATTAGAATACAAATCTATAAGACTCCGTCTTTATTATCCATCCCTCTAAGTCCAGCCCTTAACAGGTATCAGTGAAAAATTTGCCAATGAAAAAATTCTTCAAGTGAGAGAATCAATTTGCCAACTTCCTCATATGATTCATCACGTCAAGAAGAATAACTTAGAAATTCAGATGGTGATTTCGAATAAGGGTGACTGGTATTTAATAAAATTCAACATCCATTCCTTATTTTAAAAAATAAAGCTAGATGAGTCTGCTTTAGGATGGAGATGCTTGAAAAGAATGTTGCCTTCACCATAATGACATGAAAAAGCCAGAGACAACACAAAAATCCTAACTTCTCTCTAGAGCCCATCACACAGTTGGGGTCACAGAGCAACCGAGGCCTGAGCTCCACGGCGGGGTGGGGGGTGCAGGAAATGGCTCACCTCAGGCCAAGCAGGGAAGATGTGGAGGACACGAAAATCATGCATACAAGCAAAATATCATCTAAGATTACAGCAAGCTGTTAAGGGCTGTGCATGGGCTGGATTCGCCTGGCCTCGGTCCCGGGGAGTCCACACTCATGCCCAGGCTCTTTCTCGTGGGTGCTGACACAGGAGCCGGGGGGAAGACCAGACAGCACCCTCCATGGGAGGCACAAAGGAGGGGGCGCAGCTATGGAAAATGCACAAAGTCCGAGGCCCCGAGAGCTTCTCTCATGTGGAGCAAAAGCCTTCAACTTTAAGCCCCTGGGGAAAGGACAGCAGACGCATCACCTACAAGGCACAGGTGAGCCCCACTGTGGCTTGGGAAAGGGTAGAAGAAGAAACCTTTTATCCCAGGGGAAGGAGGAAACTGTCCTGGGACCACAATCCCATACCAATAAAATGAGACGTCTGCTACCACGGGAGAGGGTCATGTCTGAGACAGGCTGGGACAGGACAGGACAACAATCCTCACCAACCCCTACTACGAGCCTGGCAATGAGGAAGAAGCAAGGGTGGCCTACCGCTAGGAGAGGCAAAGAGGTGGAGACCTCCCAGTGACACAGGCGGCTTCGCTGAGCATGGAGCACCAAACTGAGAAGAGCCATCCAGACCCCCGGCTCCTCTGGAAGGGCAAGGAAATGACAGGTCATCCCTAGAATAATTGGAGGCCAGTGTGGTACACGGAAGCTAAACACAATAATAGCACAATCCAAACCCAGCCCAGCTCCAAAACAGATAGCCTCAATTCCCCTCCTGATGATCACTAAAGAAGAACAGTGCCCATTTCTGGCCATTAAAAACTAATGACCTCAGTAACTACTGTTATGCCCATAATATCCAAACTTCAATAAAAAGTTAAGATACAGGCACCACTGACCTACTGTCAAGAGACAAAGTAGTCAAGAGAACCAGATTCAGGGATGATCTAGATGCCAGAACTCTCAAGACAGGGGATTTAAAATAGCTGTAATCGACATGTCAAAAGGACCAGAGGAAAAAGCTGACGACATGGGAATTTAAACTCAGCGAGATGGTCAAATGAAAATGTTAGAAATAAAAGACAACGTAATAGAGACAAAGAAATATAGACTCAGTAGATTTGACAAAACTAAGGAATCAGTGAACTTACAAATTAACCAAAAAAACAAAAAAAATCATACATACAAAGAAGAAAAACAGCATGGAGGGGTGCCTGGGTGGCTCAGCTAGTTAAGCGTCTGACTCTTGATTTTGGCTCAGGTCATGATCTCAAGGTCTGAGTTGGGCTCTGTGCTGAGCATGGAGCCTGCTTAAGATTCTCTCTCCATCTTCCTCTGCCCCTGACCAGCTCATGCTCACTCGCTTTCTTGGTCTCTCTCTCTCTCTCTAAAATAAATAAATAAATAAATAATTTAGGGGTGTCTGGGTGGCTCAGTCAGTTAAGCGTTCGACTTCGGCTCAGGTCATGACCTCGCAGTTCGTGGGTTCAAGCCCCACATCAGGCTCTGTGCTGACAGCTCAGAGCCTGGAGCCTGCTTCAGATTCTGTGTCCCCCTCTCTCTCGCTGCCCCTCCCCTGCTTGTGTTCTCTCTGTCTCTCAAAAATAAATAAACATTAAATACCAAATTTTTTTAAAAAGGAAAGTAAAACAGTATGGAAACAAAACAAAACAACAGTGAACCCAAAACCCATAGGACGATGTTAAATGGTCTAATGCAGAATTAGAATCACAAAGGAAAACAAACAACAAATAGGGAAGTAGAAATAAGTGAAGAAATAATAGCAAGTATTTTCCAAAAATGAACAAACCACGGATCCAAAAAGCTTAGAGAACTTCAACGGGATGAGTAAGAATAAGGAAAGATGAGAAGAAAAATCAAAAAAATAAAGGTAAGAAAAAGAAAAAAGGTAAAAACACATAGCTAAGTTATATTTGATGTGTTGAAAATCAAAGAAAAAAGACAAAATTTTGAAGGTACCCAGAAGTTAGAAAACTGTATTACAGAAAATCAAAGAGAAAAATTAAAGCAGACTTATCAACAGAAACTGTGCAGTGATATTTTCACACTACTGAAAGAAAACAAAGAATAGCCAACTCAGAACACTCTATCAAAAGACAAGAGTTTTCAAAAATGCAGGCAAAACACAGACTTTTACAGGAAAACAAAAACTGAGAGCATTTATTGCTGGCCAGCCTGTGCTGAAACGTTACAACTTTAATTTGGATCTCCATCTATAAATAAAGAGCTCTGAAAATGGTAACAATAAAAGGAAATTTATAAAAGAATTTTAAAAATTGCATCACTTTAAAATACAATGCAGTGAGGGGCGTCTGGGTGGCTCAGTCGGTTAAGCCTCTGACTTCTGCTCAGGTCATGATCTCACGGTTTGTGGGTTCGAGCCCCGTGTCAGGCTCTGTGCTGACAGCCCAGAACCTAGAGCTGCTTCGGATTCTGTGTTCTCCCTCTCTCTCTGCCCCTCCCCCACTCACATTCTGTCTCTCCCTCTCTCAAAGGTAAAAAAAACATTAAAAACAATGAAATACAATGTCATAGGATGCTACACGGTTCACTATGGTAGCGTGGTAGACAAAGCAGTGACTCTGCAGAATGTCCACACCCTAACTGCCAGAACTGGCGACTATGTTCTCCAACACGTGCAAAGGGGTCTTTCAGATGGGATAAAGTTATGGACATTAAAATGGGGAGCCTATCCTGGATTATCACAGATCTCTTCAAACTGAATACACTGACAGAAGATGCGAGAGAGAGAGAGAGAGAGAGAGAGAGAGAGAGAGATGGGGGGGACAGAGAGAGAGAGAGAGAGAGAGAGAGAGAGAGAGAGATCTGAAGTGTGACAGACCTGCCTTTGGGGATGGAGGAACGAGCCAGCATCCAAGGAATGCAGGTGGGCGTTAGAAGCTGGGAATGCCAGCAAGGAGAGGCATCTAGGCCTACAGACACAGGAGCTTAATTCTGCCAAAAGGCTGAATGAGCAAGGAAACACATTCTCCCCCAGAGCCTCCAGAAAGAAAGGTAGCCCTGCTGACAGCTTGGCTACAGCCCAGTGAGACCACGTCAGGCTCTGCCGTAAAAACTAGAAGACAGTAAGTATTTTTTAAACTAAGTTCACAGTAATTTGTTCTGCGGCCATAGAAAAGTAATATGGGTAGCCCCTGGGCATAGGTGACTTTAAATTTAACAAGGTCTGGTGTTCCAAGGACATAAAAAATACGTCCTCTGACCACAACAGAATCAAATGGGAAATAAACAGTAGAATGGTATGTGGAAAGCCCCCAAATATTTGGAAATGAAACAACATATTTCTAAATAGCCTAGGGGTCAGAGAGGAAGTCACAGGGAAATTAGAAAAATCTAAACAAAACTCTGGAGAACTAGCAAAACACAATAAAGAGTATTTACCTTGCCCACGATACACAACACTCGGAATCAAATACTAGAGAAATCTCTTTTGTACCATGGAATGATGAGGGGATTTTTGCCACAATCGCTATGATTTTTAATCAGGAAGGTAGGTGTCTACCAAAAACATAAAAATATCAATCTGGTCATTTGCACCAAAAACTAGTTTGAAAATACAAAGAAAAAAATATTCTATTTGTAACAGCAACAACGGAAAAATGTCTAGAAATAAATTTGGCACAAAATATTCAAAACACACAAAAAATTAAACAGTTTTCTGATATGATTTAAAAAAAAAGACTTACGAAACAAAGAAACACACCATGCTCCTGGAAAAAGTATTTTGAAGACATTGATTCAGTTCTTTTCAAATTTCTAAACTTTACACAATTTCAAACAATAAAAAAGTTATCATTTTTTTATTTTTTGAGAGAGAGAGAGGGCTCACGTGAGAGAAAGAGAGAGAGAGAGAGAGAGAGAGAGACAGACTAGACTCACCCGAAGCGGGACTCAAACCCACAAACTGTAAGATCATGACCTGAGCCAAAGTGAGATGCTTAATTGACTGAGCCATTCAGGTGCTCAAAAAAAGTTGTTCTTTTTTTTTATAAATCTAATTTTTTTAATATTTATTTTTGAGAGAGAGACAGAGCATGAGCAAGGGAGAGCAAGAGAGAGAGAGGGAGACACAGAATCTGAAGCAGGCTCCAGGCTCTGAGCTGTCAGCACAGAGCCCGGCATGGGGCTCGAACCCACAAACTGCAAAATCACAACCTGAGCCAAAGTCAGGTACCTAACTGAGCCACCCAGCTGCCCCAAAAGCTGTTCCTTTTTTAATCTGACATGACTCTAATCTTCACTTGGGGGGATAAATATTCTAAATTAGACTATCAAATTCTGAAAAAGAATGATATAAGGTCACCAACATGGAGAGGCATTCAATGATCAAACAGTAAAGTAGTTTCTCATCAGATTAATAGTTAAAGTGAAAACTCAAAGAAAGATCCCATTATGTATGTATATTTAGTATATGATAAAGTGGCATATTTCAAAATCTTGGGGAAAGGATGATATAATTTTTAAACACATGGAACAACAAAAAGAAAGTAAGTAGGTCTCGAGCAAATACCACATTCCACACTAAGTCCACTCATTCAATGTGAGCAATAAAACCAGAGAGAGAAGTGAACTCTCTGGAAGAAATCTGGATGTATAATTAAAAAAAAAAAAAACTCTTTGATATATACAAAAGCAAATAAGAGAAAAATATTGCAATACATAATGCAGCTAATCCTAAATATAGAGAGAACTTTTACAGTAATGGAGAATTAAGTCATTGAAGCAATTAAAATGATATTCCTTGGAAGATAATAGAATAGCTAAACAAAATATAAATATTACCAGCTAGAAGGCAGTGAAACAGCAGGAAGGTAGTGGAAAGTTAGGGGGCCAAGATCCAGGGGAGGGTAAAAGTCCAAAAGGGTGAAATCAGCATTTGGGGCTCTTTTTGCCCAGGGAAGGTTTGTCAGGGAAGGAGCTGTGAAATGGCTGGGGACGTTCTCTCAACAATCTAAAGGAGCTGAGTAGATACATGTCAGAATCCGGGGCATGCGAGCACGGAGTCCCTATGAAAATCTTCATGTTCCCTGTTGAGAGCCTGAAAGGCTCTATTCTAGAAACACGGGAGAACTGGATGGAGACCAAGCAAGCTTCATAAGAACTGCAACTTGCTTCCAGTGGTCCAGAAAAATCACAAATCCCCAAATTGGATTAAGGTGATATTGGATCGTTACTGCTCATGGGAGCCTCACAGAAGCGAATTCAAATCTTCTCTGGTGGACGATGTCAACTGGAGCTTCAAACCATTTTGATCATTTTTACGTTCTTTTTTTTTTTTAATGTTTATTTTTGAGAGATAGAGTGCGAGCAAGGGAGGGGCGGAGACAGAGACACACACGCACACATAAAATTCAAAGCAGGCTCCAGGCTCTGAGCTGTCAGCACAGAGCCCGATGAAGGGTTTGAACCCAGAAACTGCGAGATCATGACCTGAGCTGAAGTTGGACACTTAACCGACTGAGCCATCCAGGCAGCCTGTTAATTTTTAAAGTAGAATGTCTAGGGGCGCCTGGGTGGCTCAGTCAGTTGAGCATTCAACTTCAGCTCTGGTCATGGTCTCGCGGTTCATGAGTTCCGTGTCAGGCTCTGTGCTAACAAATAGCTCAGAGCCTGGAGCCTGCTTCGGATTCTGTGTATCCCTCTCTCTCTCCCCCTCCCTGCTCATGCTAGGTCTCTGTCTCTCAAAAATACATTACAAAAAAATTTTTTAAATAGACTGTCTAACTATTCAAAGACAACCAGGCACCTAAGAAAAGAACCAACATCTCAAACAGATCAACAAGGGTCCAACATATTGGAACTGATATACAGAGACTTTAAAATAAATGTACTTACTTTGTTTATATTGGAAACTTATTGAAAATTCCAGACGAAAACTGGTAAGTATAAAAAGAGATAGAATAGGGGAGCCTGGGTAACTGAGTCAGTTAAGCGTCTGACTTTGGTTCAAGTCATGATCTCAGGTTCATGGGTTCGAGCTCCGCATCTCCTTCTGTGCTGACAGCTCAGAATCTGGAGCCTGCTTCGGATTCTGTGTCTCCCTCTCTCTCTCTGCCCTCCCATGCTAATGCTCTGTCTCTCTCTCTCTCAAAAATAAACATTAAAAAAAATTAAAAAGCGATAGTATATTTGAAAAGCCAAATATAAATGACAGAACTGAAAGATACATGCAAATTTAGAACTCACTGGATTGATTTAAGTCCAGATTATGACAGGGAACTGGGAGAGGCATCAAAAGAATCAATAGAGAATAAAGTACTAGAGACAAAAGGCAGCAAAACAGGTTTTGAAACAAAGGATGAGTCGAAAAGACTGGAAGTGGAATCTTGGAAGGTGAGGACATAAATGACTGGGCATGACTGAAACATGTGACTCTATGAATTCAAGAGTACTGTAACAGTGCAAGCATGATAAGTACAGAGAAATCACACCTATTCGCCTCACTCTGAAACTGCAAGGCAGGGACGAGGCCAAAACTCTTAACAGTCTCAGGAAAACATGTTAAAAAGAAAAGACAGGTTACGTTCCAATGAGCAATAATTAGACTCACAAGTGACAATCTCGACAGCAACAATGTGCTCAAGGAGATAAACTGCCACGCCAGAAGCCTCAAGTTTTATATTTTTCAAGAATGAAAATGAAACAGACATTTTCTAATAAATGATACTTGAAGTAATTTGTCACAACAGACCTGCGCTAATGGAAAACTGAAGACTATTCTTGAAGTAAAATAAAATTATCCCAGATGGGAAACTAGAGATGTAAGATGAAGTGAAGAGCGAAAAGTGTGATTAATATGTGGCTAAGTCAAAATGAGCAGCAACTGTATGAAAAAGAATGAAGCCTACAGAATTCAAATACATGATACTGACAGCATGGGAGCCAAAAGCAGGGGAAAGGAACAAACTTCTAAGGGGAAAGAACTTCAAGCTCTATGAGAAAGTCCTAGAAGCCTGGAGTGAGTACAGCAACTTTTGAGAGCATCAGGCAGCCTCATTTAAGGGCATCTCCAGCAGATCAGAGCAGCTCTTGGAGCATTCAGTGACATGTGAGTTGAGTTGAGTTTTACCAACCAAAGTCGGTTCAGAGGCTAGTTAGTATTCCTAATGGAGGAAAACACCGAAAAGCAGTCAAAAGACAGCAGCATTCCTGAATAACAGCCTCAGCCCTGAGAAGAAAAGCAAGAATAGAATGTAACTGGAATCTGAGGTCAGCTCCCATCCCAAGTAAGACCAACAAGCATCCGGCTAAAGGTTTAAACAATGCAAGATACAACATTACTAAACTTCTGTAATAGAACAGATGGGCAACAACGTACATTAAAAAAACTCTTCACAAGAAATAGAACAGTGATTATGGGGGAGGGTCTGACTTCATTAGCTACGGCAGATGTAGCAAAAAGTCAGGAAACAGAAACATACAGGTTTAACACACAAAGAAAATGTAATAGAATAAAGATATACTAAATTTCATAATTCACAGATCTTTGTTAAAAGAAAACCTTCATACATAAAATTTCAAAGTAAAACTTTTTTAAAAAATTTAAAACCTATGGGTGAGTGAAATAGGCAAAGGTGATTAAGAGAACACTTATCATGACGAGCACTGAATAATGTACATAATTGTCGAATCACTATATTGTACACCTGAAATGAATATAACACTTCCTGTTATCTATACTGAATTGAAAAAAAAAAAACAAAAACACTATGGGATTGGAGTATAAAGATGGCATGGGACCTTACTATCTGTCACCCCAAGTCCCATATTTTTAAATTCATCATGCACAAATATATTCTCATAAATACGCAATTAAATACTCAACCCCAAACTATTTCCGTTAACAAATTAAGAACCCAACAAGTAACTGCCTAATTAACAATAACTGAAAATAATCTAGATCAAAATCTAGCAGATAAAAGCAAAATAGGTACCCAAATATTTGTGTAATTAATCACTCAATGGCAAGTGAATGTTGTAGGACTTTTTTTTTTTAAACATAAACTGTGATTTGCTAAGCAGTTAATATATGATTTCAGAGAAATAATTAAGACAGTAGGAAATACAAGAAAGCAAATAAAAACAAAAATAAAGAAAGACATAAGTCAAATTAAACAAAATTCTTAAAAAGTTTATTTATTTATTTTGAGACAGAGAGTGCACAACCAGGGGAGGGGCAGAGAGAGAGGGAGGGAGGGAGAATTGCAAGCACGCTCCATGTGCAGAGCCAGACGCAGGGCTCGAACTCACGAACCATGAGATCATGACCTGAGCCCAAATCAAGAGATGGATGTTTAACTGACTGACCCACCCAGTCAGCCCAAGAACTGTTATTTTAAATAGACTGAACACTATTAGAATAAAGAATATTAAATTAACATAAAAAACAAAATAATAATATCTTTTAGAAGTATGTCCTTAAGAAATGACAAGGTAATGATATTGGGTGACAATTGTATTTTTCTGCTAAAGGTTTCAGCTGCTAAACTGCTTAGACTATTATTCAAAAGAATGAAGATGAGACCGCTGTTACAAATACTTCTCTCTGTATCTTCAAATGATCCCTTTCTTAATTATTTCCTTAATTATTTCCTCCTTAGATGATTATGAACAACTTTTTGTTCTTTTGGAAAAAATGTTATCTTTAAAATGTTTCATAGCAAGCTCGATTTTTGTTTCAAAGAAAGCATTCCTGGTGTCCTTTATCTCTGTTAGCTTTCTCATGTATAGCTAATCTAAGGTAGAATTCCTTTCATCAATTTCATTAGCAATTTCAAGGATTTATGAATCGTTATTTTGCAAGCCTCCAAATCATCTGTACATAAAAGTTTTGCCTTGCTGACTGCCATTTCTCCTCCTCTGGGGGATGATGTAGGACCAGAAGAACTTTTTCAGATAAGTATACTTTTTTTGGTTACTGATTTCTAATTTCATTGCATTATGGTCACTTTGAAAATAAACTTTGTATTATCTCGGTCCTCTTAAGTTCATTGATAAGTTGTTTCATGGCCTAAGTTAGGGCGTATCTTGGAGAATGCACCATGCACACCAGAGAACATGTGTGTTCTGTTGTTGGGTGGAATGTTCCATAGATATCTGTTAGGTCCAGTGGGTTTACTGGGCTGTTCAAGTCTTCAAGGCTGACCTTTTGACTAGCGGTCCCATCCATTCTAGAAAGTGGGGTGCTGAAGTCTCTGACCACACTGCTGAATTGTCTACTTGATCCTTCATTTCGGTTCACTTGCTTTATGAATTTTTGGGACTGTGTTGTAGGGTAGATACATGTTTATGACTGTTAGGTCTTCCTGATGGATTCATTCTTTTATCATTAAAAAATACCCCGCTTTCTATTTTAAGTCTCTTTTGTCTAACATTAATGTAACTACTCAGCTTTTTCATGCTGGTTGTTTACATGATAAATATTTTTCTAACTGTTTATTTTCCATCTAGTTGTGTCTCTGAATCTAAAGTGTGTCTCGGTGTAGGCAGCACATAGTTGGACAATCTCATAGTTGGACAATCTCTGCCTCTAATGGGATCATTCACTCAGTTCGTGTGTGATGTTATTGCTGACACTGCTGGGCTCGTGTCTGCCATTTCACTTTTTGTTTTTTATTGATCTTGTGTCTTTCTTGGTTTTCCACTTCTCCTTTACTGCTTTATTGTCGATTAAGCAGATATTTTCTAATATAACCTTTTAATTTCTTCAATGATTTTTTTCACAACTTGTTTGAGTTGTTCTCCTTGTAGTGCTCTAGAACTTACCTTGCATTCTAATTCATCAGAATCTAATTCAGATTCCAATACAATATGGAAACATCACACCTACAGAGCTCTTTTGCCATATTACTCTCCCTGGGGCACCTGGGTAGCTCAGTCAGTTGAGCATCCCACTTTGGCTCAGGTCATGATCCCACGGTTCGTGGGTTCGAGCCCCGCGTTGGGCTCTGTTCTGACAGCTCAGAGCCTGGAGCCTGCTCCGGATTCTGAGTCTCTTTCTCTCTCTGCTCCTCCCCTGTTCACGCTCTGTCTCTGTGTCTCTCAAAAACAAATATCACACTCCCCCAAAACACTGTTGCCATTACTACTTTACATAGCTATGTCTTTATAAAGATGCCACTAAAAAAGGAAATTAAGTACGTACTTCCAGATTTATTCTATTAACCCTATTTACCATTCCGATAAGTACTTTCTCCTACTTCTAAAGAGCAGCTCAGAAAAACTGGTCTTCTGTGGCTATGCTATAGCCGGGTTAGCAAAGAAAGCAGGAAAGTTAACAACTGAGAGGAGGCATTATGAATAAGTACATTTCCCATTTTTATAAGTTGTTCTAATGTCTTATGACAGGGCTCATGCAAAAATAGCGAGCTGGAGAAGCAGGAGATAAAAATCTGACTGTTGTTAATAAGAGAGCTGACCCTGAGAATAAAATCAAATACCCGGATGTAGCTCTGCAGGGGTAAGGTCACCTGGTAGAAGGCTGACTCAGCTTTCGATTCAAATAAGAAGTGTATAAGACAGTCAGATTTCCTTGTCTTGAAGGTCACTCAGGTTTGTATCCTTTTGTTTCATTTTCATAAGAAAAATTCCAAAACCACTGACAATTTTTCTAAGAAAGTCCTCAACTTAGGACTGGGGCCCGTTTCGTTCTAGGTCTGACTCTTCCTATACTTGAAACCACAGGAAAAATACAGTATGATGCTAATCTCTTTGAACAGTATGTGCTTAAGACAGCTCTATTAAATATTTAGGAATTCTATAAGCCACACAACCCTTGGTAGTTTTAAAGTCAGCCTTGGTGGGAGTATTTTCACCACAGGGTCAAATGCTACCCATTGTCCCTTCCCTTCCCCCAGGGATCAGCACATGACTGACCCTCAGTTGAAAAGAAAAGAGAAAGAAAGTTTAAATCAAGGCTAATGCTATTACCAAGACAAGAAAGTATGAAATCCATTTGATAAACATTTCTACCACAAAGGCTCTTGGTAGTGGTTATAGTTATAACCTTATAGTTATAACTTATAGTGTTAAACCTTCAGAAGTCTGAAATCCTCAAATCTTTATTCAGAGCATCACAACCTCCCACCAGGTTAACGAAGACGTTGTTATATTACCTAAGTATACCAAGAATAGTTTTAATCTTAGCGTTTAGATAAAACATAAGAAAGGATTCATTTGCAGTGGCTGCCCTAGTCACTATTAAAGATTAGAGATGAGCTTTAATTTTTGTTCGATATACATTAATGAGTTCTGTGGTTCATTGCAGAGTCATGCAGTTAAATTATACAGATAATTTAACATAATAAAAAATTTACTTCAGATATATAATCTAGCTTATACCAGAAGAAATAAATAAGTATCTATGTAACCACACTTAAAAAACAGAAGAACGTAGTAGTACGTATTGTTTAAAACTCCTGCCTGTAAATGTGAAGGAAGTCATTCTCTTCTCTCCCTCATCCACATACCCACCCACCTTTATTTATTCAGTGAATATCTGCCAAATGCCTACTATATGCACTAGGAACTGGGGCAAGTGCCGGTGGTGGGGCAGCGGGCAAAAATTAACTGGAGGAATCACAGCGCTCACAGGAGGCAGGGGTGAGTGGGTGAGGGGCGGGGCTTAGCGAGATGAAGTCTCGTTCGCCATGTTTTGGAGGCCGTCTTCATGCTAAGAGCCACAGAAAGCCATTAAAGGGTTTCACTGAACAGTTTCTAAGTGGCTAGCCCCAAGCTCAATGGTGGGTCCCCCAGAAATAAACACAACCACGGAAACACCCTCCCCTTCCTTGCTCATGTGGAGTTAGCGCACTGCACCCCCAATACAATCTGTTCTGCAGGCTGGAGGAGTCTACATCCCCACTAACTAAACATCAGACGACGTGTAGATGCCACTACCGACATCTGTTCTCATTTGAACATGCTTCAGTCCTCTCCGTACCTATCCCCCCTCATCCACAGAATCTCATTTGCTGCTTCCAAATCTCCTCTTAAAGGAAACAGTTAATGTTGCTTGGTGCTCAGGGCAAAACTCTAAGTTATCATCATTCAAAATTGTATACTCCTCCCATATGCAGTCCAGTCCAATAAAACACACTCCAAGTCATGAAACTGACAACAGGATAACATGTTTGGGTGAAATTGTACTTGGCTGTTTCCAAAATGGTGCTTTCATTTCTTTAAATTTATTTTCCAGAGTTTCTCCCAGTTGCTTAATCCGTTTTCAATTTATTCTGCCTCCTCTCACTTTTATTTTCTATTCTTCCTTCCCTGGAATTATATTCCTCAGTTTCATGCCCACACTGTCTAGTGCCTTCTCTCATCTGTGTTAACAGAAAAGAACAAGTCTCTCTGTAGGCAATAAATATCTGAGCTTGCTTCTCTTTTTTTTCCTTTAGCCCCACACATAGCAGCCAAGTGGGGAAATGTCCAAACACATCAGCAGTAACACGCATTATCCTGTTAAGTCACCCTGCAACATTATTTACATAGAAAATGCGGAGGTATGTGCATGCGGTCAGTTACCCCAGAAGCAAAGACAGTAAGTTGAACATAACCTGTTTTTCTCCCTATCATTCTTCCATGAATCCCAAAGGAAACCAACAGAAAAAGATCCATTCCTTTGCTTTTCGCAGTCCTCAGGGATGCTGTCCTCACAGCTGCTCAAGTCCACACGTCATCTGAACCTCTCTTACCAAAAAATGAAGCGGTGGACGTAAATATGTACTCTATGGACTTTCAAGCAAACCCATTTTGAACATTTTAATCTTCTTGAAATCAGGATTCATCTTCTACTCAATTATAAGAGCCCTGTGTCATGATTTAACCGGCAGTGACTTTCCCTTTCTAAATGGTGCATGAAATCATTGTGCATTTCACAATCGATAGCATCTTGAAGTCAATGGAATATGCTATAAGCATGCAAGGGAATGCAAATCGATGATATCCTGTGACTCCTATAAAATAAAAATCTTGTTGGCTACTTAAGTTTCTAATTTAATAAATGATTACTCAACAGATACGTAATACAGTAACTGAATTTTCGTTCTAAATGAGAAAGTAGGAAGGATTTTTGCCTCTCGTATTTTACGGGCAAACAAGCATTGGTGTTTTTGCATTGAAATGCCATGAGTACAGAATGTTTAAAGACATTTATTTCGCACTGATGTACCACAAAATGCTTTTATTTATCATTGTGCAAATCGTCTTCTATACGGCTGGCACAGTCTATCTGAAAGGCAATAATCTCTTAGCATTTGGTATTTTTAAATCTCAAAATATTGACAAGATTGACACATGACACCTTTAAGCCAGACGCACCGCACATATAATTAAAACAATACTAATCCTTCTGTAATCCAAATTACAGTGCTGTTTATTACGCTAGGAGAAAACTTCGTGATGCCTGAATGTTTAAATCTAAAATTCCAAGTAACAAAATATTAAAAGAAAAGGACTTCTTTCCCTTTCCCTAAAAATCAGAAAATCTGTTGCTGTTTTCCCCAAGGGAAATGTGTGAGGCGCTGTCGCCAGTCTACATAAAGCCTCATGAATTTTGATTCTACCAATTTAGATTTCATGATAATTTGGGCAAGAGCGGAGTTAAGGTTTATGGGTTCTTTTAAGAGTTAGACTTTTTCTTTCCTATCTACTCCCCAGGGCTACAAAGAATGTCTGATGCATAACACAAATTTATTGAAAACAGAATGAACTAACAATCTTACAGGAAAAACATAATGAATTTTTAGGGCATTTATTAAGAATGCCGAATTTGTAAGTATTTTTATTTAAAATAAACATTCATTAACAAGCTCACTTAAACATATTATTTCCTCGTCATTAATTTATAAACTCAAGGACCATAGCTTGTCAAGAATATATACTTGACTGGTTAGTATTACTATACACTAAAGTAATAAAACTGCATTCCTTTAAAATACTCTGAAGGTCAGTCATCTCAGTGAAAGAGTACACTAGCCTTTCCTCTGGCTGGGAACTTGCAGTTAGTAAACTGTTAATGCCCTTCTAGATTTATTCCATTTTGATGAAGGTTTTGTGCATCACAGTTTTTGTTTCATTGCACGAACTTTCTCCCAAACTATTTTAAAACATTTTTATCTTGCCTTTTATTGCATTACCACTATTCATTTTAATTTAATAAAATCAGTCCAAATTTTCCACAATGCACCTCAATTTTAGTCTCACTCAGGAAGGACTTCACTGTCCCTCATCTAAGAACAAGCCCTTACATTTTCTTAAATATGCTTAGCAGAATTCTTAAGGAAGGGAATGTCATTAGCATTGAAGCACAACCTCATTAATATAATGAGGTTATATTATTATAATATAATATATAATATAATATTACATAATATTATAATTATTATTCCAAATCAGTCTTCATGTTTTAAAATAGTATATGTGACATTAAATTTTTTTCCAAATCAGTCTTCATGTTTTAAAATAGTATATGTGGCATTAAAAAAAAAAGGGAGTATTTTTTTTTTACTTCTCGCAAACTTACTCATCTTATAAGAAGCTTAAAAATTTTTAGGAAAGTAGGCAAGCAAACTCTAGGTTTCTTATTTACACACTAATTAGAATTCCACAACCTAGTTTTCTGCTCATTAGTCTGTTAGTCTCACTTCTGAATTACTCTGTCTAGTTTTACACAGAAACCTAACTTCCCTCAAGCTTCCCCACATAGCAGGAGGGTAATTCCAGGGCATAAATTATGCCTATGTTAACAAAAATCCTACTTGTCAAGTGATTCCTCGGAGCAAGTCGGACATCATCAAGGTACTCGAGCAGTCAGTACGGATTCCTTACTGTGTTTCTCTACCATAATAAACCACGTACATATGCTTAGGACCTCCTTACTCTCAGATCCATGGTAAAATGCATGATTGACAGAAATAATTTTTTACATACAAAACTTTCTGGTGGCTGTAGTATAAAACATCAGAGTGATACCACAGGTGCTGGAAGGAAATGACTGGCGTTATGATGGGAATGTCAGGATTTTGCTGTTTGCAACAGAATTAATGTGAAAAATTCCAATGCAAGCTGACCTACAATCTCTACCTTCTTCTATACCCACTGTCTGAATCCTATTTTTTCCTGAATTATCACAACATGTTTAAAGGAGGTGACTGTATCATAATCTCATCACTCAAAGGGTCATTTACAATAGGACTATTATAGATTCAGCTCTCATCCAGTTACGATACAAAATAATGTTAGAACAGCACAAGGACTTGAAGCCTCCTCATTCCACCTGCTGGTTGCACTCTTCTGGCAGTAATGTTATTTGACATCTTTCAACTTCAGCTATTTAATCTTTGCAATGCTAAAGTTTATAAAGTGCTGAATTCTACATTTCTAGCATAAAATCCAGGAGCATTTTTGTAGAACATTCCCTAAAAATCTTGAGTTCATAGTGTTCAGATACAGGGAGCAAATTATTTTAGAAATACACACTATTTTAAAAAAAAAGCAATATAATAATGCAATTAAATGAGAAATCACTAACAAAAATGTAAATAAAACCCCAACAACGTGAGGAAAAAAATTCTATCAAGAGGGTCAAAGAAGAAAACAGCATAGAAATTAATGAAAGCAGTAAATATGAAATCGTGTACCATTTAACTAAAGCAATACTTTGAAGGTAATTAATACCTTGAAGTGATTCAAATAGAAAAAAAAAAATGCTTAAAATAAACTAGCCCAGATTCTAACCTAGGAAATTTGATAACAGAGTGAACCCAAAGAAAAAGAGGAAAAAAGAAAATAAAAAAACAAAACTTAATAACTTAAAATGACACTACAAAAGAGTATATGAAGAAAATCAGAAGTTGGGATAATAACCAGGAAGTGAAGCAGACAGGTCTCCGACAAGACTAATCAAGAGAGAAAAAGCACAAATGAACAAAATTAACAATGAAAAAATCCAGCAGCAATGAAAGAATACGAGAATGCTGCAAATGACATTTTGCCAATAAATGTGAATACTTCACAGAATGTATAAATTATAACAAAAATATAACTTACTCTCTGAAGAAAAAAAAGAAAGCGTGAGCAGATCCATATTATTAAATACACCGATTTGATACTTAAAAATCTACCCTCAGCCCCTCTTGAAAGTCAAAATAGGGGCACCTGGGTGGCTGAGTCAGTTAAGGGTCTGACTTTGGCTCAGGTCATGACCTCACGGCTTGTGAGTTCCAGCCCCACGATGGGCTCTGTGCTGACAGCTCAGAGCCTGGAGCCTGCTTTGGATTCTACGTCTCCCTCTCTCTCTGCCTTTCCCCTGCTTGTGCTCTGTCTCTCTCTCTCTCTCAAAAATAAATAAACAAAAAAATAAAAAAAAAGAAAGTCAAAATATATTCTAAGACCTTCCTGTAAAGCCATCATTCCAGTATTAAACAAACATTCCAGTATTAAACAAACTATCTTGTTTCCATAGGAAACAAGATAGTTCTCACATCACCTCTATTGAGCTACTATAATTTTGAAATAAATCAGGCAAGGAAAATTATATGAAAATAAAACTACAGACCAATTATCTTTTGAACATGGATATACAATTCTTCAACAAATATATATATTTTAAAGTTTATTTATTTATTTTGGAGACAATCTTAAGCAGGTTCTGCGCTATCAGCATGGAGCCCAATGCAGGGCTTAATACCACGAACCGTGAGATCATGACCTGAGCCTAGATCAAGAGTCGAACGCTTAACCAACTGAGCCACCCAGATGCCCCAGAAATCTTCATCAAATATTAACAAATCAAATCTAGCAGTGTATTTAAAAAGATAAAAATCACGACTTAATTTAATTAAGAAAACGCAAGAGAAGTTTAAACACTAGAATGCGAGTAGGAAGACCATTAGATTAGTTCTACATATGAAAAAACAAAACATTTGATGAAAAAAAGACCCACATGATTCTTTTAAAAATCTCAGTAGATCAAAAAGATAACCTCCTTAAGCTACTTTAAAACCAAAAAATAACACGTGACCCACCCTTCCCTAAAAAGACTTTAAACATTTTCATGGTGAAATATTAGAAGCATTCCCTTTAAAATCAAGAACAAGTCAAGGATGCCAATACTATCATTCTTTTGATTTTACCAAAGCCTACTAGGTAAAACAAGAAAACTAAATAAACAATAATTTAAAAAGGAGGAAACAAAACTTTCATTACTTCTAGCTGATACGACTGTTTAAAAGAAAATCTAAAGCATCTGCAAACAAATTTTCATAATGAATCATTCAGCCAAGTGGCTGGATACAAGATGAATATACAAAAAAAATATATTGCATTTCTATTTGCCAACAACAGCTAAAAAACAATTTCACATATATACACACACAATCAATGTAATCAGTAAAAAAAAATTAAGTTCCAAGAAACAAATTCAATAAAATAAGTACAAGATCCATATGGAAGAAATTATAAGACATCAAAGAAAACACATACATCAAAAATATACTATTTTTATAGACAGAAAGGCTGAAAATTGTGACAATAGGCAGTTTGCCCCATATTCAATGCAATTCCAAACAAAGTCCCAACAGGTTATTTTAAAAACTGATCCTAAAATTTAAATGGATGAGCAACAAAACTAGAAAGAGTCAAAACACTTCAGGAATTTTCCCTGCTGTATATTGAAACATAAAGTGATAGCAATTAACGCATTATTAACTCACAGATTAACAGAACAAAGCAGAGAGCCAAGAAACAAACCCATACCTATGAGGAAAAATAACATGAAACAGAGAATAACGGGAGAATCAACTCAATGAATGCTCTGGGGCAAACAGTTATCCCATTTGGGGTAAAAAAAAAAAAAAAGAAGTGGAGTCCTAACTCACACTGTATTTTTTAAAAAAATAAACTCCAGATGTATTTTTATCTGAATGTGAAAGTTTTTTGTTTGTTTGTTTGTTTTTTAAGAAAACAGAGAAAAAGATAGGGAAGGATTTAAGGCAAGCAAATATATTTAAAATTCCCCAAAACAGAAATATACTAACCATAAAAAGCTTAGTAGTTTGATAATATTAAAATCAAGAACTTCTGTTTACCAAAACATACTTTAAAGAAAGCAAAAAATTAAGCCCAGAACTAAAGCACATAACATGAATAAAGGGCTCTTATCCAAAATACGTTAAGAAAAAAAAGATTTTTAAAATGCATAAAAAATACTAGTAAGCATTTCAAGAAAGTGGAATACAAATGACAGGGTTAACATTATTACTAACTTGGGAAAAATAAATCCAAAGCAGATCAAAATACTATTTTTGACCCAGCCAACTAGAAACAATAAAAACAATGACAATACCAAGTACTGGATAGCACACAATGAATTTGTAGACACTGATGGAGGAAATGGAAAACTTCCCAAAAACTTTGGAAAACCATTTAGCATCATCTTATGAAGCTGAACATCTACGCTCCCTATGTATGTCCCGGAAAACTCACACATGTGCACTAGGATATGAGAATATTCAGAGCTGCACTGTTTGTGACAGCATAAAGGGGGAAATAACTCAAATCCATCAGCAAGAGAATGGAGGTACATACTGTTTCACGTAATAAAATATTATCACAGCAATGAAAAGATATAGCTACTTTCAACAATGTGCATACCTTTTAGAAACAATGTTGAGTGAAAAAGCTGTTAAAATTAGGTAACGTAATTTTATTTTTAAAGCTCCAACTCAGGCAAAACTAAAAAGCGTGCTGTTTGAGAATATCTAATTATTTTTATGAAGCATTAACATGATGATCACAAAGTGGAGGATGGTAAATACCTCCAGAGCAGACAGAGGGGTGAAATACTGACCAGCACAGCACTCAGGTTGATGCAGCGATATTGACAATGCGCCAGTTCTTACACTGGGTGATGGAATGAAGGATCACTGTGTTATTTTTATGCTTTATAACACATTACATACAGGGGCACCTGGGTGGCTCAGTCAGTTAAGCATCCAACTGCAGCTCAGGTCATGACCTTAAGGCTTGTGAGTTCAAGCCCCCCCCTCCCCCGGGCTATCAGGTTCTGTGCTGACAGCTCAGAGCCTGGACCCTGCTTTGGATCTGTGTGTCTCTCTCTCTGTCCCTCCCCCTCTGGTGCTCGGTCTCTGTCTCAAAAATAAACATGAAAAAATAAAAATTTATAATACCTTATATATATTAACTTATATATGTCAAATATTATATGGTAAAAATTTAAAACAAAGTATTAAAATTAAAACTTACACAAAAGATAGAATATGAAAAACTGATCTATTTATTTCTTCCTAGTTTATTTTATACATATTCTATTTCCTATATATGTGACATCCACTATTTTATTTGAATCCCATGCAATAATTTTAGGAATAGTGTCAAATATGATGGGTGTTAAGAACAAGTAAAGAGCATTGTAAGGAAGAATATAATGACATTATGGAGAATTATGTGAATGTTACATGTTATATTTATCCCCAAACTGATTAAAATTAAAATAAATCAAAGTCATCTAATTTTCATTCATTTATTCTTTCTCTCTAGAAAGAATAAAAGAAACACATTAACATAATTTAGTGTCCTTCTTTATTTTATTGGTGTGTAATGGGCAAAGTCACTTTCTTTGCCACCATATTACAATAAACAAATTAATCTTTTCTTAAAATGTTGGAAAACAACAAAGATCTAACAATGAGCAAGGTGGATTTTTCTTGTAGGTTTTTTAAGGGCTTGCCATTAATGCTAGATTCAAATTTGTTACTTGTCCTAATGGTTAAAAAAAAGAAGAAGAAGGAAAGGGGGAGAAAGAACAATAAATAAATTAAAGGATTACAGTATCTTCTAAGGAGAAAAAACCTTAGAACTACAAGCATTGTAGAAAAATAGCCAGATGTAGAAGAAAAAAGTCAAACTTTCAGAAGGAAAAAAAGCAAAGGCCTGTTGAAAAAAATAGGGAAAAGGTGATCTAGCCTAGATGACTCATCCTAATAAAAATAACAACAAATCTTTACAGCATGTTATTCGGGGGAAGAAATGAATTTCCTTTCATCAACAGTGCAGCAAGCAAAGATCTGAGAAATCTCAATACTTTTATTACTCCAAGATCTTATCTCAAATTGTTAAAGACAAACTGATATTATTCCTTAATTATATTTAAGAGAAAAACTATTTTATTTTTAATTTGCCCCGAATGTGTATGTAAAACTGAAAGTCAAGTAGTAATTCTAGGTGGTGAGCTGCACAGAACAATGCTCGCTTGGTATTCATCCTAGGTCTTAAGTGTAGCCTACCAATTGTAGCCCACAAGATTATTCTGAACCTCATTACCCAATTTCTTTTTCTAGAATCTTTGTTCCGCTTCCTCCTTCCTATAGGCATTTAGTTGACTCTTCTTAAAATTCTTTGCCACTGGAGTAAGAAGGAAGGAAATGCAAAACAAGCACATGTTTATTCTTCTCCTTGCAGGAGCTCTACACCATTACTAGATGTAAGACAGCGCTCACGGCCTGCGTATTTTACATGCTTTAGATCTACAGCAATGGGGAAAGGGATTTTTAGTCAACCATCGAAAGGGACAGCATGGCTAGAGCGATTTCTCTGTTCTTTCTAGACTTTTCTGCAAGAATGTCATTGAAGGAGCCTGTTTGTTATGGACATCCCAGATTGCATGGAAGGAGGGGTGGGAGAAGAAGGAAACGGAGAGACACTTCAAGGTTGTTGCGTGTCACAGCATAACTGTTCAGACCAACCCCAAACCATCTTGGAGGTTCACAGGTTGGTCTAAGGGATGGAAAACCTGGATAGCCAGAATTATTTCTACTACAGATACCTACCTAGGAACCTAAATAGATTTTTTAAAAAAAGCACTTTCCATTGGAATCATAAATGGCTAAATTACTGTCAAAATATTCCACTATAATTAGAAGACATAATAAGGACAAAGAAATAATAAGTCACGAAATATAAATGTTATAAAGGGAGCTTTAATTATATCCTTTTAATCAATTTTACTCATTAGCACACAGTGTTGGAAGACAATCTACCTCACTGTTCTCCCCTCTCCAGACTGTTTTATATTGAATATATTTTTCATATTATCTGGAAAAATGATCAGTAGGTTTTCTACAAGGAAAACCAATTTTTGCCTTTAAATTTTTTATAGAAAATCACAACCATTATAGCTAATACAAACCATAAAGCCACATAAAGAAAAGCTAAGCTTCCTCAGCCCTTTTCTCTACTTTTATACACGTATTTGTGTATAGTCCTTGCAATCTTCGTCCAATCCTGTATAATCCTCTGCAGGGAAATGTGTATAAATACGTATGCGTGTACACCTTTGTCATCTGACTGAACTTATATATTGAGATATCTTACAGGCTACAATACAATTTCAGTCTCCTCATTCAGCAGTAAACCACTACCATCAATTGAAAGAATTAACATTTCTTAAAAAGGTGCATAATATATCCCAAAATATCAATGTATTGCAACCGATTCAACCATTCTTCCCCCTGACTAGCATTCATATTATTTTATCTAGCTTAGGCTTCTGTTATTACAAAAAAAAAAATGCTGCATCACAAGAACACACATAGATAGGTATATATATGTTGAAACACACCATATTGGTACTTTCATTGCTGTGGGACAGTCTCATAAATAGGACTTTCAAAAGAGCTGCAATGATCTCTCATAAGCCCACCAGCAATACCTTAATTTGTAGAAAACAGTTACAGAATATGGTATGTAGCTAAAGCATTTCAGGAAGCAAAGTCCATATATTTTTAGGTATCAATCAATCTAAGGTGATTTCTAATTTTGTGATATATTTACACTGATAGATTTAGTGAGGCTGCAATTATAGGTATCTGTATAGCAATTTCTGTGAATACAGTATACATTGGGGTTGATTTTAATATTTACCTTTTTTTGACACTTCTGCCCCATTAAGTTCTTTTTGTGCTTCTTCAATTTTATCTAAGAAAAACAAAGAGATTTTACATATCAATTCATCATATACAAATAAGAATGCAGTAAGACAAACACACTACTTATACAAGGAGCCTCATACATAGTAATAAATATTTACAGAATGAATTATTTGTGAAATAAATATGCGCAAACTGTTAAAGTAATGACATATTCCCTTATTTTAAAACTGAATATATAATTTCAATCACGTCTTTGTCACAAGCACCAGTTCCAATCAATTAACGTTTTCATAATGCAAATAATTAGTGCATTTTAAATACTGAACGATGGTTAACAAATGTTTAGGTGCCTAATAAATACCTAAAAATAAAGCTTTCCTTACAAAGACACATAAATGCCCAACAGCGATATTATTAGAGAAAGAAAACAAACGCCTGCTAGCTTGGAAACAAATCTAAACAAAGTTCACGGATGGCCTAAAACCTATGCCAAACATGGAAGAGGGAGAAGGAAGAACCGGGAAATAAATGAAAGGAGAAGCAGAAGAGTAACGGAATACCCTTCCCTCTTGCCAACCCTTGGTACCAGGACTGTTATTCGTGAAGTGTGCGGGGAGCCGACTGCATCAGAGAGCTACTCCATCAAAGTAATACCCCCAGAACTGTTACAGGTAAGCCAGTTCCGAAAGAGCAGGTGTAACTCACAAGTAGTAACTAACAACGCGCTAGGGGGGCTGTCAGGGAGCAGACAGGGGAGAGAGACGAGCACGGGCCCAGAGGCTGTAGTTCTGAGATCTGAGGCTCTGAGCACAAGTGGATTTTGTAAAAAAGCGTATGTTCTCCTTTGGTTAACAACTAACGTAGGGGCGCTTGGGTGGCTCAGTCAGTTAAGTGTCAGACTTTGGCTCAGATCACGGTCTCATGGGTCGTGAGTTCAAGCCCCATGTCCTGTTCGGCGCTGACAGCACAAAGCTTGCTTGGGCTTTTTCTCTCTCCCTCTCTCTCTGCCCCTCCCCCATATGTGTTTCATCTCTCTCAAAAATGAACATAAAAAAAATGATTACTTTAAATTTTATAAGGATGTACTTATTTGATGATTATGACAATAACTAATTCCAGCTTTAATACGGGGGTCTAAGTACTCGTTATAATGGTAGAAGTTACAAAATTCCCTAGATACTTTTTTATACTGAAATGAATACAGTACCAATAATTATGTAATACTTTAGGTAGTCCATGGAAGTATGATTTAAAAATTTTCAAAATACTGGTACTTTACGCCTTCTGGCATCCACCACCAGTTCCTAAAATGGTCTCCAAAGCTAGTCCTACCACCACTGGCCACGGAAGATGAACTTCCAAAATGCATCCTCTTCCAAACAAATAGAAGACACAGATGCCCACCACAGGGGCCCTTTGAACCACCTGCTTCTTCTCCCATTAACCTTGTGGAAAAAGCCAGAAATTCAGAGAACCTTCAATTTGCTGATCAAACTTCTTCTAATTGCACCTTGATCCACCCAGCCTACAAAATAAAAGCATTGTGGGAGCAGCAGAAAAAATGGGGTCGAGCTAGCTTGAAATATTAGACACAGACTATCAGCATTAATCAAAAATAAATTTTCATCCTGATAAATATATCCCCACAGCGATGTCCTATTTATTTGCTAATTATCAGATCCAGCACAAGATCTACGAGGAGTAGAGGTAACCTACAGAAATATTAAAATTTTTCTTAATTACAAATTTTAGTTATTTCTCATGAAATGACAAGTGAATTTGAAATAGTCCTAAAAAAAAAACCCAAAGAGCAAAAAACCTCTTATTAAATGTAGAATGTGGATGCTACATCAGCAGTAATTTTATTTCAGAGAGAAAAATACCAAATGCATGGATGAAATCTACATAGGTTTTTGTAAGTAGCAAAAGGACAGGGGCCACTTCTTAAAAATAAAATATACTGAGTACGCTGTATACCTTCAAGATGTAAAGAAACAATCAGAGAATTTAAATAAAAGGTCCTTGAGAAACACAAAAAGGAAAAAACACTGTTATTTCTATGCCAGCAGTTCCTCCAAACTTAAGAACCATAAATACATACATACATATTATATATATTCTAGCAGTAATGACTGTGTTTAACAGTTTGTGCATACATATTTTGGCATTATATAATAAAACAACTTTTTATTAACGGAATCGATTGTGGCTCAAAGCAACAAAAACTCACAATTTAACACATATTTAAGAATAGTGCTATTCAGTGCACTGAGGTTTGGCCACCTTCTGTCTGCACTTTAACATTAACAAATTTTTAGAAAAATGACCTCAATTTACATGTGATCATAGAACACTGGTCTTTGTTGTTAAATTTTCAATTAAGTTGTCTTTTTCTCTTGATAATAACTATCAGCAGATTTAGGACATCTACTTTGTTAGTATAAGCATCTACATAAATGCTTTTACCTAAAGGTAAAAGGTTCAATAGGTAAATACAATTTTCATTTAGAGAGCTTATAACAGCCAGTATTAAAAGCCTTTGCTTCAATTTTTAGAGAAAGTCCTGTTTATATTTAACCTACGCTTTATGATTCTTCCAGTAAAATATGTTTCAGAGACACTCCAAAAATCACAGAGAAACGACGCATACACTGCATGCTCTTAATTGGTTCATACAAGGCAATTTACTGATATTTAAAGCAGTATTTATCATTTTTTCACTATGACTCAGAGCAAAAAATGTTTTTACATTTCAACCAATTACACATGTGTACGATTATGTGTATACATAATTCAGAAACAAACCTGCCCACACTCGGTCTTCAATCTTTTCCTATTAAAAATGAAAAATGCTGCCTTGCCCAGCCGGCTACATTGATTTTACTGCCCACTGCTAGATTCGGAACCTGATATAAAAAGTAATTCCCTACACATTTTTTTTACTTTTTATTTTTTTCCCCTTTACCCTTTACCAAGGGTAACACTGCCCAGCAATAATACAAGATCTCACTGTAAGCCTTGATTTGGGTTTGGCGGGGGCTTGGGGGTGTGATCTTTAGAATGGGATCTCAGATTCGGAGACCTCTCCCACTGCACCCTCCCCAATGTCACTGTTATTAGAGGTAACAACCTGCCAAAGGAATACACATTGAGAAACTAATTGTAGTTTCTCTGTTGCTGTTGTTTAAGAATAAAAATAATGTATGCAAAATGGACATTCACACCATGTTGGCCAATCTAAAGTGAGTAGTGCATTCTTACTGCAATGAGTTTTTAGTGTATTTAAGATGTAAGTCTAAGTAATTCAATTTGTACTAAATGTATTTGGAGGAGTGGTCACTTGGTAAAAACCCCAGAAACATGGATGGATCCATAATCTTTTCTAAGATCCAGGGGGCCCATGGCTGAATGAGTAGCAGGCCAGGACAGGGGAGGAGCTCCTAATGATATAAGTCATATTTTGGTTCTGCAACTATTGAAAGTTTACAATTCTTTACAGATTTTCTTCCCCCAATAGAGCATAGAAATTGTTCATGGTAAAGATTATGAATAATTTTGTATGATGCCTTACATACTTTTGTACAAGCAAACCATGTAAAAACATTTTATTTCCATCATCCATAAATACTGAAAGGAAAAACATCTCTTTATTTGTGAAAGATAATCTGAAACCACAGAGCCAAAAAACAAACAGACAAACAAACACCAAAACCAAAACCAAAAACCAAGTCCTAGAGCCCTTAAGAAACAACCTTTCTTGGGGTGCCTGGGTGGCTCAGTCAGTTAAGCATCCAACTTGGGCTCAGGTCATGATCTTACAGTTCATGAGTTTGAGCCCCATGTCGGGCTCTGGTGCTGACAGCTCAGAGCCTGGAGTCTGCTTCAGATTCTATGTCTCCCTCTCTCTACGCCCTTCCACTGCTCACGCTCTCTCTCAAAAATAAACATAAAAAATAAAAAAAAAGAAACAACCTTTTTTGGGGCTCCTGGGGGGCTCAGTCGGTTGAGCATCCAACTCTTGATTTCGGCTCAGGTCATGATCTCACGGTTCATGGGATCGAGCCCTGTGTCACAGTGCAGAGTCTGCTTAGGATTCTCTCTCTCTCTCTCTCTCTCTCTCTCTCTCTCTCTCTGCCTGCCCCTCCTGTGCTCACTATCTCTCTCTCAAAATAAGTAAATAAAAAAAAAAAAAGAAAATTACCTTTCTTTTAGGGCTCTGGGGAGAAGACTGAATAATTAAACCAAATCACTTACAACAATAAAGCAATCTTCATGGTAAGTTCCTGCTCTTGACCATTTCCACCCCATGGTGAAGTGGGGTGGGGGGCTCCCTGTTCAGGGTGTTCACCACCCCTCAAGAGCCTCAGGAGGCAGGACATCCCAGCTTTGGGGAGGACCAACACACAAAGTCCTTAGGATCTGATTCAACAAAAGCTGCGTTTGCATTGTGGCAAACGTCCACCGGGGTCAGGTACAACAGGAGGGCCTGGAGACAGGAGAACAAACCAAACCAACCAGATCGGCTTTCCTGGAGGGGCTTACAGGTGATGATACCCTTTCAACAAGCACTTTACCATCAGTTTGAAGGTAAATGTAAAGCCCAGGTTCCACCGTGTGGCTAACTCACAAGGTCGTCGTCAGCCTCACACCCAGCCCCACTCCTGTTTTCCTTCCAGTGTCAGCCGCGCGCACGGGCAGGCCCCGTGAGAGCCCACCCCATTCCTTCTCTGAGTGGCATCCTTCCAAGACAGTCGCCTTCTCTTAACACCCTCATTCACGGCCTGTCACTTCCTTCTCTGTGCCACCACCAAACCGTGCATGTGGAAGCCAGTCCCTCGGTGGCGACCTGTCTCATGATCACCAGCAATAATGACAGTAAGACGGACCTGTGTGATTTACTGATTGGAGAAATGCTGACCGTAACCTGACAGGCTACAGAAAAGCACTGGTACTTTCTGAGAAAGGGAAAAAGGGATCCTGGCACACAAATTTACAACCAGCATTGGGTGGTTTCACCCAAGAACCCAGCATCATATCCTCTTTAACATTACAAACGATTTTGACACTTGGGAAGCTGTATGCGTACAGTGAAAACACTTGAGTCAACTCTTTCTTTCTCTATTCGATCAATGACAGATTATTTCCACCTTCATTTTACTAGCTCATCCTTCTCTCCCGCTTTTCGGATCGGCACCTCTAACCCCGGGTCTAAGACCACAGACTCTCCCTCTTCCCTTGGCCCTAAAAGCACAAAGCAGAAAGGCTAATAGTAAAATTGTATGAAGTAGATCCTAATGAACTGTAAAAGGCACCTCTATTTACTGAAAGAGAAACCATCTGATTGAAAAAGGATCACCATATGCGGCTGTACTATTTTTACTACTAAATAAGCATAACTCCTACGTCCCCTCATTACCCGTCAGCACAAGCTCCTTACTCTTACTGTTAACTGCTAGAGCTATTTCAGTAAGACTAAATATAGACAATGATGTAATGTTAAAAATGCGCCTAATACCCTTACATGCTTTTAATTTTTTTGATGGTTATTTATTTTGAGAGAGAGAGAGAAAGAGCCAGGGAAGGGCAGAGAGACAGGGAGAGAGAATACCAAGCAGGCTCTGTGCTGTCCGCGTAGAGCCTGATGCAGGGTTCGATCTCATGACCTGAGCTGAAATCAGGAGTCTGACTGAGCCACCCAGGTGCTCCTAAATTTGCTCTTATCCCTGGTGTTCACTACTAAATCAGCTAAGTAAGCCCACATTGGTAAGTCACACATTTTAACCTGTAATTACACACCTTTGTACCTCTGGACCTGTGTCTTTCAGGAAAATGACACTGTACAATAATGCTGAAAATGATTATCCATACCAGTAATATTTCAAATGGGAAAATACCAACTGAACTAAACAGGGGGAAAAATCCAAGACTCAACTCTGTGCTAATGAATTTGAAAATTGTAATTGATTAGTAAAAGGTTTCAGTGGGGCACCTGGGTGGCTCAGTCCGCTAAGTGTCCGACTTCGGCTCAGGTCATGATCTCACGGTTTCTGAGTTAAGGCCTGCATCAGGCTCTGTGCTGACAGCTCAGAGCCTGGAGCCTACTTCAGATTCTGTGTCTCCCTCTCTCTCTGCCCTTCCCCCACTTGTGCTCTTTCTCTCTCTGTCTCAAAAATAAATAAATGTAAAAAAAAAAGAAAAAAGAAGGTTCCAGAGAGCATGAAATTACTCAACTTGATCCAGGAATAACCACAGATGAAACTAAGGAAGTCACCAGAGAGTAACAAAGAATTACCTTGTTTAAAGGTTCCAGGCCCAGATGGTTTTGTTATCAAATTCTTTCCAATTCTGTAAAGTAAAGCATTTCCTAAAGAGTTTCAGAACACAAGATAACACAAATGCTGTTCTAAATCATTTTATAAAGCTGGTATGACCCTGATATCAGTGTAACCAAAGGGGAAGAAGAATCAACACTATACACAAGTTTAATATATGAGTATGGATTTAACAGTCTATATCAAGGGGTGCCTGGGTGGCTCAGTTGGTCAAGCATCCGACTTTGGATCAGGTCACGATATCATGGTCTCTGAGTGCTAACAGCTCAGAGCCTGGATCCTGCTTCATATTCTATGTCTCCCTCTCTCTCTCTGTCCCTCCCCCACCTATGCTCTGTCTCTCTCTCAAAATAATAAATACACATTTAAAAAAAAAAAATCCTTGGAAAAATAGAGAACCCAGAAATGGACCCACAAATGTATGGCCAACTAATCTTTGACAAAGCAAAAAGGAATATCCATTGGAATAAAGACAGTCTCTTCAGCAAATGGTGTTTAGCAAAACTGGGCAGCAACAATGCGGAAGAATGAACCTGGACCACTTTCTTACACCATACACAAAAATACACTCAAAATGGATGAAAGACCTAAATGTAATATAGGAAGCCATCAAAATTCTAGAAGCAAAAGCAAGCAAAAACCCTCTCTGACCCCGACCATAGCAACTTCTTACTCAACATGTCTCTGTAGGCAGGGAAATAAAAGCAAATATGAACTACTGGGACCTCATCAAGATAAAAAGCTTTTGTACAGTAAAGGAAACAATCAGCAAAACTAAACGGCAACCAACAGAATGGGAGAAGATATTTGGAAATGACATATCAGATAAAGGGTTAGTATCCAAAATCTATAAAGAACTTCTCAAACTCAACACCCAGAAAACAAATAATCCAGTGAAGAAATGGGCAAAAGACATGAACAGACACTTTTTCAAAGAGGACATCCAGACGGCTAACAGACGCATGAAAAGATGCTCAACGTCACTCATCATCAGGGAAATAGAAATCAAAACCACACTGAGATACCACTTCACACCAGTCAGAAGAGCTAAAATTAACAACTCAGACAACAAGAGACATTGGCGAGGATGCAGAGAAAGGGGAATTCATTTGCCCTGCTGGTGGGGATGCAAACTGGTGCAGCCACTCTGGAAAACAGTATGGAGGTTCCTCATAAAATTAAAAATAGAACTACCCTAGGACTCAGCAGTTGCACGACTAGGTATTTATCCAAGGGATACAGGTATGCTGTTTCAAAGGGGCACATGCACCCCAATGTTTACAGCAGCACTATCAACAATAGCCAAAGTATGAAAAGAGTCCAAATGTCCATTGATGGATGAATGCATAAAGATGTAGTGTGTGTGTGTGTGTGTGTGTGTGTGTATGCAATGGAGTATTACTTGGCAATCAAATCTGAGACCCAGTCTTCTACAACTGGTCTGCACCCCCAGCACTGTGCTCTCACCCCGCCAAGAGCAGCGTTCATCACTGCCAGATTTTCTGGGATGATTTCTATAACATTAATACAAGAGGATTCATTCAATTCAGAATATATCCGCTTCCGTGAGCCAACCTAAGGATACACAAAGATGATCAATCCTATGTGCAGGAATCTACAGACGTAAACAAGCAATGCCTCTATATGCGTAACAGTGTGACTCTAACCACAGGGTGCTAAGGGAACACAGAACAGGGAAATGTGGCTGTCTTGGCAATGGGAAGAGTCCTGAAACACCTTCAGGGATGAAATACACAGGCTGAATATAAACAGAAGATGAGTGATCTCACCACGGAGAGATGAGGGCACTCAGGTAGAGGAGCATGAGGGGGTTGCAAAGGCAAAGAAGAAAACAAGACAGTGTGTCAGGAACTCAAAGCAGTTTGGAAACAAACCTGGAGAGAGCAGCTCTAAGGATACAGGATTCGGAAACTGTTGTCTTACATATCTAGTAGTTAAGACTATACCACAGAATTGGGGGAGGCGAAAATATAAATTCTCTATCAACTGATTTGGCCATAGGTAGTAAGATCTTTGAAAACCCACCCATCCTTAAAATAGTGATTAAACTACTGGAAATCTAGACTGAGACCATAAAAGGAGTGGAGCAAAGGCCATTCATCACCGTGCTCTTCCTACTAGGAAAAACTAAATCATCCACAGAGCCTGGAATAAAGTAGGTGTTCAAGAAATATCTGTTGAGTGAATACTTGAGAAATGGTCAAGTAAATACGGTACATCCACATGACAGAATATTATAAAACCATTATACTATAGGCTCTGGAAGAAGGACCTATTGAGCCAATAACTACTAAAATGGTGGCCCCACATTATATAAATTTTACAAGCTTTGACAAGGAGTTTTAATGGGCCACCTACTCTCTCGTGGTACATTGAGAGGCAGCTCCAACTGTTAAGGAGTAGGTAGAAGAAAAGGAAACCCAAGAAAGATGCAAAAACAAAACAAAAGGAAAAGCAGAAAAAATTAGAACCAGAAATAATTTTAGTCACAGAGGTCAAGAGAAGAGTGTTTCATTGTCAAATCGGTAGATGACACAATCCATAAAGACTGAAAAAGCTTCCACTGGATTGAGCAATTAGAGGGCCCTGGTGATGCTTCACAAAGCAGGAGGTGAGACAGGAGGCTTGGGGGGCAGAGGGCTGAGGCAGTGATGGGATGGGAGGCTGAGAAGAGAATGGGGCAGAACTGTATTTCAAAACACTCAGTGAAGAAGAAGAGAGTGAACTGGGGAGCCACTGATAAACACAGGGTTAAAAGAAAGTTGTTCAGTATGTTTTTCAAAGATGTTTATAGACGCAAGGTGGGGAGCCCATAAAACAAGAGCAAAAATAAAAGGAAGGGTAGGAGATATGTAGAGGCAAGATCCTGGAGGAAGCAGAAAATAGCATCCAGAGTCTAGGAGGAGGGCTGTCCAGGGCCATCCTCTGAGGTCAGAGGGAAGGAGAGGAGAAGGTACATCAGATGAAAAATCTACTGATGGGAAGGATGAGTTTGACGGAGTGCATATCCAATGGTCTCGATTTTATTGAGATAAGAGGCATAGCATAGCTGGCTACGAAGATAAAGGAGCTTAGTGTTTCTATACAGGTCTTCCCGACTGGCGAAGGTGAGACAAATTATTGATGGGAATGGAAGAGCTGACCGACTTTAAGGACAAATAAAAGCACTGATGACCAACAACTAGAGATCCATGAAGTAGAAACCCACAAGTATTTGATGGCTCCAATGTGCACAGCGGTGCTATTTATCCTAACAAAGTTTGGCAACCTGGATGAAGAACTGGAGAAGGAATGCCAAATTTGGATTCTTCCAGGGGGAAGGATAAAGAACTCAGCAAGATGAAGGTGCTAGAAGGATGGTTCGTGCAATCAGCCAAATAACACAAGATAGAGTAGTGGACAGTGGTTTGGGAGGAACTGAGAAAGGGGAAGACGGAAGAAGCGAAGGCAGGGGACAGGAGCTGAGGGTCTGAGGCCAACAAATCTGGCTGGAGGTCATGATCGCTTTCTGATAAGAGGTTCAAGGGTTTGAAAGAGATCCAGAGTGGCTACAGGTAAAGTAGGGTAGAGACAAAGGTTAACTGGACAGGAACAATCTCTTAATCTAGTGTGGTAATGAGTGGTGGAATCGCAAAGAAAAGCAGGACCAAAATATACCGTAATCAAATTCCAACTGCGAAATGCCTAGCCTTGCTATACATCTATGCATATGTAAAAGTACACCTTTATATATTTTGCAAAACTGTTCATTTATCCTTCAGAAAGCATGTTTCCATTGTGGCACTGAGAAAAAATTAAAATCGTTCAAAGAGAAAAGTAAAAGGTCCATCATCCTTTTAAAATGATGGATCAGGAGCGCCTGGGTGGCTCAGGCAGTTAAGTGTCCAAGTTCCGCTCAGGTCATGATCTCACAGTTTGTGGGTTTGAGCCCCGCGTCGGGCTCCGTGTGGTCAGCTCGCAGCTCGGAGCCTGGAGTTTGCTTCAGATTCTGTCTCTGTCTCTCTGCCCCTCTCCCACACGCTCTGTCTCTCTCTCAAATATAAAGAAACATTTAAAAATGTTTTTAGATAAATAAATAAAATTATGGATCAACTAAATGCAATGTTTCTTCTATAAGAAAGTCATCTTGATACCAAAACTAACCACGGAATAACAAAATGTGCACAGACACACAGTGAATATGTCACCACTAAACCATCTCAGGCTTTTAAATCATTTTTTGTCTCTTAATAACATATACCTGGTTTCACTTTGCAGACGGTTCCTTAGCCTTGATCAGCAGAGCTGAGAACCGTGTTAGGCCACTACGTGCTAAATACTTAACAATAGTGGGGTAATTATACCTTTTCACCCCTAGAGGGAGCTGGGAAGACCACTGGTTTTTAGAGCTGAGCACATATTTCCTAAGAAGTCAAAACGCAAAACAAACTCCCAGAGTCTCCTTCCTGAAACCTCACCCAAGGTTCAGAACCCACAAGAAGTTCCACCGAGGAGGTGAAGTCGGATCCAAGCTCCTTCCTCTGACGGCTGCCAAAGCAAGGTCGGGTCCCTCAGGGCCGCCCTTCCAGCTCCTGGCTTCTGCTCTTTCAGGCATCACCTAACAGCAGAACTCAAGCTTTGCTCCCTTATTATTGGAGTCATTTAAAACTCTTCACAGGAAGGCTGCACCCCGTATCAATCAAATCGCCATTAGAAGTTTCCCAGGTGATTCTAATATGCAGCCAAACCTGAAAATCAATTGTTCTCTAAATTACAGATATTATCAGGGCAAGATTCAAAATTGTACAAAATGCAAGTAGTTGGGGTCGGGGGGGGGTGCGGGGGAAGTCTTATCCACTGGCTCCTTGAAGCAACTTTTTATCAAGCCCCAGGGACAGGGAGCAACATCATCTGCCTGATCATGGGAGCAACTGATGTTGGGGGAGACCAGGGGTGATCTCCATGGGCAGCCACATGGCTAAGGGGGTGCAATGCAAGTGTGCTGCTAAGGTGCAAAGCCAAAGCACACATCCGTAATAAGCATTATGTCACAGATAGATCTTTTTATTACCAAGATGAGCCCTAAACTAGAAACCAAATTTCGACCTGAAAAAAAAAATCTATGTTTGAAATACACAGAAACTCTTTAAACAGAATAAGCTACTGCATAAAGATGCTAAAAACTGACATGGAATAATACAGTTTTCTAATAATCACATTAAAACACGGGGCCTATTTTGGTTCAGATATTATTATTCGAGTGTGGCAACAATGGTTTCCTCTTCCCATCTGAGGATTTCTGATGTCGTGACGGGAGGAGGTAGCCATGGTAACAATGATGAGGACAGAAAGGGATATGAAGACAGAGCGTTCCTATCCTGAGATGCTAAATGCCAGGTTCCACTGAACTTGAGTTACTAACCCGGTAACAGATTCACACACGCACACACACACGTATATGCCTCCATGCATGCACGCACACACAACACACGCACGTGTGCACATGCGCGCACGCACACACACACACACACACACCAAGTTCACGGGCAAGCATGTAAATGTAGAGATGGCTGAGAGACACCCAAGAGGTATGGATCTCAAAGTCTGAAAAGAACTCTTTTGCTTTTCAGGCTGGCCATCTGCCTCATCCCTAGTCAGCAAGTAACACATCTGTTTTTCCCTATCATTCTTTCAAGGCCTCTTATTGAAAGAAAGAGGGGCAGGGGAGGGAGAAAGAAGGAAGGGAGGAAGGAAAGAAGGGGGAGGAAGGAAAGAAGGGGAAGGAAGGAAGGAAGAGAAAGAAAGAAAGAAAGAAAGAAAGAAAAAGAAAGAGGAAGGGAGGAAGCAAAGAAGGAAGGAAGGAAGGGAAAGGAAGGAAGAGAGGGAGGGAGGACTTAAATACAAAATGAAAGACAAATACATTTCATAAATAACAATACAATTGCTATTATCTAGGGCAAAAGCACAGAAACTAAGCACAGTGAGCCACACGCCTTCTATGCGCTTGGGGACTCTTCCGGGGACAGCCTCCTTACTCTCACCAGAAGCCCCTCACCACTCTTACCTCACCAGGAAACGGTCACCGCCCCAGGTGACCCAGGACAGTGGCAAGTACACTACAGGCTGGGGTAAATAAGTTTGATATTTCAGATTTCTGGTTCCACTGTTTCCACCTTGTGATCTCCAGTTACTTCAGATATAAAGAGATCTATATTCTCTAAGAAGTGGGAAAAAAAGGTTGGGGGTGTGATGAAGGCTAGAAATGTGAGGGAAGAAGGAAAGCGATGTTGGAAATAACCGCCCATACTCCCTTCAGTCAGAAGAAGAGTATTTAGAGACTCACAGGACTGAACAAGGAAGTCCAAGTACATTTCCTCTAGCATTCTAATTGGATGAAATGTTGGCCTGGAGTAAGGAATACTTCAATATTTGGGTTTCGTGCTGCACATGTGGCAAGGAGCCAGGACTTGTGGTCTTCCCGGCTAGCTGCCACTGCATTTACCACCTCTGTGTTGGCTCCTTCTGCCCGTGGATGTGCCCGCTCCACCCCCAGCCCCTCATGAGTCTAGATGTTACGTTGCAGTGGTTCCAGACCTGGCCTACTGGATCATACCCGGCATCCCTTCAGGAAGATTCAATGCTATGGAAAGACAAACTCCAAGACATCTATGCCTCACTGAAGAGACCCTGGAATGGCCTCTCTCTATATGACATTGAGCTGTTAACTGCACTCTAATGAAATGGAAAACAAGAATTTTTTTTTTTTTTTGGCTTGTACCCCTACCACAAATTTAGCAAACACAATACACTTATCATGTGATCCATGGGTATAGCCTCCTCTCAGGACTGTATTTAAAGTAATTTTATCTGGGGCGCCTGGGTGGCTCAGTCGGTCGAGCGTCCAACTTCGGCTCAGGTCATGATCTCCCGGTCTGTGAGTTCAAGCCCCACATCGGGCTCTGTGCAGACAGCTCAGAGCCTGGAACCTGCTTCATATTCTGTGTCTCCCTCTCTCTCTGCCCCTCCCCTACTCATGCTCTGTCTCTCTCTCTCAAAAATAAACATTAAAAAAATTTTTTAATTAATTTTATCTGATTTTGTCTTTTATTTTCTTGTGAACTTTTATTTCAAAGAACATTCCATATTTCAAATCTAGAAACATGCATTTAACTAGTAACTCAAAACAAAGCCATAAATGCCATTAATTGGACAACAAATGCATGTCCAAATTATATTATGATATCTAAAGAAAATCTGTTAAAACAATCTATTTTTTATTTTTATTTCTTTAACGAGGGAGAGAAAGAGCGAGCGCATGAACAAGGGAGAGGGAGAGAGGATCTTAAATAGGCTCCACACCCAGCACGGAGCCCAACGTGGGGCTCGATCTCACAACCCGGAGACCATGACCTGAGCTGAAATCAAGAGTTGCACACTGAACCGACTGAGCCACCCAGGAGCCCCAGTTGAAACAATTTTAAAGAAACCTATTTATGTATTTGACCATTTCCAAACAGAACCAGTGGAAAACTCCAAAGGAACCAAGAAGCTGGTTTCTCTGACAAACCTGCAAAGAATAAAAGAATTAGAAAGGGTACCAATAAATCAAAAGGACATAAAAGACGCATAAAACTATAAAATACGTGGACATTGTTAATGCCCTGATTCTAACAAAATGTTTTTAAAAATTAGGATACTATAGAGAACTGGAAATTTAATCACGGATAGGACCTTTGATCATATTAAGGAATTACTCTTTGTGGTTGTTTCTTTAGAAAGGTGCTGTGATTATGTGGAAAGAAAATAGTACTTAACTTTTGGAGCTTATATAAAAAAGCATATTTATGAAATGACACATCTGAAGTCACTTGAAAACATTATAGGGCGGGGGCAGGGAGAGCGCTCAGGGAGTCACTGAAACCTGCCATGCTGTTTCTGCTGTTAACTGCCAAAGATGGACGATAGGTTTATTATGCCATTCTATATTTGTATTTGAGAGTTTATAACAGATGCTCAATTTCAAAAAACAAGTAAAAGATCACCAAGGTATTATTAATGTACTGTTACCACATTATAGTTCAAATAATAACCGTAAGCAAGAAATGAGATACAACGGTGTTGAGTAAATGAAGAGAAGTATCTGCAGGCCCAGGCCCAGCACGCAGGGGGCGTTCACGAAAGGTCACTGCCCCCAGGAATAATCAGAACCCAGAGGAAATTAAATAGTTTCTGAACTACCACTAGGAGTCAGCTTTGTACACGCCAAAGCTGAAAGGGATATCGAAAAGAAGAGAAGATGATTTCTAGAAACGTGATATACAGTGCTCTTAATTCCTCTGGGTTTGGCAGGGGAAGGGTACGAATTTGAAGACTGGAACGTTTCCTAAGATACAAAGTTAATGGATGTGGTATTCTTCCATCTGTGTCACAACATAAAAATGAGTGAGAGCGTGTGTGTGTGTGTGTGTGTGTGTTATGGAAGGATCCAGAAGTCACTTTTGCTCGTATTTATAGCCAGCCCTGAGGAAAAGGGTCCAGATAAGAAAGACGTATTTCATTGTATTTTTAAATGTCTTTTCTGTTTGAATCTGTTAACGGTGTGGTGAGATGTACTTAGGTTCTGAAATTTAAACAAAAATATATGGTACAAGAATAAAACAATATTTCAACTACATAAGTTGACCCCTGTTCGTATACTGGCACATCAGATTCAAGGTTATTTTCTGTGTGTACACACACACCCACGCACACACACATACTTTTCAAAGTGGAATGACACAAGAGCTAGACACGCCCTTTTGTTTTCATTGGACTATCTTCATCCTACTCCAATATTGATCCATCACTTTTTCATTTTTTTTAAAAAAAAGCTACTTAAAAACAATAAAATAAAATTTCAAAATGTCTCTATTAAAAAAATCCTATGACTACTGTGTAGCCTCTGCTAGACAGTCACACACACACACACACACACACACACACACACACACACTCTTCCATATGATCTCAGGCACTGCAGCAATCTACAGAGACCCCAAACCCAGGTTAGGACCTTCTGACACACACCTGATCTGCACCATTACTATTCTTTTGCGTTCTAAGTGAGGATGCAAAGGTATATTTTCACAGTGATATGAAACATGTTTTCATTTTTTTCAGTTGTTAAAATTCTCCCCAAATAATGTAACAAGATAGCTCCTACTAGTACAAACTATTCTTATGTAGCCACATGAACAAAAGGGGAAAAGAGTAGGTACTTGTAATAAATAACCTGTCCTTTTTCTTAATTCACCAGTCCTATTATATTTAACAACTCTTTACAGGGCAGAGGAGAGTAGACAGAAAAGAAAAACATCACTGTTCTCAGTACATTAGGCATTGTGCTTGGCACAGTACATTTCATTTCATCCTTAGAACCTACCGTATGCAAAGCTTTGATCTAGATATAGTATCTTCCCTTTGGAGCCCAGGCTCTAGTAGAGATGAAAATATATGAACCGAGGAAAATATATTACTGTATTAGTACCTACAACACAGGGAGAAAAGTGATAACCTCCGAAAAGCAATAGGAAAAAAGGACATGAAGCAAAGCTCTCCTAGCACATGCTCAATGCATAATCCATCTACTTTTGCTTACAACAGTGTGCCGTGGAGAGTGCCGCATGGTAAGACCTTCCACCAGCTCACCTACAACCAGCTGCCAGTCAACCTGGGACACCAAACTCAGGGACCAAAAGGATCAGAGGATGGTCTTAAGCCTCCACCATGCCAACTGGGGAGGCTTCCCAGAGTCTAAGTCATTAGATAACCATCTTACTAATATTATAAAACTCGTCCGTTGAGAGCAAGAATTTATTACATACTTCTTTAGGATTTCTGGCTTCTGGTGATGTCAGAATGGCTTATATGGGACTAACTCTCTTGTCAATACAATAAAAGTGTGTACAAAATATTAAGTGAACAACAAAAAGAAAGGTACTGGAGAGTGACCAAAAGCAGGCAGAAACCGGATGGGATTTGACCTTGGAAGGGTAAGCAGCAAACAAGGGAAGATCCACATTTCAGCGGCCGGTTCCCCAGGGAGCAATCGCCAGTCCCTGAAGAGCATGGCTGGAGCACACAGCAACAGTCCCACTGGGCTGAGGAGGCACTGGGAGAAGTTGGAACTGCTGCAAGAGCTGGACACTGAGGGCAGGGGGAAATCCCAGAAGAGACGGAGCCCCAGAGAAGAGTCTAGAATCTGTGAACAAGCCCCTCAAATCCTTGGCTGACTCTTGAACTGCTTGTGTGGAGGGTAAGACTTTGAGGAACCTAAGAGAAAGCAACCCAAGGGTGGGCCGAAAGAGCTGAGCAAAGTTACTGCAGCGCCTATCAGTATCAATAGGGAGGACACCAAATTTGGAGCTCAAATCATGCCACATTAGAGGGTCCAGGTAAACACCTTGTACTTCCAATGAAATCCCAGTAGGCCTTGTCTTAGGATTAACATCATATCCTAGACTCGGTACAAATGAAACAGACCTACTCTGGGGGGCACCTGGGGGACTCTGTCGGTTGAGATTCTGACTCTAGATTTTGGCTCAGGTCATGATCTCATGGTTCGTGTGTTCAAGCCCCACATCGGGCTCTGTGCTGATGGTGCCCCCCCTTCCCCGTCTCTCTGTCTCTCTCTCTCTCTCTTCCCTTCCCACATGTGTACTCGCTCTTGAAATGAATAAACTTAAAAAATTTAAAAAAAAGAAACATACTTACTCTGAAAAGCCTCCACAAATTTCAGAGAGGATCTGATAGTAATTTAACCATCTGCCAGTACAAAACCCAACAATCTTCAGATGAGGACAACAGAATCCAGACCTCTAGAATGTATCCACACATTGTTCTCTATACAACAAAAAATTAGGAGGCATGTGAATCATGAAATTGTTACACTTAGAGAAGGCAGGAAAAAGAATCAGACCTACAGTTGACAAAGATGTTGTAATTAGCAGACAAGGAATTTAAAGAACTATAATATTATTATGCCAAAAAAGTTACAGATAAAAAAGGTGAATCTTGTAAATAATTAATAGTAGAGGAATTTCAGAATCTATATAAAAATTCTAATAAACAGCAGATATAATATCAAGAAAAATACAGTATCTGGGGGAAAAATTCACTGGATGATATTAAGAACAGATGAAAGGTGACAGAAGAAAAATTTAGTGAACTTGAAGATAAGTCAAAAGAAATTATCCGGGGGAGCCTGGGTGGCTCAGTCAGTTACGGTCTGACTTCGGCTCAGGTCATGATCTCACCGTTCCTGAGTCTGAGCCCCGTGCTGGGCTCTGCGCGGACAGCTCAGAGCCTGAAGCCTGCTTCAGATTCTGTGTCTCCCTCTGTCTCTCTGCCCCTCCCCTCCCTTCAAAAATAAACAAACATTTAAAAAATTATATTTTAATTATCCAAACTGAAGCAGAGAGAGGGGAAAAAACTGAAAAATAACATAGTTTCAATACCCCATGGAACAGTACCAAATAATCTAACATACATGTAACTCAAGTCCCAGAAGAAGAGGAGAGAGCACTGGGAAGAAAGGATGGCTAAAGAAATAAAGACTGAACAGTTTCCAAATTTGACTAAACACATCAACCTACATATCCAAGAAGCTCAGTGAACCCCAAGGCGGAAGAACACAAACACAACGGTACAAGGCAAGCCCTAGTGCACCTGCAGAATATGGAGGGGGGGGAGAGGAAGAGCGGCAACAGATTTTAAAATGCAGAAGAGAAAACAATGTCAAACTAGAATACTATGTTTAGCAAAATTATCCTGCAAACAGGAAAGCAAATGAAGACTTTCAGCTCTTAAACAAAGGTTGAGAAAATCTGTTACTAATATTATAACGCTAAAAGTGGTGATTTAGACCGGAAGGGAAATGGTCATGTTATCTATAGGAGGGGCTGGCAAACTGTGGCTCGTAAGTCATATCTAGACCACATCCAGTTTTGTAAGGCCTGTGCATTATTTTAAGTGTTTATCAAAAAAGTGGGGGAGGACAAGGAGAATATGTGATGGGGCATATGCTATCTGGTCCTTTTCCGAAAAAATTTGCAAACCCCTGATTTATAAGGAGAAAGAAGGTGGGGGACATGTTGGGAGTATGGGAAGAAGAGAGACGGGACAAAAAAAAAAAGACGATGGTTCTCTTTCCTTAAATTGTTTAGGACAATTGACCATTAAAGCAAAGATAGAAACAGTGTATTAAAGGGTTTATAATATACATAGAAGTAAAATATATGACAAAAATATTTATCATCTAAAAATGCCCCCAAGCCCAAGGTCATCCCCTAAATAATGAACTCATCCAATTCTGAATCTTAGTACCTTCAAGCTATTTCATATTATTTCAAGTAAGTCTTAAAATACTAAATGATTACATTTTTTAATTTTTTAAGTTTATTTATTTATTTTGAGAGAGAGAGAGAAAGCATGTGCGGACAGAGAGAGAGGGGGGGGGAGAGAGAGTAAATCCCAAGGAGGCTCCACACCATCAGCACAGAGCCTGATGGGGCAACTCGAACTGACAAACCGCGAGATCATGACCTGAGCCGAAACCAAGAGTCAGATGCTCAACCGACTGAGCCACTTGGGTGCCCCTGAAATGATTATTTTTTCAGAAACACAAAACTGAAATAGATGGTTTGTTCCCAACCTAATTTCTAGCACGCATTACAAATACCAAGTGCGTTATCAGCTATGGCAGTCTTTCGAGAAACTGAGAGCATCCTCTCTTTTTAAAGTGCTTTTCAAATAAGTTACAAATTATTTCATCCTATTAAAATCTACTGGCAAAACATGAGCTCATGTAAATTCTGGGGGAAGTGAAAAAGCTTCTGGGAGGCAAGAGCATGAAGAGAGCAGGAATAAGCAGGCAGCGTGTGGGGCACAGTGAGGAGGTAGTGTGGCGAGGCAGAGAGTAAGTATGCAGGGTGAAAGGGGAATGTGGTGAGAAGTTAGCATATCGGGAAAGTCATCAGAGCGTCTCAAGTGACATGGAAGGTTCAGGTTTGCTGGCGGGGCGACTGATGGTGCCACTCTGCGTATCACAAAGGCAAATGACCTGCTTTCCCCCACATCTATCCACGCCTAGCAGCGCACACATATGACAGAGCAAGCAAGCATCCACTCAGTGGTCAATTACCAAGTGAGCAAACGAATGGTTTACCAGGGAGGGAAGCAGTCCATTTGCACACGTGGCAATGAGTTTGGAACAGGAGTCCGAGTGGATAAGGGTTGATTCCAGGAGAGATGCTTGAAGAGAAGCTAAATAGAACACTAGAGACTGGTCAAGGCTGGACACACAACACAGATTTGGAATTAGTCTACACTTCATGTTTACTTTTAATAGATTCTGGTCTGTGTTTTAGCATGTTTAGACACTAGAGAAAATTGGAAGTACTTTCCTCTCATACTATTTCAAATATATATCTTCTGTGAATAATACTATTATGAATGAGAACACTTTAAAGATCAGCAATAAACTGACAAAGACATTGGCTGAATGGGAATAAATGAGAACCTACAATCCTACAGGAGGTCTGCGGGGAGCCAAAATTTATCAGTCATCAGCTCACTCGTAGATGTTTCCCTACCGGCCTGGCTTTTGCTTTCAATTTCAGTTTATAACGGCGGGGATTTGGGTGATGACTTCCTGGAGCCTGAGAATCCCAAATTAAAGAAGCATCGGCGGTTCAGACCAGCATATTTTAGGTAATGATGTTGCCATGTCTACATAAACATTTCTGAAGAAGTGACAAAGAAGTGAGTAAGAGTGGCTACCTCTCAGTGTGAGAGGCTCTTTCTCAGAACAGGGGCAGGAGATGGGAGGAATGATTATTTTTTTTATTATACATGGTTTTGTAGTAGTTGATTTAAAAAAAAAAAGTCAAGTGTATGTATTATTCATATTCAAGATGTATTACTCACTCATTTAAATGTATATGGATGGGTAGCCAAATCAAAAAACAAAACAAAACAAAATAAAACAAAACTTGAATGCCTCAATTTCCTAAGTATGTAAGTGCTTACTTACACGCTTAAAAAATACATATATAAGGGGTGCCTGGGTGTCTCAGTCAGTTGAGCGTCCGACTTTGGCTCAGGTCGTGATCTCACTGTTCGTGGGCTCGAGCCCCACGTCAGGCTCTGTGCTGACAGCTCAGAGCCTGGAGCCTGCTTCCGATTCTGTGTCTCTCTCTGTGTCTGCCCCTCCCCCTCTCATCCTCTCTCTCTCTCTCTCTCTCTCAAGGATAAACATTAAAAAATTGTAAAAAAAAATACATACACTACATATATGTGTATTATCCATATATATGTACACATATTAAATATATATTCATGCTTTCATATTTTGTTTCAGTATTCTCACCTAAACTCTACATTATTCCATGTTTTCAAAGTATTTGATGTCAGTTTCCTCTTTGCAAATTGGGATAATTTAACGTTTGCCAAATGGCAATCATACCATCTCATTGCAACACACTATCCTTTACACTTCCTTTAACTTATTCCATTTAACATGCTAGTCCAAATATTCAGAGGTCACATAACAAGTCTGTTTTTCCACCTCAAAACAGTCCGATTTGCATCTGTGCCAAAGGGTAATTCCCTCAGCAGCAAGCATCAGAAGGTAAAAGGATCTGAAAAATTTTAAGTAGGTGGTAGAGGGGAGGGAAGTAAGGTGAAAACAGACAAAGTCTACCAATTTTAGTCATCAACTACAGACACCATCTGTAAGGGGGGGAGCAGAGCTGAAATGAACCAAAACACCCTAACATTTTGTAGTTCACCGGGACCAAGTTAGGGGCTTCTGATACATATGTACTCCTGTAACACCTAACCCCCTCCGCTGCCCCTACGATAGCAGTCAGCTCATTTTACTGGGAGTAATGGCCTGCTTGAGGGTCTGCTTCCTCACTAGCCCAGCAGCCCACGGGGGCACAGACCAGGTGGGTGCTAACCACCCCTGAGTCCCAAGCACAGCGCTGGGCACACAGCAGGTCAACTGCCCGATAACCTGGACGTTAGCATCCGACAAATGCCGCAACTCCTAACTGTTTGATACTGGACAAAGCTACTCAAAAGCAGGGAAGAATTCAAATTCAATAACCCCAAGGAAAAGAACTTCACAAAACGTCCAAAGTTAAGATTAGCTACATCTTTTATGCAGTCCTTATTATCTTTTCTGTGCTGTGGCTAAATGATCCCACTATAAAGTAGCTTTCTGCTCAAGAAGTCGTATGAGAAAAATTCCCCAACTTTTCACAGTTTCACAGAGATAGAGATGAAAATATATAAAATACAACTATTTCCAGTTACTAATATTCTATGTCATAATTTTTAATGTGAAAGGTATTAACTTCTGAGTGACTTAGGTCACTACAGATACAAAACGGTGAAGAAGTGCAAAAATGTACAGGTGGTCCACCGCGTGATCCGCAGAGTTAATGGTCAATCGTGAACTTAAGAGTTAGTTTTTGGGGCACCTGGTGGCTCAGTCAGGTAAGCGTCCGTCCAGCTTTGGCTCAGGTCATGATCTCACGGTTTGTAGGTTCGAGCCCCGTGTTGAGCTCTGTGCTGACAGCTCGGAGCCTGGGGCCTGCTTCAGATTCTGTGTCTCCCCCCTCTCTGTCCCTCCCCTGCTCATGCTCAGGCTCTCTCTCTCTCTCTCAAAAATAAACAAACATTACAAAAAAAATTTTTAAAAAAGAGTTAGCTTTTTATTACTGGCCAACACACTCAGGGAGCAATTCCCTAAATTGATTTTAAATGAATAACACTTACAAAATACATCATCAAATCCTCTGATTACATTAAATTATATTTTAGGAAAATAAACTCAAATTATTGTTTGAGGTTATTAGCCTGAACAATCAAATCACAGTTCATATAATTTTATATGCTTGTGTATGCAGCTGCGTATAATGGATGATGTGCGTATGTGTTTGTATTATATATATGCCAGGTATATACATATTACCTTATTTGAAATATACCCACCATGCCGTTTTATGTATATATGCATATGTATGTCCTCCATTCATTAGTCGTCATTGTTACCAAGTAATAACATCTAAGATAATGATAGCATTGGGCCCTGAGTACGTTTAAGTGATTCTGAGTATTTATAATAAATTTGACAATGTATCAAATTCTCAATCTAAATCTTTCCAATTCAACCACACACATATACACACATACACACACACACACACACACACACACACACGCAACTCATGCTTTAAGCAATCATCATGGTTGAAACAATGAACAAATGTCATTTTTTTTTTCAAAAAGGAAGTACTTGGCTACCTCCCACACTTGCAAGGACTCTGGCCAAAAATAACAGCAATTAGGCTTGTAACTTCACATGTATGGATCTGATCTAGTCGAGCCAAAGATAGCTTTTTAGTCACTGATCAACTGTTGTCATTTGCTTTAGAGGCTACTTTATTATTACAGACCGAGTTAAGCAAATCATGGTGAAAACACACTAAAATACAACTAAACTGAAGAAAATGTATATAGCCCTTTTTTAATTATAATACTGTAAACCCTGAGAGATCACCATGATGTAATTACTTTGGATAGCTAGTAAGGCTAACTCTTTTTTTCTGACTCCCTAAAACATATGGTAAATAAACTAGCAAGACAGGACTAACACATATATACATTTCTTAAAACTGATGGAAGATCAGGCCGCCCGGGTGGCTCAGTTGGTTAAGCGTCTGACTTCGGCTCAGGTCATGCTCTCGTGGTTCATGAGTTCGAGCCCCGCGTCGGGCTCTGTGCTGACAGCTCCGAGCCTGGAGCCTGCTTTGGATTCTGTGTCTCCCTCTCTCTCTGCCCCTCCCCTACTCACGCTCTGTCTCTCTGTCCCTCAAAAATAAATAAATGTTAAAACATTTTTTTAAAAAACTGATGGAGATGTCACGAGGTATCTGTCCCAACCCAGCATTAGAATCCCACCTCTAGAAAACCTTCCTCTTGAATGAGTGACACTGCCTTTTTGGGATGCCCACAACTCCAGCGTGCCTACCCCCCACCCCCACCCCGCCTGGTGTTTCTTCTGAGAACTGCCTCTCGATGCTTCCCTCACACCTGCCTGGATCTCCGAAAGAGCTAAAACCTAAGTGTCCATTGGGTGCTAGGCACTGTTGCAAGGACTTTATGTGCACCAACCCATTCAATCCTCAGAAAAACCCTAGCTGGGAGCAAGGATCTGCCCTTGACCTCCACTTTACAGAGGAGGGAACTGTGGGGGCACAGAAGCCGACTTCACAGAGCGAATGAGAAGTGCCAGGTGTGAATCCGGGCAGACCGCCTCCACACCGTGAACTGCACACGACGTGTCTCACACAACGGTGCCGCTTCTGTACAACTAGCCCGCCACACCACCTCTCCGGGTATCTGTGCACATCGAAGTGGTGTCCTGCCTGGGCTGGCAGTGCCTCATCCTCTTCCATGTGTCAACTGCAATACCACATGCTCTTGTGGCCCTTTCGTGAGCCCCAACGGGGGGGTGCTCTAGCGTGCACCAATACTACCCAGCTCCTCCTGCATTAAATACGTGTGCGCACGCGTGTGTGTGTGTGTGTGTGTGTGTGTCAGGTTGCTGTCTTCATGCTTGTATCAACGTGCTCAAGTCATCAACTCCAAGGCAAAGGCCCGCCACGGTCACTCTATCACCCTGGCCCCCAGGATTTACTCAGACCTCACCCGTGTTTCGTGACCAAGCTTGAAACCCAACTCTCAGACGCTTCTAACAAGTCCAGAAGAGGGAGTTTCTTACCTTCCTCTACAGCCCACAGAACTTGATTTGTTCCCTACTGCCGTCTGTAACGAAGCACCTCTTCCGTGGTATTGAACTGTATCCCATTTGCCCATCATTAGTGGTCCCACTGATTCCTTAAATTCTCTATAACTTTAGAGTGGAAGTCTCTTTTCCATCTCTGCGATGTTTAAGCTGCCTGAAGGTAGGAAACCGATCCCCACGGCATGCGTACAACTCCAGAAACACATCATGTGTCCAGACGTGGTTGAATTCATGTGTGTCAGAGCGAACGAACAGACTAAGGCCCACGGGGAAGATGACTCGGGATGGAAAATCGGATTTAAAAAGTCCTTCTCCCAGAAGAAAACAAGGCAACCAACAGCTGATCTAGCTGATCCACAGACCTAGAGTGAGGATGTGGGGGAGGGGAGGAGGAGCCAAGACACGAGAACCCCATGCAGCTGTCAGGAAAGGTGGCTTCTCTCGTCTCTTTCCTGTTTGCCTTCCCTCGGGCCGGACCTACGAACTGAAAAGTCTCAGTTCTGGTGCAAAGAGGAATTTCTCCTTTACTGACAGACACACTCAGCTACACACAGTTTCGGCAACATAACTTTGGAGGAGGGGGGTAATTTTTATCATCACTGCTAAGGTAAATGTCGTGACAATCTTGGAATACTAGCATTTAAAGCATAATCACAACTCTTAGTGATCTTACCTACGAGTATTACCGAAAGATCGTTAAGTTATGCTCACAGGATCCTACTTGCTAAAACGGCCTCAGAAAATAGCCTGTCGAGGTCACCTGCTGCATAACGAGAGAAATGCCATCAGGTTTCCCTGAATGCTGCGTCCCAGAAAGGGTCGGGGATGTTGTGTCCTGACCATTTGTTAGATTTACAGTGTACACTGTGCCCACTATAGATGCGCTGCTTTAAGCAACCTGTACATTTTAAAACTGTGACTCAAAAGCAAGATAATCATTTGACGTCCAAAAATCCATTTACGTTATAAGCAGATGCGTTGAGGAGAAAGCCCTGGGGCCAAGGACAGAAAGCTGGGTAGGGTCAGGCAGGGGCAGGGGCCCAGGAAGAAGCAGCAGTGGGCACAGAGGCATGCCATTAACTAAGATGGGATGTCTCCCATCTCTCAAGGCCACATCTAACCCATAAAACAAGGCAACTCCTTCAAGTTTTAAATACGCGCTCACCGGGAAGTCACAGACATAAGAGTCGCAGTTTCCAATATTCACAAAGGTCCAGGACATGTAGTCCTTTCTAACTTTGCTGGGAAACACATGTGAATCCCAGGCTCGGCCGAGCTGACAAACGGAGGGTTCACTCGGCCGGTAAGGTAGTCAGTCCCGCAGACTGGCCGCATCCACTTCTCCAACCCTCACTGTTCCTTACTCTTTGTTATCAGCAAACCCCAAACCCTCTGATTCTCTCTGCAGAAACCTCTCCCAGCTGTCCACCTCCAGCGACTGGTCCAGGCCCTGGCCTCTCACTGAGACCTCTGCCAAAACCTCGGCGCGGGCCTCCGTGTCTTTTCCTGCCCTTCCCTACTGGCCAACACCCACTCCACATGCAGCCACACTCGCCAGAAAAGCCAGCCTGCTCCCTCGCGTTACTCTTGCTTAGGGCATCATGCTCTTTTCCACCAAAGTCCTCCGCACACTCCGTAATTATACTATACTTACTTACTTACTTGGTTAACCCCTATATATCTCTAGTGGTGGTTTTTAGCCGGGGGATGATTTGGTCCCCCCGAGGTCACCTGACAATGTCTGGAGACATTTTTGGGACTCACAACTAAAGGGGAGGGGATGCAGCTGGCCTGTAGTGGGTAGAGGCCAGAGATGCTGCTAAACACCTGCTGACATACAGGACGGCCTCCACAACCAAGAATGATCTGGCCCCAGAGGTCCTTGGAGCCAAGGCTGAGAAATCCTGCTGCGTAAACTGATCCATATTTGAAAGGCTCTCTGAAAAGCGGTTCCATATTACTTTAATCATATCCTTTACTCCTCTTTCATTCTGTTGTTTCCAAACAGAACAATATAATTTTGATTACTATCCTGTATTTTAACATTATGAATAACAATGCACATTAGCAAACAACGACTACCATGGGGTGGGGGGAGCAGCCACCACGTTAGCAGTAAAATTAAATATTCACATGTATCCCACCACTAAGTATCTACCAAAATGTCCAGGCATGACAAGGTCTAACTTCTGCCACGTCACTTGGCCAAGACGTGGAAAGCTGGGATTCCATCCCTGGACAGCTTACACACAAAGCTTTTTTCTCTAGGCCAAACTGTAGTTTTCATATGTGGGAAACAACTATGTGGTGGTTAAAAACTTCCATGGGTTCAAATCTGGTCTGCCCCTTCTTAGCTCTATGATACTGGAAAAGTTACTTTACCCTCTAAGTCTCAGCTTCCTCATCTGTAAAATGGGTAAGAAAGTACCCCTCCTGCCCTTACAAAGCTGCATGAGATTTCTGAGAAAAGACAACAAGGGTAAATGTTTAGAATAATACTTAGCTTGTAGTTGATACTCATCAAAAATTATTATCTAACAAATATGTAAGTGTAAGCAAATATGTTACACTTCATAGCCCTTTGACTTGTGTAAGTGATCCAGAAAACTAACTTTGGTTTCCTCTGCTGAACTGGCAATACCTTAAAAATTAAGAAAAATAATGAGAATATCAAATTCATCAATATCTGTACCTAATAATTCATAAACTTTGGTCTTTATATTTAAAAAGTAAAGAGATTTATTCTTAATATACAGTATTCCCAAAACAAAAGAAATAGAAAGTTTTAGTAAACCAGATAGGGTTATCATGTAAGGAACAGTTTTATACATATAATCTCCAATAAATATTTATGGAACAATTTCCAAAGTACCCTAACTTGAAGTAATACTTTCCAAATAAATTCTGCAATAAATGCGTAGATTTTACAAACCTTTTCAGAAGCACTGTGTATCACTCTGTATGACACTGTGTGTACGTTTTAATAATGCTACCTTACAAACAAACAAACAAAAAAAGACTTGGTTTGGCATTTCTTTCAAGGACCAAATCAGGCAATTAGTTATATCATTCTTAAAATAACTTATAATACGCACTAAGCAGTTAACAATGGTAACCTTCAGTGTATTCTTCGCCATTTCTGACTCAACTCCTCTAGAACAATATTAATACTCACTCTCATTCGGATTTCATCGGAAGACTGAGAAGCCGAGTAAGTTTCTTTAAACTTGGTGAATTTAACGCAGTATATGATTTCCTCAAGAGAAACATGCATTTACTTAGAAATACTTTAAACAGTGGCTCTAGTTAAAATTACCAATCACATCTGTTTTTAGACAAAGGCATTATCCACAATGATATCCATGAGAAAACAAAAGACTAATATATCATCAGATTCAATTTACCAGTCACGTGAAGAAAACAAACAAACAAAACCTCCCAAAATGATCATACTACGCAGTCAGTAACAGCAATTCTCTATCTGATCTAAAACTATTCCCAGTAACATACACTAAGTGAGGACAACATGCCTAAAATTCGGCTCTTAAGATGAAGCAGATTCATCTACAAGACACACAATGGATTTTCTTCTACCTGTTAATGGAGAAGAATCCTTACAACTTTTCTTGTTTTCATTTCTCCAATATTATCTAGCTTAGCTACGCAGCTCTCCAGCCTCTGGAAATTAATGACTCCAGGTCCGTAACACATTCATTGCCGGATGCAGTATGAGCTACCATATTAGATTTTCCTAAGTGTGTTATTCCCACCAGAATTTATCTGACTTACTGCTGATGTCATTTGTCTGTATGCAAACATGCCAAATGAAGTTAGTTTCTTAGTACGACGAGGGTGTACCTTTGGGTGAAACATGTTTAAACTGTTCTAATCGAACCTCGAGTGTAAGAAAGCATATGAAGGGTGGAAATACATACAACATCACAATCCTTCCACTTCACATAGAGAATCCACAGGCACGTCCACAAACATGTCTGTCACAGGCAGGGGTATGGGCACAGTCACGTTACCAGCCATGACAGGTCAGCCAGCCCCTATTATCTGTGCCGCCGTGGGCACACCTGAGCTCCCTGCCCCTTCCCGTCACGTTCTGGAGCAGCTCTAAGACGGAATCGCTCTGTCTCGGGCTGGGTCCTGGGAGTCCTCCCCCACTACCTCTCCATGGCAACCGCAGCTACAGAGAAGCCAGTCCACCTCTTACGCAAATGAAAAGAGGCCACAAATGTCAGCAGTCACAACATCCCCCTTTTCCCTCCCTGCTTAATTTCCTTCTTAAAGTAACAGCGGTGCATTCTTCTTATTTTGCATTTTAGAGCACCTTCCACCTTTTAATGGATGGGAAAGCAACTTAGGGAAATCAGCGTTAAAAATCCATCTGTATGACCACTTACATAACATGACTGAGAACCCAGAGAGGATTCTGATTTGCTGAGTCTCATTTACCAAAGCCAGCCTCTCAGCAAGTCCCCTTTGTAGCTGGGCATCCCAGTATCTGAGGTAAGCATCCTTTAAGATACTAACCATCCTATAATTTGGCTTTCCTAGAGAAAGAGAGAGAGAGAGAGGACATGAATTATGATTACTCAGTACTCAATAGGCATTGTTTCTTTTGTAAGTTCATATGTATATAGGAAAGTCAGGGCTATTTTTTTTTTTAAGTTTCTGAACCAAATGGCCAATTATCTAAATCACTGGCAATGCTGACATTAGCAAATGCTCCCTGATCAAAGTGCCTTACGTTACAGCAGTGTCTTGGCTTTAAAAATGATCTTCTTTCTGGAATCCACATTTACAGCCTTATGGATTCTCTAAAAGGGGAAAGGAATACACCCAGCCCTTCCAAAGACTGTGAGACATTTTTTTAAAAAACAGACACAACAGTTACCAGAAAAAATCTGATTGTCTAGATTCTTGCCTTCCCACACTAAGGAGACCTGACACTCAACGCGCTGGCTTCGGGGATTTCTCAAGTCTAAACCTAACATCCTGCACATCCTACAATTGTTGAATAATCATTATTAATTCTTAGGAAGGAATCTGAAGAACTATCATTCCCCCGCCCACCCTCCAAAGAATAATTACGTTTTACATTCACCATGCTAACCCATTTAGGTTAAAGTCGTAATATTAAATGTTCCAGATTAAATAGTCAAGAAAGCAGCATCTTTTTTTTAATGTTTTTTACATTTATTTATTTTTGAGAGACAGAGCACAAGTGAGGGAGGGCCAGAGAGAAGGAGACACAGAATCCGAAGCAGGCTCCAGGCTCTGAGCTGTCAGCACAGAGCCCGACACAGGGCTCAAACTCACGAACCGTGAGATCATGACCTGAGCCGAAGTCGGATGCTTAACCGACTGAGCAACCAGGGCGCCTCAAGAAGCATCTTAGCCACCCCTGAGCATACCAGAACACAGTATTAGCTCAAGTGTCCCAGAGCACTAATTTCAGGAGATATGCAATTGATAGTAAAGCTTTACAGTGAGTTATTTCAGGAGACTATAACGCAATCATCAGGTTTTTGAGTCTTAGATAACAGAAAATAAAAGGAGAACTGGGCCGGCCTTTGAAAGCTCCTTTCATGTCTGGCACTGTTGGGTGCACAGATTAACGTCTAGATAGCAGACTCCTATCTGAAACTACCAGAATGAGGGCAAGGAGGAGTATGAGGTTTGTTTTTAAGTGTCTAGATTATGAATTCCCAACCACTTCAAGTCTGAGCACTTCTTTTTAACCAAGAAGTCCTCCTTCCTCTCTGTGATAGGAGCTTTGCTTTTACTATCTGTTGATGTAACAAGCATATTAATGATAGAAATTTGGAAGAGCAATACTTCTAAATAGATCTGCATTCCATTAGTCACAATAGCATCCACTACTTGAGCTACACTGACCTACTTAAAATACAGTAGCACCAAAACATGTTAAATGAATAAAAAGATCATTGCCAAGCAGGATTTACCTCAGGAATGTAAGGACAGGCTTGACATTGGAAAAATCTATTACTACGATTCACTACATAGATATATTAAGGGAGAATGTAACTATAGAAACCAATATCGGGTGATAATAATTCCATACTTGTTCCTGGCAAAGTACCCAAAAAGTTATGATTAGAAGATACTCTCTAAAACCACGTGACGGATAACCACCGGAAGCAATCACTGTATTCAACTGTGGGCTATAGGAAGCATTCCTAGTAAAGTCAGAATTTTATCATTGATACGATTTAATACTTTGCTAGAGGTTCTGGACAGTTCAATAAAATAAGAGAAAAATTTAAGACTTATGAAAACTGTAAAGGAAGAAAGAATCATTTCACAGCTGATAGGATACTCTAATGAGACAAATCCAAGAAAATCAACTGAATTGGTAAGAATGAGTAATAAAAATTCAGTCAAGTGGCTATATACAAAGTCAGCATACAAAAAGCAATAGTTTTAATGTACTTTCAAATATGTCACAAACAAAACCAAAAGGAGTACACAGAGAGGGAGAGGGAGAGACAGCAGATGTGACAAGATGTAAACAGCTGTGAATTTAAGTGAAAGACACATGGGTATTAATTATATTAACCTTATTACTTCTGGGGGGGCTGGGGGAAGAATACATACATGTGTGCACAAGCAGGGGAGTGGCAGAGGGAGAGGGAGAGACAGAATCCCAAGCAGGCTCCACGTCCAGCTTGGAGCCTGACACGGGGCTCGATCCCACAACCCTGGGATCCTGACCTGAGCCGAAATCAAGAGTCGGACGCTCAACCAACTGAGCCACCGAGGCGCCCTTTAACCCTATTATTTTTAAGAGTATCACACTCCCCCCATCTAAGGCTCCATACAACATGCTAATAAGTAAACTCAAGACATCTCCTTCCTCTTCAAATCCTCTCATTCTGCCCAGTTACCCTACTATCACTTTATAGATCCTACTTGACCTCCAAATACATCCAAGAGCATTTAACTTGATGTTCAGTTCTGTATTCTTCTGTTTCTTCGTTAATTAATTGCTTTGTAAATCTCAGCTTTTCTTCCAACTTTGGCATCATCAAGGTTGAATCTAACCTGGCCCCCAGATCAACTGCCTACTGGCTTTCTAATCTAGTATGTGACTTCTGCTAACTAAATTGCTGAGAAATCAAATGTCCAAGAACCACATATTAACTCACCCTTTCCATAAACATTCCATAAAGTACACTTCTCCTAAGTGATGCACAGTGTCCTCCCATGTCTCACTGTACTAACTTCATCAACAGCACTGGCTTAATAGGCCCCCTGTCTCAGGCACACGTTTATCTACATCATTTTGCGCTTAACTCGCTTTGTGATCAGGCCAATGTTTTTTAATCTTGGTGATGAAATCTCATGCTTCAAAACCACAACGCTGGCTACAAGAATTCAACTTATACCCTGAAATTTGCTAGCTCAGAAAAAATTCTAACTCAGAAGTCAAATACTGAACCGAAAGGATTAATAGTTTCTCCTCCTCCAAACGGGGTATTTGGTGGGAACGAAACACATAAATAAAGGTTTGTGGAGGCTCCTCAGAGAAAGCACAGAGGCTTCCTGTTTTAAATAGAAGGCACAAAGGACAATAAAATTAACAGGAATACTTTTGATTGAAGAACTCTTTTCTTTCCAGTTTAGATTCCTCAGTTCTAGCGCCATACTGTAACTTTTGGTTTGTAACAGTTATTACAGGTACGAGTCTATGATTTAACTATTTAATATAATGATTATTTTTTACTAGAATAATTACTAATTTAATATAATTATTGGGTAATTAATTAATATGATACTTTCCAACCAGGCAGTAAGTTCTAGAAGAACAGGAACCTCGTCCATCCTGGCTTGCCCTGTAGTCCGACCACCTAGCACAGTGACCCTCAATCTATCTCATGGAAGGTGTGAATGAAAGTAGATCAAACTGAAGCTAACAAAGACAACCTTCTAAAACAGGTATTTAAAATGCAAAGATCTATTTCTTAAAACGATTGCAGGGTAAATGCAAAAATGGACTACTACAGTCCTGAACGAGGTTCTCAAACGTTCTTTAATGGACAAGAAGTCATTTTTGATCAAATGACAGGTTGCACCATTCAAACAGCATGTTAATTGTAAAAGTGAAAAAAGAGGTTCCATGATAACCAGATAAAATGGAAACAAACTAATCATATGTCAGGCAAGAGAATGTTAAATGTAGCAAACTAATAGGAGGCAAAATATCATGGAGTCATTTGAAACTGATGTCTAGAAAGAATTTTAAGGACACTGAGACACACTAGTGACAGATATTATCAAAGGAGAGCACCACAAAATACATCCTATATTATCCCAACTGGGTTTTAAAATTTATACATATGTAATGATACCTTCAAATTGTTAGTAGTTATTACTGGATAGTACAATTAATAATGAGTGAGTATAATATTTTGTGAGTATGTGGATCATTCCAATTTTCTGCAAAAAACATATTAACAATGTATTTTTTTTGATAAATGCACATAACGAGGGGGAGAGAAGATGGACTATATTCTGTTCTTCATATCTTAACTTCCATAGCATAAACACTGGTATCAACCTAATTATCAGTCAGATGAGTCGACCAAGTATTATACTCTAAATATAATACTGCAAGTACCTCTGACCGGCATTACAGGTGACAGAGTAAAGGACTGAGGGCAGAGCAGATACTTTCTATATGTTGCTGAGAGCCCTGAGCTGTGAGAGCTGACAGCGCTCAAGTACTGCAGACTCCACTGGAAATGCAGACAAGAAAGATAACTCAGTTTTTCTGATACTAACAAACTGTAGGTCCTATCTCTGCACGGAGAATGATGAAAATGTACATTCCTTTTCTGTTATCCTACTCGTGAGATTCTTCGTTGAAACAAAACAAATAAAACTCTTAAATGCAGAACAAGTACTGTGCACCAAGATGTTCATCACAACGGTATTTATTCTGGAAAAGGCCTGGAAGCCACCACACAACAGAGCTTCTGTGTTTACCCTTGTGTTCTTATGTTGCCTCATATCTTGGTTGGGGCTTGATGAGGTTGGAAAAGAAAAACTGGTGTTTTCTTTTCTCTCCAAACACCTCCTGACTGAATCAGTACATAACCTCCATACACATTTGCCACCTGGGTTTCAGTCAAGACCGGGAGTCAATCCTGCCCTTACTCAGGGCTGTGCAGTCTGAGAGCTCCCCACACCATCTCCCCAGGGCCTTAGAATATTTCCTTTGGCCTCTTGTCCCTAAGACTTGTGGGTATCTTTTTAGGTTCTTCTGTTACATCCCAGCATTTAGGTTAGTTATAACTAAAAATGTTTTCTCCTACAACAGTCCTTTTTTCCCATAGTTTATAACACATTTCTATGCTGTTTCTGTTAGTTTTGCCCTTGATCTTCTAACTTGACCAGAAGCAAACCCCGATCTTCTTTGAAACAAACCAGAAACAGACAAGACAGCTTAATGTCTGAAGAGTAACAAGCAAAACTGGGCTAGACATCACTCAGAACATATCAACACACAAAAGAACTAGCAATTAGGAAATATTGACAAAAACTTGATATGTTGTCTCCAAATCTTTATTCCGAAACACCAGTCACGGGACAGACGCCTAACCTTTCAGATTTTACATCCCGGAACAGGGACATGAATTAAAGCAGCTACACAGAAAGTCTCCTGATCTAGGGGAAAAGTATGCCCTGAAGTGTAACAGACAGGCACACACCTCCAGTTACAAGAACTGTATAGCTTTTCCAATAATGAAGACAAATGACTTTAAATTTGTTTTTAATGTTTATTTTTGAGAGAGAGAAACAGAGCAGGAGTGGGGGAGGGACAGAGAGAGAGAGGGAGACACAGAACCCGAAGCAGGCTCCAGGCTCTGAGCTGTCAGCACAGGGCCCGACGCAGGGCTCGAACTCTCGAACCGTGAGATCATGACCTGAGCCGAAGTTGGACACTTAACCAACTGCGCCACCCAGGTGTCCCAACAAATGACTTTAAAACCTGTGCCAGTGAGAATCGTCACCCCCACTCCAGGAAATTAAGCATTTGAGCATTTGCAAAGTCTTCAAAAGGTAAGATTTTCTCACCGTTTTGGCACGCGCATTTTTCGATCACAGGTACAGAGGAAGGTTACATCAACTAAAATTCCTAGCTTACAAGTAGTTACCTAGTTTTAATCTGGTGAAATGACATCACCGGGTTTCATGTTAGGCTAAGAAAGTATATTGAGATAACGGGGCGCACCGGGAAAAGTATGGGAGCAGCACGGGGGTTGTTTCCAGACAAACTGAGGCTCAACTGTGAGTTGACATGACAACAGGTATGGATCCTAGCTCTCCACGCCTCAGCTTTATCACTAACAACAACAAAAACAACAAAAAATAATCTGCCTCACAAGGTGGCTTTAATTCCTGGAACTGACATAACACACCAGATACAGGGGAGATACTCAATAGATGCTATTTCTCTTCCTCTCTTCACAGATACAAATATTTAGAATTGACCAAATAACTTCACACAGGTAAGGGGTCCACATTATTGGTAACTGTCCCACAAAGTATGGGCAGGACACTTAGAACGTTAGTGTTTTTTTTTTTTTTAAGTAGAGTTTAATAAACTTGAAGCGTTATTACCACAGATCTTCAAATATTACATCATGCTGCACAAAGCTGTCCCTAGGAAGCCCCTTAATATGTATTTGCCTCCTCTGGGTGCTTCTGGTAAGATACATTTCATGATTTTGGCTTGTGCCTTTGCTATATTAGGTACAATGTAATATAGAGGGAAAGGATAAATACATTCATAACCTGAATGGATGCACCACGGTTTGCCACAGAAGACATTTCTTTATGCACCTAAAGCTGTGTGCTAGTGGAAGTCAGAGTTTCCAAATACTGCTTCTGACCCAAAGGCATGTTTCACAAGTTAGTAACAGCTGTTACAGTGCCTTAGATTTGTATTGGCTAACCACACACCATGGCATGCTTTACTCATTTGGAAAGTCCCCCACACAGCGCCTAAACTCATTTTGAAACTAGAGAGGACAGTTCCTCCTATAACTCATCTGGGCAAGTTTATAGAAAAGAACAATTTTTCAGAAAGCTACAGAATGTCGTTCCTAAGACTGTTCAAGCATAATTATGAGCAAGTGTAATTATGGAAAAAGCAGCTAACCAAAAGCAAAGAGAAATAAAGCACAGTAAGTTACGAAGGGGAAAAAAAATAACAACAATAAAAACTTTAATCCCTCTTTTGAAATAATTTTAGAAAGACCCACTCATGTACCGTCCTCCCCCATAACCTCCCCTCCTCATGGGGAAAAACAAACCAAAACAGTTGTAGTCTGTGTGTTGATTTGTAAAGTATAACCAGGCAAGTTTCCTTTCCTTTGGAAATATAAAGCACAGGTCAGTATATACATACATACAATGTGCATAATTTTTATATTTTACCTGTGAATTATATAATATATATGCACATGTATACACATAATAAAAAGTGAAGAATAAGCTGTCATTATTTTAGATACCTACTAAATTTTTTAATTGAGATATACTAAACATGTATTACAACATATTGGTTTCATATATGTATATATTGTGAAATCATCAACATAATAGTATTATGGTAATATCCATCACCACATAGTACAAATTTTTTTTGCGATGAGAAGGGTTTTTGTTTTTAATTTTTTTAATGTTTGTTTATTTTTGAGAGAGAGAGGGACCCAGAGCACACACAGGGGAGGGGCAGAGAGAGAGGGAGACACAGAATCTGAAGCAGGCCAGGCTCCACACTGTCAGCTTGATGTAGGGCTTGAACCCCTGAACTGTGACATCATGACCTGAGCCAAAGTCTGGTGCTCAATCGAATGAGCCACCCAGATGCCCCCTTGTGAGATGTTTTAAGATCTACTCTCTTAGCAACTTTTGTATATACAATACAGTATTATTAACTATAATGGCCTTACTGCACATCATTACCCATGACTAATTTAGTCTATAATGGAAAATATGTATCTTTTGACCGCCTCCATTCCCACCTCTGGCAACCATCAATCTCCTCTCTGTATCTATGAATTCATTGTGTTCTGGTTCTTTTAAGATTCCACATATAAGTGAAATCACACAGAATTTATCTTTCTCTGTCTGATTTCTTTCACTTAGTATAATGTCCTCAAGGTCCATCCATGTTGTTGTAAATGGCAAGATCTCATCCTTTTACATGGCTGAATAATATTCCATTGTATATATGTACTGCATCTTTGTCCATTCATCAATTGATGGACACTTGGGTTGCTTCCATATTTTAACTATTGTGAATAATGCTGCAATAAACATAGGGGTGTGTATGTCTTTTTGTATTAGTGTTTTCATATTCTTTGGGTAAACAGCCAGTAGTGGAATTACTGGATCATATGACAATTCTACTTTTAATTTTTTGAAGAGCCTCCATGCTGTTTTCCACAGTGGCTGTGCCAATTTCCATTCCCACCAACAGTGCACAGGGTTCTCTTTTCTCCACATCCTCCCCAACACTTGTTTTTCTTGTCTTTTTGGTGACAGCCATCCTAACGAGTTTGAGATGATAGCTCATTGTGGGTTTGATTTGCATTTCGTTGGTAATGACTGATGTTGAACACCTTCTTCATGTAGCTGTCAGCCATCTGTAGGTCTTTTTTGGAAAAAATGTTCAGATCCTCTGCCCCTTTTTAAATTAGGTAATTTGGTCTTTTGCTTTTAAGTTCCTTATATATTTTGGACATTATTAACTGATAAGGGATCAGACATCTAATTCACCATATTTTCTGCATTCTGGAAGCTGCCCACTCATTTTGTTGATGGTTTCCTTTGCTATGCATAAGACTCCGAGTCTGATGCAGTTCTACTTGCTCATTTTGCTTCTGTTGCCTTTGTCTTGGTATCAAATCCAAATATTCATGGCCAAGACCAATGGCAGGAAGCTTACTGCCTGTTTTCTGCTAGGAGTTTTATGGATTCGGTTCTTATGTTCAAATCCTTAATCCATTTTGAGTTAACTTTTCTGTAGAGTCTAAGATAGCAGTCCAGTTTCATTCTTTTGCATGGAGCTGCCCAGTTTTCCCAGCACCATTTATATTATTTATTTATTTCCCAGCACTGATTGAGAAGACTGTCCTTTACCCATCATACACTCTTGCTCCTTCATCGTAAACTAACCGACCTTACTATATGTGCAGGTTTATTTCTGGGGTCTTGATTCTATTCCATTCATCTGTGTGTCTGCTTTTATGCCAATACTATACTGTTTTGATTACTACAGTTTGTAATACAGTTTGAGATCTCAAATACAACATATTAGAAAAAGGAAGCTGATTTAACGAAACTACTCAAACTTGCCAGGAAAGTACACACTTATTAGTTAGAAATCCACAAATCCTGTTTGTTTTTAAATAACCCTGAATCATCTGTAAATCACACTTCCATCTTTTTCTTCTACATGGGAGTGGTATTTATTATTACCTGAGTGAGCAAACAGAAAACTACCTTCTTTGGCTACTTCCTTGTGTCGATTTGTGAACAGAGAACTGGATGAAGTTTATATATTAAAAGACACTGGTGGGACTGTTAATATTCTACAGTCACGTAAAGAGAAGCAATCTATTCAAATACAGCAGCCAGTGTGACGGCCTATACCCACCCCACCAAACACAGACACCAAGGGGGTCACCCCACAAGCTGCCTGAGCTCAGAGGCCAAATAACTCAGCTCCCCCTCCCCAAGGTGATGAGCCCCCATCAACCAAATCTTAAAAGGGCAAGAGTGCGAGAGAGGAGTGCAGGAACAGAGAACATCTTCAGATAGTTGGCTCCTGAGTGATGAGGGGGTGTGCCCAAATCACCTGTCATCTGAAATACATAATCCCGAATTTCCATATACCAAAGGATTTCTACATTTTAACACCTGTTTCAAGGGTGCTCCAATCATTTGATAATCTAAGCGCCATAATACGTTTTGGTTATAAATGGTTTGGAAGATTCATGCTCCTCATATGCACACCCTGTGTTCTCTCTTCTCCTGTGGATAACCAGGAGTCGACTCTAGGCTAGAACCCCAAATCTTATGATGCACAATGAATAGCTACTTTCACATTTTCTTATACGGACATTCTTCTTAAAATGCTGTAAGCAGAGCCAGCATGTTGGGTAGATATCGCATAAACACTCTGAGGTTTGATTTTGGTTTGAATGGAGCAGACTAGTGGTGAGAAAAATAATACCAAAATGTTCCCAGGCAGAAAAGAACAGCTTCAGCATTTTGCTCAAAGGCAAGCCAGTACCTGGGTAGAAAGCCTCACAAAACAAGCATGCGTGCAGTTTCACAAAGGCTGAGGATATGTTTATTTAAATAATACCTAAAAAGAGAAAAATCTGTTTTGAACTTCTAGAGTTCTTCGACTCAACTGGAGAGACGTTTTGAAAAACAGGCATCCTATTTTGGACTTTGATATTGAATTTTCAAATACAGAGTGCATCCAGGTCCCATTAACAACAGATTCACTGTGTACACAAGTAACATCTTGATTAAAACACACACACACACACACATACACACACAGGTAAGAATTTGGGGAAGGATGGTAGGTACTTTCGGTTAGAAGACCAAGAGATGTTTGTATTGAAAATGTAAGGCGTCTCTCCCCGATACTACATGATCATTTAACGTCTTTATTAATTCTTTATTCAAGCAAAGTTTCATTCCCTTTTCTAAAGATGTGGAAGAACGTGGGCGCACAGGCCACTCTAATACGCTGCTTTCACGAACGGCATTGAGATGCCTTCCTATGGCACACCGGCTCTCACCACTGGGCCCCAGGGTACCTAGAATTCATGACTCCGCATGAGGGTACCTGCTTAGCAGGAAGCCTGGAGAAAGCTTAAGACATCCGTGGGCATGAAAGTCCACGTCTCTGTACAGTGGGCACCAGGTGCATCATAACCGCCGAATTAGGAACCGCAAGAGTCAGGTGCAGAACTCACTCATACACGCAGGCGGTCTCTAGCCACATCCCTAAACTATGCAAACTGCTCACGTCCGTGGATTTTAAAAAGCGCGGAGAGTGCTGTTCAGAATAAAAGAGAGCAATGAAAACCAAACGGAGGCCTGAAACTCTCCTGGTTGGCTTACTGAGAAAACGGAGCTTTCCATGACTGAGGGAACAGGTCTTACAATGGGGAGAGAGGTGCATTAAAATGCTCCCTACCTGGTATATCAATAAGACTGAGGTGGCCTGCATGGAATGGCCTAGAATGTCACATTCTTAGTGATGAAAAAAAAAGGAAACACCACCCTAAGAAAACGCCATGGCAAAGGTGGAAGTGAGGGGAAGGCCAGACCGTACACAGCACTCAGCCCTGGGATACAGTGGGAAGGCATGTGTGGGGGCGGATGATCTGCGTGGGCGATAATTCTGCCCATTGGCTGAGTGAAGTGGGACAAGTTACCCAAGCTGCCTGGGGCTGTTAGGAGCTTGCCTCTGCTGGCGCTGGGCGCATTACGAACTGACAACACATGGACTAGCACAGTGCCTGGCACAGCAAGAGCGCTCGCAATGACCCATCTCCTCCGCTTTACCCAGAGGATGCCTTCCAAAAACACGATTTCAGCCGCTGGCCAACTGTACAACTTTCTGGTTCTTTTGACCACGATCCTGGCAAAGTGCCTCTGGTCATTTAACACAGTCCCTCTCAGAACAGTCTCTCAGTGTCCTGGTGCATCAGACACTAGCATGTCCCCAAACTTGTAAGACTTACACATATCCGAAAGGCATTCAGAATTGGTGAAATGATTAAGCCATTTACAAATTACGGTGAAATACATTTGAGTAGCATTTCATGCGCTTAGAAGCGCTGTGGCAGTGAGTGGAGGTATCAGGCTCTGGGTGAGACACAGCAGAATTCCACTTCCAGTCTCCCACTCGATTCCTGTTGAGTCCTGTGGCTTCTTGGTCCTTTATGCCTCCGTCTTCCCTTTTCTGAAACGGGGACAACACAATGCCAACACGCTGCAAGACTTTTTTTTGAGAATTAAATGTGGTAATGAGATTAAGACAGGTCCAGAGACACAGTAAGAACTCAATAAATGTTGACCATTATCCTTAAAAATATATTGAAAATAGTATTGCCATGTGGTTCTTTTTTAAACTACTCATCAACTTTACAACGTCAAGTGTTTCAAATATGTAAAGTTTTTTGAACACAATCTTAAAATCTATTAAAATCTCCCAAGGTAGTCCAGATAGCCAGGACACCCAAGGTAAAATTTTTCTAGTTTCTGTTTTGCTAAAACCATTTTTAAAAACTCTTTCCCCGGTGAATTCTGGGTAATTTAAATCATATATTTTACCTCCTCACTCAGTTTTTCTATCAAAAGCTACTTAACATTCTTGAAAATCACATTCATTTATTTAAAAAAACCCTTTAAGTACTAAAAATATAAACTACCGGATTTCCAAATTGGTAGAGTTTAAAAGATGATTGTAAAGCATGGCTTCCCGATGCTTATAAATGTTATAATCAAAATTTCATTAGGCATGTTTGCACCACCACGCGTTAGAGAAAGCATTTACTAAGCATGCACTGCTAAAATGATAGTGTGTTTTTACCTGTTAATAAATGAGGTTTGAGCGCAGTTGTGAAAAGGTGTTTACAAACTAGGAACACCACTAACACACCCTCCGAGGCCTGCGTGGGTCAAGCACCAGCATCCATCTCTTACAAAGAGGGACACACTTTCCTGGCAAGTAGTAACTCAAAAGGAGTTTGCAGAGGGAAAGTCAGGGTGAAGGCAAGGCTATGGCCACCGCACAATCCCAGGAGACGCTACTCACACCATCTTCTGCAGTGGTTGGCACAGTGGCCCTGGGCCACCTTTCCACTCTGAAGCATCCTGGAAAATGCGCCCAACGCGTGACATGTTAAAGGAAGTCAAGAAGCCAAATAAACCTCCCTCAGATGTCAGATTCAACACACTCCCCGCTGCCTTCAGATGAACCTAACGTGTCAGCAGCCAATCTGACACAGCACAGAGCTGTCCTCCATCCACCCGCGGAGACTCCGAGGACCCGGGCCCAAGCGCAGAGCTGCCCTCCTCCATCCACCCACGGAGCCTCCGAGGACCCGGGCCCGAGGGCAGAACTGATCTCCTCCATCCACCCGCGGACGCTCCAAGGACCCGGGCCCAAGAGCACAGCTGTCCTCCTCCATTCACCCGAGGAGCCTCTGAGGAGCCTCTGAGGACCTGGGCCCGAGCACAGAGCTGTCCTCCTCCGTCCACCCGTGGACCCTCCGAGGCCCACCCGCGGAGCCTCCGAGCACCGGGCCTGAGCACAGAACTGTCCTCCTCCGTCCACCTGCGGAGCCTCCGAGGACCCGGGCCGAGTGCAGAGCTGTCCTCCTCCATCCACCCGAGGAGGCTCCGAGGCCCTGGGCCCGAGTGCAGAGCTGTCCTCCTCCATCCACCCGAGGAGCCTCCGAGGACCCGGGCCCGAGCGCAGAGCTGTCCTCCTCCATCTACCTGGGGACCCTCCGAGGACCCGGGCCCGAGCGCAGAGCTGTCCTCCTCCATCTACCCGGGGACCTCCGAGGACCCGGGCCCAAGTGCAGAGCTGTCCTCCTCCATCTACCCGCAGACCTCCGAGGACCCGGGACAAGCACAGAACTGTCCTCCTCCATCTACCCGGGGACCCTCCGAGGACCCGGGCTGGAGCTCCCAGTCTGCGAAGGATGGTGGTTCTGATGGATCCACGTGCTCGCTCACCCCGATCGCATCATACACACCACTGGGGCTGGTGGTGTGTAGGAAAACACCCAGCTGCTGCCCAGGGTGAGGAACAGACATGGAAAACTGAAAGCCAAGGCCCGCACCCCGCTTCTCCCTGCTGGTGATCCCACTAGGCCCGTGTTCCGGACAGGTCAGGGCCGCCGAAGCCCCGGAACCAGAAATAAGCGGGAAAGTCCTCCCGAAGCACGTTCCCCCGAGGTCTGCAGGCAACGACAGGGGACCCTGACAGTACAAGCTCCAGAATGACTGCACAGAAGGGGTGCGGGGCCAGTCTGCTTGGGGAAGGAAGGATGAGAGTGCTGAGACACAGACCTGCCAACCATACTTGGCAGGGCAAGGCCTCAGCTGGAGTCAGAGACCGTGTGGTGGGAGGGGGAGCTAATGGGGTGAGACCCACAGCTCTAAAGCTCCCTGGGGTACACTCTGGTGCCCCAACTTATCCCTAATTAAAAAGCTGCAGTTTTCAACTGACAACCCGTTTGTTCAGAAATCGGAATGTATTTTCCCTTAGCAAAAGAAATTACACATGTTGGTGTGCTGACCAGCTCGTAAAGAAGTCCACAAGTTTGCCCTTCAAAGTAACAAAATATTAACAGAGATCCCAGTTTTTCATTATCACAATGTTCTACGGGGAGAGCAAATTCATTTAGAGTTCTTATTCAGGAAGCCAGAAACCCATCCTCCCTGGCTTCCATTTGTGCCTTTAAAATAGTGGTCTCAGGGGCGTCTGACTTTGGCTCAGCTCATGATCTCACAGTTTGTGAGTTCGAGCCCCCCATTGGGCTCTGTGCTGACAGCGAGGAGCCTGGAGCCTGCTTCGGATTCTGTGTCTCCCTCTCTCTCTCTGCCTCTCTCCTGCTTGTGCTCTGTCTCTCAAAAATAAATGTCAAAAGAAAAAATTTCTTTAAAAAATAATAAATAAAATAAAATAGCGGTCTTAGGGGCGCCTTGGGTGGCTCGGTCTTCAGCTCAGGACATGATCTCATGGTTTGTGAGTTCGAGCCCCACATCAGGCACTCTGCTGTCAGCACAGAGCCGGTTTCAGATCCTCTGTCCCCTTCACTCTGCCCTCCCCAATTTGGGCTAGCTGGCTCGCTCGCTCGCTCTCTCTCAAAAATGAATGAACATACATACATACATATATACATACAAGTGGTCTCAACAGGGGCAGGTCACCCTGCAGAATGCATCATTTACACATATGGTACATTAAACACACACACACACACACACACACAAGCATGCACACAAACTCTTTCTCATGGAAACTTCCAAACGTATAAAAAGCTGATAAAATGCTGAAACCCCAGTGCTCTCGCTCTTGCCTATCTTCAGCAATTATCCAGACCTGACCCCCCGCCCTCCTGCTGCGCCCAAGGTGCACCTGTCAGTTTATTTTGAAGCACAACTCTGGGAATTTCTGTTTGTCACATTGACTGGAGTGCCCCTGGCATTCAGAAGACAGACATCAGAGTTTGTTAGAAATTCCACAAAATGTAGGACGGTCTTTTTTTTTTTTTTTTTTTTTTTACTAACTTCTGGAGGTGCCACTAATAATCCAGCAAGTAAACACCGGGGAGCACCTGATTCACTGGGATCCTCCCTTGCACACGATACGGAGGCATCGAACACCTCCTGAAGTGCAGGGTCAAACCCAGTAAAATGGGAGACACTGTAATCATGCAGATATCATACAAAATGCCTGCCCACTTAATTAAAACTTTAAGGGAAAAGAATAGGTAAAAACAGACACTCTGGAATTGCAATGTGGGGTATTTAAAGCAAACATGAAGAAATGTTACTGTTAAAGACACAGTGAAGCCAAACCCTTTTGGAACTTAAAACCCACTAACAAGCTATTGCCATCAAAATAGTATGATATCAGCACAGGAATAAATAAGCTGGTAAACCAGGCCAGGAGGCCAGTTCGATATGGGAAATTATGGCAATTCTATGAGAAAAGGATTCTTCACTTAATAAACCATCCTGACAAACTGGTTTTATTTCGGGGGGGGGGGGACGGAGAAGAGAGTAGACTCCCTGCTTCACAATATATACAAAAAATACCCACAAATAAATTAAAGATCTAAATGCAAGAAATGTCACATTCTACTGAATTCAAAGCATCAGTCATCACACAAACTGTTGTTTTATATGCCGCTGAAAGAAAAACGCACCACCGGTTAAACTATGACCTGCCATTAAAACAACTTTGGAGATGTGAAAATGTGAAAAAAAAAAATTCTGTGCATTTTAGAATTAATAAAATATAGTGTTTCTATTAAAAACAGTACAAGAGACGTCAGAAGAATATTTGTGTGACTGCAGGCTGGAAGAGGAAAAACGTTAATGGATTGGAATATATAAAAGTTTTTAGATTCTGTATAATTAAAAGGTGCCATGGGCAGAACTAAAATACAGGGGGAGAGAAACATTTGCAACTCATATGACTGATCAAGTGCTAGGGCTCCCAACAGAAAGAAGGAACACTCCTTCAAAGTGATGGGTGAAAAGTCAACTAAGAGAAAGTGAGCAAGGGTATAAGGGCGCAATAGGGAAGGTCAAAGGGAAGTAACAAACACGTTATGTTTGTTTAAACAGGATAAATGAGTAGAGCACACATAGAAGGATATTTACGGCACTAGTCTGTATCGGCAAAGGGAAGAACAAAAACCAAACAAAAGGAAAACCCAAATCAATTAATTTGTTCTACCAAAGAAATAACTGAAAAAATTAGGCAAACTGATATTTGAGATTACTAATTATTTTAGATTAAACTAATTAAACTGTGAATTAAGATCCACATATGATGAGCGGAAGCCTATCCCTATCAAACTATCAAAGTTAAAAAAAAAAAAGGAAATTAGAGTGTAATATATAGCATCCCATCTCTTGGGGCAAAAAAATGGAAAATTAGCAAAACTGTGTATTTATTTCTAAAGACAAAAGATGTAGAAAGAGATACAGCGAGCCGCTGACAGGTTAGAGGGGTAAAAAACAAGCGGAAAGAGGCCAAATCAATCTACAGATCCACACTGCCCATCAGTTAGATCCTTCCTCTGAATAAATCAAATGAGAATGCCTGTCGTGCATCCTAGTTGGTGCACATAGGTATGAGATGCTACTCTGCTTTGAGTGGTTTCGTGTGCTCTGAGTCTTTGGCTAGAGCTGCATTTCTTATACACAAAATGAGAAAACCGGAAAAAGAGGATCCATTTCCAACACGCTACTCTACTCTGTTTGCAAAACTGCCAAGAAAAGCATTATAACCTTTAAGTTGTCTACTTGACTTATTCTTCAGCCAAACACAAACTTTACGATGAAATAGACAAAAAACACAATTCTGCTTTATTTCCCCTTCTAAACATAAGTCCAAAGAGCGTACAAGAGAAATGGGAGATGAAGGGCCACCTCGGGTAGCTCAGTCGGTTAAACATCCGACTTTGGCTCAGGTCATGATCTCATGGTTCTGTGAGTCTGAGCCCCGCGTCGGGCTCTGTGCTGACAGCTCAGAGCCTGGAGCCTGCTTCGGATTCTGTGTCTCCCCCTCTCTCTGCCCCTCCCCGGCTCATGTGGTGTCTCTCTGTCTCTCTCTCTCGCTCTCGCTCTCACTCTCGCTCTCTCTCTCAAAAATAAATAAACATTAAAAATATCTTTAAAAAAAGAAATGAGGGATGAAAATAAAGGAATTCATTCACATCCCACCTGAGAAAATGTCTCCAAAAATTCAATTGTGTGGGTCCACACTGGTTTGGGAAGCAAGGAATCCAGGACCCTCGATATTGCCCTCTGGATTCGAGGAAGATCAATAAGGTATAATTGAAAAGCACATTTGATTTCCAGTCCTTAAAACAAATGCACCATATAAGTACCTGACTCGCAATGCCCATAGAATGAGGGCACAGCCATTTGCTTGTATTACAGACATGCCACCGATAAAGAAGTGGTTTTAAGGACAATATACCCTAGATCATGCTTTTTTCACAGGGGCCGTCATGCCTCAAATGAGGAAAAAACTAATTCTTGGGGGGCAGAAACATCTTGGTTATTACCATGGTTTGTGGCCATTCGAAACCCACCCTACCCAACAAAATCTTCTTGGTCTTTAATATTCTTCATTAGGTGGAAATTTAATTTAAAGTTAATTAATGGTCAATTTTTCTCCCTAATGAGATAACAACAACAACAACAAGAGTGAGAAACACTGACCTAGATCATACCTACAGAGTAGATTACAAGTAGTATCAAAAAAGATCGTATTTAGTAAGTTTTCACCTAAGCTCTAGACACACAGGATGGACCCTAAGGGTATCTAGTGGGCTGGGAATATTTTAAATGTTGTTAGGTGTAAATCAAAACTGTTACTAGCTAGGCTCACCTGGGTGGCTCAGTCGGTTAAGCGTCCAACTTCAGCTCAGGTCATGATCTCGTGGTTCTCAGGTTCGAGCCCCATGTCAGGCTCTGTGCTGACAGCTCAGAGCCTGGAGCCTACTTCAGATTCTGTGTCTCCCTCTTCTCTCTGCCCCTCTCCCACTCACACGCTGTCTCTCTCTGACTCTCAAAAATGAATAAACGTTAAAAAAAAAAATTAAAAAAGAAAAAAACTGGCTAACCATTGGTATCCACATCTAAACTATTAAATAATCAAATTCAAATGTCAAACTATCATTGAATTGTTAAAAGTTAATCTTAGCAATGTATATTTTAAGCAACTCTGTTAATGGTGTGTGTGTATAAGATTTAAATTTAGTAAGTTTACTCAGTTTTCCCCAAAATATTCAAAACATGTCCAAGCTGAAATAGTCCCAAGTTTCTAAGACAACGGTAAACATATTCAAACACTAAATTCATTCTTGCCTTTATCCTAGCAATGAAATATTTCTACTTGGCTTGCAAAGGCCCTACCCTATGTTATTTCTCTGTCTCACAGATGAGAAATGCTGTTGAGGGACCCGTTCCACCCAGCGGCCTACCTTCCTGTTTTGATTACAATCCCACTTGTCATTTGGGTCACATTAGGAGACAGTTAAATATCGGACGTTTGCTACAATGCACTTTTATCCTCAAAAACTGAAATCATACAAATATCGAGCAAAACGTCGTAAAAACCGAATGAAACAATCAGCATGCTCGATAGATGACCGCTTTTTCCCAGGTGTCGTTTCTTTCTAGAAAGAGCGAAACGAAATAATGCGGTATAGTCTCAAAACTCTATGGCTAGTTTACGTCAATAGTCAATATTTTATACATTATATAAATCCACATATTTCTTTATGAAAGAGAGAAGGGGAGAATCAGACAAATGATCCTTTGTTGCCGTGCGCTAGAACTAAACTCTTAAGGGAGAAAATGATTTAATTTTAAATGTTTCTTATCTTTTAAGAGGATTAACTTCTGTGATCATAAAAGATTTGCACCACCTGGTGGAAAAGCAAAGATTCAAACACAGTTAAATCTCTTTATTATAGAGCATTTCTTCGTTCCTCTGGGATCAAAGGCCCTTTTAGGCTCCTGATGAAAGCCATGGGTCCCCTCCCTCCCAAAGCAGGCATGTGTATGCATACTCACAGCAGGTGCACATGCACACACACAAATAATAAGCACTTTCAACATCTCCTGGGCCCAGCAGTAGAAAACATTCATTTTTCTATTTGTTTGTATTTTCTCTGGGTTGCCCAGCATCTGAATCTATGCCCCAGGGCCGGGAAATCCACCACTGGGTAAGTCCTGGTGCGCAGCCAGGCCCTCCTTGCTGTCCTTTGCCATGATCTCCCGTGCCCTGGCTGCACCCGCAGCCTCCTGCCCATCCTGTAAACAAAGGTATCCCCTGCGTTGCCAATTATGTGGACTAATCCACATCCTCCCAATGAACTCCTTCTCTGGGTTTCTGTTCTTTGCGATCACAAACCCTGGCTGGAGACTCGTACTTTATTGTAAGTCTCTGCCAACTGCCTGTCCACGCACCCACATCAACCAATCAATCGAACCAGCTTGGAACCAATCCATCAAATGGGGTTTAAAAGGCTACTGGCGGTGAAGATGAGGGGAGAGTGCACTAGCAGTCACAACACGCGGAAACACCATCAGCCAACCCCAGAGAGATGCCTGTTTACCAGGAAGGCTTCCGTATGGCTCCAGTTGGTACCTGAGACAACAGGCATGGTTTCCATCAAAGGTGACTGGCGGACATTTAATGGAAGACGACTGGTGAAGAAAAGCTAGGTGGCACAGAAACAAAAGACCAAAAGCGTCCATACGTGCATGTTTTAAGTCAACACGACAAAGGTCTCTGCCTGCTTCCCTCTGGGGATGCCTCAGGAGGACCAGTCCGTCGACGCTCCTCAGCACAGCTGAGTTAGTCTTCCAATGTGCAGGGGGCAATCCTGATTTTTGGAATAATCTCAGGTTTCTTTTTTAGTTGAAACAGAAACAGCCAGGTCTAAATCCTTTTAGTTGAGATGAATACCCAAGACCAAGAATTGAGAAATCGTTTGCCCAAGGACACACACAGCTAGTTTCTGGGAAGAGGGCCGAGCGGTAACAACATTATTCTTCTCGCAGGTTCCCCCGCCGGGTATGTTAAAAAGAGCATCTATTTTAACCCTCATCACGAACCTGGGCTAGATGCATCATGCTCCTTTTGTAACGGAGAACGAAGCTCAGAAGTTAAATGCCTCAGCCACAGAGCTCGTAAGAGGCGGAGCGGAGATTCAGAGTAGAAACCTGTTCATTTCTACAGTTCATCCTGGTCTCTTCCCTTCCTGGCTTTGGGGTTTGGGGGATGGGGGGGATGGGAGGGTTTGCACCTTTCAGTGTGTGCTGTATACATCTTTGCAGGTGAGTAAAAGCTGTGGCTCTCTTCTCAGAATGCTTTTTTCATTTGTTTCACGGTGAATTCTACCTAATTTTATTTTTAATCAGAGTATAAGTAACATACAGTGTAATATTTGTCTCAGGGGTACAATACAGTGACTCATAGCTCCTTGCTCATTGCAGTGAATGTCCTCTTAATCCCCATCATCTATTTCACCCATCCCCCCGCCCACCTCCCTCTGGCAATCATCTGTTTGTTCTCTATAGTTAAGAGTCTGTTTCTTGTTTCTTCTTATTGTTGTTTGTTGATTTGTTTTGTGTCCAAATTCCACCTATGAGTGAAATCATATGGTATCTGACTTTTCTCTTATTTCACTTAGCAATCTACCCTCTAGATCCGTCCATGTTGCTGCAAATGGCAGGATTTCATTCTTTTTTGTGGCTGAGTAATATTCCATTGTATATCTATACTACATCTTCTTTAGCCATTCATCAGTCAGTGGACACTTGGGTTGCTTCCATAGGCCTTTAAGTGCGTAGAACACATAGGATAAAAAAAGGAAACCAATTACACCAAAATACAGTCCTCAAATATTACAAAACACATCTGGAAATTATAATACCTGTGCTTCTTTATGAAAGCATTAAATAAGATCTAATTAAGCACCTAATAACTACTGATATCTGCTTTCAATCAAAAGGACATCAATAGATCAAAACATTTAAACGTAAAGAATCTGCATGATATTAATGTCCTAAGAAATGTATCATGCTCCTCAATTTTTCACAAAAGACGCTTAAAATAAAAAAGACAAAGAAAAACAATAAATGGCAGGATTTATCATTTCGACTTTATAATGAAGAATTTAAAAAAACAGCAAAATACTGCTGTTCCCTCTAGTATATATAAAATTCTTTCCCATAATATTCAATAAAACTTATTTCCCAACCATATAAAACTGCATTATCCACAAATATGTTCATATTCAGCTATAACCTACAGTAATAAACTGCAAAAGGAAATACAGTTTCATGGATCAGGAGTCACAAAATTCCATTTTTGCCACTGATTCATGTACAGTCTCAAGAAAATCATCATAGATCAATGAATGACCACAACAGTAAATACACAAAGAAACCGACACAAATGAGTACCTGCTTTGATTCTATGCACTTCACTTGTGTTGACTACACAGCCAGGCAGCCCAAAATGTCCAATGACAGGATGGAGCAGGACGAACAAAACAAAGAATCTGCACTATACTCTCAAAGAAGAAAAAGCTGCATGAGGTGAAGACAATAATCCCTTTTCCATCCTTAGTATCACACACACACACCACCCACTCTGCCCTCTACACCACTCCTCACTATTGCGTTCGCCCTGGAAATAAGACAGTCCTTGTAAAGACACACATCCCCCATGACTCACACCTCGCGCCTTTATTTGCACGGCCACCGCTGCTCAGATCACTTCCTCCCAGATGACTCGGCCAACTCCTATACATTCTCTAAGACTCAGTTCACGATAACCTTCTCTGGAAAGCCACACTTTCAAACGGTATTGTCAGCTGTGTCAGTGTCTCATCTACACGACCATACAGAATCGCCTAAGGGGCTCTGCCTCCCCATGGTCTAGAGCAGTGCCCAGAACACAGACTGACCAATGAAACAGTCACGTGCCAAATGCTCAATGTCTAAAATGCCTGAGGATTCTCATACTGCATTTCCCCAAAGGTCATATAATTGCATGTTCTATGCTATACACATATTTTCATATACAGCAAGCATTTTCCTATTTCCACAGGATCTTAAAACTTCCATTTTTAAATCAGGAGATTTTTGAAACAGAAGATCAATTTACTATTCTACATTAAAGGGCATTCAAGTCCCTTCGGCTATTTTGCTATTAAAGATAACAGTAAAATGAGTATCTCTAGGGAAATATCTTTTTGCCTCTGATAAATTTTTTCTTTGGAATAAATTTCAAGAAATAGAACACCTCGGTGAGGGAGTTTGGGCTGAGTATAAACAGGGTGTACACTGAGTGGAAACGCTTTTAACGCTCCACCATGTCAACAACAACAAATGATTATACCTGTCCCACCAACGTCAGGAACATGGAGTGCTTTTTTAAAAAGATGCCGGGGCACCTGAGTGGCTCGGTCAGTTGAGCATCTGACTTTGGCTCAGAGCATGATTTCATGGTTCGTGAGTTCAAGCCTCACCTTGGGCTTCTGCCCTTCGGATCCTCTGTCTCCCTCTCACTGTGCCCCTCCCCCGCTCACTCACTCACTCCTTCTTGCTCTCTCAAAAATAAACATTTAAAAAACTGCTTTAATCAAATACATTGGTAAATAAAAATTATCTCCAGTTTCTAGTTTCACTTTTTATTCTCGAGAGTAATGTTTCCACATATTACTTTGACCATTTTGAATTTCCTTTGTCCACTTACCTATTACCTTTTCTTATATATAAGAGCAAACAACTTTTTAATACTAACTTTATCATCTCTGAGATGAATACTTTATGTTTTTATATCTGCCATGCTCTTTATTTCTGGGTTGTAATTCCCCAAACCTGAGATTTAACCTCTCCAGAGGTCTGGGACGTTCTTCTACATTTTTGATACTTTCTTATATCTTGATTTTCTATAGGTCACTCTTCAAAATGTCTGTTGATTTCTGGGATGAAGTTTCAGTACCTTGCCCCCAACAAACACCTACTCATTGATGTCAACATCTTTCCCTGTTTTTGGGTGTTTACGTATGTAGAAGATGATTCCGAAATTACAAATGTTTGAAAATAAGATTCACTTTGGAAGTCGATTTTGGAAACAACCAACTTGGCTCATATGCACAGAAGTCCACAGAGCAAGGGATACGTGAAGAGTAAAATGAGCTTTGTGCAATCTGTCCATGCAGACTTATCTGGACTTAACCTGTCAGTGAGTCCCCAACTCCATCTCTCTGCACTGTCCTTGTTACATCATTTAGAAAAAAAGAAAACCGGGGCGCCTGGGTGGCTCAGTGGTTGAGCATCCGACTTCAGCTCAGGTCATGATCTCGCTCGGTTCGAGCCCCGCATCAGGCTCTTTGCTGACAGCTCAGAGCCTGGAGTCCGCCGCGGATTCTGCATCTCCCTCTCTCTCTGCCCCTACCCTGCTCATGCTCTGTCTCTCTCTCTCAAAATAAATAAACGTTTGAAAAAAAAGAAAACCATGATTGTGATTCTTTCCTAAAACAATAATGCATATAAATTTGAGAACGGTAATGAATTATTTAAGTGCCACCTTGTTTTCACTTTGAGTAAGTCCTATCAGCAGAATTCTACAGAACAAACATGGATGCTTTGGGAGAGATTAAGCTGTTACTCAACAGACGTACTCCAACTTTATTTTTCAAACAACTTGGGAATATACTGAACAGTTGTCATTGTCACAGATTAAACTCACAGATCAGTTTGAGCCAAAACCGTCCTTGTGTGCATCCTCATACTCAGATAGACTCTGCGACATATGCACACACATTTTACGGAACTAAAAATAATAATATCCACATCCATGAGGTGTCAGTAGTTCTTCATACATTTGGTACCAACAGCTTGATTCACACAAATGGTATTTTTCCCAAATGCATCTAGCATGTGTCCAGCCCCCGAGCTTACTCGAGTTGTTTCTCTAGGATCTTTTCATTGAGTGAGATCCTACACTTTGGCAAGGCTTTTCCAGGGACATGTCAGGTCAGACACCACCTGCAGCCTGGCACAACCCTCAAGTGCAGAAGCTGCACCAAGTGTCCAAGCTACACTCCTTAACCAAGTCTCTCACCAATGAATTCCTCTGGCCTCTCTTTCAGGCTACCCCGATGAAGGGCAATCGGAAATGTATGCGCAAGTTTTGCGCACTAAAATGGAGACTGGAGAACTGGTCTGGAATGGACAGGGGACTAAAAAGAATTCTTGGGGACAGGGGAAGGGCTTTCCTAGCAAACCAGAAAGCACTTCCTCCCTTCCTAGCCTCCCCTGGCAGCTCTGCTCCCCCCAGGGCACTTCCCACCTTGGACTTGGGAAGGGGCTTGTCATACAGCTCCTAAGGAAGGGCAGGACCCTGGAGGCTGGCACTGATGCCGAGTCACTTTCGTATCCTCCACGGCACTCAGAGGGCCCGGTGCTTGGCATGGTTGCCTTGAGCACACAAGAAAAAATACCCACTCTATGCAGAATAAAAAGTCTACACCTTTATTTAATAAAACTCTTACAATGTTTTATCACAAATTATTGGTTTGATTTTCAATGGCTAAGAGAACAGAAGTAATTTTTATAAACCTGTCTCAAGACCTGCATTTGTATCCATGTTTAATAGAAGCAACATGTATCTACAACTCCACACTTTATTCCTGCAACAAATGCAGGCGCCAAAAGGCCATTTAATGTTGACAAATCCATGATCTAACTACAGAACTTTGACTGTATCATGTATGTTACAGGCCTGTAGGAGCTGTTAGATCAGCTCTCATCAGACAGCACACAGCCACAACTACAAGTGCACGGAGACTGCCTCTCAAGCAATCCTGACACCCGTGTACCTGACTTCCTGATTTCACTTTACAAGGAGACAGCGCTACGTCCTCATTTCCTGTCTGTGTAAATTCTGCAATGTCAATATTGTGCAATTTATAATTAAAGGACTTTATTTTCAAGAATTACTCGTGATAAACACCTCGTCCACAACACACACATTCTTTAGGAGCAAATTAAAGCTTCCAAGAAGAGGCAGTGTCTAGAAATTTAATTTTTGAAAATTTAATAAAAAGCATTATAAGCTCTTCAGGCATAAAGTGCTCTGAGATTAGGTAAAATGTTACATAAGAGGAATTGTTAACTGCTCAGTTCTAAGAATCATAGGAGAGGATGGCTGTTCATAAAAGGATCTGGATTTGCCTTAGTCCAATCATAACCTCTCTAAACCCAAAATGACATTACAACTAATGATGCAACCAAAGTGTGTACTTCCTCCATACGCATTTAAGTATCTGAGAACAGAGACTCCGAACATGAATAGAGTGAGCTGTGGCCCAACAAGATCCAAGAAAATTTCTCTGTGGAAGTCTTTGATTATCTCCACTAGAGACCTTGTTTTGCTCCCTTCGAATCAGGTCCTGAGACCATTTGGATAATGATCCACTTTCTTTCATTTTATAGACTTCCCCAAAAGACAATCTTATAGATGAGCTCATTGACCATAAAGTGGCCATAAAGAGTCTCACTGCCACTACACTCACATATAATTTGGATGTTGGAAGGGAAATCACTATGAAATATCAGGAACACTGGATATCTGGGAAGAGCATTCAACCAAAATGTACTCCGAGGGGAACACACTACATGCTTCAGTTACTATATAAAGTACCAAAATTATTCTATAAAAGGAAAAGGAAGCTTAGAAAGCAAAGCTAGGTAAAGTACGAAGCAGATAAAGGAAAAGTTACCAAAACTGCATTCCCAACTACACACCAACATTTACTAAATACATGCTATGTTCCAGATGTTTCCTCAATGTCACATTTAATCTCCAGAATGTTTCCTCGATGTTACATTTAATCTCCAGAATACCTTGTCAGGTAGGTATTATCACTCACAATTTAAGGTGAGGAAACAGACTCGGAGGGATCAAAAAGCACTCTGTAAATCACAGACCTGGCAAATCAAAGAATCAGGCTTCAATCCCAATTCCACAAACTCCAAAACCCCAAAGCCTCTGGAATTTTTTTTCCAACTGAACCAGACAGCTGATAGACGCTTAGACAAAAAAGTTATCAGTGGGCTAGTGTTTGTAGGAGTATGGATGTAAAACATCAGTAATAGTTACACTAGTATCCTCAGGGCACAATCATTTCACTTTTTGTGTCTTTTCAAAAGCAACCAGGTTTTCTGCCAACTAGATGGGTCTCTGAGCAGTCCTCGGTAGAAAGCCTGTTAAAGCACATTGTGAAACTGATGTTCTGAGGACCCAGGGTGGAGCTCAGAAGACCTGCGGAGAAAGGGCAGCAATAACAAAATTAATGAGGTGGACAAAATCTTCTCCCCAACACACAACTTATAAAGCCAGACAACATTCACAAACAACCAGCTCGACATTCTGGAAAGCAACCAAAGCCAATCACAAAGTGAGGAGTATTCACTTTGTGAAAAGTGCTGAAGTTCAGGTAGGACTAGCACAGTACAAGCCTATGTCATTGCTGCTGGCGGCCGTTCCCATCCCCTCGCCTCCAGCTCCATCAGTGCCATAGTTCAGCCGTGAGGGTGGGCCGAGAAAACCAACAGCTTCGCTGCCACTGCCGGTCCAGGCCCACCAGATATGGAGTGGAGCGCTGTCAGGCCAAGTGGCAATCCTGAGCAAGAGAAGAGTGGCAATCTCATCAGCAAGAGAACACAAAGGCCTGACCTCTAAGGTCCCGTGCAGGGCGAGCAAGAGACCAGCAGACTAGCGGAGACTGAACAGGGAATTCTGGGAGGTGAGACAACCATAGTGCCCTTGATAAACTCTCCCCAGATATCCCAGGGTGACCAGAGAGCCTGTATAAGCATCGCAGACATCAGAGGGGGCTCATGCCACTCACACATCCCTTGCGGACAGAACCCACACCTATACACACAGTGAAGATGCCAGGGGGTCCGGCCAGAAGTAGAAGCCAGGGCAGACATGACTGCCTGAAATCTGAACGTGCCTCTCAGGCCACACATGGACCCATCAGCAGAGTGAGAGCTCTCCTGACTTGAGGTCAACCTCTGATCAATCTTTGGCTGAACACAAAACAAGAAGCCAGGAGGGTGACCCTTAGGGAAGCCAGGTTTATAAGTAACAACAAGAAAACAAACAAACAACAAACCTAAACAGACAGCACCAACCACACAGTATGGGAGAGACGGCCTTCGCAAATATATTCCAGGCAAAGAAATACACAGAACGACAACAGCAACGACAAAATACACAAGTGACAAGAATCAGAATAGAGAGTTGCTACAATCTATTATCCGAAGTGTAAAAATTCAACGGAAGACTTGGGAGATAGCACTCCACTGTCTGTGACCTATATGCAGGAAGAAGCAGTCAATACAAGATGTCTCTAGTGTCCCCAAATGTTGGATTTAACAGATTAAGACTTAAAAGTAGCCATTATATGGATATACTCATTTGAGGGGAAAAAACATAAAGATCTGAAGGAAACCACATTTAAAGTATTAAAATAAAATATAATGATAACTCGACAAATAGAGAACCTCAATAAAGAGATATCAATTATAAAAAAAGGGAACCAAATGGAAAATTCTGTAATTGAAAAGTAAGACACATGAAATAAAACATTTAGCAGAGGGGTTCAATGGCAAATTTGAGCAAGCACAAGAAAAAAATCAGTAGAGTTGATGATAGCTGAGGAAATTAACCAGGCTGAGGCGAAGAAAGAAAAGAGATGAAAGAAAAATGAAAAGAACGTCATGGCATGTGAAACGACATCATGTTTACCAACATATGTGTGATGGGAAAAGAGAAATCGGTGAAAAAAGATATTTTAAGAAAAATGGCCTCAAACTCCCTAAATTTGATTTTAAAAAACCAAAACACTAACCTCCATATCCAACAGGTTCAACTCAAAATAGGACAAAATAGGATCTCTTTGTAGAGATCCACACCTAAACACAGAGCACTCAAACTGCTAACAGAGAAATAATTGAAAGCAGCCTCATCATGCAGAGAGAAAAACAGCATGAAAAACAGCTGACTTCTCCTCCGAAACAATGGAGGCCAGAAGGCAGTGGAAGGTCCAGAGTGATCAAAGGGGAAAAACACTATCGGCTAGGAATTCTATAGCCAGAAAACTACTTTTCAAAAGGAAAAAGGAAAAAAAAGCATTCTACGATTTCTTTAAAAGATAATTTGCTGCTAGAAGACCCGCCTTATAAAAACAATGCAATAGAGGATGTCATTGAGGTAGAAGGGAGGGGACACAGAGGATTACTCAAACGCACATGAAGAAATGAGGAGCACCAGAAAAGGTAAATATGTGAGTGGATACAAGACTCTCTTACTTGTTCTCATTTATTGTCTTAAAATGCTTGAAAAAAAGGTTAAGATTATATAAAGCCATAATTTAACACAGTATAGTTAAGTTTATAACATAAAGAGATTTAACACATCTGACAACAATAGTATAAAGGGGAAAAGAAAGAGACAAACTGGAACAAAGTTACTATGTTTTTCCAGGTTCAAGTAGTATTCTCAAGCAGATAGGGAGACATTAAAGTACATATTTTATAATGTCTAGCACAATCACTAGGAAAATTACTCAAAAATGAAGTCAAAACAACAAATGCAACAGAGAAAAACTGTACATTAAAACATATTGATGAGTGAACACAGAAATCATATTCAATTTACATATATAAGCAGAAGGCAGTGACATAAAAATTGTGCACTAAAAAATATTTAACACGAAAGAAGGCAGTGACGTACAGAAGAACAAAATTATGAGGCAACAGAAAAGAAATAATGGGGCACCTTGGTGACTTATTCAGTTAAGTGTCCAACTCTTGGTTTCAGCACAGGTCATGACTTCATGGTTCTGTGCTGACAGCATTGAGCCTGCTTGGGATTCCCTCTTTCCCTCTCTCTCTGCCTCTCCCCTGCTCATTCTCTAAGTAAATAAACAAAAAAATTTTTAAAAATTTAGAAAAGAAATAACAAAATGGCAAACATATATCCAACAATAAGTACATTAATGTGAATGGAGTAACCCACCCCTGCAAAAGACAAATTGTCAGTTGGATGAAAGAGCAATTCCAACAACACACTGTCCACAAAAGAACCCTTAGCTTCAAAGAATCCAAAGGTTCAAAGTAAAAGGGTAAAGAAAGATATACCATGCAGACAGCAACCCTGAGGGGGCTGAAATCGCTATAATTATGTCCGGTAAAACAGATATTAACAACCAACTTGACATAAATGACATTCTAGAATACTCCGGCTAGTTGGAAGACTTGGGCATGGCTGCTTACAATAGTATTCATAATAGGCAAAAACTGAAAACAACCCAAATGCCCATCAGCTGGTGGATGGATAAAACAAGAGTGATACATTCATATAACAGAATATTACTTAGCCATGTAAGGTAAAAAAAAAAATCCTGACACATGCTGCAATGCAAGTGTGTCTCAAACACACGATACTACCTGAAAGAAAGTAAGGACAAAAGACTATAAATTGTTTCATCCCATTCTATACATGTCCAGAAAAGGCAAATGTCAAGAGCCAGGAAGGAGATGAGCAGTGGAGCATGACTGACCTCTACCAGCCCCGGGGAAACGTTGCGGGTGAGGAACATGTTCTAGAACTGAAATGTGGTAAAGGTTGCACAACTCTGCAAACTTACTAAATTTCATTGAACTGTACACATATAATGGGTGAATTTTATTACATGCAAATTGTATCTTTAAAAAGCTGTAAAAAAAATATATATATCCATAATCTTGCAGCGGATTTAGTGAGGCAATGGACTCCTGTCTGGAGACTGAAAAAAGGCACTCTTTCCGTGAGAACTTAACAAAATGCTGGCTTCACTGAGATGTTACCGTAAATGCAAACCACATATGGCATTAATTCCAAACAGAAGAGATCAACCTAAACTATCAACAGATAGAAGGCCAAATAATGCACTTCAGCCCGCTGACATGCAGACACACATCTGCTTATATATGTAAACTGAATATTATTTCTATGTTCACTCAACAAATGTTTGCACAGCTGCCTGGACTTCCATGTGGCAACCATTATGGTCTCCATGTCTTCAACTACAAACGTCCTGAGAGACAGGGGCAGAGCTGTGGCACTCCGTAAGGTGTCCAATCCATCCCAGCAAGGCGTACAGAGGTCTGGGCCAAGACTTCCAGAGCGGCCCCTTTTTGTCACTTCACTTCAAGACCACTGCAGGCTCCGCACCCTCCACTTGAGAAAGGACACATGTTAACATACCGAAGCTTATACCACTTTTGAGCTACATGTTGACACTGGCAGGGTCCAAAATAACAAGGCTAATGTTGCCACGTGGCTGTGAAGAACCAGCATTGCTTTCAGAAGTGTTTCTCAAACTCTTCAAATAGTTATTACGAACTCAACCGAGCCTCGCCTTAATGCAGAGTATTTAATCTTAAGCAAAATAAAGTAAAACAAAACCAGAACATAAAAAATATCTACTCTCATTCAACTACCCCCAAAACCACCGGAAATAAGGCACTGCTCGGAGATTAAAGATGGCGGTGCAGGTAATATTGAGAACTCGGACACTCAGAAATGTAATCGTGTTCTCTGAAACTAAAGTTCCAATTGCAGAGCCTGATGCGTGAATAGCAGGTATCGTGCAGATAACGGGTCCCGTTCTCAGCACACGACTCTTAAGTGGCAGGCTTGCCTCTTGGGGCCCACTTTTCTGAAGGCACTCCTCTCAAAGACAGCTTGATCTTCCTGAAAGAACAATCCTTCACAGAATGCTTGGGGTACTGCAAGGGGAATCCTGGCTTACCATATTTTTCTACCACCGTGAGTTAAATATAGAGGTGACTAAGGGACACAGTACAAATAGAGAAAAGACAGTGCTCTCACAGAATGGCTCCCAGGCCTTCTGAGCGGAGACCCATGATCCTGGTCAGAACATCAAAAATAATTAAATCCTCTGTCAAGTCCAACTCAACCTCTAAGGACCTCCCCCTTCACCTTAGAACCAAATGAATGTCAATACCCTTACCATGCTTGGTGGGCAGCAGACCCTAAAAGCAGCCCCCTCTAAATTCCCCCTCGATTTCATTCCTACAGTCCTCCAAAGAAAGATGGAACATTCTAACTTATCCCCAAATATAAAGGGGTTATTAATAAATAATCCAATTCCCCTGTATTCCATAGACAGGGGTCAGCAAACTGTTCATGTAAAAGGTTACAGAGCCAATATTCTAGGCTTTCTGAGCCATTTGCAACTATTGGACTCTATCGCCATAGCAGGAAAGCAGGCACAGACATAGGTAAATGGGTGGGCGTGGCTGAGTTCCACTAAAACTGTGTTTACAAAAACAGGTGGAAGACTGGATTCGACCATTAAACTGTGGTTTGAACCGCTGCCTTAGAATAACCGCTATGTAAAGCTAAAAAGAAAATCACAGATCAACATCACCCCACCCCCAACCCCTGCCCATTCCCATGCCTTATTCTCAAGGAAGAAACTAAATTCCAGTTATTTGCTCAAGGTTCTATATTATTCTTTTGGTGGTTTGTTCCTATCAAATAAGATGATTTTCTGAAATAGAGACAGACGGAGAGACAGAGCCTGCCTCATTCTTTTAACCTGCCATCCTTTTCCTGGATGTCAACAAATTATACTGACCACAGGTGGAAGTGGTTTTTTTTTAAATATACTTTATTTTTTAAAGCAGTTTTAGGTTCGTAACAGAGATTTCTCATATACTCCTTTCCTCTACACAAGCACAGCCTCTCTTACAATCAACATCTCCCACCAGAGAAATAGACTGGTTACAACTGATGAGCCTACACGGACACATCATCACTCAGAGTCCAAAGTTTACATTAATATTTACTCTTGGGGCCATACTTTCTATAGATGTGAACAAATGTATAATGACCTGTATCCACCATTACAGTACCATACAGGGTAGTCTCACTGCTCTCAAAGCCCTCTGTGAGGAGGTTGTTTTTAAATTTCAAAGTATTGGGGTGCCTGGGTGGCTCAGTCGGTTGAGCGTCCGACTTTGGTTCAGGTCATGATCTCAAACAGATCGAGCTCCACGCCAGGCTCTGTACTGACAGCTTGGAGCCTGGAGCCTGCTTCGGAGTCTGTGTCTCCCTCTCTTTCTGTCCCTCCCTTGGTCACACTCTGTCTCTATCTCTCAAAAATAAACAAACACCAAAAATAATTTTTTAAATTAATAAATTTCAATGTAAGATAAGAAAGTCTCTAGCCACTGACATACCTTTTATAAATACTCAACATAGTATAAAAGAACTCAACTTGGTGATCTTATAAGTATCATAAATACGAACTGCACACGTCAAACCTAAAAAGTTTCCTTTATTCTTCCTTAAAGTTTCAAGTTCATTGAGAAATCCACTCCAGTCAAGCAAAGTAGACCAACAACCACTTCTATGTGATTTTCTCCCCTTGTCCCTTTGTTCTTTCTGACGAAGTCTCAGAACTTGTCTTCTCTACCAATCTATCCTTCCTTTCTTTAAAAGTCCATCTCACAACTCCGCTTCATTCAGTTTTCACTAAGAAAAAAGGTAACTCCTCCATGAAGTACTTTCTGATTGCTTTATCTCACTCAGATGGTTTTTCCTTCATTTTCCCTTTGAGACTTCCATACGGCATGTTCCATGTTAATCTTAAATTATGTATTTCTTGCTTTATATTGCCCTGAGATCTTTTTCATATGTTTGGAGATCTATTATATTAAAAACCCTTAGAAGGCAGGTGTGAGGGTTTATTTCTATGTATAGCATACTGGCATGTTCATGGTTAGAGGAATTAAACAGAAGACTAGTAGAGTCTCCTAACCCAGATCCCTTACAAGAGGTTCTTTCATTTGCCCTATTTCTACACCACCATCTAGAGGAGCCCAAACATAACTAAAATAGTACATTTTCTATATTCTTCTGTACCCACTTCAAGAGGAAAAATTACAAAATGTTTTCATCTATATTTTACTTAGAATTTTAATGTTTTCACATGTTTTCCCAGATATAGTTTTTAAGCATTTATGTCTGAAATTTCAACTGTTAGGTGGAGACTTCCATTTAAATGCTGCCATTCTTCTTAGAAATACTAGGGGTGCCTGGGTGGCTCAGTCGGTTAACTGTCCGACTCTTGGTTTTGGCTCAGGTCATGATCTCATGGTTCATGAGACTGAGCCCCACACTTGGGATTCACTCTCCCCTCCCTGACTTGTGCTATCTCAGTCTCTCTCAAAATAAATAAATAACTTAAAAAAAAAAAACAGAAATACTAACCAGTAATTCTACTGCTAGGTATTTACCCGAAGGAAATGAAAACACTAATTCAAAAAGATACACATACCCCTATGCTTATTATAGCATTATTTATAACAGCCAAGATAAGAAAGCAGTCTGTGTGTCCACTGACAGAAGAATGAAGAAGATACACAGCATGCGTATACAATGGAATATTACTCAGCCATAAAAAAGAATGAAATCTTGCCATTTGTAACAACATGGATGGACGGAGAAGGTATTATGCTAAGTGAAACTAAGCAGAGAAAGACAAATTCCATATGACTTCACTTATATAGGAATCTAAAAACAAAACAAGCAAACGAACAAAAAGCAGAAATAGATCCATAAATACAGAGAACAAACTAGTGGATGCCAGAGAGGAGATGGGTGAGGGGATGGGCAAAACAGGTGAAGAGGAGTAAGAGGTACAAACTTATAGTTATAAAACAAGTCATGGAGATGCAAAATACATACATACAAAATACATTCCAATACATAAGGAATATAGTCAATAATATTGTAATAATGTTGGATGGTGACAGGTGGTGACCACAGTTATCATGGTGTGAATAATGTATAGAACTGTCACATTGCTATGTTGAACACCTGAAACTAATATGACACTGTATGTCAACTATATTTCAAAATAACAAATTTTCAAAATAATTATCAAAAATAAATAAATACTGCCATTTTCCCTTCTTCAATAAGATACCTCTACTTACAAATACATAAGACAACTTCTTTGATGGAATGATTCTTTCTTGAAGAGCCTGGAAATTCCTTTCTTTGTAATAGTAAATCCAGCTGGGAGTAACAAATACGTAACCAACTCTGAAATGAATTTCAACAATGAAAGACTTAGGGAAAATCAACGTCCTTCAAATTCTGACCTGAATAACCTCAGCCCCATGTGCTGTGCTTGACAAGCTTTATTTTGCAATTAGGAGGGGGAGCATTTGCAAGCTCTTATTAATCAGGAAAACTCTACTACCAGTATTAGCAAGTATAAGCATGACAGTCAAGAGCAAACGCAGTGGAGACTTTGGGCTGTGGGACCCTCAGCAACCAGCAACCTCTCTGCCTCATCCCCATGTCTATATAATAAGGGCATTAATAGCATCTGTCTCTCTTGGGTGTAAGGATTGCATGAGCAAAGATATTAAAAGCATGTTGAAAAGAGCCTAGCATACAGACCTGTGGGCTGGTTAGCTCTTTTTATCGTAAAAATGATATAATACAATGTCCCTCTTGCCATGAGTCCACAACAAACCCTAACTATGGCAAGCAGTTAAAAAAACAAAATTCTCAAGACCACTCCACAAACATCTCAAATAAAAAATAAGCTGCTCAAAGCCAACTCGCTTCAACTTCTCTGGCTGACTTTTCTCATCTATAAAATGAGGGAGAAGAACCAAATGATGTCTAAGGTCTGTCCTTCCCAGCTGTAAAATCTGTAGGACTCTCTCTCTCGGAGAGGCATATGAGAAACTAGCAGGAGCTCTCTGACACACCTCTGGCACTGTTCAACTGCCTTCTGGGTCCCTGGGCTATGTACTGGCTCATTTTTATTTATTCTTAAACTATCAAACATGGCCCCAACTGAAGGCTTCATTTAATTCTATTTGAATACTGTAATATTAAGCAGTTATGTGCTGATCTGATCCTTTTCTTCACTGAAGAATCTTTAAGGGTTGCAAAATAAGTACACGTTAGGATACTATCAAATACAAAACAGTATGTTTAAGTAAATACATACTCTAACCATAGAGGCACACAGAAATACTCCACATGCACGGATACCCAAGTACCATAAAAAATCAAGCTTTGTATCAATTAGGCAGGAACAACTCTCAGACTACAATGGTTCTACTTCATACCACAGGATCACGATTCTAATTAATTATGTACAACCAACTAGTTTATGATCACTGTATTTTTTACAATATATTTCTTGCATGGCAGCACAGCCTTAGAATATTTTCTAGAACAAAATTCATCACAGGAAATTTCTAAGAGCCTTACATTATTTTAAAAAGTCAAAACTAATGCAATCCTACCCCAAATAAAAGCCCTAAGCCCAATAGTCAAGAACTTCCTTCTGAAGAATGACCTGAGTATTGAGAAGAAAGGACATTATTTGGTTATAAGTTTCTGCCCCACTCTTATAAATATCAAGAGCTGGGGCGCCTGGGTGGCTCAGTCAGTTAAGCATCCGACTCCTGACTTCAGCTCAAGGCATAATCTCACAGTTCATGAGATCGAGCCCTGCCACAGGCTCTCCACTGACAGTGTGGATCCTGCTTGGGATTCTCTCTCTCCTCCTCTCTGCTGCTCCCCACCACCTCTCTCAAAATAAATAAACAAAACAAAACAAAAAAAACTTAAATGACTATCAAGTGCTTTATAATAATACCTAAGCACCATTTGAAATTTTGGCACATTATTAATATGCAAAAGATAGTGTTAAAATGTTTTAAAATAGTAAGTATAGAAATGAGAAAATAAGCCGTTTAATTTACTCACAAAACATTTTTTCAGACAACACAAGAACCACGTTTGTCCCAGACTTGTTCAAATTACATGGCATTCTAAATGTAGAGCTTAAGAATGTATGTCTATAATGGAAGATTTTTATACGCATTATGCATTTCCCTCTTCTATGATAAGATAAAATTACACCTCATCAGAACATATTTTGTGCAAAGATGTTCTAAAATAAAATCATTACCCTGATTAATCTTATTATTACATTGTATATTTGCTTTTAAAAAGAAAAAAGCATTTGGTGAATGTTAGGCATTCAAAGAGCATCAAATAAGCTCTCAATATGAGCTGAAAACTAATTATCTGAAAAAAAATGGGAGGCTTGCTATATGAAATCTAGGATTTTTATCCTAGTCAAAGTCAGTGACAGCTACATACATGGTAGCTGCTAATAACTTCAATCCTTTTCTTACCTTTATCATCAAAAACTATAGGTGAAGTTATGTACTTATTTCCTTTCTAGCCGCAGTCATACACAGAATTGTTTTCAATAAGCCATGGGTTGTGTACCCTACAAGATTTCAGACTTCTCAAATCTTAAGGCTGTCAACATAGAACTGCTGACTTAACATTCAAATATAAGAAAACGGTGCATAAATGGTTGGAATTCCATCTCAAAATCATCAGAATTAAATTCATTCTATTTATAAGCACAACAAGACCATCCCCACATAACAGGGAAACAAAAGACAGAGGATTTATCAACAGTCCCTGGAGTGGGTCCACGCACCGACAGCAAATGAAAATAACCACATTCGTCGGATTACTCCTGAAAACCCACAGGGTTTCTGGAGTCCCACACGGGACAAAGGCACAGGGCACAGAGCGAGTGATGCCATCTCACAACCTAAAAACAAGTGAGGGCTGTAGGCTGTCACCTCCGTCCTACAGGATCGCAAATGTCGTTCGCTTTTAAATGCCGTTATAACACAACAAAAGACTTCTCAGTCAGTTTCCTGACAACTAGATTCAAAACGTGCGGTGAGGTTTGAATGAGTACAGACAGACAGACAAACTGAGGAGGCAACACACTGGATAAGAGTTTTCCTTCCCATATTCTTTCCTACAGTGATGTCTCTCGTCCACATCCCAAGCCCTAGACACTCAGGACAATAAGACCTATCGGTAATTAACACTGAGCTTCCGGGTTTCCTCTGTTTGCAAAGCAAATGCAACCCAAGAGTTTGGCAGAAACCGGTTTTTTATAGAAAACTACAACTCTGTGCTGAGTGTTTACCTGGTGGCAGGCATTGTGCTAAATGTTGCCATATTATCTAATCTTCACGCATTATCCAACACTTGTGGCTTGCCCAAGGCCACACAGCTAGCCAGTGATAATGCGAGGCCCAACTCTTCACCATTACATTAATGAAATGTACCAAAAAGATAACCTTTAGTAATCCTATGGCACAAACTCGTGTAAAACAAAAGTTAATAATAAGTGCCTGGTTCCGGTGATTAAAATTTTATATTCCAACAGGTTTCTTAATCAGAGGCTACCAAGTATCAGAAGCAGCATTTGCTAATCAAGGTTCAAAAGCGTACGCAAATTTCCAGAGTATAAATCATCTTTAACCCTCTAGCTTGCTAATGAGCTAGTGCAAATACACTTCGGTTGAACACAGATGGATGACTAGAACAGCCTCTTTGGACACATTAAACTGTATCCCGCTAAGACAACAGACCTGCAGGAGAATAAATATGATGCAATATCAGAAGTGCAGTAAGGCACCTATAATGGGGGCCCCACTGTATTTTGGGGAGTGAGATGGCAGGGGAGAAGGGAAAAGAAGGAGGGGGAAGCTCAAAGATGAAGCAAAATCATTGGCAGAAACACGTCCCACATGAGGAAAGAAAACAGTGGAAATGGGAGGGGAAAAGAAATACTTTCCAGAAAGAAGAGCGAGCACAGAAACACTGGGTCTGCAGGCCGAGCTCCTGAAATGGCAGATTGATTATTCATCAGATACACAGGAGAACGAGAAGGCCAGATCGTGTTGGAGCCAAACCCAGGACTTTGGGCCTCATCTTACAAGGTGATGGGCATCCACAGCCCCCACGGGGGGACCTCACCCTCCTGCCTCTCACGTCATAATAAAGCCGGGCATTCAGACCCAAGTGCACTCAACCAATAAAATGAGAAACAGCCACCCCAAGATTCCCAAAATATGTTTTGCAGAAGGCTAAAAAAATTCACCTTTTTGCAAAAGGTTAACACTTGGTATTTTCTACCCTTCCAATCTTAAAGTAGATCACTCTTTGAAACCCTAGGCCCAAATTCAACTAAAATAGGTAACGCCTATTTTCTTTCTTCCCCAAAGTTTTAAAACACACTGACAATGATGACTGGCACGGTAGAGAAAAACAGCCTTTTCTCTTAGGAGGCCTGACCTAGAACCCCAGGAGGTCCCCATTCCCTCCATCTGGGTTACCTGAGTCAAAGTAAAGACCCGGGAGGGCAGAGGACATGGGGGATCAGAAGGGAATGACTGCGGGCGAAGGTGATCATGCATGGGAGCTCCAGCCGGGGAGTCGGCCACATAGTGGCCAAGAGCCCTTCTCCAGGGAACCGGGGATCACACGCAAAGCCTTTCTTCTGAACACCCAAGTGGTTCCCTCATGCTCTTCAGGAATTCTTAATCAACCTCACAGAGGACATGTCCGTGTTAAACTCTACCATCTGCTTCGTGTAGACAGGCACAAAGACAAGCATTCTATCTGGTGCATTAGCGTCAAGGACGGAGGCACTAGGATTCAACAAAACCCTCTACTACTCCCTGTACAGATTCCCTATCAGTTGTTTCGGTTTTGCCCCAAATTCATGTCTTGCCCTTAACACATCAGTTCTTTTCCAACTTGTCCACTAAAGAAACTTAACGTCAGACAAGTGTAAATTCCACCTCTCAAAGGACCGTAGCGTGGACGTGCCTCATTTCAGTCCATACAAACTTTGAATACTCTATGATAGATTATGCTCACATAGTATGTTTATACGTGAACACACACACACACACACACACACACACACACAATTTGTGGAGTTTCCCCCGAATAAACTTTACCCTCTGGCTCTGTACACCTATTGGACCATCCAAAACCAGCTGAACTGGGAATAAACCAAAGAAAAATTACATTTTAAGAGGTAACACTGCCACAAAAGCATAATAAACATATAATCTGAGTTCAAGCATAAATCTTTTTATTATTGACTTACTTACTAAACACGAGACAAATAACTGCACAGACTATTTTCCAAGAGGCCTAAAATGAAGAAATGCACTGAGCGCAGTGTGAGCAAACTGGGCTGTGACTCGTTTTCTGGTCTGATTTCCTCTCTCCCTATTGCAGAGCTAACTTACACGACGCGTCTTCTGTCAGTCAAAGCCGTGGGTGACAGGTAAAGCAAAACAAACAGGATATTTCAACTGTCACAGCGAGATACAAAATAAATGCCAAAAAATTCATTTTTCATCACTAATGCTTACCGGCTTTTTTTTTTTTTACCAGCAAAATGAATTTATTCAGGAATGGCAGAGGAATTACAACTCAGCACATACCTCCTTAACGGTGCCTAGGGATACAGTCCCTCACATACATTTTTGGAAGGGAAGGAGAAACTCTGAAAGTACTCTATCTTAGCACCTTCTTGCCTCTGTGCCTTTGTTTTCTCGGGTTTCCCCACGCAGAACGGCCTCACCCTCATCCTTGTCTGCTGAGTAAGCTCACTGGCTCAGATACACCTCTTCCACGCAGGGCTGCCCACACCCCCAGTCAGTCCACCCCCGGCTCCTGGCCTGGCCACCCTGCAGGTCCCAACTTGGCTAAATCTCCTTTGATCTGCTCTTCGGGGCCTGAGAGCTCATTACTGCCTTAGTGAAGCAACTTGCTGGACTCTCACTGATGGACCAGACCCTGATGTAGTTCAAGTTCTCTTTGAAAACTTTAAAATCCTCCTCATTTCAGAAAATACGTAAGCTTTCCTATTCAAAATTTTAGGTCTACATACTAAATTTAGACTCCTGGGGCGCCTGGGTGGCTCAGTCAGTTAAGCGCCTGACTTTGGCCCAGGTGGTGATCTCTCGTTCCATGAGTTTGAGTCCTGCATTGGGCTGTCTGCTGCCAGCACAGAGCCTGCTTCGGATCCTCTGTCCCCCCTCTCTCTGCCCCTCCCCAGCTTGGGCGCATGCTCTCTCTTTCAAAAATAAACGTTTAGGGGCACCTGGGTGGCTCAGTCGGTTGAACATCCAACTGGCTCAGGTCATGATTCACAGTTCGTGAGTTCGAGCCCCACGTCAGGCTCTATGCTGACAGCTCAGAGCCTGGAGCCTGCTTTGGATTCTATGTCTCCCTCTTTCTCTGCCCCTTCCCCGTTCACGATCTCTCTCTCCACCTCTCTCAAAGAAAAACATTAAAAAAAAAAAAAAACCCTCAAAACTAAAAGTTTAAAAATTAATCAATTAAGATTCAGATTTGGTGGACCCTCAGGATCTGAAATCTAAGTCTCCCCTCCCAATCTCCTACCCTCTTCCACCCCTTTGGCCCCTGAACAGAACCTGCTTCAGATGGTTCCTTTGCTTCTCTTTTCTTCCCACCCTGCCCCGTGCCAAACTGCCCCCCCCAACCCACCACATCAGGGCACAGTAGGACGCCCCACCTCTGGGGAAGCTCCGTACCTCTGTTCTTCCCTCACCATGCTGGTGCAGGTATGTGTTCACCCATCTCCCCTCCTCCACTCCACCCTTCTTTCAGGGTCCACATCTGAGTATCATTTTGTCCCTGCCTCCTAGACCAGCGGCACTTGAAAGCATCCAACAACTATCTATTGGGTTGTACCTTTGGTGCAGAAAGGAAAACAGTCTGTGGCCAGATGTGTGAGTTTCTCTGGACAGCCATGGGCTCTAGAACATTATAAAGAACAAGCACGCCTCATTTTATGGGGCTCTATGGCACTCTGCAGATACTGTCTTTCACAGACTGAAGGAGGTTTAACAAGATGCTTTTGTCTCTGTGTCACGTTTCAGTAATTCTCACAACGTTCCAAGCTTTTTCATTATCGTTATATTTGTTAGGGTGATCTGCGATCAAGGATCACAACTTGTTAAAAGCCCCAGAAGAGAACTAGCATTTTTAGCAACAAAGTGTTTTAAAGAAAGCACGTACATTTTTTTAAGACAGGGCTATTGCAAAATCCATCGACCACAGCAGAGTCTAAACATAACTTTTACGCTAACTGGGAAACCAAACAATTCATTTGACTTGCTTTACTGCGATGTTCGCTTTATTGCAGTCATCTGGAACCGAACCCACAATAACTCCAAGGTATGCCTGTATATATGAAATATGAAAAACGTTTACTATTTATGACCTAATGAATAATACTTGGAGATCAATCATGCATTCCCATCAACAAATATCGGGGCTCCTGTGAGCTGCCAGGACCCGTGAGGGCCTAGGGCGCCTACAAGCCCCAAAGCCGCCTTTGTGCACACTGGAACAGGGCACCCTCTCCAGTCAGACGAATCATAAAAGCTGGGCCCAAGACTCCAAATGCCCATGCCAGATGGCACCCACGGGCATGAAAGCTCTGTCTACAGTAGTAAATGGGAGAAGGTACCTACTTTTTAGGATGTCAGATGCTGGCGAGAAAGATAGGCAAATACACAGTCAATTTTCAACATTTTCTACGTAACTCTGAAAACTCAGACTTAGACGCACAAGACTTAATGTTCTCCATCTAAAGCCTCACCTCATTAAACACTGGTGCTATAATCATCAATTTGAACTTGGTCCGAGGCAGCCAACTCTACCAGCAGAGAGCTCCAGTACCCTTTTCAGCAGGAAACTAGCACTGTTCCGGATTCAAATAGGCCACAAAACTGACCACATTTCCAATTACCAACTCACAGTGACTGGCCAAATTTATTTCACAAAGATGCATTCTAAATTAATTGGTTTGATCTTTATTTTTTACCTGGCATGCACCTGAGAACTTTATTTTTTGCCTGTAATAGTAAATATTTCATAAGATACTGGACTCAGTTGGGGATTATTTGTTCTAACAGTTCTTTGCTTAGCCCTGCTAGACCCTTACCTACTAAAACTGAATATAAAAGATAATTGTTCTTCCCAGTTGATATAACACACTAGAACAACATACGGTTTGAAGACAATAAGCTAAAATAAACTCACATTCCTAACATTAAAATCTCTCTTCACAGTTAAAGGGAACACGTATTTTTTCACCTTTGTATGAAATATATATAATGTATGTAATTTTGAATGACTGCTTCCTCATGGAAAAATAGGTCATTTTTGCCTCTGAATTCTGCAAATAATGGTCTGAGTTAATGTCCACCACAACCATCTTTACTTGTTGATCATCTAACGTATAGAATAGCACAAAGATAAATCTCAAAAGTAGTGTGGGGAGGGGTGCAAAATTCACGTTCATCTGGTTGGCAAAGAATTTCCAACTATTCACTTCAGATTCCATGAAGCAAACGCGGTCCCTGTTAAGAGGAAGTAAATCTTTCACTTTCATACCCTCACTGATGGCTGGGAAGGCATTATCATTCTGTCAAATTGGATTAATTCATTCAACAAATATTTGTGAAGCATTTCCTAAGAGTCAGGAATTACATGGGAAAAGTGGAAGCAAAGGAGAGAAATGGTGCATTCCTGGCGCTCACCATGGGGCAGGGCTGACATCCAGTGAGCTGCCATTTCTGTTACCCAAGAAATACTTTATCATAAGATTGTGAACCATCCATCTCTTTAATGCCGAGCCTTACCTCTTAGATTTCTAGGATGAATCTGTTTAGTTCGAGGCATCTTCTTTGATTCAGGGACCCCTTTCTCTTCTTAGAAACTGTAGGAAGAGCAGGTCACAAAATGGTAGCTCCATAAACTCAACATCCGTCAGTTAATCCATGTGCTGAAAAAGGAAAACAAAAAAATCACATTTTACTACCTTCAAAGGAGAAAGATATTTCAAAAGCTATGGCTTAGTTAGCACTAACCTAACCTCAACAAAAGATAACTAAGCTAGAGACATCTGCAAAAGATCACTTACTTTTAATTAACCATAGAACATCTCATTTTGCTACTCTATCTGGGCTTTCTCATAAAAGAAAACAGAAAATCACTGTACCTTTATCAAAGAAGAGTGAAAAAGATTCACTCAACTATGTTTTAAAGTAGCATCAGAGAATACAATTAAAGGATAGCATCAAGCTATAAAAGGGTTATGCCATATATAATACTTCTGCTTGTCCATAAGCTCTTTGGAAACAAGGACCATGTCTCATTCACCTTGTTTTGCTGAATTAATTCAGTTAATATATGTGGTTGCTATCGGAGCTGCCCCCCCATTCCCCTCCCCCCATTACTCCAGCTTTCTCTTTGAGGCTCCTGGTAGGACTGTACTTTCTGCCTCCCCACGTTTAGCTACAATGTGTGACCAGTTCTGGCTAATGACCTGTGAGTGGAGGAGACACACACTGCATCCAGGCTGCACTGTTCAGTTACCAAAGCAAAATCCTCCAGCACTCTCTGTTCCCTCTGCTGTGGGACAGGCACTGTTCCAGAAAGTGAGTGTTGCAACACAGAGCTGAGGTCTTATGAATCCAACATGATCATATAGCATACACAAGAAAGAGACCTTTTGTTGTTTTAAGTGGCTGAGGTTTGGGAGTTATTTGTTACTGCAGCATAACCTCGTCTGTCCTCACTTACATGTTTTGAAGGCAGGGATCGGAAATGCAATATGCCAAAACGGTAATAATCCCAAACATGATCATCCCTCTTCCCAAATCGGACACTTCTCTCTCCTCTACCACAAGATCCTCAAGGATCCTAAAGCTAAAACTTGAGTTTAAATTTCCCAGGATAATGATGATAAGCAAAGCCCACTGCGATGATGAACATGAAATTATGTTTAATCACTAAGCAGACACCAAGAATGGAATAGGAATGCTCTGTTTAAAACCTATTATATCCAGTACTGTAAAAGAAACAAGAGAGAACTTACTAAGCACCTGCGGGTGCCTATGTACTTTCTACACATTACCTAATCCAATCTTAATAATAACGGGTAAGATAGCTATCATTTATCTACTCCATAGACAAGAAGAGAGAGGAGGGGTTGACTAACCTGCCTATGGTCAGCAACAACAACAACAACAAAAAAAAAAAGTGCTACCACGTGACTCGGTTACTCTCAGGGGAGATCATACCTAGCCTGTGGTTTTATTCAACAGGCTATAGGGCACAAGTCATGACTATATACCTTGCTGTCAAACCAGACTGGGTTTAAAGCCAGGCTTTACCCCTTACTGTGTAGCCTTGTTCAAGGTACTTAACCTCTCTGAAGATCAGATTCCCAACACTAAAACTAAGAAATAGTATCCACCCCATAGAGTGGTTATAAGGTCTAAACTAAACAATGTTGATGCTTTGCCCACTGCCTGGCACACAAAAACACTCAACAAGTAATAATCCTTAAGAAAGCCTATATGGGAAAGACTGGATATAATATCCCTATATAAGGTTTTGGGAATTTATTATTTCATTATAGCAGAGAAGAAATAGAAGTAAAAAAGGCAACAATTCAGTATTTTATCCTGGATAAGGCTATGTGTGGATGCTGCACAAAATTATTTGCATTTTTTTTAACTGAATGGGGAAGAATAGGAAATATGGCCAAATACCATTACGGTGCTAAATGATCTATAAAAGATATGGTTCCTCAACACTCTTCATTAAATACATCCCTCATCCGATTTACGAAGCTTGATCCAATAGAGAAATTGGAGACCTTAGGGCCAAATTGCATGAATGCTTAACTAAGAGCTTTTAAATGCTCATGATATCAGGAAGTTTTTAAAGCGTGTACTCCGAATGTAATACAATCACGTGACCCCGTATCAGGAGCCTAAATATAAAACATGCAAATTCCCAATCATTAACCGCTCCCCGCTACCCCTTTCCCTACCTACCCACTGCCCCTAGCTGTCCATCCCATGTTTAAACCCTTGTGGGGGGAAGTGAGTATAGGGAAAGACAGCGGCACTGGAGCGACTAGGACGAGTAATAAACCGTTCCTTTGCAGGAAAGAAATAAATACTACATGGAGCAAAAACATGACAGGATCAAAAAGCGTAAAGACAGTTGCAAGGAGAAAAAACATGAATGAATGTGGAGGGCGGAGCCTGGGAAAACCCCTCTGCAACGCTGCACTGAACAAAGCGCTTCGCATGCCAGGAGGAGGGGGAATGGAAGTGCCAGCTCAGGAAGGAGCCCGGAGTGGATGCGGAGAGCATGAGGAGGAGGAGAAGGAGGCGGAGGCGGAGGAGGAGGAGGAGGTGGTGGAGGTGGAGGAGGAGGAGGAGAAGGACGGAATGAGGCGAGCACGGCAGCCCTGAGACTCCTCCTCGCTGCCGGCTCCGCCACCGCCCCCTCCTCTCCCAGCGGCAACTCCTTCCCCAGCCCGACCCCAAGGCGAGCCAGAGCCGACCCGCGCCCAAACCCACCGCCCATTTCCCAACTGCTGCAGGCGCGTACTCCCAACCCGGAAAGAAACTACCCAGGTGGCTGGGAGTAAACAGGCACTTAGAGCAAAGAACGAAAGGAAAAGAAAGCCACAAAGCCGGGAGGTTGGGAAGCCGAGGCCTGGTCTCCCTCACACCCCCCCACCCTCGTGCAAAATGCGTCTGCGGCTGGAACGCGGGGTGGAGAGGCTGGGTCCCTCTGTACCTGCTCGCCTCCCAGGACCGCAGCTCGGGCCGCTCGCGCGCGGCGAGGGCGCCCAGAAGTGGCAAGTGTCTCCCGCACGCAGCCATCCCCTCTGCAAGGTCGGCGGTTGCACACACACGCGCGCGCACACACACACACACACACACACACACGCCCGCCTGCACGCCCCCCGCCCGCAGAAGGGGAAGTGGTCCTGCCCTCCTCCCCCCCCCCCAGCCTCCCGCCGCCCTCCCAGCTGCAGCGCCCCCGCCGCGGAGCCCGCGCCGAACCTGCTGCCAGGACGCCCGGCGGAGCCGCTGCCGCTGCAGCCGGCCCTGGAGCTGCGCTGCTGATGGCGGCGGCCGCAGCTCGGAATCTCCGCGACCCCCGCGCGGCAGCGGCGGCGGCGGCAGCGGCGCCCGGGATCCCTCCTTCACTTGACAACCCCAAACACAAACATAGCCTCCTCCCGCCGCTGCTCCCGGCCCCCGGGCTCCGGCCCCCTCCCCGCCGCCGCCCCAGCAGCAGCCACACTAGAGGCCGGCGACTGGCACTCACACCACCCAGCGCTGAAATATTAAACAGGGGAGCCGGCCGGGGGGCGGGGGGGGAGCGCGGGGCGCGCGGGCGGGGGCCGCAGGCGCCGGGCGGGGGAGGCGGCCGCGCTCGCCGGCGCCCCGGGCAGCGGCATGACCGCCGCCGCTGGGAAAGGGGCGGCGGGGAGCCGGGCGGCGAGGCTGGGCGAGCGGCCCCCGGGTCCGTGGGGCCCGGGGCGCGGAGAGCGGGCGCGGGCTTTACCTCTCCCCGGGGCAGAGTAGGGCACGTTTAGCGTCTTTAGGGGCGACGGGAGGTGCGCGGGCCGGGCGGCGCGGGGGAGGGAGGGCGAAGGTCCGAGGCTTTCCCGCGGGTGGGCGGGGCGGCAGGGGATCCCCGGGGGCGGGAGGCGGGGAGGCCGCGAGCTGAGCCGAGCGGGCGGGGGAGGGGGCGTCCCCCAGCGAGGGATGAGGCTGGGACTCGGCGGGGGAGGGGCGAGAGGGGGTTCACCACAGGCGCAGAGGCCGGAGTGGACAGGCGCGGCCGGCAGCCCTACGCAGGGTAGGAATAGGGTGGGTACCCTGGTCGGGGCTCGCGTGGAGCCCGGAGCCCCGGGTCTCCCCGGCGGGGCGGGCCCGGGACCGCGCCTCCCCCCACCGCCCGCCCGCGGCTCCGCCCCGCCAGGCCGCCGCGGGGAGGAGGTGGGGGGGGCCGGAGGAGGCGGTGGCGCGGCCCGAGGTGGGGAGGGGCGGGGTTAGGGACGCGAGGGGCGGGAGCCCGGGGTCGCGCCGGCTCGGGGACTGGCGCCCGGCGGGGGCAGAGGGGCGGGCCCAGCCGGTCACGCGGCCCGGGGAAGGCCTGGCCGGGTCGCGCAGTTGGGGGCGGTTGGTCCGGGAAGAGGGGCGGGGACGGGCGGGGCGGTAGTTTCTCTTTACCGTCTCTTTACTTTCTAAAGCAGGATGTGGGCCGGCCCAGTGACGTCATGGGGTCTCCCAGTCCCGCCCCCCGCCCGGGCCGAATGGGGGAGGGGAAAAGAGAAGGGAGGGAGGGGGGGGACCCCAAGGGGGTTTCCTCAGCAACGCGTGGAGGGAAGGGGAAAGTCATTGTGAAACTTGAAACTCATTAACTTTGAAAAACAACTAAAAAAAAAACAGGGAGGGGGGCGGGGTGTTGGTTTGGAGGGTGGAAGGGGACATATTATTAACCCTGAACTGAAACCACTTCTTGGTGGCGGATGTTCTATTAAAAGATTGAGGGAAGCCAAGGTTATTCCAGAGGCCGCTCCAAAGCCCGCTGGTGGTTCCCAGACCCGGGGCTGCCAGCGCAGTTAACCCTTGCATGTCTGCCTGACAGCTTGAGTCAGGGAGGGGAGGGGTCTTTGAGGTCAGAGAGGGAGGTGCGGTGCTGGGCAGCCGACTAGGCTCCTGGGACGCTGAGGAGAAGAGAGAGGGGGAAGAGGGAGTAATTACCATAAACCAGAGTTTGACCCTTGCTGCTAGAAAGCAGTAGGGGAAGCAAGGAGTGGTAATCTATGGAAATAAATCCGGAGGAGCTGAACCAAGGGCAGCGGATAAGGTCTTTGGGGTTAGATCTACTAAAGAATGTTAGAAATCTGGGGCTCAGAAATTCCACATGTACACCTAAAGAAGTAGGCAAAAGTGACTGGTGTAAGGAGCCGCGATCAACTTGGGAGGAGTAAGGCAAAACAAAAATTTTGATGCATAAAATTTCTCAGATTAAACCAAACTGCTTTCCCCTTTTAAGGAATAAAAATGCTAAACGACCGTACACCCACTATGTGGGCCATCTGTGCAAAGCTGAATTGTTTTGTTCCCTGGGGCTTCCATAAAGACATCTAGGCTTTTCCTGCTAGAGTTGACCCCGAAAATTCCCCCGAAGAAATCCTACCTCTAGCTCGTTTGAGCTAAGAAAAGCTTAATGCACCAGAATGGGAATGATTAAAAATGGAATACTCAGTAAAGGCGAGCTTGTAACCAAAAGTAATGTCACATAAAGGGGGAATATACCTATTAATAACTAAATTTGGTGATAAGAGCAAAGATCATCCAATAACTGCCTAAATTTGAAATGACGTTGTTTAGCATACGATGTTCCCAACCTTGCAATGAAATAATGCAATCCTTAAAATTACCAAGTGATGCAATCGTCTCTCTTTTATAAAAGTAGATGACATCTAATGGATTGCAGTCACAAAAAGTAAAGTACAACTGGGCATTTGAATAAAAAATAAACCCTCATTTAAAGTATACTTAATCTGTCAGAAGATGAAGATTAAGGTAGCTTGATAATTATTAATTCTACTTGGTGTCACTTGCTAAATCAAAATGCTAACTGAAGGAATATATTTTTAATCCAATAGTTGGTGAACTCAGTAACAAATACACACTGTGAACACAATGTTTATATGAGATTTGGCATTGTTAGGAGCTTTCTAACAGATTAAACCTGTAATTTGGAATTATAGAAAATTTTGTCAAACCTGTAATTTGGATTTATAGAAAATTTTGTCATTTCAGCTTGTTAAAGAACTTTTTTCTTAAACAGACTACTCACAATTTAACTTTCTTGAGCGGCAATTCAAAATTAAATTCTCCTTTGAAATACATGCAATACTGAACAGTTTCGTATTTTCTAGTTTCGAATTTCCTAAATGCAATTTTTCCTAACTCTGCCTACAGTTCTAACTTCCTAGTTATCACAACGCAGGGAAAGCCAGCTAAACGGTAAAGTAGCTAGTTTCGGCTTGTTTTGTGGCAAATTAAATACAGTTTCTCAAATAGTATCGGAATGGGGGGAGGGGGTTAACCAGAAAATAAATGTGAAGGGTGAACAGCAGTTTGAACTGTCAAAAATTCTGGAACAATGGGGGAGGTGACCATACTCTGGGGGAAGAAAAAGGGGGTGGGGATTCCTAGGGCCCCATTTCACTCTGGCTGCACATCCCTGCCGGCCGTGTGAACGCTTTGGAGCACCCCTGGAGGAACGGGGTTCAAGTGAGGGCAGTGTCACGGCAAGGCTCCACGCACATTTTCCTCGTTGAGCAGTTTTGGGAGAACACAAGTCCACACTGGGGCTTGGTCGCGGGACCCGGCCGTCCCGCCGCGTCCACCGGGCTCCGCGCCACCACCGCCGCCCGCGCGTCCCCAGCCCCGGTTCCCACGCGGCCGCCCGGCCGGGCCCCGCTCGGGCTCCCCCCTGGCGCGGCCCCGCGGCCCCGGCCCTCCGCCCTGCGCGCGGCCCGGCAGCGCCGCCGCCACGCGGAGATCCCCGAGGTTCCTCCCCGCCGGCCGCCGGGTCACGCCGCCGCCCGTCCCTCCCCTCCGCCCTCCGCCCTCCGCCCTCCGCGCGCGCCGGGCTTTCCCGTCCACCGGCCGAATCCCCTCCTCCTCGGGGCGACCCGGCGACAAACCCTTCCCCCGCCCGCTCTGCCATCTCTGCCCCACGCCCAGGCTACTGCCAAGCCAGACGCCAGACAAAAGAACGCAGAGAAAACTTACCCGAACTGCAACGCAAAAAGTCTGATCCAAAGCTTCCTGGGTTTAACTTTTAATTTTAAAAACAACAAAAGCAGAAACCAAAAGCCTCCTAGGTTGGAAGTGGGCGTGAGAGGAAATGCTAGGGGGAGGCGCTTCATTCCCTCGGCTGCTTTTTGCCCCCCCCCCCCCACCTCCTTTTCTGGCCCCTGCCTGGGGCTTTGATGTTATCTAGCGCACCGCCTACGTTGGTTTATACCGTGGGCTCTGCGCCGAGAATGATATACGGGTATTTGGCACTTTCTGTGCCGGATTGAAGCAAGGGAAGCAGGTGGTCATGGTAAAGGATTCCCACTTCTTCCCCCCTGCAGTGAGAAAGGACCCTATGCTCAGGCTGTCCTTTGTTACCAGGACTGAAATGAACAATCCACTTACCTAGTGATCCTGGAGAGCTGAACCGTGTGGTATTTTCTGTTACACACACACACACACACACACACACGAAAAGGCCTTCTAAATTAAATTCTTTTCTCCTCCTCTCTCAGCACAACTTAGAATATTGTATGTTTTCTGAGGCTTTGTTTGCTTTTTAGATCTGTTTTGAAAGTAAATATTATTTCTCTTCTGAGATGGGCCCCCAGCCTTGAAGAGGCAAGCATATATCTCTGAGGAAAACAATCTCCCTAATAACATGCCTTTCATATCCAGTCTGATAGATCAGAATATGCCCACACTGTCCCCCTCACATTATGGAAAGCTTGTAACTGTTGATTTTATCTTAGTTAACCGGACACTAGCAGAAACTAGATATATTTTAACATTAGATTAGCAGTCTCAGGGCCATCACAAACAAAGCATTAATGAAGGATTTTTTTTAACAGATTAGTAATCAACAATGTTTGCACTTGCCATTCAGTCCTAACTATTCATCCACCAGATAGGAAACCAATGTGTGTTCAGGCCTTGCCCTCTAAGAGTTTACAAATTAATGGAGACTAGACAAACACACAGAAAAAATACCTAGAGGGGAAAAAGATACAAGAAGAAGCTTATAAACAGAGCCAATTAAAGTTATTTACATGACTGCTGAGAGCTTTCTGGATTGGGTGGAGGGCAGGATTATCAGAGAAAGTTCCATCCTGAGGCTGAGCTCTGAGTAGGATGTTGAAGGAGAGAAAGTTCATGATTTGAACTGTTCTCTGGTATGAGAACAGCATTCCAGGCAAGGGGACGAGCTTGAAGTGGAGAGCAAGTGAACTATGCATGATAGTGTTGCTGCCTAGAACAGGAAGTCAAAGCAAACGCGAAACATGTAAGGGCGGCCATGTAAGTGTAGCATCCAAATCAGGACACTTTTGAGAGGGAAACAGAAGTTATTAATAACTCTACCCAGATGAGAGACATACACCTGGACCGTCCTAGTCGTGAGCTCTGACGACAGAATGGGGAGACAGCAGACAATCCGCAGAAAGCCTTCTCTGGGATCCTTAGGAACGAATTCCGACACGGTACTGCAGTTGGTAGTCGATTGGAGACATCTGAACTGAGAATGATCTTTTCAAGGAAAATTATTGTCATTGATAATACTGAAGTATTTTTTCCAGCAGAAGTAGTAAAGTAGTATTGGTATCGGCAGTAGTAGTAATAGTAGTATTTGTACGGGCAGAAGTTGTTAGCGTAGATTTGTTATCAGCAGCCGTGGTAATAATAGTATTTGTATCAGCAGCCAGAGCAATAGCAGCAGTAGTGCTGGTGGTGGTAATTGACAGTTATTGAGAGTTTATGACTTGTCAGGCTTTCCTGTGTAAACGTATTTAATCCCCACCATAAACCCATACTACAGGCGAAGAAAGAGAGGCTTAGGCATGCCACATAATCTACCTGCTGCCACAGAGCTAGTAAGTGGTAGATCCATGCTTGGAGCCCAGAGAATATTGAGATGCTTAACAGCCTAATGATTATGCCTTGTGAAAAACATTACAATAGTTCTATAATGTTCTACGCCTGTGGAAAAAGAAGAAAAGAAATGGGAAAAAAAAGTCCATGTTTTCGAGTTTTGAGAATCTGGTAGATTGTGTGATGAAAATGGGGAAGTTGGGATGATGTGATGGATGAACACGAGAGGAGAAAATGACTAATTTGAACCATGTCTAGGCTTCAGAAGAATGATTTAATTCACATTGATACCAATATTGATACTATTGATACTATTAACCTTACAGGATACACTACTACAAGAAGCCTGGTGTCTAATTTCACATAAAAGCACCTAGTTCAATGCCAACGAATAAAAGACTTCATTGAGTATTATTTGGCATACTATCTGTTGAAGGGCTAAAAGAAGACTAGAAATGACCGATGAAAGTGATTCTTGCAGTTCCTAAAACTATTCCTCATAAACATACTGGGGAGCGCTAGAAAGAGGCAACAGCAGGGCACCTGGGTGGCTCAGTCAGTTAAGCCTCCAACTTTGGCTCAGTTCAGGATCTCACAGTTCGTGGGTTCAAGCCCCTCATCAGGCTCTGTGCTGACAGCTCAGAGCCTGGAGCCTGCTTCGGATTCTGTGTCTCCCCCTCTCTCTCTGCCCCTCCCCTGCTCGTGCTCTCTCTCTTTCTCTCAAAAATAAGTAAGCATTAAAAAAGAAAAAGAAAAAAAGAAAGAGGCGATGGCATTCAACCTTATCTGTGATCTGAATAAATGAACTTTATCTGTGATCTAATGATGCGGAAACAAGCAGGTGCAATCTAAGACATTGTATTAGTCGGCTAGAGCTGCTCTACTAAAGACTGGGTGACTCCAACAATAGAAGTTTATTTCCTCACAGATCTGGATGCTGAAAGTCCAAGATCAAGGGTCACCTGATTTGGTTTCTGGTGAAAGCTATCTTCCTGACTTGCAGCCGGCCAGCCACCTGTGCACTGTGCTCCTTCTGTGGGGGTCTCATGGAGAGAGCCAGTGAGCACTCTCGTGTCTCAGAACAACCCTAATCCTATGGGATCAGGGCCCCATGCTTATGACGTCATTTAACTTAATTACCTCCCAAAGATTCGATTTCCAAATACAGTCACACTGAGGGGAAGGCTTTACCAGATGAATCTGGAGGTGTGGGGAGGTACATACAATTCAGCCCATAGCAGACACCAGGACTATCTTTACATGAATCAATACAGACCTTGGAACGAGTCTTGTCAGGTGCTTGAAGATGAAATAAATAATGTGGGCTTTGGGTTCATGCTTGGATTCCAGTCAGAGTGGTCACTGGTGACTGTGGGAAAGGTTACTCTCATCTCTTTAAGTTCTAGTACTTCTTCATAGGGGTGAAGACAGGATTGAGTGAAACAGTAGAGGTAAAAGCCTGGAAGCGACAAAGTCCTCAATGAATGTTTGCTACTATTCTAACGAACACTACTATTTCAGTAATGCTTCTGCCCAGGAAAATGGGGACTTGGGAAACCTCTGCATTGGACTGCAGCCTCATCTGTCCAAGGAAAGACCCTACTGGGGCACTCTTGATTTGATCGTAGCCTCAGAAGGCCAAAGGCCTTTATGCTAGTCTCCTATTTTCAGGAAGAATGACTCGCAAGTCCCTCTTAAAACAGTGTGTACTCTACTTTTTAACATGTTCTAGTAAAACAGTTTCAAACCTCCTGTGGAAGGCTTTTGGTATACACATTTACTGCATTATCAATAAAGGCCATTTTATTGATTGCAAAAGGATTGAAGGGTCTCATCTTCCCACAATCTGAACACATGCAAATTAAGCATTCTCTAACCTTAGATCCGCCGATCTCAAGTGTGGATATCCCTTCCCCTACCCCATACTCTCTGTCTTATCACTGTGTTCATTTCCTTTATACCATCCAGTATTCTGGAATTATCTTATGGATTCACTTGCTTGTTATCTCTCAATCCTCAAGTAGAATATGAGGACCATAAGTGAAGGGGGCTTGATTTGTTCCCCACTGAATCCCCAACACCTGGAACAGTGTCATAACAAATGTTTGCTGAAGAGTGCTTGGGTGGCTCAGTGGGGTAAGCGTCAGACTCTGGGCTTCCGCTTAGGTCATGATCACACAATTGGTTGGTGACTTTGAGCCTCCAAGTGGGGCTCAGCGCTGACAGCGTGGAGCCTGTTTGGGATTTTCTCTCCCTCTCTCTCTCTGTCCCTCCCCCACTCTCACTGTCTCTGTCTCTCTCAAAATAAATAAACTTAAAATAAATAAATAAATATTGAACAAATGAAGGAGAAAACCGTAACTCCTTTCCACCCGAGCCCAATCCCACCAGTTACTTTCAGATTCTGCTTTATTGGTGGCAAAAGCCACTCTCAAGATGGCCCCAAACTAATGGCTTTGTTGTCCTGAGTCCTGCTCATCTGTCAGTTTAGTTACCAAGATTTTCATGCCAACTTCTCTGTGTTCTTACTTCTGTATTTTCATTGAAACAACTTGGAATGTTTGAGTTTCTGGCCTCGATGTCATCTAATACGGTTAAAAGGGATCTGCTTATTTTGTAGACTGGGGAATGGAAATACAAAGTGGCCATGTGCGTGTACAACATTGGCAAGCTGGTGTCTGGCAGGGCTTGACTGGAGAACCCCAGTTGATCCTTCTTTCTTTCTGTATCTAAATCCATCTCCTTTTATATCCCAACCCCAATTCACACTCCCCAGCAACTCCACTGCCTTTGCTTGCTCTCACTCTTCATGCCCAGATATTAAAAAAAAAAAAAAAAAAATGTTTCTCATTTGGTATAGTTTTGGTTGAGGTTCCGTGGCTTAAGGAAGAGAAGGAGGGAGAGACAGAAAGAAATAGGTGTGTATGTGTATGATAGAATAATATAGCACAGCAAGGGAAATGTACAGAAAGCTATTCACTGAGGGGTCCTGGCTAATTCAGTCCACATTCCATGCCTTTTCTTTCTGGGTTGCTATAACTGTGGGATTAAAGAGGGCTAAAAATCAGGCATCTTCTTAGAAATGGGGGTTGGGAAATAACTACTTAGTAATAACCCTACTGCCCTGGACAGAATTCACCAGTTCCAGAATCTACTCCTAATAACAGCCTGTATTAAACATTTACAGAAAAAGGCAATCTGGTGATTAGAAGCCTGGACTGCATCCCAGTTCTGCCAGAAGCATGACCTTGGGCAATTTACTTGACCTTCCTGTGCCTCAGTTTACTCATTTGTAAACTGGATGTAATTGGAATCCAATCCCCAACTGGAATATTGGGGGTGCCTGGGTGGCTCAGTCTGATAAACGTCTGACTCTCGGTTTTGGCTCAGGTCATGATCTCATGGTTTCATGGGTTTGAGCCCTGAGTCGCTGTCAGCGCAGAGCCTGTTTGGGATTCTCTCTCTCCCTCTCTCTCTACCCCTCCCCTGCTCACGTTGTCTCTGTCTCTCTCAAAACAAATAAAGAAAACTTAAAAAAAAAAAAAAGAATTATTGTGAGACTAGATGAAGGGTGCCCCGTTGGCTCAGTTAGAAGAAGCTGCAACTCTTGGGGCGCCTCGGTGGCTCAGCAGGTTAAGCTGACTTTGGCTCAGGTCATGATCTCACAGCTTGTGAGTTCAAGCTGCCCATTCTGTTCTCTGCTGACGGCTCGGAGCCTGGAGTCTGCTTCAAATTCTGTGTCTCTGTCTCTCTCTGCCCCTCCCCTGCTCATGCTCTGTCTCTCTTTCCTTCAAAAATAAACATTAAAAAAATAAAAAAAGAAGAACATGCAACTCTTGATCTTGGGGGTCGTGAGTTCGAGCCCCATGTTGCATGTTGAGATTACTTAAATAAAGCTTAAAAGAGAGACAGAGAGTAGATAAGCTGGTATGTCTGAAGCACTTAGTGCCTGTCACCTAGTTAGTTATAACTGCAGCGTGTATATAAGTGTTGATGAATTCCTTATTGCATTTCCTGCACTTCGCTAACTGTGCTTTAACATTTATTACCTTTTATATGTTGCAATAAGTCTGTGGACATGGGGGAGACATGATAACTAAGTGCAAATGGTGCCTACGATAGAAACCTGGGATAGAGAGAGGACTTCGGTGGAGAAACTTGGTGGCATCCAAATAAGGTCTGGAGTTAACAGCAATGTACTATCATTTTTTTTCATGTTTAAAAATTTATTTTATTTTGGAGAGAGGTGGGGGGAGGGGTAGAGGCAGAGAGAGAGGGAGACAAGAGCATCCAAAATGGGCTCTGCACCGACAGCAGCGAGCCCGATGCAGGACTCGAACTCACAAACCTGACTGAGCTGAATCATGACCTAAGCCAAAGACAGACACTTAACCGACTGAGCCACCCAAGCATCCCCTGTACTCTCCTTTTTGACAAGCATATCATGGTCATGTACAATGTTAACAGGGGGAAAGTGGGTGAGGGTATATGGGAGCTCTCTGTACAATCTTTGCCTATTTTCTGTAAATCTAAAATTTTCCAAAGCAAAGTTTATTTAACAAAAACAATAACCCACTATTACAAGGACTGTTGTTACCCACATGCTACTGAAGAAAAGAAGTCGGGTTTAGAGAGGTTAAGTAACATGTCCACATACAACCACGGATGGCCTCACAAGGACCTTCGCCGTCTGCAGAAAAGATCACATTCTGAACCTTGAGACCACCCTACCTCCCTGCCTTCCCTTTGCTCACTTTCCTGCAGCAGCACACAGGTGGGGACTGCGAAAAAAATATACTTTCTATTTTTGTAACTGTATTTTGTAATTCACATTTAAATACATATATCATATTTACGTCTGTATATTGTGTATAATATATATAATCTCTAGCATTTTTTCATTTTAGTAGGGGTTATATCTATAATTATGGGATTTTGGCATCAGCACAGAAGTACCCTAGGTGTGTAAACCAGGTTACAAGACATGATTCAACAGAACATTAAGAACATTTTGCACTTCCCATCTAAATCACTGGTTAAACGTAGCCTTTCCTTTCTGTAAATAAACTGCTGACCCCACAACTCCACCCCCAGCTTTACAAGTGAGTGCCCTCTTTCTCCAAACACAGCTTGACTCCCAATGTTTACCTCCTATACTAATGTCTCTGTTACCCCAGACCTGATCAGGTCCCAAACTCACCAGCTTTTTAAATATGTTGTTGAGCTCTACGAAGTTTTCTCTAGATGCCTGTTCACTGAATGACATTTTGCAATGGAATTGCTTCTGGCAAACAACCCTTAAACCCATCATTTTTTTCCTTCCCTAAACTCAGTGCTGTACTATTCTGTGCTGTTTCATTTTCTGTTGGTGAGAGCTCGTGGTTTAATTTATGATTTTGAGTTTATTGGTATCTTGTTTCCTTGGTAGTTCCTTTCATGATAGAATGTCTATGGGTGTCAGTGTAAAGGAACCCAGACTCTAGACTCAAAGTCCTAAATGGGGCAAACTGGAGAAAGAGCAATGAACTTAATAGAGTCTCAGGAAAATGAAACTAATATTAATATACACGTAAGAGATAGGCAGGTGAATGAGAGATAAGAGTAAGCCACGAATAATAGGACAATAATGGCTAATGGTAAACTTTAATATGTTTTGAGTGCTTTTTAAATTTCAACTATTTTAATTTCTGTTAGAGAAGGTAGAGCTTCGTTTATAGTAGATAATTGGATATGTAACAAGGATTATAATAAGGCATCTAAATAAGGCTGTGTGTGCGTGTGTGTGTGTGTGTGCATAGCGAAAATCAGCGAACCAGATGGCTGTCGAACCTAAAGACCGCATCGATATTATTTGTAAGACTTTTTTTTTTTTTTTTGCTGTTAATGGATTTTGCACAGGAGGTCTGGTAATTATAAAAAATATTGATACAAGCAGGAAATCTTGTCTTGGCTCAGTCGTGGTATACAGTGCTCAGAGCAGGAGGGAAAGGACACACACATTTGTCTTCTTGCTCCTCATACAACTGTCATTCGCAACTGTTGTGGAACCTTCTGGTTGCAAAATTCCAGCCCTCACATAGTAACAAGGGAGTCAAAACAGTCCCTCCCTCCTGAGCTCTAATCACACAACAGTTTCGTAACCATGTTCTCTCAGAAAGTTCCATAGTCCAACCCTCTGGAACAAAATAAAATGATTTCCAGAAAGGTAAATCAGACAGTTCTCTGACAGTAGTTCTTCCCTTATTTGTCTTATTCTAAAAGCACGATTTCTATTACCCTAAAGTTTGACTGGGGGAAGGAATGTGGTTGGCTTCTGAATAGCTTCAAAAATATTTTTTTAACTGTCTCAATAATCATTTCTCTTAAGCATATGTTCTAAGCAACTGATGATCTTGTATCCGTTTTGACGCCGCTAAAACAAATCCATGCAATTTTTTTTTCACTCAAACCTCTAATGAGATTTCTTACCAAGAAATCTTCTATTTCCTTATTTAGAAAAAAAAGTATTGGGGCACCTGGGTGGCTCAGTTGGCTGAGCAGCCGACTTCGGCTCAGGTCATGATCTCACTGTTCATGGGTTCGAGCCCTTCGTCAGGTTCTGTGCTGACAGCTCAGAGCCTGGAGCCTGCTTCCTATCCTGTGTCTCCCTCTCTTTCTGCCCCTCCCCTGCTCGTGCTCTGTCTTTCTCTGTCTCAAAAATAAATATAAACATTAAAAAAAGTATTGTCGCAAACCAATGATTATTCAAAAAAGTTTTCAAACATCAGTTCTTTTATGAAGTGCCCTGTGACTCATATTCCCAAAAGGCCAAGCTGTTATTCTGCAAAAAAATCACAAGAAAATATTTGTGTCTGTTCTCACAAATTCAAAGAAAGCCAGAATAAATTTGGGCAATACTTAAATAAGAAATTCTAGGACACTGCAGAAATACTAGCAAGTGATTTAATAATATGGCCTTCTTACTACTACGATTCCCTTGAAGCTTGCTTGATTTTTCTGGTAACCTAAAATATGTGGCAGTGTTGAGATATCATGATGGAATACGGGCCAGTTGTGTGGCAGGGAAGTCAAAAGAATCATTCTTCTGGGTTAAACTAAAGGTCCTGGACTGGGGGAAGGGAGGGAAGAAATGATAATGTTTCTTATTATGGCCAAATTACAACTCAGATACATTGCTAATTAGCAAGCTAAGATTCATGTGCTAAAATACTAAGGAACATTTTATAGTATACTCATCTGTAAAATGGGATGATAGCCATGACTTGTTTTCTAGGGATTCTTGACAGAAGAAGTCATCTGAATGTATCTACTTCTATAAAACTACCGAAGTAGCTCTTTCTTATCCTTTCACTATGTGCAGTGTCCACTTTATATTATCCTTCTATATCTCCTCATTATACTTCCTCTCTGTCTTCACTTACATTGTAACTGGATCCTTTTAAGCCAAGATTTATTTCCACACTTGTAACTATTTTCCATTCTGCTGTTCTATTTTCTTTCTCTTCTTCACTTCTGAATTTGAAGGTGAATGGTTTGTTCTTAAACCCAGAACAATATTATTTTTAGGGGCTGTGAAGTCTGTGAATTGGATACCTGTCCTTTTTCTTCTAGTTTGTACTGCCCTGACACCTGGGTTTTTGAATATAGATTCTCTAATGAAAATCAGATTAGTTCTTTACAACCACCCGTAGCCTGTGATTTTGACTTCATTTCCAACCACGTTTTTCTAATTCCCTCAATTTTGTTTAACCAAAAACCCTGTTTTCCCAACACTAACATGTAGAGGACTTGGGATTTCAGTAATATTACCCTAAGATGTAAAAGTCAATGTGATAGATCTAAAAATATTTTCCTCGACCTTCTTCAAAAGATTGCTAATGATGAAAAGCAAGTACGTTCTATATTACATTTAATAAAAAGCTGCTGAGTAGTAGATTAATCCAGTAGTACTCTGCTGCTGCCAATATTAACATTGGAGGGTGTCTGGAGAAAGAACACAGCTGTCCATCAATGCATCAACTTGGAAAAGATAGGGCTGCAGTCCAAACATTCCTAGCTTCTCTTAATCAGGCACACCACCCTAATTATCTCCTAAAAATAATGCTTTGAGCGTGTAACTCCCTCACTGAAGAAAGAAAGCAGCCTACTGCTAACTACGAGATGAAGTCCATATTCCCCTAGCCGCTTTCAAATCATGGTGTGATCCAAGCATACATTTCCAGCATCACTGTCGGCTGCTTCCCCAAATAAAGTCTTCACGTTCCGCTGAATGGTTCCACTCACCGTTTCTGCAAAAAGTTTTCCATGTTTCCAATCATTGTCATTACACAGCACAGCTGCCTTCCTCCTCATCCTCCTCCAAACCCTACCAGCTCTCTAAGATCTAGTTAAATTGTCCCTTTACTGTGATCATTTCATGAAGTGGTCCAGCGGGTTGGCAGAAAATTGGCATACTCCTAATCGGACAGGTCATCATCCCTGAAACTTTAAGTACTATTATTGTTTTACTTTTTATGGGTCTCTATTTCCTGGTCTAAATTGTTTAGACTAGAAAATTCTATCTTATTATTCTCTATAGCCCTCTCTATAGTCTTCTTCATTAATCAAAATTAATTATCAACTAACTCTGGAGGTTATCCATAGCATCTTTGCAGGAAATGAGATCTATAGGCTATTGCTTGTTGTAGCCAGCTTTTTTGTTCCTTTTACATGAAAAACACAGTTAAGTGTACATTTTATCACTAACACTGACATCTCATTGAGTTTTAGATGCAATTTGTAAAGGGACTCCGTTGGACTAGCTCACTATAGTCTATTCTAGAGTAAAGCATCTATGATTCTGTTTGGTTCTTCTTCAAAGACTGGTGAATTTTCTAGTCGGGTACTTGGTGGTACTATAAATTTTAATCAGGGACCTCAGCCTTTTAGATTTTCTTTAATCCATTCTTGTACTCTGGGCTTTTTCATTCTTTCTCATGACCTTGAGGTGGCATTGCCCAAACTGCACACCATTTCACTATAGACACACCTTCAACAATCCTCAGTTACGAAATTTAGATTATGTATTCCAGGCTCTCTTCAATGCAGATGTAGTTGCATTCACTGCAGGATATTGATTTGAAAACAAAAGTAATCTGTGCATTTGGCCCCTTCCTTCAGGACTATATAATTTTGTTATATCTATTAGAATCATGTGATCATTTCTACCAATCTTACCACATTTCAGTAAAAATTAAAATTAAAACAGTTACTTCTTATATTTCTTCTCTTAGAGAATATTGAGCTATAGAGACTACTGATTGGAAAATTTTCTAAAGGTCATACAAACACACAAAAAAATCTTTTCGGTGATTGCTTTGAAGTCCTGGCAAGAAGCAGTACCACACACCCAAAATCTAAATGTAGATTTCATCCCTTGTGAGTTTTCCTCAACCTAAATATTAAAAAATCAAAACTATCTTGGAGGTGATAGAATTAAAAATGGTAGATTATGGGGGTCCCTGTGTAGCAGGAATCTCGCACAGAGAGTTGTGACACCGAGACTTTTTTTTTCCAGGAAGCAACTTTTATCCGTGCCAGCACTACCCAGTTGGGTTCATACCCAAAGAACTGAGTGGCCCACACCACATGGCATAGTTTTTTAATACATTTTCTATTTTTTTGTCTTCCTTGTATGGTAACACACATACACATGCAGTTTGAGTAAATTGTCTCAGGTTACAAGGTCATGGAGCATGTAGGCACCTAGGCACATGTCCAGGTGACCTTGAAGACTTCTCTCCCTTTTTTCTCTCTCCTTAGGGAAGGGTCCCTATCACACCTGGGTGACTCAGACAGTTAAGTGTCCAACTCTTGGTTTTGGCTCAGGTCATGATCTCATGGCTTCGTGGGCTTGACCCCCACATGCTAGTAGCACAGAGTCTGCTTGGGATTCTCTCTCTCTCTCAATGCCCCTCCCCACTTGTGCTGTGTCTGTCTTTCTCAAAAATAAATAAATAAATAATAAAAACGTAAAAAAAAAAAATTTCCCAGCACCTCTGTAAGGTGCTAGTATTATATATTTTTTTTTCAAAAAGTAGATTAAATGCTGTGAGTCCCTTAGAACTATACAACATGAGGAAGGGAACACTCATGTAAACACGGAATTAAATTAATAATAACATAGCAACATTGGTCCATTAATTGTAACACAGGTACCATACCAAGGCAAGGAGGAGAAGTAGTGCTCTGTAAACCTAAAACTACTCTTAGAAAATAAAATCTTTTAGGGACACCTGGGTGGCTCAGTCAGTTGAGCATCTAACTTCAGCCCAGGACATGATCTCATGGTCCATGAGTTCAAGCCCCATGTTGTGCTCTGTGCTGACAGCTCAGAGCCTGGAGCCTGCTTTGGATTCTGTGTCTCCCTCTCTCTCTGCTCCTTCCTCGCTCACGCCCTGTCTGTCTCTGTTTCTCTCTCAAAAATAAATAAACATTAAAAATGTTAAAAAAAATAATAAAATCTTTTAATTTCTTTAAAAGCTATGGGTACTAGTTAATGTCATATATAAACTGTTGATAAAACTGTCATCTTTATCCTCTTTTCGTTTATCCTATGATATTTTTAGAGATAGGGTAGTCTACTTTTCTCTGTCTTATTATATTATCTAGTTCTTCACTTTTTACTCTCAACTGAGATCCAGAAAGTTCTCTTCTCCAGAGAAAATTTTTCTCTCTCTCTCTTCTTTTTTTTGCAAATCTTTTATCTTTTGAAACTTAAGCATTTTACTATAAACGCATCTTCCTTTAATTTACTTAAAAATGTTTTTTGATGTTTATTTATTTTTGAGAGAGAGACAGTGAGAGCCAGAGAGGGGAGAGAGAGAGAGAGGGAGACATCTGTCTGAAGCAGGTTCTTGGCTCTGAGTTGTCAGCACACAGCCTAATGTGGGGCTTGAACTCACGAACCATGAGATCATGACCTGAGCCAAAGTCAGACACTTAACCGACTGAGCCACCCAGGTGCCCCTCATCTTCCTTTAATTTAATGATAGTATTTTAATTAAGGATAAGTTAACATTAACCACCTCTGCTTTCAAACGTCTCCTAGCAAGATATGATTAACTATGGAAGGACTGAAAAGTAGAAAAGATGACAGTAAGATTTTTGGGCAACCATAAAATTCTAATTTCAGTATATATAATACCTAATTAGTATTAGATGGTCTCTTTAAAAATTTCTTTTCCCATCCAATTGTTAGGAATTTGTGCTCATGCACTGTAAGCACATGCACTGCGTAATACCAATGCAAACAATATCTTGGATAGTATCTTGGGCAATATCTTGACTTTATTTCCAACTTGTGAAGCTTCAACTTTCTTGCTAACCAAGGAACTATCCAAGAAAGAATGTATATTTCATAACTTAAGGAGAATGATTTCCTCCCACTAATGAGCAAATATGATTGAAATTTGTATAATAGGAGACAAACACCTACTTGCCCTGTCATTTGGGCAAGTTTTTTCTTTCTCACCTTCAATGTTCTTTCTGTGATATGGTGATTGCATGTGAATACCAATAAGATCAGGGAGCCTGGATGGCTCAGGCCGTTGAGTGTCCAAATCTTGGTTTTGACTCAGGTCATGATCCCAGGGCTGTGGGATCAAGCCCAAAGTTGGGCTCTGTGCTGAGTGTGGAGCCTGTTTAAGATTCTTTCTCTCCCTCTACCCCCTTCTCCACTCGGGGTTCTAAACAAACAAACAAACAAACAAATAAGATGAATGAGATCATATGTTTTTTTTTATTTATGTATTTATTTATTTTTAAAACCAGAGCTTTTTTGGGGCGCCTGGGTGGCTCAGTCGGTTGCGCGTCCGACTTCGGCTCAGGTGATGATCTCACAGTTCATGGGTTCAAGCCCCGCATTGGGCTTTGTGCGGACAGCTCAGAGCCTGGAGCCTGTTTCCGATTCTGTGTGTCCCTCTCTCTCTGCCCCTCCCCTGCTCATGATCTGTCTCTCTCTCTCTCTCTCTCTCTCTCAAAACCTTATAAATGTTAAAAAAAAAATTAAAAAAAAAACAACCAGAGCTTTTTTTAATCTTTAAAAAATTTTAATGTTTATTTTTGAGAGAGAGGGAGAGACAGAATGTGAGTGGGGGAAGGGCAGAGAGAGAGAGAGAAAGACACAGAATCCAAAGCAGGATCCAGGCGCTGAGCTGTCAGCACAGACCCTGACACGGGGCTTGAACTCACAAACCACAAGATCATGACCTGAGCTGAAGTCGAACGCTTAACCAACTGAGCCACCCAGGCGCCCCTGTATTTTTTTAAATGTTTATTTTTTATTTTTTGAGAGAGATAGAGAAAGAGAGCACTAGCGGAGGAAGGGCAGAGAAAGAGGGGGACAGAGGATCTGAGGTGGGCTCTGTGCTGACAGCAGAGAGCCTGATGTGGGGCTCGAACCCACGAACCATGAGATCATGACCTGAGCCAAAGTCAGATGCTTAACCTATCTAGCCACCCAGGCACCCCTGAGATCATTAAAAAAAAAAAAAAACTGTTCAAAAAACCTACTATGTTAAATAAACTGCAGTTGCAATGTATTAATTTTTTTTTTTTTTGGTCTCAGCGAGCTTGCTTATATTTACACTGGATGGTCCTTCTCATAGGTGGGTTTCTATCCCTGCCCTCTATGACCAGAAATCTGTCTGATCTTCAAACTCCCAACTCCTCCCCCAACCCATCCTCTTCCCTTGCTTTTAGCAGAAGTCCTTGACTAGCTCGTGGAGAAAGACTATTAAAACAAGACATTCCTTAGCCCTGATGCTACAATTTCTTTGCTACTGCCCCTGCTGCCCTCCCACTCTCCTCCTCTTGAGGAAGTGGAATCTATTCTTCACTTAAAGCCAATGTGCTTCCCCACTGACTGTGTATCCATTGATTGCCTGCGGGTCTTAGCACATCAGTTTCCCCCTCTTTTTATTCTTGCTCCTATTCCATAGACTCTTCTTATTCCTACTACAAATCTGTTCAAATACCTCCTACATTCAAAAAAGCTTTTCTTAGACTCAATTTCTCAACCCAGTGAATAGCTTGTTTCCCATTTTCTCTTGATCTCTTAGCTTCAAGCTTCATCTACACCCATTGACGGTGCACCTGTGTAATGCCCGTTCCTTGTACCCAGGGCAGTATCTCTCAAGCTTCTGCCACATCAGAAATGGTATAGGTAAAATTTTTTGTAATTAAAGAACAGTTTGCTTTTGAGAGAGAGGGAGACGTAAAAGGAGAAGGAGACAGAGAATCCAAAGCCCAGCTCCATGCCGTCAGCACAAAGCTCTACACAGGGCACAAACCTCAAACCCTGAGATAACCTGAGCCTAAGTTAGATGCTCAACCAACTGAGCCACCCAGGCGCCCCCAGAAATGAGATAGTTAAATACAACTATTACTTGTCTACCTCTTCATAGTTCACAAAGTGCTTTCTTAGAATTTTGTGAATCATAATGGATTTTTAGCTTCATTCTCAGCTGTGTTTCATGTCCCCAATCTTATGGGTTTTTCTTTTGTCCTGTGTATAATGCCTTCATGCATTTACATATCCTTGGAAGGTACCTGGTACCCTTTAGACAACAGGTGAAAGATTTTTTTTTAATTCCTAATTTTACTAAGAAAGAAACTGATGTTCATTAAAGAGGTTCTATGATTTGCGTCCATGACTTCTCACATACATTAAATGACAGAGAACAGGATTTAATCTCAGATTTCCTGACTCCAAACTTGGCATATTTCTGTAAAATCATGTCCAGCTTCCGCGATAACTGCTCTGTTTCTTCCTTTCTACTTTAGTGGCTAATGGATACCATTCAGACCTTTATTTTTCATTTCTTGCTACCTAAATTGACATCTCTCATGTTTCCAATCTATCCTGAATTCAGCCATCCAAATTACAACCATGATAATCCTCTCCTCAAATATTTTATTACAGTCTAAACTCTAAGATCCTTACATGACATCAAAGCCATCTGTTATAAACTCCTAACTTAGCCTTCCAATCTGATCAAGCCATGCATAGGGCAAATGTTCTTGAATATCTATCTATTATGTGCCAGGCAATGTTCTAGATTGTTGACAGCAAAATGGCGAGTAAGGAACCCAAGATCCCTGCTGTCTTGGAATTAATGGTGTCATTCCTTGCCCTGCATTAGATGGAATGATTTGAACCCTCCAAGCTTGTTGAAACATTTCCTTTCTTCATGCTTTTGCTCACGTTAGTACTATCTACCTTGTCTACTTCTTCCCTTAATACTCAGTTCAGTTCATCACATCCAACAGGAAAATCCTGATCCTGTTTCTTTTACATGGTAATATGTAGTTCCTTTGCCTCCATACCCATCATCTATTCATATAAACATGTTTCACATATCTTTCTTATTTGTTTGCCAACAACATGAGGAAGAAAATCACATTGTAGCCCTCCCTATTTACTTGTTCTATGGTGTCTTGCATGATATCTTGCACAGCTAGTCATTTAATAAGTGTTCATTCACAGCATGACTATATGAATGAATTAAGAAGTGGAAAGACAAAGGGGCACCTGGATGGCTCAGTCAGTTGAGCGTCTGGCCCTTGATTTTGGTTCGGGTCATTATCTCAGGGTCGTGGGCTCAAGCCCTGCATCAGGCTCCATGCTGAGCGTGGAGCCTGCTTGTGAGTCTCTCTCTCTCTCTCTCTCTCTCTCTCTCTCTCTCCCACACACACACACTCTGCCTTCTCTCCCTCTCTAAAAAATAAAAATATATTTTTTTTAAATAGACAGGTATAATCTTTGTGAGATAAGTGATCCACCTTAGTCATGTCTCCTGAAATGATTTACTCAAAGCTTTTAAGAGTACATGTTTTAACCCGAACTATTTCCTTTTTTAAACAATTAATGTACAATTTTTCATGGAGGTTTAAAGAGTCAGGCAGCTTTAATGCATGTTATGAGCAAAAGCGGTTTCCTACTGTCTCCATTTTTCCTACTCTCTAGATACAAATATTTTCGGTTCTTTTAGCCAGTTCTTTAATATTTACATTTGTAAACACGTATAATCATGTTGTCAATTTTTGACATTCTCTATTGACTTCTAACTCTGAAACAAGAAGCTTTGTGTCTCTCTCATTCCTACTCCTTCTTTCCTGCAGTGACAAGTTACAATGGCATCCTTCTAGGTGCCCATGTAGGTTATCATTTTGCTTGGATTAGCAGTGTTTATGTGTATATTATCACCTTGACCACATGTATTGCTATGAACACTATTCATGGCTAAACCATATAATGCTTTTTCTTCATTTCCCTGGTGAAAGTAATTGATTTTGATATTTGCTTGGCTTGCCATCTACTTACTAATTCAATCAAGGATGGGTAAGTTCCATCTTAATACATGAAGACTCATTCAATATCGGATTTGGTTTGCTCTCTCCCAGAGCGTTTTGACTTGCATTCTGAAGAGTCACCCCTTAGGCCTGACATATCACTGCTTCCATGGGAATCTCTTTCTCACCAGTCCGGGGACTGCAGTCTCCTGTTTCTCAGGTGGGACACCATTTCCTGTACCCCATGCTTTCTTCTTAGTTTACTCCCTGATTTTGGTGGTGCTCATCCTCCAGAGGCTTCCTAAGAAAGAGTTCATGGAGGGACACCTGCGTAGCTCAGTCGGTTAAGCGTCCGACTTCGGCTCAGGTCAAGATCTCATGGTTCATGAGTTTTGTGAGTTTGAGACCCGCATCAGGCTCCATGCTGACAGCTCAGAGCCTGGAGCCTGCTTCGGATTCTCTGTCTCCCTTTCTTTCTGCCCCTCCCCTGCTCATGCTCTGTTTCTGTCTCTCAAAAATAAATAAACATTAAAAAAAAGAAAGAGTTCATGGAAAACAAAAAACTTGAGACTCGAAACACTTGAGAATGTCTTTATTCTACTTTCACACTTAATTTATACTTTGTCTAGATAAGAATTTTAAGATGGAAGTAATTTTTCCTCAGAATTATGAAGGCATTAATTTATTGTCTCCTAGCTTCCAGCATTACTATTGAGACATTTCATGCCATTCTTCTTATGAAGTCTCTTCTTCCTAGAAAGCTCATAGTATATTCTCTTTCTCTCTGGAATTCTGAAATTTCACAATAATGTATCCTAGTGTAGGTTGGCCCTTATCGCTGGTGCTGGGTTTATTTTTATCTGAAGACTTACATCCTTATGTTTGGCAAAATACTTTGTTCTTCCTTTGGTGAGTTTCTGTTGTCTATTTTCTCAGTTCTGTCTTTACGGAACTCCTATCATAGGGATTTGGACTCCCAGGATGTGTCCTCTGTTTTTCTTCTCTTTTTCCATTTGCCTTTACTTAGGGACCCCCAGGTTATTGTTTTTAGATCTTTTCTTTTAGGCTGGTCAAATTCCATAGAGACTACCAGTTACTGGTTACGATGTGTGTGTGCGTGTGTGTGTGTGTGTGTGCACGAGCACGCACGTCTACTAGTGTTCCTGAATGGAAAAGGCAAAAAATACTGGAAATCTTAACATTCATTATGTAGGCTCAACCCCTCTGTGAATCTGTCTACAGGAAATGAGTCTCTTCAGTAATCTCCTGGGGTGTGTAGCTGGCTTGTCATGCGGAGTAAGGGAAGATATCTGGGGGTCCAGCTCCTTTTTAAATGACTCCACTTTTTTAAAATGTTTATTTGCTAATTTTGAGAGAGAGAGAAAGAGAGAGAGGGAGAGAAAGAGAGAGAGGGAGAGAAAGAGAGAGAGGGAGAGAAAGAGAGAGAGAGAGAGAGAGAGAGAGAGAGAGAGAGAGAGAGAATCCCAAGCAGGTTCTGCATTGTCAGTGCAGAGCTCAAAGTGGAACTCGAACTTATGAACCGTGAGATCACGACCTGAGCCGAAATCAAGAGTTGGATACTTAAATGAATGAGCTACCCAGGCACCCCATAAACAACCCCGCTTTCAACACAACTTCCAGAGGTCTCAATGATGCCCGTTCCTGGATTGTTATTTGAAAATGATCCCAAAAATCAGGCTACTTCTCAGCCTTCCCTACAGCTGGCTTAGAATTTCGCTTTCCCAAGCCTGCTCCAATTTTCCAAATTTTAGTTACTGTTACCATCACTTTCATTTTTCTTGTGTATGTTGGTTTATGCCTTTTGAAACAAACAAACAAACAAACAAACATTATTTTCGTTTGAGTGGAGGAAATGAGCTAAATGCCAGGGGTTAACCTCCCACCTTTAATAAAATATTCTAGGGGCACCTGGGTGGCTCAGTTGGTTAAGCGTCAGACTTCGGCTCAGATCATAATCTTGCGGTTCATGGGTTCGAGCCCCCCATCAGGCTCTGTGCTGACAGCTAGCTCAGAGTCTGGAGGCTGTCTTCGGATTCTGTGTCTCCCTCTCTCTCTGACCCTACCCTGCTTGCGCTGTCTCTGTCTCTCAAAAATAAATAAAAACCATTTAAAAAAAACTTTAATAAAATGTCCTAGGGTATTTATTCACAGTGAAAAAAAGATCCAGATTATTGTTTAATAATGAATTATTTTGTACACGAGCTTCCATAAAAACAGAACTTAGAGTGTTGTTATTCTTAGACTTCATATTTCCTTGGATGGGGAGGATGTGGTGGGATCTGGTAGGCAGTTGCCGTAAATGTGTAAATTAAAAAAAAATTCCCCACAATGTTAAAACTTTTTTTTAAAAGGCAAGAACAATATATTTTTTAAATCTTAAAGTGTTGTCATTTAACAATATGCCCTGATTCTTATTTTAGTTAATCCATTCCCTGTTAAACTGGGCCTTCTGGGTCTATGGTCTTTCCGCTGGCTGGCATTCCTATTCTAAAATATACCTGTCCCTTTGAGGCTCCTGCAGGTTAGTTTTTGCTGCTGAGGAAACTGCCATTACTCGCGCTGAATTTCAATGACTTCCTGCAGGCAAACACCTGGAGGCAATTACCTGTACTTGTCTGCCGGCAGACACAAATATGCTCTAGGATAGGAAAACTCCATGTCTGATTTTCTTAAAAAAAATGAGTCCAGCTCCTTTGTGTAACGTTTTACTTGGGTCTGAATGAAATGCTAGGTTATCCAGTCTCAGAATTTATCCTCCAACCTAGTACGTGTTGATCAACCCATTTCTTCAGCATAGAATTGCTGAATATTGGAGATTTCCTACTCCCCTCACCCTCCGTCTGATGTCAGAGCTCTTTTGCTCTCTTCCAAGATATGGGTCAGTGACAATGAGTGAAGAAGAGCAATGAATAACCTAGATGTTATGAAAAATGACAACACATTAACTTGAGGTTCCTTACTAATAACTCCCCAGTCTACTAGTGGAAGGGCAGGTTCCAGAAAGGTGTCAGAGAACATGTAAAATTGTATTCACTCTTAATGTATTTTATTTATTTGAGGAGGGGGAGGGAGAGAGAAAGTGCATGTGCATGAGTGGAGGAGGGGAAGAGAGAGAGGGAGAAAGAAAGTCCCAGCTGACAGCGCAGAGCCACACATGGGGCTCAAACTAACTGTGAGATCATGACCTGAGCCAAAATCAAGAGTTGGATGCTTAACCACCTGAGTCACCCAGGCACCCCTCACCCTTTATTTTAATATACATATGAATTTAGTAATACCTTATGTATCTAGAGATGATCTCCAAGGATAATCTTGGTGATGACCACTACTTCGACTAAACCATTAAAGTTTTGCCCTTGAATTTAAATGTAGATTTCAATTAGAGGTGTTAGAAATATCTCCAAAATAGTTTTTAGAGATTTAAGATTATGTGTACTGAAAATAATGTTTGCATATATTTTTATGATTTTATAGACTGCTACAGTGAAGGTAGGCTCTTAAATCATTAAGTATGCAAATAGGTCTCCGTGTTTATTCAGTGTAACTTCTAAAGTTTCACTTCTTTCTGAGTTTTTTCTTAGGCAAAATGAAAGATGCTTAATGAACTCTGAAGCTTCCTTTTTTAGCATGACCAAATTTCAACAAAAGTTTCATTTCTTTTTCTCATTCTTCATTCTGGAATCTGTCATTTTTTACATTTGAGGTATTTATTATTTATTATTATTATTATTTGCTATTTAGAAGCACAGCTTCCTACATCCTTTAATCCTTATTTTATAGATATATTTAATAATTCAGGTCCAAAATACATTTTCTAAATTCTTTTTCTTTTATAGTTTATTGTCAAGTTGGTTTCCATATAACACCCAGTGCTCATCCCCACAAGTGCCCTCCCTCCATGCCCATCAGCATTTTCTAAATTTTTACTGTACACATTACTAATGCATACTGTTTCTGTTTTGTTTACCACAGGGCCTTCCTAGACCTCCCGTCAAGATATCTTGTTGGAAGGCAAATTATAGTTTTCCATAGTCTTAGTGTTATAATTAGCTATTGCATTCCCAAACAAGGACTTGACGTTAAATAAATCAAGAATGTGACCAACAATAGGCTGTACAACTGAAACTAAGAGCACAACTCTCTTTAATGATTTAAAATACAATGGTGTTCTGTTCCAAGCCTGGCAGAATTTTAGAACTGGCAGAGATCTTAGAGATCATTGACTTTAATGGGTGAGTTTCACAGATGAAAACATGGAACCCAAGACTTCGGCACTTCCCTGTTCATTCAACTAGCTAGTTATCCACTGCCAGCTTAAACTTCTTGTTCCCTCCTAAATACAAGATCGGGGGGCACCTGGGTGGCTCAGCTGGTTAAGCGTCCGACTTCAGCTCAGGTCATGATCTCACGGTTCGTGGGTTCAAGCCCCGCATTGCGCTCTGTGCTGACAGCTCAGAGCCTGGAGCCTGCTTTGGATTCTGTGTCTCCCTCTCTTTCTCTACTGCTCCGTCTCTCAAAAATAAATAAACATTAAAAAAATTGTTTTTAAAGAATCTTTCCTTAAGCAAGCTTGTTTTGCTTAACCTTTGGTGGAAGGACAAGAATCTACTTTCAGAGAAGTAGATAAAATATGTCTAGGCTACCCCAAACTCTATCCATTTCCCCTACTCTGCCCCAGCTATAGCAGAGTGTTTGTGAATGAATGATGAGGAAAGGTAAATCTTCCTTCCACAGATTTGGGTTGGGACTTGTCCCAAGGGTAAATAAAAGACCTTGGATCCCACTCTGTCTTTTGTAACACTGGACCAGTCATCATTCCTCACCTTCAGGATTTCATAATGATTCCCTAATAGCTCAGACCCTAAAGGTCACTGTAGAAATCCAAACAAAGTTTCAAATTGCTAGATAGTGGCCTGCCCTCCTGTGAGCCTCTCCAAATGAAGATACACTGCAAGGGGTGACTCACAGCAAGCTGGCCTGATCGGTGGATGGAGAGAGAGAAAGGGGGAAACACATAGCAAGCAGCCCATCCCTAGATCCCATGTCCCTACAGTCCCCATAGTGTTCCTTTGAAGGTGTCCTTGTCCCTTCCTGTCCTTACCTTCCCCCTGCCACTCTTGAACCCTATTCCAAGAGCCTTTCCCTGGAGTTTCCAGTATAATTGCTTTAAAAAATGCATTGTTCATTCTCTAATGTCATTGGGCCCTTATTTTCAGATATTTTTATATTGAAATTAAACTTCTGCTAAAAATAAAATTAGAATGAAATAAAAAGAAAAAGCAGAGCAGATATTAATGAGAGAAAATAAACACGCTATAAAGAAAATCAGCAAAACTAAATGTTCTTTGATCAGGAATAAAAGAGAGAGGGCAGATTCAACCAATGTCAAGAGGAAAAAAAATAATTAATTAATTAAAAAAAGATAAAATAATTCAATCCTGAAAATGACAATAACTGAGAACATTAAGCAAAGCATTACCCCAACCCTTTGGAAAATGTAGATGAAATGGACAAATTCTTACAGAAAACAGAGAAGTAAAACATCTGTGTAGTCCTTTTTCTATTGAAGAAATCAAACTCATAGTCAAAAGCTTTCCCATAAGGAAAACTCTCAGAAATGTAGAAACCAAATAACACTGGCTTTTACCAAACTTTTCGAATAAATAGAGAAAGGGGGAATATTCATGATTTTATGAGACCAAAAGAACCTTGATTAAAAACAAATAACTCTCACCCCCAAAATACGAGCAAAACATTACAGGCCAATCTCAGTCATGCACATAGAAAAATACAAATTCATCTTAAGGAAACCTCTTATAAAACTAAAGTAGATTATGTACTTTTCAAATGTTTAGCAGGAAAAACAAAGCAGAACATACACAAGGAAAAGTTGTGCAACAGAAAAATTCTAGAAAAAAAATCAGTAAATATCAGATGGAAAGCAGAAGGCATAGAACAAGATGGCAGAAACAAGTGAGTATTTATGATTGTTAAAATAAAAATGTGAATGGATTAACCTAATTTGTTAAAAAGAAAAAAAGGCAAAGATTCTCAAATTGGGTAAAAGACAAAATGGAACCTTTTACTGTTTACAAGATATCTCGAATACAGTGATTCATTAAAGGTGAATGTAAAGAAATGGGTCAATATATTCTAGGCTAAGATCAATAAAGAATACTAGTTGTCAGGTGCCTGAGTGGTTGAGTCACTTAAGCTTGGACTTTGGCTCAGGTCATGATCTCATGGTTCAGAGTTTGCTTTTGAGCCCACATCAGGCTCTCTGCTGTCAGCACAGAACTTGCTTCAGATCATCTGTCCCTCTTTCTCTTTGCCCATCCCCCCCCCCCACTCTCTTTCCCTCTCTCTCTCTCTGTCTCTCTCTAAAAAATAAACATTAAAAAAATGGAGAGTACTATTTTTCAATAAAAAAGTCACAAAGTACAATAAATGCTACAATATGGTTAAACTTCAAAACCATTGTGGTCAGTGAAAGAAGTCGCACACATCGTATGATTCCCTTTATATGAAATGTCCAAAAAAAAAAAAAAGACAAATAATTAGAGACAGAAACTATATTAGTTGTTGCTTAAAGCTGGGGGTCGAAACAGGGAATTATTAACATGATGTTTCTTTTTAGTACGATGAAAATATTTTAAAGCCAAATGTTGGTGATGGCTAAAAAACTTTGTAAATATACTAAAATTCACTTAAAACGGATGAATTTTATGATATGTAGTTATGTCTCAATAAAACTGTTAAAAATATCAATTTAAGATAATAAGCATAGGGTGAGACCCAAATAGATTATTTTATACTGATACTACAAAACTTTCAAAGTCATAGCCCAGTGCGGAGCCCCAGGTGGCTTGATCTCATGACAATGAGATCATGACTGTGAGATCATGACCTGAGTCAAAATCAAGTTGGTCATTTAACTGAGCCACCTAGCCTCCTCCAGTCGTAAACTTTTATATGTAAATAGCGTTGCATAGAACATACACATAAAGAATACTAGAAAAATTTGTCTTCAAAGAAAATTGTGGAATAATATCTATAGCATATTCCCATGGGGAAAAAAACTCAATATTCATTTGTATTTGTATTTGTATCCCTACTTTTCTAATACTCGCAGAATGACAGGACATTTATGTCAGTTGTGGTGAAGCTGGTTCAAATGATCTGCTAAGATCCAAGGGATCTGCTAAGATCCAAGGGATCTGCTAAGAAAGAAACACGGCATGTTCGGTCAACACTCAAAACTCTTTCTCCCAGGTTGGATGTTAGGTAAGGAAGGACCTCAACTATTCCACCCTACTGGTACAAAACAGACTGAACAAATAATTAAATAAAAGTTACTTTTATAATTAATTCACAACATCTTTGAGCAGGTGTTTTTGGAGAGTTTGTCTTTTTATTTCCCTTAGCAAAGCTATTTTTGGGAATATCCGTGCCCTGTGTAGGCTGCATTGTGGAATGTACCACCTCCCAGGGGCCACTTTGCCCCTGGTCACCGCTGGGGAGGCATGATCCACAGGTGGATGAGACAACAAATTAGTACCATTAGTTGTTTGGTACTGGTCACCATATTTTAGTCCATTCGCCCACTCTCCACTGGCTCCGAAGCAAAACAAAACCTGGCCTGGCATGCCCAGGGAAGATGTCTGTACTGCTGTTTTGCTTTGTTTTGTTTTGTTTTTTAACTACGGTGACGATTCCAAGGAAACCAAGGGCTGTCCTGTCCTGTTCTAAGAAGCAGAGGAGCCCACACCATCACCAATTATGTTTTTGTGAATTTTATTCCTTAGGAATGCGAGTTTTCCCTGAGAGCGATCTCAATACATTACATAGCAGCCAATTCTATTTTGGCCATGGAACTTTTGGTTAAGAATTGTGCCATTCCTACACCTAGTGGGAAAGAACTACAGATCAAATCCCAAATCCAGAACCCATGACAACCTCTTTCCCAATCAAAACTGAGAACAATTTCAAACTCTCCAAAGCAGAAGTGATATGAGTAGACTCCGTGATGACAGTGCTAGGTGTTGTGTAACTGAAGATTTACAGTTGGAAAGAAAAACCCCAAATCTTTCTTCTTCTAAACCCAACTACATGAAAATATTAAAACACCTTTCTAAGTGACATTTAAGTAAAAAAAAAAGAAATAAAATATGCAATTACAGGTTCAAACATTATTAATATATTCAGACATTGACCATAATGAAACACTTATCACTAGTACAATAAAAGCTATACTCTGAGAAGAAAAAGTCATCTTTAATGCTTCCCACTCTCAGCGTTATTATCATTAACCAATAAGAATTCCATAATTCTTAAGGTCCAGATTCTATAATATTTCAGGTCTACGGTGTGATGCTTGATACACATACACAGCATGAAATGATTACTCAATCAAACTAATTAACACATTCATCACCTCATGTATATTGTGTGCGCGCATGTGTGTGTGTGGTGAGGACACTTAAATCTACAGTTTTAGGATTTCAAGTGTGGAGTACAGGATTATTAACTATAGTCACCATATTAAACATTAGATCCCCAGACTTTATTTATTTATATTTCATATATATATTCATTATATTTCATAGAACTGGAATCTTAACTCCTTTTTTAATCACTAAACCACAAAGAATGTAACAACAAACAAATAAGTATTAAACACAAGAAGCAAATAGCACAACACAATGAACCTAGGAAGAGGAATGGACATAATAATTATTTTTAAAATTTTCTTTTCTGTTTATTTATTTTTGAGAGAGAGAGACAGAGTGTGAGCAGGGGAGGGGCAGAGAGAGAGGGAGACACAGAATCCGAAGCAGGCTCCAGGCTCTGAGCTGTCAGCACAGAGCCCGACGTGGTGCTCGAACCCACCAACAGAGAGATCATGACCTGAGCTGAAGTGGGATGCTTGATGGACTGAGCCACCCAGGTGCCCCTGGAAATAATTATTCAATGTAAAAGTGTAATAATAATAGAGCAGAAGAAAAAAAATTGACCAATACAACAGATCATTTCTGAAATAGTCCAAACCAATGGATAAATATCTGACAAGATCAAATGACAAAAAAATAACAGAAGTACAAATACCTAAGATTAGTAACAATGAAGAATAGTCTACTTCTGAAATCAATATTGCACTGTATGTTAACTAACTAAAAAAATGATGCTAGATGGGGGATGGGTATCAAGGAGAGCACCTGTGATGAGAAATGGGCTTTGTATGTAATTGATGAATCACTGATTTCTACTCCTGAAACCAATATTGCACTGTATGTTAACTAACTAAAATTTAAATAGATAGATAGATAGATGATAGATGATAGATAGGTAGGTAGGTAGATATTTAACCACAGATTAAAAGAGAATGCTCTGCTCTGTGAGTTTAAAGTGATGTGGGTGCATCCAAAGGAATTCATACAGAGTGGTTGGCAAATAGAATAAAGGAAAATCTACTTTTATGTTTTTTATCTAAAGTTTTGAGAATAAACTTCCCTAATACCGAAGCTAGTTTACAGCGGACCCTCACTTAGTCTGATGTCAGACCTGTGTCTCCTGGCAGGTTAGGAGGAGGTCAGGGTGTCACCATGCTGAGGTGGTAGATATTGATGGCTTTTCTTCGCTTTCAGTGTATGGGCACATATTTGGTTAACATATTCTTAGCTAAATGGTAGTCAGACTAAATTATTTAAAATAATACAAACTTTACAATTTCTGGAAATGTGTTGAGGAGTTATTATGAATGTATTTTGTTTTCCACAGAGAATTCCCCCCAGTTGCCTTTTGGCAAAGTATTTAAAAGACCTTTTTTTCTTTTTTTACACCAAGAATCTTCACTCTGGGTTAAGAAGAGTCTTTTTAAATGGGATACAATGTGGCTAGTTTAAAGGACACAATATACAGAGAACAACTTTGTTATATCCTCCGCCCCGGTGTAATGTAGGTTTCTTTTTTCTTATCTCTCCTTTCAAAATAGCCTTGTCCCACTTTACAAAAGAAAGTTGAATTGGTCGGGATGGTCTGGGAAACTTCAGAATCCCGTTGGCTTAAGGCACAGATGTTTGTTTCTCACTGATGTCTTACCTTCAACAAGGGAAGGTTTGGGTCTTTGTATCATGTTGTCCTCACTCTGTGACCCAGGGACCCAATGGATGAAAGGCTGCTAATCATTATGACCAAAAGAAAAGAGAATTCTGGAAGGTCTTATAAGTGGAACTGAATGCTCCTGTTTGTAAAGGATATACATTATTTTCCTTTACAACGTGGTGGCCAAAACAAGTCTATTGGTCTCACTGAGTCTACCATAAGCATGGAAAGTAGAAAGCCTGGGCAAGTTCAGGAAACAGCATTAAGACTACCCCGAAAGATTTACCCCCCTGGCAGTGCATCAAGGTTCCAGGACATCAAACAAAGAGACTTCTGGAAATACTGTTTTCTGGGATGTTTCCTTTTATGATGAGTCTATGAATCACTAAGTCTACGGGGTTTCTAGTCTTTTCTTCTCTCATACCATATTTCTTTTTAAAAGTACAGCCAGTGTATCAGAAACAAGAGTCTTTTGCACTTAGGAGATTGTTTTGACATCTGACTTTCGAGGGAGAAGAGAGTGATGGATATTGCCTTCTACAGTCTCCCTTCTCATTTCTAACAAAGATTGTCAAGAAGTGCATTGCTCTCTGAGAGGAAAGATTAGAGGGGGCAAAGCAAAGGGGACATTGGCATGACCTATTGTTGCTAAAATGACTCTTTTTGCCTTCATTTGTGTAAATAATGTGAAACAATTTTCTCCAGCTATTCTCAGCACCCATCCCTAGGACTCAGGAGTTAGAAAGTAAAGCATATGCAAAGAACAAGGGTGGACTGGTAGAGTACTTTTGGTTTAAAAGTAACTTGGGTCCAAATTTTTTGTTAGACTAAGTGTTTTTTCTTTCTTTTTGGATTTGGTACATATATTGGGGCTTGTTATATCAAGTCATGTCCTAAAAATAATTATTTCATCTTCTAGATTTTTTTACTTCATTAAAATTTCAAAGTCATAAGATAGCTCCTAAAATAATTGATTTTTTAGCAGTATATAAAATCTTGTTCCATGAGATGTAGAAGCATTTGTTTATAATGTGAACAAAATTAATGAAGCTATTTTTGAATCTTTACACACAACTTTTAGTTAATTTTTCTAGAAACCAAATGTCAACATCTAAAAATTCATGTATACACCATTTAATAGGCACCATGATTCTCCTGTATTTCTCTTTTCATAATAACATCATTTTAGCTATATACCACACTGTATTATTAGAAATTAAAATATTAAAAAGTATAGACTTGTTTTTTAGCTCATCAAGTGGATAAATTTTTCATATTGAATCTACACAATTTTAATCTTAATCATGTTTAGTAAACTATATTACAAAAGACATTCCATAATTTATTCTGCAGTGTTTTTTAAAATAACATTTCTTGAAATAAATATTAATATCTTTATTTTAATAAAAAAATGCAGTGAGTGTTTTTCTGATGCAAAATAAGTCTAAATCTTATTTACTTAATAGATCTGACAACAAGGAATGGCTTTGCTAAGTAAGTTTCATAAGAGCCTTTTCCACAAGTTAAATGTCCTCAATCTTTAGTTCTAGAGTTATTCATAAAATACACCTTTCAAGGTTGTGATATGGTAAAAAGAACCTTTATAAAAATATTGTATTGAAAAAGTTTCTGAAATGAAAAAGAAGTTTCTTGGGGCGCCTGGGTGACTCAGTCGGTTAAGCATCCGACTTCAGCTCAGGTCATGATCTCACAGTTCGTGAGTTCAAGCCTCGCATTGGGCTCTGTGCTGACAGCTTAGAGCCTGGAGCCTGCTTTGGATTCTGTGTTTCCATCTCTCTCCGTCGCTCTGCTGCTCGTGCTCTGTCTCTCTCTGTCTTTCAAAAATAAATAAATGTTAAAACAATGTTTTTTAAAAGAAAAGAAAAAGAAAAATTTTTTCTCAACTCCTCATTCAAAAATAGGCTCTTATTTGAAGTATAATATACCTACAGAAAAAATGCACAGATCATGAGTGTGCATTATAATGAATTATCACCAGTTAAACCCACCTGTCTATTTTTTACCACCCAGATCAAAAATAGAGCATTACCACTTTATCAGAAGCCTCCCTTATGCCTTTCTTAACCTTTTAACCCTTTTTAAATTGTTGTTTTGAACCTGCTGCACTAATCAAAAACCAAATCCTAAACAAAAACAAACGACAAAAGAATAGGCATGGTAGATTACATTGGTCAGGAAATATTCACTCCCCCACCTGATACATCATCCATGACATCCATGACATCCATGAATGACAAGACTATTCATCCCACTGCAATGAAACTTGGCTTGGTCATCTGACTTTCTTTGGCCAACGGAACGTGGGCAGAGGAGCAGTGTTCTAACTCTGAGCCTCGGCTTTAAGATGAACACATATCATGTTCACTGATATGAGAAGAGCGTGCCCACGGTAGCTTCGTTCTGGACCCCGAAAGGCGACACATGGAATAGACCAGAATTGCCCCAGGTGACCTACATACTTGCCAGGGACAGAAATAACCACTTTTTGTTATATGCCACTGAGATTTTGTTGGTTATACAGCAAAGGCTGACTCACATAATAATCATTTGGTAGATCTCAATAAAGCCCAAGTGAATGAGCTCTAATGACCGGGTAACACATCCATTCTTTGCTTTCAACAAAATTTAAGAATGAATTAGAATTGTCAAAAGATAGATTATTAAAAGTAATTTCATCAGTGGGTAGCTTTTTGGCATATGATCCAGAAGTGGTTAAACAAATTGAACAGCCTTGCTAAAATAAAACTTCCATTCCTATCTATTTATATTAACAAAGTTTCTCAGGGCTTACATCTAGAAACATGAAACATATAAATAGAATTGTGAACCCTGTCTCATTCAAGGCATAAGCAATATTTATCTTTAATACATGAAAATAACCCAAGTTTATTCATGTCATTAAGAAGTTTTTTCCCCAAGAATTAAGAAAAAATTGTTTAATGATTATTTATGGGAAGTTTGTAATATAGTTAAGTTGTTTTAACCAATTATGTACTACTAACAATTGGAATGATAGCTTTCCCCAAGAGGCAATTAACACTTAACAGCCTTATGTTCATTCACAGGTAATTATAAAATTAAACTTTCAATTTATGTCATATTTTTATTGTAGAAAATAATGGTGATCGACACAGATTTCAAAAATAAATGTATATTAAAACGAATTCTCTGGGGGGAGGGAATAGTGGAAGCAGGATACAAATATAAATCCAAAGAGAAAAAGGCTGAAGTACAATTTCCCGTCGTTAAATAAAATCTGACTCATATATTTTAAAAAATGGATGGTGGCAGGTATCAAATTGTTATGGCATTGGGTTACCACTGGGTATAATGTGATTGTGTTTTAGTTTTAAAATGTCAATAGTTACCAAATTCCATAATCATATCTTTGCAAATCTATATGCTTTTGACCAAAATAAGGAGCTAAAAACTAATGCGATATCTAAGATTTCATGTCTTCTGAGAAGGTATCTAAGATTTAAATTTGAGAACTACCAGTTCAAGCTATTGATGAGTTATGCATGTTTCCTTTATAAAGACAAGTATTCTATTTCTTGACTATTTCTGTGAAGGTAAATGGCAGTCCGTTGTATCCACTGAGAAGACACTATATTAACACAATCTAGCATTTAAAAGTAAAGATGAGGGGCGCCTGGGTGGCTCAGTTGGTTGAGCGTCTGACTTTGGCTCAAGTCATGATCTCTGAGCTGTCAGCACAGAGCCTGGAGCCTGCTTCAGATTCTGTGTCTCCCTCCCTCTCTGGCCCTCTCCTTCTCGTGCTCTGTCCCCCTCTGCTTCTCAAAAAATAAAATAAAACATTAAAAAAATAAAAAAATAAAAAAGTAAAGATGATATTTTTACAAGGAACTAGAAAGTGACTATTTTTTACAGAAACTCCTACAATAGAGACAGAATTTTGAGGATCGGTTTGGAAATATTTCCGTCATTGTATGATTTTGTTTCTGAAAACAGTATGTGTTGTTAAAAACTCTTGTATCTGCACACTCTAAAAACCTGGATGCAAAATGACTTCATCTACTTTTAAAATATTAAAAATATGCAGTCTCCATGATTTTTAAAATTCGTTTGTTAAAAATATAAAACCTTGGCTCAGTTGGTTAAGCGTCAGACTCTTGATTTTGGCTCAGGTCATGATCTCGTGGTTTGTGAGATGGGGCACTGCGCCAAATAAATAAATACATTAAAAGATATATACTTATAAAATTTGAGAACTTCTGATTATTTTAAAAGACCAAACTAAAAAAAGAAAAAGACCAAACTGATTGGCTTCGAGGAAGCCATTTCTTTTTTTTTTTTTTAATTTTTAATGTTTTTTTTTTTTTTTTTTTTTTGAGAGACAGAGAGAAACAGCATGAGCAGGGGAGGGTCAGAGAGAGAGGGAGACACAGAATCCAAAGAAAGGCTCTAGGCTCTGAGCTGTCAGCACAGAGCCCGACGCAGGGCTCGAACCCATGAACTGTGAGATCCTGACCTGAGCTGAAGTTGGATGCTTAACCAACTGAGCCACCCAAGCACCCCTATTTTTCTTTTCTTAATGCTTATTTATTTATTGTTGAAAGAGAGAGCAAGGGAGGGGCAGAGAGAGAGAGAGAATCCCAAGCAGGCTCTGTGTTTTCAGCATAGAACCTGACACAGGGCTTGAACTCACAAACCGTGAGATCATGACCTCAGCTGAAACCAAGCGTTGGACGCTTAACCAACTGAGCCACCCAGGCACCCTGGGGAAGCCATTTCTTAACATTTCCAGCAATATCTATATAACTGATGAGTGAAAGTAAAAAAAGAAAAAAGTGAATATAATGATTTAGTAAGCCTGCCATGATTTGTTTATTTTTTCCAGTTTGAACCTATGAGTATTGGCGAGGTATTTTTATAACTAAGACAGCTTTTTAAAAATATCAAAATAAATTAAATTTTGAAAAAGTTCTTTGATCAAAATATCACAATATATTGCATGAAGATTAAAGTATAATAATAAAGCCTATTTAATCACATGACTCTTATTAAAATATTAAGACTATTTCATGCCAGAAGATGGGAGAAATGGGTAGATGTAGGTCGAAGAGTACCAACTTCCTTCCAGTTATAAGATGAATGATGTCTGGGGGTCCAACACACAGCATGGTGATTATAGCTAATATGGTATTATATACTTGAAAGTTACTAGTGAGTAGACGGTAAATGTTCTCACCACAGAAAACAAAAAAAAAAAAGATAATTATTTGATGCGATGAAGCTGTTAGCTAATCATTTTGCAATGTGTAAGTGTGTCAAACAAATCCGCGTCAATACATGGTATACAAACTTACACAATGTTATATGTCAGTTATATCTCAATAAAGCTGGAAAAAAACCAGACTGTTTTAGAAGAGCAAAAAGGTTGTTTTTACTAGAGAAGCTTTTTTATTGGGTAGCAAAAATGGAAAATTACTTTTAAAATGTTTATTTCATATTTATTTTATCAATTTTTTTCTGTTACCAGATTGTCATCTGAGTAACATAATCCATGAATATGGCAGAAAATATGTGAAATTATTAAATAGGTATATTGGGGTGCTTACTCTGATATTTTTACTTGATAGCTTGCAAAGATAAACCATTGGGAGACTCTTCTCTATAAAACTTTATGCAACTGAGTTAGAATATCATAAAGAAATAGATTGTCAGCATGGAATATATAAATAACCAAAATTGGCTCAATACATAGAGGACCCATCATGAATAAAATTGAAAAAGATAATTATCCCCCCCAAATTTGCCAAACCCAGATGATTTTATGGATGTTATTTTAAACTCGGAAATTATAGAGTTCTTTGCAATTTAAAATGTCCCGGAGCATAAAGAAAGATGGAAATCTTCCCAGTTTATTTTAACCTTATACCAAAACCTGATAAAATTATCACAATGAAAGAAAACTACAGCTAAATTTCACTTACGATTATAGAGGAATAAATCCTAAATAAAATATCATCCATCTAGCTGTATTAAAAGAACAACAAATTACTACTATAGTAGGGTTTATTCTTGGAATCAAGGATCAATTAGCAAGAAAAATATTAATGTAAAAGGTACAAATGATACAAAATATCAAATCAAAAGATGCCGTCGAAAAATATCCAGTGTAGTTCAACATCCATGTTTGATAACGTATTTAAGGAAACTAGAAAGAATATTCCTTCAATGTTTCATTTATATATATATTTTTTCACACATACACAAATACAAATACAAATAAATATGTGGATATACATACGTAGGTGGATTTTTCTGTCTCCTTCCCTCCCTCCTTCCCTCTGTCTCTTCCTCTTTCAGAGACGTTTCTATAAAGTCATAAATACTGATGTGAACAGTTAACTGCTATTTTGTGATGTTGGAATCTTAGCCAATATAATGAGAAATGCTAAACAGGCTAGAAAATACTCAGATGAAAGAAAGTATCAAGTGGTAACAGTTTGCAGGTGATAAATTACTAAAATAAATAAGAAAGTTTGGTAACATGGCCAGTTGCAAAACACACAACACAGACATATTAACTGTAAAACAGCTTTCCAGTAATAACCAATGATAACCAAACAGAACCCTTCACAACAGCAATAGCAAGTGTGAATTACCTAGACATACACTTAATTAGAAATGCAGACGGTCCATAGGAAAACATTTACAACATTTTCCAAGGGCAACCGCAAAAAAAGCGATGTTGCCAGATTGGAAGACTCAACGATGTTATCGGCTGTTATTAAATTACATACAAATTTATCAGAATTCCAGTGGGCTTCTTTTATGATCAAAGTTCAACAACAAAAATAAACAAATTACAATCACCATGAACACTTTGGAAACTAAGCGTAAGAAGAAATTTTTCTTTCATGGTTTTTAAAATATATTATCAAAATGTAATAATTAAAAGTAGGGGTGAAATAGAACAATAAAACAGGATAAAACTCCCAGGATTCCACGCACACTTAAACATTGAATACATGCTAACATAATCTTTATTAACAATAGGAACACAATACATATTATTTAAAAATGGTGTTAAAGCAATTGGCTAGCCATATCGGGGCAGGGCAGGCAAATTTCTCACCCCATCCCATAATCAAAAATAAGTTCCAGGGACACCTGGGTGGCTCAGTCAGTTGAGTGTCTGACTTCAGCTCAGGACATGATCTCGCTCGCAGTTCATGGGTTTGAGCCCCACATCAGGCTCTGTTCTGACAGCTCAGAACCTGGAGCCTGCTTAGGTTTCTGTGTCTTCCTTTCTCTCTGCCCCTCCCCTGCTCATGCTCTGTCTCTCTCTCTCAAAAGTAAATAAACATTAAAATAATTTAAACAATAAAAAAAATAAATTAAGTTAAATAAGTTCCAGATAGATTAAGGATTTTGAATATGAAAAAAAATTGTTTCTAGTCAAAAAGAATTCTCTACGCATGGATTCAGAAATTGGATCCAGGTTTGGTGGGACTCAATCAATTTTAGAGTTTTCATTAAACTCAATAATAAAAAAATGTGAATGCAAAGTTAGCAATAATGGATTAAAATTATTTATAATTATTCATTAAAAAATAGACACACTAAGGTATGGTTGCTCTTAAACTTTTAAATTATTTTACTAATTTGCATTAGTTTTTCCCAGCTTTACTGAGGTATAATTGACAAATAAAATTGTAAGATGTTTAAAGTGTATACATGATGATTTGATATCATCGAGTTAATTAACATATCATCACCTCACATATTTACTTTTTTCTTTGCACAAGTGCATTATTTCTTAAGCAGCATGTATAAAGTAGTAAACTCTGCTATAATGATGTTTGAACTCATTATTCAAAAACAATGTATAGAAAATATGGAGTTTAGTCAACTTGAAATTAGTCAACTTGAAATAAAGAAAGCCAATTATCATAGAAAATAACACTTCAAAAGAGAAGAGGACATTGACAACGTCACAGAGAGTGAATGAGAGAGAATGCAATTCAGGGATATGCAGAAAAAGACCATCAGAGACTAGGAAATTGGAGGAAGAGGAACAGGTGTGCAGCAACCAAACTAATTACTTGGCCAAGGCAAGTGTGTCTGACAGCAGAGGGAGGGACAGGCCTAACCAAGAGTTGTCCTGTGATATGTATGAGAAAGAACCTCATACAAAAAAAAAAAAAGGAGGGCCCAATTTTGGAAAAAGTAGGACCATCTGGGGTAAATGGTTGCATAAAGATAATTCTCTTTTCCCCCCATTGATATAAGTTATTTCTTTTCTTGAAATTTGATTTGTGTAAGTCCCTCATACAGTAAAACCTTGGAATATGAGTAACTTGTTCTGAGTGTTCCGCAAGATAAGCAAACATTTCTAAGAAATTTTAACTTGTAAATGAGCAATGTCTTGCAGCACGAGGAGTGCGTGATGCTGAATGTCCCATGATCACAACTGAGCCAGTGGTTCTTGAAATTCACTTTGATGTACAAGTGCTTTGGATTACAAGCATGTTTCCAGAACGAATTATCGTCACAAACCAAGGTTTTACTGTGCTTCCTTTGGTTTTCTCTTTTTACTACATGTCATTTGATATTGCATGGAGTACAAATGCTGAAATTTAGGGAGTTGAAGTATGACTTCTCTAAGATTTCATTGTCCGCCATCTCTGGTCTGATGAGGTTGATAATACTGCTTCACCCCATAGAGACTGAAATGCTTGAAGAAAGAAAAATATCAGCCCAGTTATCATTACTTAATCCAATTAGTTCCATCCCGTTCCACAGATGCTTACTGAATCTATGAAGGTAACTTGAGAGTTTCTCGGGATAAGTAGAGGCAGTCCACGTGGTGGCCACAGACGAGAAGCGCAATGCTGTGTGCTAGGAACGATAATGGAAGTATGTAACCACTGATATCACAACCGAGACAAGGGAACCGAGAATACTTTCGAAAGGGCCAAAATGGCAAAGGGACAAGATATCACGTGTCCACTAGGAGGGAGGTAGGCATACAGGAAGTAGAGAAATGGGGAGAACACAGAGAAGTGGATGATCATGCCATACCCAGGGAATGGTCTGGTGTGGATGAAACAAAAAACAACAGCAGCAACAACAAGACAACGTGTTGCATGTCTTACCGTCATTTGGAGCAACCATCCTCTGGACTCCTGCACAAACTGTGGGCAAAGAGGAGCCCCTTTGGAGAAACAATGGAGGCCTGCTGGAGCATAGTGTTTCCACCTCAGGGTAACATCTCTAAAGTTAGCTTCTTCTATCCTGGGGTAGAAGAGCAAGAGAGAGAAGGGGACTGTCATTTCCTATCCCAGACCTTCTAGGTGTTTTCTGTGCCTTCAGATCACAGCCTTCCAAACACATTGTCCAAATCCCTTCATAATAGGAAACAAGTGCAAGATTTATTTGCTATTTCTTTTTTCAGATTTGTTATGGCGTGAAAATCATCATTTCAAGAACTACTTGGCAGGAACTAAGGTTAAAAAAAAAACTTTTCTATTTGAACACGCTTGTCTTTAGCGTGTTTTTCAGAAGTCGAGACACTTGGCAGCTTGAGGCTTCTCAAGTGACTAACTTTGGGAATGCTCTGGACAAAAGTGCTCAGCCCGCACTCAGGGGGTCAAGCAGGCGGCCCCCCTGGGCGCTCTCAACTCCCTGAGCAGATGCAAGAGCGCTGTGGCTGCAACAGATCCCACGGAGCACTGTGGTTGATGGTGAATTTGAGGAAAGGCCAACTTGTATCTGTTTCTGTCTTAGTTGAAAGGCCAAGAAACAATAAAGATTCGGCAAGGAACTGATCAAGAAAAAAAAAATAACTCAGTGGAGATCCAAAGATCCAAATGGTGGCTTTAGTCCTCACAGCAACTTAAAGGTGGTCAGAGAAGCAGTAAATAGATGGTCTTCTGACCATGGAGGAGAGGACAACGTTCCATGAAGACAGAGCAGTGAGAACAGCTGCTTTGTGCTCTACGGGGACCAACAGCCACCTGTGCTGAATTCCAGGCAGCATCCTTTGGACAGGAGCAATGTGTGTGTGTGTGTGGGGGGGGGGAGGTATATGAAAGATTTAGTTTTCATTTTATAACAATAAGCCAAATGCCAAAAATGCACGCTAACATCTATGACTTTTTTAATATGTCTGTTTTAGGGACATTTTGAAGGCATATATTCCACACCATCTTCGTAACCATTGATAACAACTCATAAATGAGCTCATCATCATTTGCTTAATCCTTGTTCCTTGTGGGGTGTTTCTATTCCCATCTCCGCAAGTGGCTACATGACAACTCAGGCCAGAAATCCAGGAGTCATTCTAGATCCTTCTATTGTACTTTGACTCTGACCTCCAGATTATTTTACCTCCTTTGTCTCTCTCTCATCTCTTTCCCTCTCTTTATTTATATACCGCTTTCTTTAAAAAAAAAAAAAAAAAAAAAAAAAAGAATTGGTAGTATGTCTTCTCCATTAAATTCACTGAGAAAACATTTAATTCCCATTTTTGTACTTTCAATGCCTTATGCATTGCCTTAAACACAAAGCAATAGATGCCATAAACACTCAAGTGGTTTCACATTATGTTTTTATGAAGTTCAAGGATTTAAAATGTCCATACTCAGGGGTGCCTGGGTGGCTCAGCTGGTTGAGTGTCTGGCTTTTGATTTGGGCTCAGATTATGATCCCAAGGTTGTGGGATCAAGCCCCGTGTTGGGCTCCGCACTGAGCATGGAGCCTGCTCGAGATTCTCTCTTTCCCTCTGCCCTGCTCCCACTTGCACAGTCTCTCTCTCTCTTTCGAAACAAAACAAAACAAAAAAGAAAACAAAAATCAAAACTAAAATGTCATAAAATGTCAATACTCAAAGGTTGACAAAACTGGCCATATATATATATATATATGATGATTTATTCCCTGGTGGCTGTCCAGAGTCAAGTTCTACTGGACTCCTTCTCTGCTATCCCAGCAGCCTTTGTTCACTGGCAGGTGATCCCTCACAATGTCGTCCCAAACTACGGACGGGGCCTTCCCAAGTTGGGATGTGTTCAGAGCACCTACATTCTCATATACATTCATTCCAATACCTACTCAGCACTGCACATTAGAGCATTGCATTAATTAATTGCAAAATTAACCAATAACTCTTCAGATTAGTGCAAAGAAAATTGTTTCCAGATTTATACACCAAATTTCACTGTTTCATGTAAGTAAGGCACAATCCTTCTGCTCAATAATCTTCTATTTTAAATATAGGTAAGGCTGACACACCTAGAGATAGATAAAACTGTGGATAAACAAAACGGGGTCTTCTGACTTCATTCCAATGGAAACATTCCAACTAAATTAAGAAACTCCTAACTTTCTTCTCTCTCAGAGCTTTGTTTTTCGTTTCATTGTTGTTATGTGATTGTTATCATGGAAGGGAGGGAATCATTCATTTTGACTTTACCTTTTAATTAATCCTATTTTTCTTTCACAGTTCTTTTTCTTCAATTATGATCATGGCAGGAGGAGATTCGGGGGAATGTCTCGGCGCAAATGATGCTGTGGTAATTTTCCATCTAATTTTGACTTGAAAAAAAAACCCACTTCTGTTATCACTTGGAACCATCCCATATTTTAGTTGTCTTTGTTCTATTGTTCACATGTTCCCCTTGAAACCAACTTATTTTGAGAAAATGAAAGCACTAAATTTCATTCTGGAATCACTTTTTTGTTATTTGGTTTGGGTAGCTGTTATTTGCTCGTGAGTTTCTTGAGCCAAATTTCATGTGTTTAGACTTCCTGAACCATGAAAGCGCCTTCTTTCTCATGCCATGTGAAGGTTGGGATGCCAGGTTTCTGTAGGGTGAATTGCATAGAACGGCAGGGTATTTGCTTGATTGTTGAAGATTGATTAACTTCCAATGAGTCACTTAGCCTAGAAGCAGTTCCTCAGGACTGTGATAAAATAATGTTTTCGTCCTTTCCTAATGAGTTCAGGGTGGTTATTTCCCTTTTGATGGAGTGAAATGTTTCTTTAATAAAATCAATTTGTACCATGCATTTAGTGTTTTATTTTCCCTTGAATGCTTGGTCTAGCTCAGTAGTAGTGTACACGGGAAAGACACAGAGAACCATTATGTTCTCTTAGTGTCTTAGAAAGACACTAAGCGCATTATGGTGCGCTTAGTGCCAATGAACAGAGACCCACAGGTGGCTTACTCAGAGAGAGAGGAAATGATTTGCCTTTTAGATTTGCTCAGCTTGCATTTCATTTATTCTGCAAAGAGCCAACAATGACACATACACTTAGGTTCCAATTTACTTTGCGCTGTTGTTTGTTGTTTAAAATGATACCGTCTGTTCTGTTTACCAGGGGCTGTTGTACAAGGCTGACCAGTTCCTTTTGAATTCCGCACTTCCACGCTCTGGTGAACTAGCCCAGGCATAGTTGCCCAACTGTCCCATGGTCAATGCCGTGCACCCCTTGCTACTCCAGTGAACAACTGGTCTGAGGATTCAATTCTGTTAAAAACAACCACAGCCAAAACAACAAACTGGGCGGTAGCCGGCACTGTAATTCCACTTTCATGTTCGCTAAATGTCTTAGCTTGGGTTCCCTAGCACACCCCAGAGAAGAACTTGGGAGTCATTTACTGAGTCATCCCAGGAGATGTAAATGAGGGCACGGGGAGAGGTGGAAGTGATAGTAGGAAGGAGTGGTGGAGGAGTGATGCCCAGGAGAGCTAGGGCATTGCGTCCCCTTACTGTCATCCCTGTTGGTTGAGCATTGCCCCGGGGGTGTTATGTCCCCAGGGTTCTGCCAGCCTGCATGCTGGTTTGACAAGCTGGCAGGGTTTAGGCAACCAAAACAGTCTCGGAGCAACTGAGAGAAGCTGTCAGGAGCCTAGAAACTATCCACGGCAGATACGGACGAGCTCAGGTGCATGGAAGATATGGAGTATCTGTCACACTCATTGCATTAAGCTTCCTTGAAAAATCTGGGTAAAGCTTGTCTTAGGACAGCTGCTTTAAAGATCCTGCAAAATTGGATGTTAACATAACAGGGGCACTCCTCTGAGAAATATCTCTCCTGTCTCCAAGAGATAAAATGGAGATTTGGAAGAGAAGATCATTGTATCTCTGGCAAATTACAGGCATTATTGAGAAGTAGTGTGGTCTATCAGTTGAGTGCAGACTGAAGGGTCTGACCAGCTGGCTGTGGATGCCTATGAGAACACCTGATACCTGTGTGACACTGGGCTGGTTACTCAGCCTTTCTGGTCTTACAGCACTGTATCCTCATCTCTAACATGGAAGTTGTCATAGGATCTATCTCTAAAGGTTGTTATCTCTAAGGACTAACCGAGATCCCAGATGTAAAACTCTTAGAACATTGATCGGCACTGAAGTCTATGTTCACTATTACCATATGACAAAATAATGTCCTCTGCTGCTTCTTAACTGAAAGAACTGGTGTTATTATCAAAAGCATACTGTTAGCCAGTCACGAAAAGACAAAGGCTTTGTGATTCCATTTACACAATGTATTCAAAGTAGTCAAATTCATAGAAGCATAACTTAGGATGGAGGTTTGCCAGGGGGTGGGGGAAGAGGGAAAATGGGGAGTTGTTCAATGGATACAGAGTTTCAGATTTACAAGATAAAAAAAGCTCTAGAGATCCCTTGTGCAAAAATGAGAATATACTTAACACCACTGAACCGTATAATTAAAAATGAATAAGATGGTAAATTTTATGATATATGTTTTTTACCACAATTAAAAATAAAATATTTTTAAAAGCATGTTGTTGATAAGCTCCATCATTTATATCTATGAAATAGAATCCATAGCCTGCCCTCAGCTCTCCTCCTCTGCTGTCTTCATCGACATCAAGATTGAAATCTGGAAGACATTTCAGATCACTTGTCTATTTAGAATGCGTGTCCCCCAAACTGCCCCTTAAATTATGCATTGTGGGCACCCCAGGGGAACACCGTAGCCAGTAAGAGAGCTTCATTCCCTGCCAGAGATATCAAAGCAGTTGTTTCTAATATAAACACTGCCTCTAAACAGCAGGCTCCCAATAAGGTCAGGAGGATACAAGAAAAACACAACTCAAAGGTTTTGCAGATCAACACAGAACATTCTGCCTTCAGCTCCATAGGGATAGATTCAACTTTCTGATTGCAAATTCAAGGATGTGGAAAGCCAGTTTGTTAAAAACAAAGATGATTGTGAAAAAGAAGACTGTACAAATCAGCCAGCGTAATGTCCACGAGTTGCATTCTACCTGCAGGTTCCAGAGTGAGAAGCCTGCAGATATTCTAGAACACTAAAGTGGCTAAGAAGGAAGTAAATTTCAGTCATGGCCTATTACTTTTTTTTAAATTTTAATGTTTATTTATTTTTGAGAGAGAGACAGAGTGTACGTAGGGGAGGGGCAGAGAGAGAGGGAGACACAGAATCTGAAGCAGATTGTTCTTCCAAATCTACAGACCAGACCCTGGGAAATGACCACACCTAGAAATTACCGTCTTGCAGAATCTTTCCTAAGTTGTCCATTCAACTTCTCTGAGGTTGTTCTACGTTAATCAAATTTATAAACAATAGATGTATAAACAAGACTTCCAATGTAATAATTTTTCTGAAATCTGGACTCCAATTTCTAGAATCAAAATGCTAATCAGAAGATTGCTTACGTACATGGAATTAGAGATAAAGAGAGTGAGATCATTTTAAGAAAGACCTCATATGGGCCTGGAAAATAAGTCACTCCTGTTTCCCAGTGGCTTATATTTCTCTAAGTGGCTTGATTACCTGTTTTCATTGGCAGTAGTAGTAGATTAACATGAACAAATTCTTGATCTCTATTAGAATACCCTGTTGTGAAGCTCCAGTCAGATCATCTTCTCTCTTAGCACCTTTGTCTAGATGAGGTTTATTGATGAGGCTCCAAAGTTCATAGTTACAATCACATTCCTTCCTTGCTTCCTTCAGATGACTCTGACAGAGGCTTTTTGAGCTTGGAGCTTACCCAAATTCCCCAGCCATGTATTTACTGGAAATCTCTTGGCATATTTCTGCTGATCCCATCCAGGCCAACTGGTCTACTTTCACTTTTAAAGGGGAACACGTCCTTAGGATACCTCCCTTAAGATTTTGAGAACATTTAGAGACCATTCTGAGGTTTGCAAAGGCTTTCCCCTAGAGCAAGAACAGCAAGGAACCTGGCGTAGTCGTGAAATTAGAGGACTGTTTTGCTGTCTATGGCATTTCTGGCATTAGCACAGTGTCTGAAGCACCCTAGGCATTCAGTATGCATGGTATGTCTTTACTGCTGTTACCATATTCATACAGCTCACAAAAATCCTCATTCCCCATTTGTGCTACTCTATGATGAGTTCCCACTAGACCATGCACGACAGAGCCAAGAGAGGCAGAGCTCTCTAGCACTGTATATAGTCCCTGGTAAGTAGTAGGTGGTCAAGAAATTGTCATTGAATAGAATGGAATATAATTGTCATGGAATCCATGGTGCCTCTGTTAAGGGAGGAACCATCAGGAAGCAGCATGACGGGGTGCTGCCAATGGAGGGCACTCAGTTTGAATCCTAACTCTGTTGTTTTACTAGGCGTTTGATCCAAGATGAGTCATTTATCCAATCTGAGTGGTGTCCATTTCTGCATTTGTAAAATGGAGCAGGTAGTACCTGATCTCCTAAGGCAGTTGAGAAGAAAATGCATATGCAAGACACATGTGATGATACTTGGTAGGATGGAAAACACTCAATAATCATAAGTTCCCCACCCTGACTGTCACATGGTACCCAGTGTGTTCAGCTGTGCCGTCCACTTGTTGTTAGACCCTGATATGCCAACTCAGTAGCTCTTAGCATTGGACTCCAATTTGGCATTCCACCTCCCCATTCTCATTCCTCCTGCTTGTCCTAATCTAGCCCTGGCCTGTCTTAGCCACTCAGAGGTTTTGAAGTCCTATCGCCTAGTCTTCTTATAGTGTTTCCTGCCTAATCCCTACCTTCTCCTTATTAGTACCTTGCTGATATTGGCTGTAGCAAGTCCCTTACTATGTCATTGCCACAGATCAGCACTATTAACTGCTGAGCCTATAGTCTAGTGGCTTCTCCACTGGGTCCAGTTGTAGCACAGCCTTATGGGATCAGAAAAACCCTTAATTTTATAATTTTGGGATTACATAAATCTATAATTTTAGGATTTTACGAATATCTAAAGATCTATTTCTAGATGTAGAACCTAAAGAACTTCTATGTCATTTCAAAACATCACATAGTCAAGGTAAAGAAAATAAATTGAATTTAGGACGTCCAAAGTCACATTTTGGGCAGTCACATCAATGTTGTTGGTGTTAATTCCTCTCCAGGCAAGGAAGAAATGAACCTAATTCAGAAACCAAAGCTGGAGTTCCAGGCCTCACATGGCTACTGCGTATTTGCAATGCTTTCCTTCCATGAAAGTAAGGCTTGATCAGTCCCAACCACCGCCCCCACCCCGAGACCCAGTGTGCTGGGTCCAGACTGGGATTCAGAGTTTAACGAACATTAGTCTGGCTCTACTGTGGGAAAAGGAGAAGGTAAGGAGCTAGAGAGGTCTTTGTGTGGAATCGAGGATAAGTCAAGGAATAGTGGCATCTATGGGAGAAACCAAAGCCCACACATGTTAAATGTCCATCTCAGGTAACAGTCAGAGCAGCCAAGATAGAAGGGGGAGTGTTAACTAAGGAAAGAAGACAACAGTGGCTGAGGCCTTGAAGGAGTAGATAAAGGTGGAATCTGCCTTTCTCAGAGTCTACAGGAACATTCTGTAGGCTACCTATCTTGTCTGGACAGGCATTCTTTTTTTTTTTCTTTTTAAGTTTATTTACTTATTTTGAGAGAGAAAGAGAGTGAGCCCGAGGGGGCAGAGAGACAAAGGGAAAGAGAGAATCCCAAGCAGGCCCCACACTGTCTGTCAGCACAGAGCCCGACGTGGGGCTCAAACTCATGACCCGTAAGATCATGACCTGAGCCAAAACCAAGAGCTGGTCGCTTAACCGACTGAGCCACCCAGGCGCACCTGGATGGACATTCTAAAACTCAATTGCCAAGGGCCCGCTGCTACTGGCCCATGACATTTGCATTTGTCTGCTGTTGACATGTAACAGATTGTCACAAATTTAGGGGCTTAAAACAATACCCATTTATTAGCTCACCATTCTGTAAGTCCAAAGTATGGCACAACATAGCTGGCTTCTCTGCTCAGAGACACATAAAGCTAAAATCAATCTGCCAGAGTGCATTCCCATCTGGAGGCCCTGGGTAAAAGTCTGCTTCCAAGTTCATTCTTGTTGTTGGCAGAATTCATTTCTTATGTTTGTAGGACTGAGGTCCCCAAAACCTTCCTGGCTGTCAGCTGGGGCTCATACATAGTTTTTAGGAACTGCCTGCCATTCTGAGACACGGCTTCCTCCATCTTCAAGCCAGCCACAGCCTGTCCATGGAATCCTTCTTGTGTTTTAAATCTCTGAATTATTTCAATACCAACTCGAGAAAACTCTTTGCTTTTTAAAAAATGTGTATTCATCTTTGAGAGACAGAGAGAGAGAGAGAGAGAGAGAGAGAGAGAGCGCACAGGCAGGGGAGGGGAAGAGAGAAATGGAGACAGAGAATCCTAAGCAGGCTCTATGCAGAGCCTAACGCAGGGCTCGATCTCATGAACTGTGAGATCATGATCTGAGTGGAAATCAAGAGTCGGAGACAACCGACTGAGCCACCCAGGTGCCCCAGAAAACTCTCTGCTTTTAAAGGGATCCTGTGACTAGGTCAGTCCCACTTAGATAATCTCCCTTTGTAAAGTCAGTTGTGCCATATGACATAACCTCATCACAGGAATGAAATGCATCATCTTCACAGCTCCAGAGATTATGCAGGGTGCAAACATTTAGGGAGGAGTGAGAAGTTTGGGGGACCATCTCAGAATTCTGCCTACCACAACATCCCATGGATTTGTTTCCTCAATAGGATGCTTTCAGCTGTTACTGACTTATGAGCCTGGGCTACAGTATACTAAACAATTATATATATATTATCAGTGGTAATTCACTTTGCTTTTTTGAATTTGTTTTCACTGCAAAATCCCAGTTGTCACTGCATGTATCCACTCCCTTCTTGTGGAGTGATAAAGAAGATCCAAGCTAGTGCATTAGCCAAGTGAGCCAAATCAGGGACTCCGTTTCAAAGAGCTGGAAATAGCAGGTCATGCATCTCAAGCCAGCCAGGAGCTAAGGGGATGAGTCCTAGCCAAAGTTAGTAGGAAGTACTGAACTCCTACCAGGAACCAGAAGGCAGTGCCAATTCCAAAGGGCCAGAAAAAGGGCTAAAATCTGAGATAAAGACAAAGGGCAGGACATTGGTGGTATGGAATGAGATAGAAGTAGGTTAGAAGCCAAACACAGAGAGGGTCCCAGGGATTGCTTCAAATGCCATTGGGGTGTCTATCTGTGTGGAAATATATATGTCTCTCACCTTTTCATGAAGGAAATGGTCACCTATGGAACTGATCTACTCTCCTTTGTTAACAAAGGAACATTTGAAGTTACCAAGAGACAAGATTCACAACAACATTTACTTCTGCCTACTCTGGCCCTGTAGAGGCAGCCAGCCCTTCTGCAGTGTCACAGGGAACATGTCAAGGGTCATGGATAGCACATTTCTGCACGCTGTTACTGTCCTTCACCGTAGCTGACCCAGCCAAGCTCCTATGTAAAGACAACCCTTCCTCTCTTGCGCTAAACCCCGCCTGCTGTGACGAACTCCAGCAATTTTCTCCTCTCTCTCTTTCATCAGCATTTCCCCTGCTACTTGGTTCTTCTGCTGGAAGAAGATTACTCCTAAGGAAAGACTTCTCTGGTCCCTTCCTATCTATGGCCCCATTTATTTGATCCCCTTGCAGCAAAACTCTTTGAGTTATTTTTACTCGCTGTCTTCCACTATTCTCCTTTGGTTCCCTCTCTAAATCATCCAACCAAGCTTTCATCCCACATCCCTGCTGAAACTCCTTTTGTCAAGGTCACCAGGGGTGTCCGCACTCCTGTCCAGTGGCGAGGTCTTGGCTCATCTGACTTGTTGTCCCAGCATTGGACACTGTGGATCACTCCATCCTGATATAGTTTCCTCACTTGCTTTCCGGGATCTCACACTCGCTTGTTTCTTCCTTCCACCCTACTGATTGCTCCTTCTTCATTTCCTTTGCTGGGTCCTGCTCTTCTCCAGGGCTCTTCCTGCCAAGATGCTCCCAGAACCAGCCTTGAGCTCTGTCTTCTATTCAACCCTCACTCCCTTACTGATTTCATCCTGTCTCCTGGCTTCACTCTCCACATGCTGATGGCTCCCACAGCAAAGATTTATTATGACAAATGCCTACTTGACGTCACTACTTGAATGTCTAATAAAGATTTCTAAATCAACATGTACAAAAATGAACTCCCAATCTGTACCACAAAACCAGCTCCACCCCGCCCCCCCAGTCTTCCCCATCTTAGTGGATAATAGGCTCCATTTCCTCACATCGGATTATTCAGAAAATATTTTTGGCTTTATTTGCAGAAAGTATCCAAATTCTCACCACTTTCCACGATCTTCATGGCTGCCACTAAAGTTGTGGTATCACCCTTTGTTGCCTGCATTACTCAATAGCTTCCAGACTGGTCTCACTGCTTCTGCCTTTGCTCCCCTTATAGTTTTTTCTCAACCTGGCAGCTGACATGATCCTTTTAAAAGGATCTAATAGATTAATACATATTTTACATGTTTACATGTATTATATACTATTATATATTGTATTCTTACAACAAAGTAAGCTAGAGGAAAGAAAATTGTAAGGAAGAGAAAATACATTTATAGGACTTACTATATTTATTGAAAAAAATCCATGTCTAACTAGACCCATGCAGTTCAAATCTGTGTTGTTCATTGGTCAACTGTATCTCTCTCTCTCTCGCTCTCTCTATCTTTATCTTGTTGGTTCTGTTTCTTCAATAAACTCTGACTGATAGGCTGGGCTATAATGAAGTTGTGGCCAATGGTTCAATTTGAAATAACCTTCAAGGACATGGCTTATGGTTAGTTCAGTCACAAAATTCCACCTCTTTCTTAGCAACTTGAATAGAAGTAGCTGACATTGAGGGTTAGATTCTGAGAAGACCTGGCTAATAATCGATGGCTAGAGGGATAATACAACTCAGATGTTTGAGGTTCATAGACTTTGTGAGAATTTTTCAGTCATTCATCCTCGAGCAATGCCTCTCCTACACCCTCTGCTTTGAAGTAGGATGTTCTGTATCAAGTTGGATCTAAGGGAAGTCAGCAAAGTGCAGCACCATAGACTCATCCAACATCTAGTTATTTCAATGGGTGGCTAAGCAAAATTGTTTCTTACCTTGGGTCTACATTTCCTTTATTGTGTAATCGTTTATTCACCCATTCAGTCATGCAACCGGTTTCTTCAGTACCTGTCATTTTGGGGGTTTTATTCTAGGTCTACAGTGGTCTGAGTGAATGAGAGAGAGATTCTTTATCCTGATAAAGCTTCATTCTAGTGATGGTAGGTGGGGGTGATAGGTAAAATACAAGTAAATGGGAAAGATAAAAACAATTATAAGTTGTGGTAAGTGCTGTGATGAAACCAAAAACAGGCTGGGATGGGGGTGTTTCAAAAGGAGGTTTAGAAAAGTTGTCTTAAGGGGCTCCTGGGTGGCCCAGTCAGTTAAGCATCCAGCTTCAGCTCAGGTCATGATCTCATGGTTTGTGAGTTCAAGCCCCGCATTGGGTTTTGTGCCGACAGCTCAGAGCCTGGGGCTTCCTTCAGATTCTGAGTCTCCCTGTCTCTCTGCCCCTCCCATGCACATGCTCTGTCTCCCTCTGTCTCTCAATAATAAGTAAAAACATTTAAAAATTTTTTAAAAAGTTGTCTTAAATATACAATCAGAAATCTAAAAAACAGGAAGGAGTTGTCCATGTGAAGGACTGAGGAAGAATTTTAGGCAAATAAAGCAGGAAAAACAGTCTCCAGGAAAGGAAACAACTTATTACAGTGAAGAGTCTTGTGGAAATAAATGAAGACCAACCAAAAAAGAATAACCAAAAGTCATTTATTCTGATTTTGCCATGGCAAGGGAGTTAGCCATTGCCACTATGTTTTGGCAGACTTATTAGTTATTATTAAGCCCTGGCCCTTTCAGTACAATTGTTGAGGGGTTATTGTTTGGTTTCTTGGATCAGTTGTTAGAGATAGTGGCCTGATTTCCTACAAGTCTGACTCATAGGAGCAGGCTGGTTTCCTTGGCTGGTTACTGTAGATAATGAGTTTGTTTCCTGGACTGGTTGTTGCAGGCTGTGGGTCAGAGTTCTATTTTTACATATGGTCTGGCCATTGTCCATTTGTATACTCAGTCTGTCAGTCTGAAAGCTCACCAGTGTATTGGGACATCTAGAGTGTTGGTGAGAGGGGCACCCAATGTGATTGGAAATGTGGCAGGGCCCAGAACACACAGAGCCACCATGAATAGGGAGCTGGATTTCCTTCTAATGTAAAGAGAACAATGGAAGGGTTTTAAATAGAGGAGAGATGATTGGATGAATGGTTTTAAAGAAGCACTTTGCTGCTATCTGCTTAATACATAAGTGTAGAGAACAGGTAGGAGGCTGTTGTGAGAATCCAAGAGTAAGATAATGGTGACTTAGTCTAAAATGATAGTACTTCAGCTGCATAAGTAATTTGTGCCCAGGAATCTTTTCTGAGCTATAGTTATCATTTGCATATAATTTAGCTATCTAGCTCTTTCCTATAGGGAGATATTGAGCTAAACAAAGATTGAGGATCAGGTTGACCGGACATGTCCGTTGTATTTTTTATTATAAATTAATGAGTTGGCATTGTAATGTACACATAAAACTGTCATGGGTTTATTTAGTGTGAATCAGTCATTAATCACCATGGGTTCACTGACAAAGTTATTCTAGACCCAATAAGTGAAGAGCAAACATGGTGGCCATGTTGACTTCCCAACACACTGTGTGTCTGGGAAGTCATTTGACCTCCTTAGAAGTTCCTTTATCTATCCCTATATTATCATTTCTATCTTTAAATCACATGAACAATACTTATTCCTATTAATCTTTATCTTGTTAGGCACTTCTGTCCGATCAAAGTATTTCTGGACATGATTATGCTGGGTTTACCTATTCATTTACTGAACACCTACTGCATGCCAGGTACTGAGAATATAGAGGAGAACAAGATAGACATAGTCCCTGCCCTCTTTGAATCTCTACAATAGGGGAGAGGATGTACATTAAACAGGCATACAGTAAAATTAATATGTAATTACACATTTATGTAAATACTATGGAAGAAAAGGTCTGAGACCAAAATGGTTGATGTGAGGGCTACTTTAGACCTTGTAGTCAGGGAAGCATCTATTGGTAAATATCATTTCAGTTGAGACTTGAATGATGAGAATAACTCAATCAGGCAAGAACTTGGGGGGGGGGAAGAGCATGGTGGCCCTGAGAAGGGACGCAGGGAGAGAAAGGAAGCAAGACCAGCTTAGCGAACATGGAGAATAAAGATTGGAGAAGGGTGGAGGGGGGAGCCATGGCAAGTATCATGTCTTGAAGGTCACTGCAGGGCAGCCCTGGAAAGTAAGGCCTCTTAAACAGAATGGGACTGGACTACTTAAGTTTTTAAAGGTCACCCTGGTTGTTACATGAATGAGTTGGAAGGACAAGAGGGCAGCCACTGTGGTTGTTCTGGTAGGATGAGACAGTGGTGACACCAGAGGAGAGGCGTGGGAGGTAAAATGTAATGAGACGATTTGAAAGATACTTTGGCAGTTGGATTGATGGAGTCATTTTTCTTCTAATGATGGACTGGATGTAGAGGTGAAGGAAGGGAAATATAAAAAAAAATATCCCAGTGGATAGCTGGGAAAGTATGCATTTCATTAATTCCTCCATCAGTTTACTCACATTATCAGAACTCAAATATGTGTTTTAAAATGGCATGACTTATAGTTTTAGCTTTCATTCACTGCTTCTCGAATATCCCCTCTAGCTTTGTGTTGGCTCTGTAGTCTTCCTCTCCAGTTTTCATGTTACCTAGTAGTTTCTCTACACCTGAGTTTGTGGACCTTACATTTGCTTTTCTTCTTTATCTCAACATTTATTTCCATTGAGCACAGGAAATGTATTCAAATGGGTAAATTCATTTTTCTTTTTTTTTTTTTTTCTAATTGAGTGAACTCAAGGAGTCAGGCTATACTGTTCCTTAGCACATACTATAAAAATAGGTTATTAGCCAGAGCTGGGTAGAATTCTCAGCCCTCTCTCCCTATCTTATGCTCCAAAATAAAGATGCAATTTACTTGATCTATAGTTCAATGAGTTGTGTTTAGAATGAACTCATTCACATTTTTAAGCTTTACCAAGAAAATCTATTGCCTAGTTTAATCTATGGAATACATATTTTTGGTTCCATATTCTACTTTTAGCCCATTTTTTCCTTGTAAGTGTGACCTTAAAAGTTGGACAAAATAACTATATTTACATAGAGCTGCTCTAAATCATAAGGAATCTTATTTTTTCACTTTACATTTTTAGCTACATGTGTCATGAATGAATAGATTCTCAATGTAAAAATTCAAACCAAGAAGTATATGAAACAAATGCAGAGTAAAATATGTAAGTTCTCTATCATCTACTTACATGTCTGCATATATATTATATATAAATAAAAGCATACTATATCAATTGATATGCAACTTGCTTGTCATAAAATGTCTTTAAGATCTTTCCATATTTATATGTAAATACTGCCTCATTCTTTTTTAATAATTGGAAAATATTTTGATGTCTGCATATTTTATATATTTTTCCGATTCCCCTCTTAAGGAATATTGAGGGTTTTTTTTTCTAAAATTTTGTTATTGCAAACAATTCAAATGATCTTTCCTACACATGCTTCCTGTGTACACATTTGACTATTTTTGATAGATTCATAGTAATTTATTTACCAAATCAAAAGATATGTGTATTTCATTACACCAACAGTTTATGTGAGTTCTTTACTTCATACCTATCTAACTATCAATACTGGACATTAATAATCTTCAAAAATTTTTGTCAATTGGGTGAAAGTATAAATCTATTGTTTCAATTTTTGCTTATTTTTTATTAAGGAACTGAGCATATAATATTTGCCATTATCCTTTTTTTGCATGTACAAATTGCCAGTTCATATTCTTTTCCCATTTTTCTGTTGTCTCTGTATTTATAGGATCTCTTTGTATATATGTAAATCAACTTTTATATACATTTATGTTTCTCAACCTGTCCCATGTCTTTTAGTTTGTTTATGGTATCTTTTATCATGTAAAAATTTTAAATTTTATGAAATTAAAATTTTCCATTTTTCCCTTATAGCATATAGATTTTCTATCCTGTGTAGAAAGCTCTTCCCCAATCCAAGATTATTTTTAAAAGCTATTTTTCTGTAATTTTATCTCATAATTTTTATAGATTAAAGCTTATGGGGTGCCTGGGTGGTTCAGTCAGTTAAGCGTCCGACTGACTCTTGATTTTAGTTTAGGTAATGGTCTCATGGTTCATAAGTTCGAGCCCCATATCAGGCTCTGTGCTGACACTGAGGAGTTGCTTGGGATTCTCTCTCTTCCCCCTCTCTCTGTTCCTCCCCTCTTGTGCTCATGCTCTCTCTCTCTTTCTCAGAAATAAATAAATAAACTTAAAAAAACCACTATTACTTTGGAAATCTGCTTTTTGTATACGGAGTTGGCTAGACATCTAATTCCTACTTCTAAAACATGCAGGCATTTAGAAAATAATAAGGAAACACAGCCTTAGATAACACATTTAACCAAATGGACTTAATAGGTATATACAGAAAATTTGATCCAAAGACAGCAGAATACATTCCTCTGAAGTGCATAAGGAACATTCTCCAGGATAGAACACATGTTAGGCCACAAAATAAATCTCAATAATTTAAAAAAATTGAAATCATAACAGGCATCTTTTCCAACCACAATGAAACTAGAAATCAATTACAAGAAGAAAACTGGAAAAACCACAAAAATGTGGAGCTTAAACAACAAGCTACTGAACAGCAGTTGGACCACTGAAGAAATCAAGGAGAAATATAAAATTCCTAGTGACAAATGCAAGCAGAAATATGACAAAATCTATGGGAGGCAGCAAAAGTGATTCTAAGATAAAAGTAAATAGCAGTAAACACCTACGTCATGGAACAACAAAAATATCAAATAAGCAATCTAACTTTACATCTGAAGGAACTAGAAAAAAGAACAAATGAAACCCAAAGTTAGTAGAAAGAAGAAAATAATAAAGATCAGAGAAGAAATAAATGAAATAGAGACTAAAAGACATAGAAAGATCAATGAAACTAAGCTGTTTTTTTCTTAATGTTTATTTATTTATTTTGAGTGGGGTCAGGGGCAGAGAGAGTGGGAGAGAGAGAATTCCAAGCAGGCTCCATGCTCAGCCTCCAAAGTAGGGCTCGATCTCACCACCATGAAAATACAACCTGAGCTGGTATCGAGTTGAATACTTAACCTACTGAGACATCCAGGTGCCCCAAGAGCTGGGTTGTTGAAAAGATAAACAAAATTAACAAATCATTAGCTAGACTTGCAAAAAAAAAAAAAAAAAAAAAGGATAGGACTCAAATAAATAAAATCAGAAATGAAAGAGAATTTATGACATATCACCAGAAATAAAACAGATCAAGAAAGACTAATATTAACAATTAGACACCAACAAATTGGACAACCTAGAAGAAATGGATTAATTCCTGGAAACATGAAGAAATCAAGGAAAAATAAAAAATTCCTAGAGACAAATGAAAACAGAAATATGACATACCAAAATCTTTGGTTCTTCCAATATTGAATCATGAAGAAATAGATAAGCTGAACAGCCCAATTAGTAGTAAGGAGATTGAATCGGTAGTCAAGAACCTTCTAACAAGCCAAAGTCCAGGACCAGGCAGCTTCCAGTGAATCCTATCAAACACTCAAAGAAAAATTAATACCCATCTTTCTCAAACTCTTCCAAAGCTATTGAAGGTAAGAAAGACTTTCAAACTCATTTTACAAGGCCACCATTACCCTGATACCAAAACCAGACAAGGATACCACAAAAAAAAAAAAAAAAAAAAAAATTACAGGCCAGTATCCCTGATAAACATAGATGCAAAAATTCTTAACAAAATATCAGCAAACCAAATTGAACAATACATTAAAAGGATTATATGCCCTAATCAAGCGGGATTTATTCTAGGGATGCAAAAATGGCTCAATATCTGTGAATCAATCAACATAAATACATCATGCTAACAAAACAAAAGTTAAAAATTGTATTTTCATCTCAACAGATGCAGAGATAGCATTTGACAAAATTCAACATCCATTTATGATAAAAAAAAAACTCTCAATGAAATAGGTATAGAGTAACATATCTAACCATAAAAAAGGCCATGTATGACAAAACCAAACCTAATAAAAGCTGAAAGGTTTCCCTCCAAGGTCAGGAACAAAGACAAGGATGCCCACTTTTCCACTTTTATTAAACCTAGTATTTGAAGTCCTAGTTACAGCAATTGGGAAAAACAAAAGAAATAAAAGCCATACAAATTATTAAGGAAAAGGTAAAACTCACTATTTGCAGATGACATATTATTATATTTAGAAAACCTTAAAGACTCCACCAAAAAACTGTTAGAAAAAATAAATAAATTCATTAAATTTGCAGGACATAAAGTAAGTATACCAAATTTGTTGCATTTCTGTGCACTAATAGCAAGATATCAGAGACAGAAACCAAGAAACCAGTCCCATTTACAATTGTATCGAAAATAATGAAATACCTAGGAATAAATTTAACCAAGGAGGTGAAGACTGATACACTGAAAACTATAAGACATTGATGAAAGAATTTGAGAAGACACAAATAAATGGCAAGATACTTCATGCTCATGGATTGGAAAAATTAATATTGTTAAAATATCCATACTACCCAAGCAATTAGAGATTCAATGCAATTCCTATCAAAATTCCAATGGCATTTTTCACAGAACAAATAGTTTTGAAATTTGTATGGAATCACAAAGACCCCAAATAGCCAAAACAAATTTGAGAAAAAACAAGGCTGAAAGTATCACACTCCCTGATTTCAGACTATACTATGGTCAAAACACTATGGCACTGGCATAAGAATAGACACATAGATCAATGGAACAGAACAGAGAGCCCAGAAATAAACCCATGCTTCTATGGTCAATTAATTTATGATGTAGGAGGTAAGAATATACAATAGGGAATGTACAGTCTCTTCAATAAATAGTGTTGTGTAAACTGAACAGCTACATGCAAAAGAATGAAACTGAACCACTATTGCACATCACATACCAAAAAGTGACTCAAATAGATTAAAGAATGTAAGACCTGAAACCATAAAGCTCCTACAAGAAAACCTAGGCAGTCAGTTCCCTGACATTAGTCATAGTGATGTTTTTTGGATCTGATTCTAAAGACAGGGGCAACAAAAGCAAAAAAGAAACAAACACGACCTCATCAAACTGAAAAGCTTCTGCCAGTGAAGGAGACCATCAACAAAATGAAAAGGCAAACTACTGAATGAAAGAAGATATTTGCAAATCATATATCTGATCCTTAGATACCTGTTAGCATGGTGGCTGGCACAGAAAAGTCATTCCATGAGTATTTGTTAAATGAATGTCAGTATATGTAAAATCTGGAAGTTGTTACAACTATATTATTTGCCTGGATTTAAAAACTGGAATGATTTCAGACTTACAGAAAAGTTGCAAAAAGTTCCTATATGTTCACTCAGTTTCTAGAAATAGCTTGCCCAAGCAGAGCACAATCACTGAAAGGAGGAAAGCAATACAATGGCAATACTGATGCAATACAGTGAACTACATCACAATCCTTGTTCAAATGTCATTAGTTTTTTTCACTTGGGTCTATTTTTGGTCCAGGATTCAATCCTTAAACCCGTATGTTATTTAATTGCTGTGCCTCCTTAGTCTCCTTCACTCTGATAATTTCTCAATGTTTCTGTTTCTCATAACCTTGACACTTTTGGAGGGTATTGGCCAGTCACTATTTAGAAACCCCCTTGATTTACATGTACCTAATATTTTCACTGGATTAGATTGAGATTATGCATTTTTGGTGAGAAGGCAGAAATGATGTTGTGCCCTTCCCAGTGCATTGTATCAGGGGATAGGTACATCATGTCAATATATCTTATGACCAATGATGTTAACTTCGACCAATTGGTTAAGGTGGAATCTGCTGATTTCTCCACGTAAAATTAGGATTTTCCCAGGGTGCCGGGGTGGCTCAGTCAGTTGAGCATCTGACTTCTGCTCAGATCATGATCCGGCAGTTCGTGGGTTCGAGCCCTGCATCAGGCTCTGTGCTGACAGCTCGGAGCCTGGAGCCTGCTTCGGATTCTGTGTCTCCTTTTCTTTCTGCCCCTCCCCTGCTCATTCTCTGTCTCTGTCTCTGTCTCTGTCTCTCTCTCTCTCTCTCTCTCTTTCTCTCTCTCTCAAAAATAAATAAACATTAAAAAAACTTTAAAAATAGGATTTTTCCCATTTTAATTAGTAATTATCTTGCTAGGAGATGCTTTCAGGCTATGGAAATATTCATCTCCGTTTCTATCATGGTTGTGCCCACTAATTTTAGCATTTGTCTATGGTTCTTACGTTTGCCTAAAATGGTCATTTTCTCTCTTCTTCACATCTTTCATATTTATTACTTAGAATTCTATTGTAAAGAAGCATAGTCTCTTCTCCCCTACTGATTGATTGATTGATTGGTATGAGTATGGACTTGTGGGTATTTATTTTATTCTACAGGTTATAATCTGATACTAGAGTTCATTTTGTCACTCAAATTATTCCAGGTTTGGCAGTTTGGAAGCTCTTCCTAATTGGTTCCTGTGTTCTTTTGATATAGCCCCATCATTTTCAAACAAGTCTTTACTTTTTGGCACCAAAAGATGTTCTGGGCTTGTCTTGTATGTTCCCTCTCACAGTCCTGAAATCAACATTTTCTCCAAGGAGCCTTGGCTCATTTTATTAGAGAACAGCAGTTAGAACTAATATCTGGGCTCCAGGTGTGCTAATTGCTTCTAGGTCCTCTCAGGAGACAAAGCAGGAAATATGTATCTCTAAACTAACCCATACAGACATCTGTATTTCTATGTGTATCCATCTGTATATATATTAAAAACCGTGAATTCATACTAACACCTTTAGTTTCAATCCAATACCAGACTTTATTCTATTGTCCCCCTTTCCCCATGTATAACTTTTTCCCCCAGATATGAGAGCCTAGCTCTCACTACCCACAATATACTTATGTATTTGTACAATCCTAGTATAAATATAAGTAGTACTATGAACTTTCTCAGTTAGAAAAACTTTTGTATAGTACTTGGTACCCAATTCCCTCATTTTACAAGCGAGAAAATCCAGGCCCCTAGAGATTAATTTGCCAAAAGGAAGAAGCACATTACTAGAAGGAAAAAATTATAAATGTCAGAATTTTAAATTTTAACATTGTGTTTATTTCACAGGAGGGTGTAGAGAGGACAGGAAATGTCATGTCAGGTAACTGCTAAGAAGCATTAATTCACTTTTGTTTTCACCATTGCTATATGAATGATTGCATTCAGGCTAAAAAAGTGAGACATTTGGTCAGCGTGGCTTCTGCATATAATATGGCCAAAAACCAGAAAAATTAGACACACTACTCACGTGGTGTTAAGACAGCCTCCGGAAAAGAGAAGAACCAAGTGTTCCATTACTGTGTCTAATTTCTACAATTATGGACACAATCAAATCTGCTGAGGTCATTAAAGTTTATAGATCTTGTTATATGAAGTAGACATAAAGGATTTTGTTCCTTCTTTCTCCCATAAATATCATCAACCTCTTATCTTTTTGTGACTGAATTCCTGTTACAGGGGCTGATATTTCTAAAGCTTAGATGAATAGAATATTAAGTATCTTGGAAAATCACTTAATTTTTGAGCATGAAAATTTACCATTATATACCATATGTTTACATCCGTATCATTAAACCCCTTCTGTGTTTAATCTCTCCTCTGTGATAGAGTGATTTGGGAATCTCTGTTTTAATGATGTCTTGGGTTCTTTTCTCCTAGTGGCCCAGTGCTAGGCTGAAAAAGAGGAGCATTTTGCTCTTATTGTCAAGATGACAATGGGAAAGATATGCTCAGAGCATCTGGGAACTGAAACTTCTTTGGAGCTTCTTTCTCAGGGAACAATGTCATATGCAGTTTTCAAGGTCTAAAGTTTGTTAGTGTTACAATGTATGTATGTCTTGGGGTGAAAGTCTAAATTCCACATACAGTAAAACCTAGGTTTGCGAGCATAATTTGTTCCGGAAACATACGTGTAATCCAAAACACTTGTATATCAAAGTGAATGTCCCCATAAGAGAAAATGGAAACTCAGATGATTTGTTCCACAACCCAAAATTATTCATATAAAAACGATTATAAACTGTAATATGATACAAAATGTAAAAAACACCAAAATATAAAGAAAAATAAACAAATGAACCTGTACTTACCTTTGAAAACCTTCATGGCTTGTGTGAGGGAGACAAGAGAGAGGAGGGTTATTGTGTAGGATGACTTTCACTATCACTCACGAAATCACTGCTATCTGTTGGCTCAAAGAGTCTTTTTGTTTTCTTGCAACTATAACAAGGAACGAATCCAATGACCTAGAATGAAGTAAAGCAGTCTTAAGCTTACTCTTGTCTGGAAAAGCAAAGGACTGTCCACAGGTGCTCTGAAGTGACAAAAAATACACTAATGCCAGTTGAGGGCCTCTTCCAACATTCTAAAAAATCACTGATTTCTGCCAAACACCATGGCCTGAGACTGAGCGTCTGAGGATGGTAGATGATCACCCACAATCCCACAGTGAGAGAGACAGAGAGAGAAAAAAAAAAGAATGAGAAGAACCATCGGCTCATTTGTGATCATGTGACATTCTGTGTCACGTACTATTCATATTACAAAATATTCCTTGTTTATCATGTTAAAATTTATTAAAAATGTTTACTCAGCTTGTGAAACACTGGCAGAATAAGTTGCTTGCAATCCAAGGTTTTACTTGATAATGTTAATTCTGTGGGAAATATTTCCAAGCAATCAACTTGGAACTTACCTCATGGGCTAGTTGACACTGTTGAGTTCTTGTGTGTATAATAGGATAATGTAGCTGAGAATTATAATTTGTTAGTTCCTAAGTCTTTATTCAGGCTCCCCAGACATTTCATCCTTGTCTTGGCTTGAACAAACACTAGGAAATGGCAGATCGGGTCACTGCCTTGCACTTTAAAAAGGAAGCTCGACAAAGCTACCCAGTAGGTTCTGATTCTTCTTCTCTGGGAGAAGCATAGGGGCCCAAGTGAAGTTAGAGACTTCATACATTTAGTGTCATCTCACAAATCATCCTTATTTTCTTCAAAATGACCACTTCTCCCCAGTTTCACAATTTCCTAGTTCTGAAAATTCCCTTCTGAAAAATTTCTCCTTCCCATTTGCACTGGATATGCATTAACATCACATCTTTTATAATCAAATATTTAAATGGAGATAAGGATTTAGAATAATTGTAACCAAGACCACAGTCCAGGGACATGAGTTGGTCACAAATCTTTATCCTGATTCAAGACATTTATGGACACTAAAATTAGAGATTTTGGAAATATGCTCTTGTCTTGGGTGATTTAAGGAACTGGAAATTATTTTTCAGTTGTTTGACTGAAAATGAAATCTATAAAATTGCCATCTTATGAAATGTTGAAGGATTTATTGGTTAAATAATCAGGAAATAAAAAAATTTTTAATGTTTATTTATTTTTGAGACAGAGAGAGACAGAGCTTGAGGTGGGGAAGGGCAGAGAGAGAGGGAGACACAGAATCCGAAGCAAGCTCCAGGCTTTGAGCTGTCAGCACAGAGCCTGACGTGGGGCTCGAACCGACGAACCGTGAGATCATGACCTGAGCCAAAGTCAGACGCTTAACCGATTGAGCCACCCAGGATAATATTAGGACACCGAGGACAAACACTATTTCTCAAAGGACTTCTTTTCTTTCCAAAAAATGTTTGAAAATGTTGCCAAAATGTTTATTACAAGAGAAATAAGCTTGAGACAAAAAAACCAGATATGTTATTTTGAGGAATCAACCATGAATTGTGATGGAGCAGTAAAATAATTGATTCAAACCCATACATTTGCAATAATAGGAAAATTAACAGAAAATTGTCCTCCGAATAGATTACATTTTCTCTTTTCCACTATCTGTCGAGATGAGAAAGTTTCTCTTTAAGGTTACAAAGATCCCAACTGCTTGAACTGTTCCCATAACTAGCATTAACATCAATGGGCCTCATGGTGAGAAAAGAAAAGTCCCCGGAATGACATTCTGAAGTGGGTCCTATACATTTTGCAGCATGACTAATCTTCTCATTTTGATCCATTTCATATTTGAAACATATATATATATATATATATATATATATATATATATGTAAAATCAGCCTACCTGTCAATGAAAAGCGTAGACCCTTAAAAGACTTAGAGCTGATAGGTCACAATCAATTGAAAATATTCAGGAGGGTAAGGTAAATACAATTTCAAGTTCTGAAAGGAGAAAGAAAAATTGATGCAAAAATGAAAATCATGGGGATGAGAAGTCAGATGAACATTCTACCTTTTTATTATATGATCTTATTTAGACTACTTCTTAGAAAATTGTTCTCTGAAATAGACCTAAGTGGCTGAACCTTATCCAGTATCTATCAAAAAGGACTTGCCAAGATTCTAGCCTATCTCAAATTAAATCTAATTCACAATCATAATTTTCTTCATATTTTAAAATGGCGCTCTCTTGGGGTGCCTGGGTGGCTCAGTCGGTTAAGCGTCTGACTTTGGTTCAGGTCATGATCTCTTACTTTGTCGGTTCGAGCCCTGCGTTGGACTCTGTGCTCACAGTTCAGAGCCTGGAACCTGCTTTGGATTCTGTGTCTCCCTCTTTCTCCCCCTTCCCTGCTCATGTCCTGTCTTTCTCTTCCACAAATAAACATTAAAAATTAAAAAAATAAAATAAAATGGCACTCTCTGAAAATATTAATAAACATACAGGGGTAAAATGATCTATGAGAAGTCATTCCTGGATCTGTGGATATATTCTTGGGGGTTCAAAAGTTTTTTTTTTTTTTTATAAGCATCACATTTTTATGTGTGTTTATTTAAGTGATACTGGAAAACGTGAGTATTCAGTTACATTTGGATGACTTATTTTTATAACCAAACATCATATGTTAACATAGTGTTTCTATATTTATATTTAGGATCACATTAGAGCCAAGTAGTTCTTCTTTGATCATTAAAAGCAACTGAATAGAGGCAGTAGATGATGCATTCAGGGCATGTAAAGTCCAAGTTGTACATGAGGAGGTTTCCCGAGAACTGGAGCCAGGGCTGAGTCATCACTGATCCATGGCTATATAGACATGCAAAAGTCAAAAGAATCTTGCATCTTCTGGAGACGCTGGGCAGATCATACCTGCAAGCCCATTAAAATGGCAGTGATGGAGTTTAGATAAAACATAGTCCTCCACCTTCTACAATAGAGAACAACCTTTAAGGGGCAACATGGAAGTTAAGTTTTCTCAACAAACTTTGGAAAATTTGATGAGGAATGTTGACTGATGATGGAAAGCAAAAGCAACTACCACCGAAAATACATGCAGATTCCGGCATGAAGAAGGCTGGGAGCAAAATGTACAGCTGAATGGAGGGTGCTCAGCTATCCCAGTTTGTTTAGGACTGTCCTGCTTTTAAGGCCAAAAATTCCATGTCCCAGGAAGCCCTTCAGTCTCAGGCACACTGGGGTGGCTGGCCACCCTAGCTGAAAGCATAGGCTATTATACTGAAGTTAATATATAGATGAATCTGCTTTCATGTTTCCCCCCCATCCACAATTATGCCTTTAAAATAAGAGACAAGAAATACATGAAATTGGGTTGATCCCTGTGTATTAGATGTTTGGGTAATTTTCATTGGTTTTATGCCTTTGGTATTTTATAATTAAGAGAAACTTATTATAAGATATAATTGTTATAATATAAAATATACGTGTGCTTTTATACTAAAATAAATATGTTTGGTTACATACATTTTTATTACCTATGCAATACATATTTTTACATTAAATATAATGAAATTATTTATGAATATATAGTTATGGTTATATGTGATTTGACATGATAATATAAAAATGTTCATAATCAGGGAAAAAGACCATCCTGTGCTATAGCAATGAGTCATGCAGTCATGTTACAAGCAGCGACGTAACATAACAGCGTACTTTCTGGCAAAAGAATTTCAATTTTAATTTTATTGATATTGTATTTTTTGTTTGAACTTAATTACTTTTTTTTGGTTTTATAGATGAATTCAAGATATAAACCTTAGGGCTTTGTATGCACTTTTATGTCTATAAATAATCAAATAACATTAGAAAAGAATTTAAGATATACCAATGTGTATGGGACCTATTTTTTTTTGAAAAAGAGCTTGCATAGTCCTTAGTTTGATATACCTTTTTTCCCTCGTTTAGGTGCCCTGACAAACTTGAGTACCCTCTGTGCCTTTTCATTTGGTTTCCCAGTGTGTTTGGCCCACGTGAAGCTAAATTTCCACATCCTGGTATGTAATGGAACAGAACATTTGCGACTCCCAACTGTGGTTGGATTAAACTGTGGGTCACAACAACACCATTCTTTTTTTTTTAAGTTTATTTATTTATTTGTGTGGGGGTGGGGTGGGGGAGGAGAGCGCATGCACACGAGCGGAGAGTGGAAGAGAGAGAATCCCAAGCAGGCTTCATGCTGTCCATGCAGAGCCGGACACAGGGCTACATCTCACAGTTTGTGAGGTCGTGACCTGAGCTGACACAAAGACTTAGATGCTTAATCAACCAAGCCACCCAGGCGCCCCAGAATGACCCCATTCTTTATTAAATAATCTACCTTTGGAGGTTCTTAGTTTCTTTTATGAGGTGTAAGAAAATCAAGCACAAAATGCACCCAAGAGACAACACAAGGGTGAGACAGAGTCTACACCTAACGAACATTCACATTCCATAGTTTATGTTGGTTTAAGAAACTGGCTCTGAATAAGGGGTTGCAAGTGTACACATTTTCTTAATATGAGCTTTGCTAGGGATCCTCAACAGACCTCCCAACTGGAAAACCAAGTAGTCTCCAGTGTGCTGTATTTTGGCCCATGTCCTCAGAGCAGAGGTGGCAGGAGGGTAGGAAAATAGCGGTCTCCTAGCCTGGGGACGCTCCTGCGCCTAAGTGAATTGTCACAGTATGGAGCACGTATAGCTACAGTGTTACATTTTCAGATCCACCAATCATGGCAATGGAAATTCTATCCAAGCCTATTTTTGAAGTAAAGAGATCTACAAATTCTAATTGAGACGTTGCATATGAGCTTCGGAAAGTGAGTGGGGATACCGCTCGGAAAATTTGTCTAGGAGGCTGGCAGTTTAAAATAGTGTTATTTTGACTTCTGGATACTATTTAATATTCATACATTCACTTTTTTGTAAACTTGAAACTATTCGAAGCAAACTAAGACTCACCTAGGTATAGAAACAAAAATTCTGGTAAGCAATTATATAACCTGCTCTTGGCTGAATTGTGTTCCCCATAAAATTCATACGCTGAAGCCCAAATCCCTAATCCCCTAGTGTGACTGTCTTTGGAGACAGGACTTTTAGGGGTAGTTAAAATTAAATAAGGTAACAAAGATGGGGCCCTAATCCAATTGGACTGGTGGTCTTATAAGAAGAGTTAGAGGGGCGCCTGGGTGGCTCAATCCAACTTCGGCTCAGGTCATAATCTCACGGTCCATGAGTTCGAGCCCCGCATCAGCTCAGAGCCTGGAGCCTGCTTCAGATCCTGTGTTCCCCTCTCTGCTCCTCTCCCACTCATGCTCTGTCTCTCAAAAATAAACATTAAAAAAAAAAAAAAAGAAGTGTTGGAGAGAGAGATTGGGAGAGCATTATATTCATGTGAAGGTGGCTATCTCAGCAAGAAGGTTGCTACCTACAGGCCAGAAGAAGGCTCTGACCAGAAACTAAATCGGATGGAAATTTGATCTTGGATTTCTGGCCTCCAGAGTTGGAGGAATGAAATTTCTGTTGCTGAAGCCACCCAGTCTATGGCATTTTAATATTGCAGCCTGAATAGGCTAGCATGCCTTCTTTAGCAATATTTTCAATGAGTGTACTGAACTGGATGTGACTTATGATAGATCTGACCTCATTTCTACATGTCTGTGCAATTCACAGTTGATACCGTAGGGCGCAAAGAGTGAGGCAGGCCAAGGGGGATTTTGGAACAATGAAACTCCACGTTCTTTGACCTTTTGCTTCCATTGTGTTCCATCCCCATGAAAACATGTAGAATTCTGCTACCAACAAGTTCCACTTGAGTACAAGTAGCCTCACAATGTTGTTTTCATTTTATATCTCTTAACTCCAAACTTATCACGGGAGACTTGTGCCATGTGTCATCCTAGGTCAACAAAACGGTGGATGTTCTTTTTTTTTTTCTTTCTTTTCTTTTCTTTTCTTTTCTTTTCTTTCTTTCTTTTTTTTTTTTTTAACAAAGCTGGGTAGTTTTACCATTTGTTAATACTGAAATACCACTCTTAATTACAGGAACAACCTAAGGTTAATCCATAAGATGTTTTAGAGTGACGGGGACGCTGGGAGGTAGGGGTCAGAAGAAATGGTGCCCATTTCCATATGCAGCTCTGACTTTGGTCTCCCTGGAAAAATAATCTTGGATCCTTCCTAGCTGGATTAATTCAGAGTCTATAAGTAGAAGTGACTGGAGTGTGGAGGTATTGCTCAGTGTTTCATCTGTTTGTTTTTTTCCTAACTCCAGCCTCAGGATTCAGACTTTACCTTGTAGAAGTCTTCCTGCCCTGCCAGACTATTTAAGATCTTTTTGTCCGAGCATAGGACCAGCAACCTCCTTTTACGTTCATTTCTTTTTCTTTTTCTTTTTTAGAACAATTTTTAAAAAGCTTATTTATTTTGAGAGAGAAAATGCTGTGTGCATGTACATGGGGAAGGGGCAGAGAGAGGAAGAGAGAGAATCTCAAGCAGAATCTGTGCTGTTGGCACAGAGCCCAACGCAGAGCTTAATCCCACAAACCATGATATCATGACCTGAGCCAGGATCAAGAGTCTGGCGCTTAACCAACAGCCACTCAGGTACACCTTATGTTCATTTCTTCCCAGACTCAAATTCCACTCAAATTAAAAATCCAGTATTTTATTTACTGTTTCTTCCTCCTTACAGCAGGGAGATATTGCTGTAATCACTACAATTTTTCAGGAATCAGATCATCCATTGCCTTAAGTCTATTGATAACAAAGACACTGGAAAACAGTTCTGCCTGGATGGTACTAACCTATAATGTTCTTTTTTATTTTTTAATTTTTTTAATGTTTATTTATTTTTGAGAGAGAGACAGAGAGACAGACTGTGAGTGGGTGAGGGGCAGAGAGAGAGACACATACAGAATCAGAAGCAGGCTCCAGGCTCTGAACTGTCAGCACAGAGCCCGATGTGGGGCTGGAACCCACAAACCCTGAGATCGTGACCTGAGCCAAAGTCGGATGCTTAACCAACTGCATTGGTTGGCCACCTAGGTGCCCCTAACCTATAATGTTCTTAAGGAAATAGTCTAAGCATTACTGATTTCTCTAGATCAAGAGTTATGGTGCATGGCTTACAGGAAATATTTGTCGATTCACTAGTGGAATGACTAATAATTGAATAAAAGTAAGTGGGTGGGAAACAGACAAATGCTACCTAAAGATCCCCAATAATGAGATGGAAATCGGAGAAACCAAAAAAAAAGCTGAATAAATATGAGGAAATGTAAGATTGAATAGCTCTGGAACACAGGGTATTGTGGGTAACAGGACTTTGATAGCTATAGAATTATGTAGGACCTCAGATTTTTCCAGGACTATGGATATGCATGGATGTGTCCACACATCTTCCTATGGGTTGTACTGTATATAACATGAGTTGTAATGTTGTGTGCAAAAGTGATTAACCCTAACAAAATGAGAGGAGAGAAACTGCAAAAGGTTAAGGGTTATAGTGATTATAGCTACTTAAGTCTCTAGTAATCTTGAAGCATAATATTTATGGAAAGGGGTAATTGTATTGTAACTGAAAGAACACTAAATTAAGTATAAGAATATGTGATTTTATTATGTATTGTGCCCGTAGCATATATCTGTGCCATAAATTTAAAAATTTATATGTATAAGACTACTGATAAAGTTTGCATACCACAGTGCCTGACGCGCAGTAGGTCTTATTAATTATTTACTGATGAGGGAAGTTTTAGGTAATCATGCAGAATTCAACTGTGGAATTACAGTGTCAATGAGCTAATTTTATGTTCCCTTATACCCCAACAAAATCACTTGGAAAACATCTACATTAGAATAGGTATATTTTCTAAATTGATTTTTATTTTTATGTTCTTGTCTGTAACAAATTCATTTATACACATTTGTATATATGCATTTTTTGTAAAGAACAAAGCCTGGGGCACCTAGGTGGCTCAGTTTGTTAAGCACTTGACTCTTGATATTGGTTCAGGTCGTGATTTTGCGGTCGTGGGACCAAGCCCCACACTGGGCTCCATGCTGGGTGTGGAGCCTGCTTAGGATTCTCCATCTGCCCCTCCCCTGCTCACATTGTCTCTCGACAATAAAACAGAAAAAAAAAAGGACAAAGTCTGATGATCACCATAAAGCAGGAGTTTGTTTTGATTATCATCACCAGTGATTCAAACAGGGTATGTGTTTTAAAAATACGCAAGTGTATTTTTGCAGTGTGAGTAATATTTGTTGTTCTTTTCAATTTAAATCAGAGAACAAATATTACCAAAAGTCTATTAAATGAAAGGTGAATATAAATTCATTCCTGTGCTCCAGTCTGAGAAAAGAACACTGAAATATATGAAAACTTAACAATAGGTAATTGTTAAATGCAAAGGGTTGAAGGTTCATATTGAAGGTCACATCTGAATCCAAGCAGGGCAAGTCAAAACCAAGCTAGGACAGTAGGAGTATTATAACAGACGCAAATGGACTGACAGACCCGGATAGCAGGAAGTATACTTTAAAGGCATAGTATTGAGTCACAGAATTTAAAATCCTCACCACTTCCTACTTTCTCCTAGCAGATGACCTTCCTTGTGCTCTACTCCACAGAGAAAGCTACTATAGATCCTTCAGCTCCCTGTCTATTAAAATCATGTTGTGTTCCAAACAAAATGACTGAAAAAGACAGATACCATGATAAAATGTTTAAATTTAACAGATAAAGAAAACAAATTCTGTAACCATGAAAACAGAAAAAATAAATTCCAGGTAACTTGCTGTATTAGCCAGAGTTCTCCAGAGAAACAGAACCTATCTACCTCTACCTCTACCTCTACCTCTACCTCTACCTCTATCTCTATCTCTGTCTCTATCTCTATCTCTATCTCTATCTCTATCTCTATCTCTATCTCTATCATTTCTATCTCTATCATCTCTATATCATCTATATCTATATCATCTATATCATCTATATCTATAATTATCTATATCTACTCCATCTATATCTGTATCTATATCATCTCTATATCTATCTACCTATCAAGGAAGACTTAAAAGGAAGTGGCTTAGCATGATTATGAAGGTGACAGAAAGCTGATGTTCCATTTTGAAGTCAGTCAGACAGAATTCTCTCTAATTAGGGAGAAAGTCAGCGTTTTGTTTTATTCCTACCTTCAACACACTGGATGGGGCTCACCCACAGCAAAAAGGGCAATCTGCTTTCCTGTTTACCAGTTCAAATGTTAATCTCATCAAAACACCCTCACAAAAACACCCAGAGTAATGTTTGACCAAATATCTGGGGGTATCCCATGGCCCAGTCAAACTGACATAAAATTAACCATCACACATGCATATTCTTCTCCACTCCACTGTGTATCAGAGGACCCTGTGGATTTGTGAGGGAAAACTTGTGGCCCAAGAATTCTATGTCCCAGCAAGATATCATTCACATATGATGGCAGCAGAAAGGATAATTTAGTCACACAAGGGCTCAGAACGAACCCCTGTATGTATCTTAAAAACCTTACTCCAAGATGCATTAGAGCCAACAAAGATGCAAAATTCAAGAAATCAGAAATATGAAATATAGGGTAAAAAAATGACCATATGAGTAAATATAATGGACAAATGGTTAATATCTTAATGGAACCAAAAAGAGTTTGACCATCACCAAGGATAAAAGCATGAAACCCTCCAAATAAAACAAAAATATTGTCTATAAGACATAAAATGATATTTAACCTTATAAATAATCAAAGAAAGGCAAATTCAAGTAAAAAGCCATTGTTATCTGTCAAATAGGAAAAACTACACTATTGGTAATCCTTCACATTGTGAAGCAAGACCCCTCATTTACCACTCATAGGCACATCCTTTTTTTGGAAAACAACTTTGCAATATGAATTAAAAGTCATAAAAGATGTTCAAATCTTTTTACTCAACATTTCCATTTTTAGCAATTTTTCTTAGGATTTAATTTAAGGTATGCAGAGAGATATACAAAGATGTTCATGTAAAGATGAAAGATTAACACCAACCTAACTTCAATACAGGAATGGAGATTTAGAACAGCTCGCTCATATAAGGGAAAGTCATGCATGCAATTCTCAGTCCGTGTTTTAAAGCCCAATTAATGATAGGATAGCTCACCTGCTCTTATATGAAAAAGACAAAATATAAGTCCAAGTGCAATAAGGTCTCAATTTTGTTAAATACATTTAGAAAGAGAGTTGAAGAACTAGAAGGATATATACCAAGGTATTACTAGTCCTTAATGATAGGACATAAGTTTAAAGTCATTGAACTTCTCTTCTCTACATTTCTCTGTATTACCCAACATTTCCTCAGTGAACTTTTATTTGAGAGGTTAAACAAATATTATTTATGAAGGAGTATTTGTAAAAATGTCTATTACAATTTTACTGTCTTACAAAACCAGTAGAGATTATACATGCAAATAGTTTGTCCTACTCATCAATCTACAAAGAAACAGAGAACATTTTACATTGTTACTGGAGCAAAGGAAGAAGGTGTAAATTAGTGAAACTTCTGTGGAAATAAATTTCAAAGTGAGTAAGGGGTGCATGGGTGGCTCCGTTGGTTAAGCGCCTGACTCTTGATTTCAGCTCTGGTCATGATCTCCTGGTTTGTGAGTTCAAGCCCCACATCAGGCTCTGTGCTGACAGTGTGGAGCCTGCTTGGGATTCTCTCCCTCTCACTCATCCTCTTTGTGTGTCTCTCTCTCCGCTTAGGAATAATTATAAATAAAACTTAAAATTTTTTTAAAAGTTTAAGTGTGTAAAAGATAGCTTCCAAAGAATTTATTTTGATTCAGCAATTATTTTGCTGGGCTGTTATCTTAAAGGCATAGAAATGCACTGAAAGATTTATAAATATGGATGTCAATTGGAAAGCTTTTGGAAAAACCCAATTGTTAACAGTACGTGAGTGGTTGAATAAAGCATAGTGGATTCATTTGCTGTACTATTGGTCACTCCTTAGACAGCATATTGTCAAAAGTTATTTAATGACCCTGGAAGATAATCACAAGAATAATATTGTTAAAAATAATGGCTAGAAAATCAAAATAAAATAAAAATTGTATACATGTGTAAATAATGGAAGTAAACACCTCAGAATATATGTAGTAGTCTTTCTGGATAGTGAAATTCTAGATAATTTTTTAAAAGACTTCTGTTTATTTTTTACTATTGTTTAAAAAAATTTTTTTTACCATTGATTTTTTATTGACAGACAGAGAGACAGAGCATGAGCAGGTGACGGACAGAGAGAGAGAGGGAGACACAGAATCCAAAACAGGCTCTGAGCTGTCAGCACAGACCCCGATGCGGGGCTCGAACTCACAAACCGCGAGATCATGACCTGAGCTGAAGTCGGACGCTGAATGGACTGAGCCACCCAGGCACCCCTCTATTGTTTATTTTTAAAAGTACATATGTAAACATTAAAGCAAAACCTAAATATTTTAACCACTTTCAATGGTTTGAAAGATATCTTTAAATTGCATAACATGTCACACAGGTTTGTTGCCAATCTAGGCTCCAAGTAATCTCTAGATGGTTTTGCTAACATTGACCAATGGTACTTGGTTCTATAACTACGTGGGCATATTTACGTCTGAGGAAGTTGGGTTCTCCTGTTGCCTGCCTTTGTGCTAAATTGTTTTGCTACCAAGACTAATCTCACTCTTTTTTTTTTTAAGTTTTATTAAACTTTATTCTTTTGAACAGTTTAGATTTATAGAAAAATTGAGCAGATACAACAGAGTTCCCACATGCTGACCCCCTGCAATTTCCCCAATTATTAACATCTTACAGTAGTATGGCACATTTGTTTGCAATTAATGAAGTAATATTGATATTTGATTATTAACTAACAACTATAGTTTATTCAGATATCCTTAGTATTTACCTAGGGCCCTTTTTCTTTTCTAGGATTCCATCCAGGAGACTACATTACATTTAGCTGTCATGTCTCCTTAGGCCCCCTCTTGGCTGTGCCATTTCCTCAGACTTGCCTTGTTTTCAATGACCTTGACAGTTTTAAGGAGGACTGGCCAGGTAGATTGTAGGATTCCACTCTATTTAGAATTCTCTGGGGTTTTTCTTTTCTTTTTTTCTTTTTTTTATGCAAGCTATATTCATTTTTTTTAATTTAAGTTTTTAATTTTTTTATCATTTTTTTCTTTTATAGTTTATTGTCAAGTTGGTTTCCATGTAACACCCAGTGCTCATCCGGACAAGCGCCCTCCTCCATGCCCATCACCCCCCTTCCTCTCTCCCCCTCCCCCATCAGCCCTCAGTTTGTTGTTAGTATTCAAGAGTCTCTCATGGTTTGCCTCCCTCCCTCTCCCTCACTATTTTTCCCCCTTCCCCTCCCCCATAGTCCTCTACTAAGTTTCTCTTGTTACACTTATGAGAATCTCACTCTTTTTCAACCCATTCTGGTTAATGGTAAAATCAGCATATCAAACATCAGATTAAGTGTCACCTTCTAGGGAAGATTTCTAGATCCTTTCTGAGAGATAAAATGCTCTTACTCTCCACTCTAATATTAGAGTCTATGTTATAACTCTTATCACATTGTATTAAGATTATTTTTGGTCTACTTTCACTAATATGTAAATGCTTTGAGCAAGTAGGATAGAGAACGTCCAAATACCCCACAGCAGTTTATGGATATTGTAGGTACCCAGTTGTAGGATCTCAATTAAGTAGTTATGAATTAATGGATTACTGATTGGACACACTTTAAATTCTTAAAAACATAATCACCCATCCAGCCAATCACCAACAAAAACAATTCACAACTATTCCTTATTCTATTAGAAATTTTTACAATACAAACTACAATTTACCCTTGAACAACACAGAGGTTGGGATGCCAACTCCACACGAAGTTGAAAATCTGTGTATGACTTTCGATGTCCCCAAAACTTAACTACTAATAGCCTATCATTGACCAGAAGCCTTGCCAATAACATAGTCAACTTACACATATTTTGTATATGTAATATATACAGCATTCTTACAATAAAGCGGGTCAGAGAAAAGAAAATGTTAAGACAATTAAAAGGAAGAGAAAATTCATTTATAGTGCTGTATTGTATTTATGGGAAAAAATCTGCACATAAGTGGACCCACAGAGTTCAAATCTGTGAGGTTCAGGAATCAACTATATTATTTACCAGCCCGTGCCAAGTTCATTAACATGAACAGGACTAACTTACTGAACCAGAAAGACTAAAAAAGACCCAGGAAATAAGAAACTCTACTCTTCCTTTCTACTGCTTCTGCAAACCTTGCTTTGTGGGTCTGCCATCTTGCTCTTTGGTAAGACACCGGCATGCCCCAGAGCTTTTACCTTCGGGGGTGATAGTGACAAATCCTCTTTCAGATGGTAGGAAGTCCAGCCACTGTGATGTCAAAATGCCAAGTTGTTAATTAATTTCAAGCTTTTCCTACTTCCCTCATTCAGGTCTGATAACTCAACCAATCTGAAACCTCTCTTCCTCCCCCAGCTGAGGTCTAATTTAGTCAGAGTAGTGCAGTGTAGACGAAAGTTTCTCCTCCGGCTTCCTTTTGCCCCTCTCTTCCTGCTGCTTTTTGAGCTCCTCCAGAGGAAGGAGTGTGAAAGCTGTGCTAGCTTAGTACTCTGATCATCTGTTAGAGAGCTCTGGGTCTAATAGCTTTCAAATCCTGATTCTTCCGCTGAGGGGTTGCTCTTTGAGATTTGTTAAAGACCTCCTCTCCTCCCACATCTGTCTATTTCTGAGGATCGCTCACCAGTCCCTAGCCTGCATGGTAGCTTTTCCAATGGGCTTCTTGAACCCTGCTTCTACCATCAGCTTCTGCATCTAATGATTTGCTTCCAGACTCATTTGCACTAAGATTATCTTGTTCTTGGAAAGACGTGCTCCTAGATTCCTTTTAAGACGATCCATGGCTTGAACTTCTGCAGGTTTCACATCTATCTATGGGACACACACACACACACACACACACACACAGACCCTTCAATCTATATGTAAACGCTCCTATGGCGTCCTCCGCTCTGACGGGCCAGTGTTTTCCTCTTTAACCAGAGACTCCTTCCTTTAGATGTTTCAGGGCATGAGTCAAATGTTAGTCTCTGACTTTACCAAACTCCAGGAGAGCCATGCTCTTTGCTTAGTTCTCTTTAAGGCCCCCTTACTTGGCTGTAGTAAAGGGAAGAATTCTCTTCTCTTTGAAGAGGGGAACGCACAACACACCAAAAACTCTCTCCAGGGAAAACCTCCTTATTGACCTCTTCAACCAGGCAATGAATCCTTGGCATCTTTACATAACCTGAAGGTGTTTGAGGGGCTAATGCTGGAAGAATCAGTTTCAGAGCCCTTAATAAACCTGCAAGTGTCTAGCACCTTGTTTTAGCACATGGATATTTGGCAGCTATTGCGTTTTGCTCTGCCTTTGGAGTCTTTGTCTATGCTCTAGCTAGAAAAAGTTACATTTAATATCCTGCCACAGGTGCCTATCCTTCAAGTTACATGTTGGTATTTTTGGTGACAACCACTCTTCGGGATGATTACACAATCAGGAGTTAGAGGGGAAGCAGATGTGACACACACACCTTCCAGCCCAAACCCATACCACCAGTGCAGGCAGCGAGGAGAAACGGTGAGCGGATTTTAACATTCTGCTTTTGTTTGTGTCTCCATTGCTCGGGACGATCGTGAAAGCCCTTTGCAATGGTTATGGTTGAGGATATATGAGCATTTCCTGGTTGTTGTGAAAACATGTGGACAGAAATAGATTCCCCTTACTAAGGGCAGAATCAGGACAGAAATTCAGAGATAACAATTTGTTTTTCAAATAGAAGAGAATATGATGTAGTAGAGATAGCAATGCTTATTAGAGATTGCATGTGGTTCTCTACATTCTGCAGCTGCACCTGCCACTGGATTTTGGCTATGTGACAAGTGCTGGCAAATGGGCTGGAGGCAGTTAAGAGTGGTGGGAGTCATCTGTGTGCTTTCTTCCCCTTGTGCAGCTCCGTGTTGAAATGCAGCATCGGAAGATGGTGGAATGCCCTTACTTTTTTATACCTGAATAAATCTGAGAGTAGTTCTCCTGGCTATGCAGCATGAACAAGAAATCTTTGTTGTGCTAAGCTATTGGAATTTGGGGATTACATGTAACCATGGCTACCTTATCCTGTCTTGACTAATCAAGTAGAACTAATGAATTACTCTTCACTCCAAGAGTAATTAGCTAGAATTTGTCTTGCCTATGTGCCCTCTTTTTCCTCACTTTTGAGATTGCATTGGCTCGTCTTTTTCTCCTTCATGCTTTTCTTGGTCTCAGAACTCCAATCATCAAAATACATAAAAATTCGTATGAACCATTCCAACTGTACCCCACTATCTAGGCTCACTGTTCACCACCTTTTTTATCATAATCTCTAGACATTCTTAGATAATACCCAGATAATTCCTCATCAATCCATTGCCTTATTTATCTTGTGTACTACACTGTACAACTTTGATTATTTGCTTAGAAACCTATTGCTCATGAATGTAATGTGAACTCTTCTTAGGGTGACATTCAAGGTCTTTTGTATCAGTTTCAAGCATTCTTTGCAGGTGCAACTATTGTTATTACCCAACATGCCCCTGCGACCTCAAATCAGGCTGGTCCTCCTCCCTCATGCTATGTCATGTTCTGCCTTTGCTCCCATCAGATGCTCTCTGGCCAGTCTATCCAAACCCCGGCCACCCTTCGAGCCCAGCGTGGGTGATACATCCTTCTGGAGGGTGCCACTTGCTAGGTCTTGGTGGTCTCTCCTTGTGAATTCCTCTTATGTACAATGTAAAGCACTATTTGATTGCTCACCTGTGTGCTCCTTTTTCAAAATCTGCCAAGGAAATTGTAGTTTCGTCTCCAATATATTCTTATGGATGTCTGCATTCAGACTCTAAGGAATAATCATTTCATCAATCCTCTGCTTTAATAACAGACTCAAGAAATAAAGTATGTAGATCAAATCTAATTTTCTCATCTGAAACATCAATCAATGACTTTGAAAAGGTAGAGCCTGAACAATGATACTGACTTATAAATGTTCATTATAAAATTCCATTTATTATTTTAGTTATGAGTGCAGTTTTTCTTCGAATTGCTCTACAAGACACCTAAAATTTAAGTCTTCTCCAGAGAATTCATGAATTAATCTTTCTGATTAAAACCAAGGCTTATGAGCTTATTTATAATTCACTTGTATCATTGATAATTTACTAAGTGAAATCTGTTCTTTAAGTAACCAAGTGTTGCAGGTTGAATTGTGTACCCCAAAAAGATTTGTTGAAGCCCTGAACCCCCAGTACCTCAGAATGTGACCTTATTTGTAAATAGAGTCACTGCAAATGTAACTAGTTAAGGTGAATTCATACAGGAAGGAGCAAGCTGGGCCATTAATCCAATATGATCGGTCTCCTTATAAGACAGAGACATACAGAGAAAAGATGGCAATGTGAAAACAGGGATAGAGATTGGGGTGATGCATCTACAAGCCAAGGAATGCCAAACATTGTCAGCAACAATCAGAATCTGAGAGACAGACATGGAACACATCGTCCCTCAGAACCTACATGAGGACCCAACTCTGCCAACACCTTGATTTTGGCTTCTAGCTTCCAGAAGTGTGAGAGAATAAATATCTGTTGTTTTAAGCCACACAGTTTGTGGTACTTTGTTAAGATAGCCTTAGGAAACTCATACACGAGGTATTCAACATAAATACATTTAACAGTAGGTACCATATCACAGGGTCCAGCAAACTATGACCAGTGTACCAAATCCTGTCCATTACCTGATTTTATAAATAAAGTATTATTGGAACACAACCATACTCTTTACATATCATCATGGCTGCTTATATACTCCCATGGCTGCTTATATACTCCCATGGCTGCTTATATGGAAGAGTAAAGAGACTATCTGGCCTTAAATATTTACTGTCTTGGCCTTTCCAGAAAAAGTTGGCCAATTCTTGTTATATCCTACTAAGCCTTTCATTAAAAGTTTGAAAATGTGTAACAGTCTTAAAGCAGATTTTCATTTAGCTCTCAAGACTAAAATCCATTACTATTTATATTAGTCAGAAGGGGCTTTGCTGCAGTAACAAACATTTCCCAAATCTCAGCATTTTTTAATGGTGAACATTTATTTTTCACTTTCCTAATGTCCCATGTGGGCCTGGAGATCCCGCCATGCAGCGATTTGCATTGTGGGTTACTTTAGTCACCACCACCGCATACTTTTCTGCAAACTCGGTAGATTTACAGATAGTAGGGAATTGCTCAAGGTCTTTCAATGGCTCTGGCTAGAAGTGACGTACTTTATTTCCTCTTACATCCATTGTGTGGCTCTAACTGGGAAAAGTAGGAGAACAAATAGGATATTTATGAGTACTACTATGTCCATCACCTACTCAGACAGTGTTAGTCTCATAAGATTCACATTTAGTGACTCCTGGAACAAAAACCAATATAAACTCTCATCGTCAATATTGTTGAAGATTCACAGATGAGTACTTCTTATAACAAGGGAATTCTTTAGGAATCTCTAGTATCCATTCATAAACTTGAGATCTTTATAAATGGTGGGACTAAGATTTTGGTGAAACACTGTAGATAATGTTCTTTTTTCTGTTGCCAAAGAAATACCTTGTGTAATTTTGTGCACATTATAATTAATAACAACAATCAAAAAACCATAAGAATCTCAGTATGCCCACCCTGGTAACCATAAAAATCTCAATATTCCCACCCTGGTACCAGGTTGTATGCATATGTGAGCATTATTATTAATCTCTGCCTTCTTCATACATATAAAAGGAATGGGCTCCAGAAGTCACACAATTTAGTCATATATGTAGACAAAGAAATTATGTAGGTAGGCTTTTCCATGTAGGTGTCAAGGGTTTTATTTTTTTGCTGGAAACTGACAAGTAAATTAAAGAAAATAAAATGCCACATGAAAATCAGTCTTTTCAATCCCAGCTGTTATTCCCTAGCTGGAAGAGAATCAAGGAGCAAAATGAAGGGTCGGTAGTGTATTGATCCATCTACCCTTTGCCCTGTAGGCAGAGTCATCAGGGAAAGAGGTCAGTGGGTGCTTTGGAAGGAAAGAGCCTCGGATAGGGTTTATGGCCCACAAGGTCCAGATACCATGACTGCTGTTCCTGCCCTGCCTTTGGCAGCACCGCCTGTTCAGATGTTCTGAGGATTAGACAATTCTTCATTCTCTTGCCTTCCTGCCATTAGCACTCTCAACCCCTTTACACCCTGTTCCTGTCCAATTGCCCATGCATTCATTGTTCTTTCTGCCAGCATGGCGGACTGGGGAAGAAGGATGGTTCTTCCCACAGTATTTCCCCACCATTACTGGGGCTGCTCTGCCTAGGACATCCACGGGAAAGGATGAGCCTCTTGGCGATCTTTGCCTTTACCTAAAAGGTTCGTTTTTGTATGTCCACCAAGGCTGATTCTTTCTTTCCAGTCACCTCGGTGACATCTCAGCCTTGAGGTTTATCTGATATGTGATTGTTGCAAATTGATTGCTTCTAGAGAAGCTGACGTAGCCATCTAAAAAGTCAAGAGTCAAGCGTTTTTGTTTTGTTTTGTTTTTTATTGAGGATGGCCAAATCAGTTAACTTGAAAACATAATTCTATACTCCAATTCTCCTCATCAAATCGTGGGGTGATCACTTAAACTATTAAACTACACAAATATGCCTACCCAGACAAAATGTAAATAAAGTCAAGAAAATAATAATCTGGAAAAAAAGAAGTGGAACTTCACGCATAGAACAACCTGTGTGATGATAAATTTCATTAAATCTATAGATAGACACTGAGAATTCGCCCTTCTCACAGAAAGAGAGCTTTAAAAATATAAAATCAAGTTCTGTAATAAGTATTGCAATACAGGTTTCTTTGTGCCACTGAACTCAATAGGTTTTCAAAAATCGTACAGATTTTTGAAGCAAAAAAATACTAAGTGGATGTCAGCAGTAGATGAAGTCATTTTACGTGAATTTGAACATAATTCAATTGAACATAACATGTTATGAAAAATCCACCACTTTCCAACTGACAAATAAACTGATGTCAGTGCTGGAATCTATAGGACCAAAATGATGTCTTCTTATAGTTTGTAAAGTTTGTCTACATACATAATGTCATCTATCTGCATTGATTCCTACAATAATCCCATAAGGTGGGTAGTATGATCTTCATTTTGATTCTTGACAAACTGAGGCTTCATTGGGTGAGTGACCACCTGTTAGGTGGTCTGTTAGGTTCTGTTAGGCTCACAGAACAGTAAGTGATCTTGGAGTCCAGGTCTCTGACTCCACGTATGTGTTTAAGAGGCTCAAAGAAACTGGAAAAACAACGCAGACTGTCAGGTCTTAATTAGTAACCAGAACTCTTAGTTCATTGAAATGTTTAGATATTTTCCTCATTGGAGTCTTCACAAATGGCTATGTTCACTGCTTGCTGGAAATTCCTCACATATAATGTCTGTGTTTACTCTTGGGATCAGCCTGTGCCACTTTCATCTTGTTCTTAGTTAGGTATGTTTCATTTGGTAGAGGGTTGGGGAAGGTTTTTGATTTATTTTAGGCACATTTCATGTGTAAAGTTTATAAAGTGAAGTAAGTCATTCTATCATTTCTAAATGAGAAGGGCTAAGGAAGTTTCATTTTGGAAAAAATTAACTTTTATTTTTGTCATAAGATTATTTGATGGTTTCCATTTTTCTACAAGTACCCAGCGTATGCAAAAATGAAAAAGTAATTTTTCTGTGGGATAAGTGTTAATTATCTCAAGAAAATGTGTAAGTAATATTGGAAAATCCCTGAAATGTAATTAAATAATAATAAAATATTAATTAGTAGTCAAAATGTCTTAAAACGCAGGACCTAACATCTTTGAATCCACAATCCCTATTTCTGATGTACATTGAGCTTCCCTATAGCCAAAGTAAAAGCAAGATTTGCCAGTGTACTGATTTCCCATCTCATAACAGAGGAGCTATTCATTTTGTTGAATGAAGTATTCCTTCATTAATTAAACCTGACTAGAAAAATAATAAAGTAGAAGACCTATATGTAAAAAATAAAATTTCAGAGAAAACAATATTAGATACTAAAAATCTGGGAAAAGATACTAAAAATTCTAGAGTGATTTTGAGAGAGACAGAACCTATAGTGTTCATGTCATCACCATCCTACAGTGACTGTGGGATTTAGCAGTTGTGGAGGGCAGACCACTTTGTATTGTTCTAGGGTCCCACTCCCTGGAACCACATTAGATGTAGGTTGGGGTTCCCATTGACCTCACCAGCCTTGAGCATATGATGTGAAATCTGGAGAGAGCTCTCTGAATAACCCAAAAGACATTATTCTTAGGTCACATTCAACTGCGTTACTGTATAGGGCATTGGCACACATTCCTTCACCTGCTATTTCATGGGGACCTACCATCACGGGAAAGATCTTTTGAGAAGGAGAAGAAAAAAAGAATAAAGCAGGATAAAAAAAAAGATCCAGCTAAAGTGAGGTCTTGATGATTCTGGCCAACCAGATCACTACTGTTGCATACTTCTACAAAACCAGTGATTGTCTTACGAATATGTGAAACGTGCTAAGAATTGGTTTGGAAAGAAAAGAGTTTATGGAGATGTCTCAGAATGCTTTCAGAGTGTCTACCACTGAGAGCACAAGAAAGTTGTTTATTAAATAGATCCGATGTAGTCGAAAGCATCTACTATCTTCCAAAAATGAGCAATGGAGTGCCTACAGCCCATTAAGCATTCTGTAACCTTGTAGCCCATCTTCCGAAAGGTCTGTACAAGGCAAATAGTTTTTTTTCCCCCTTTCTTTTCCCATCTTATCTTGAGAATGAGGAAGGTTAAGGTAAAGAAGGCGAAGAGCTTTGCAAAGGCACTCTACAGATTTGGCTAAAATGAATTCCTCCTAACTCTGCTTGTTATCAAAGTTGCCTGTGGTACAAAAAATGCTCTTAGCCACACACATTTCAACTTGTAAATGTGTTGCAAAACTTGAGGAAGACTTGCTTGAGAGGTTTTGTCCTGTGCAGTAAAGGTAAGTGAAGTTTGAACGTACTCAGGCAACCAAAAAAGGTCCTAAGAGATCAGATTTTGCCCTATACATCATCTCTCCCAAATTCATTAGTCCTTAGCTGAAATGCCAGTGTATGTTTAAAACTGTCAATATGTGAATGGCATAAATGTTCATAGGCTTTTGGCTGTAGAAGTATCCAAGGAAAGAGATAGCAAGTCAAATCCTTCTTTGAATGAAACTTATAATTGAGGACAACTGAAAAGGTAGGAGAGTTTCCCCCTGGATGTAACTATTTTGCATTGAAGCTAACTTTAATGTGAAGCACTAAAAGCCAAGAAAAGATTAATAAAGGCTCTAAACACTTGACTTGTTTCTGGGTGTGTTTTGTATAATGTGCCCCATCATGGGTCATGGTAAATAACCAGGTCTAGAGCATTCTTCCTCTGCCTTTTTCTTCCCCATGACTGAACAAACATGTAGACACAGAATTTCCTTATTCAAACCCACTGCATAGCTGAAAAGCCTTTAGATCTGATTTTTCCCATGTCTACTTCACTATTTTATTTACATCATCTTTCTGGGTCTTTTTTTTTTTTTTTTACGTGATCCCTCCTTCTGACTTTTGACATTCTTTCTGTTTATGTTTTCTGAGGATCTTCATCAGAGCTGGACTATTGGGTCTGCTTTGAGACTTGACTACACCAAGGCTTAGGGCTGGCTCTAAGCAAAATCATGGCGGGGAAATGATTGTTCAACCCTAGGACCTTCACCTGGAACTTTCCTCTTCTTGCCCTGATACGTACTTCCCCACTGCATCCCTCCTTCTTTCTCTTCTCCATCAGTCACCATTCCAAACCTGAAAACTCCCCCCAAGGCTCTATGACACCTGGCTCACCTCTCCTTGCCAGGGCTCCTGTGTGCTCCAGTGCCCCATCCAGGTTTGGCTTCACGGGTAGATGCTGGGTGTTGCCCCAGCCAGGCGTTTCCCTCTGTCTCAAGGCACGTGTTGATTGCTTGGTGCCCCCTGTGTGGAGGTGATGTACATCAGGCCCTCCTTTCTTTTCTAGGTGACCCGCACCCTAATCACAGTGGCCTCCTGGAGACTATCAAGGATTATGGAGAGAGCTCGTCAAAGAGAACATGCTCCCCTCAGTTCCCTACTATTGATTCCTTAGGTCTAGACCAGAAGCTGGACCCTTTGTATTTAAAACAAATTCCAGGCAATTCTTATGCAAGCATAACAAATATATAGTTTGGGTGGCTGCTTTGACTCCCAGGAGAGTTCAAATGGGATGAGTTTTAGATAGGCAGGCAGAGAAGGTGGAAACCTGTTAGAAGCATTTGCTTAAACTGGGAAAGGTACAAGGAGGCCCAGGACCCAGTACAGTCGTTTCCAAGAGTAATATGTTGTGGGGCCCAAAGGCCTCCTATCCCACTGTTACTTTTTGCCTAAAGGGGGCTACAGAGGATGTTAAAGATAAGGTGGAGTGGAAATCAGTCCAGGTGTAGCCTGCTGATTGCCCACTGAGAGGCTTATAAGTGGAAAACTCCCCTCTGAGTCACGGAACACATCTTTTGAAACATTGTTTTGAGCAAAGGTTTTTAGGGGAGAATATTTACAAATTGACAGTTATATGCCCACCCATTTGCATAGTTCAGCCCTCCTCAAACCTTTTGGTGTCAGGAAACCTATGCCCTTAAATATGATTGATGACCCCAAAGAGCTTCTTAAATTGTAAGTTGTAGCTATCAATATTTCCCATATGTGAAATGAAAACTGAGAAGTATTTTCAATATTTACTTACTGAAGCATTAAAAATAACAATAAGAAACCATTACATCAACACGAGTAACATAGTTTTATGAAAAATAACTTTATTTTCCAAGACAAAAATATAGAGGGCAAATAATAGCGTTGTTTTACATATTTACAAATCTCTTTCATGTCTGGCTTAAGAGTACAAAGCTGGGATTCTCATATCTGCTTCTGCTTTCAGTCAAATGAGTAGGTCGCAATATCATAGGTCATGTAGTCTTTGGGGAATATCACTGTCACACAAGGGACAGTGAAACCAACCAAGGTAAACAACATCTTGGTACTATTACCAAAACAGTTTTGACTGTGTGGGTCCTCTGAAAGGTTGTGGGGATCATTGGCACACACTTTGAGAACTGTCCTCTTCCATCTTGTTTCTTGATTCTCATACGGACAGGATTTTATGTAGAGGTACAGTGGAATAATTTTCTTTGTGAACAAGACTTACCAATAGTGGTTCTAAATACTGCTTTTATGAATGTTCAAGAAGAAAATGTTGTTGGAGCTGCATAAGAAGCCTTCTTTTGGAAATGTGTATTAAATAATCTTTAGAAATTGAATTTAGTCTCAAGTTTTTTCTTGCCAGGCAACATTTTATTTCAAAAAAGATTGCACCTTCTGGGATTAAAAAAGGAATCTAGGAGGGATGCCTGGGTGGCTTGGTTGGTTAAGTGTCTGACTCTGGATTTCCGCTCAGGTCATGATCTCATGGTGCATGAGTTCGAGCCCCATGTCAGGCTCTGCAGAGCCTGCTTGGGATTCTGTCTCTGTCCCTACTGCACTTTTTTTCTCTCTTAAAATAAGTAAATTTTTAAAAAAGGAATCTAGGAATCAGTACGAGTGGTAGTAGAATGCATGACAAGTGTCATGTGTACATGACCTGGGGACATGGTCCACTTGGGGAAATGGGCAGTTTTGATCAATCATTGGGGATGGTGTATCAAGAAATAGCAACTGGATTTAGCTTGTCAAATACATGTCAGATATGGATGAACATCTTTTATGGAGTATGCACTAAAGATTAAGTATAAAATGGTAAAAGAAATCTATCGTTGACCTTGTGGGTTAATATAAAGACTGGGCGAGTACACGGTATGTGCATGAAGGAATGTGTGTGTGTGTGTGTGTGTGTGTGTGTGTGTGTGTGTGTTCTGGGGATGGCGATACAGTGGTGCACAGTATTGTGACACACACATAAATGGCCACAACCTTCCAATGAGGGACATACAGATTACATTGATGTGGATTTCACTGTTCACAATTATGTCTGCCCCACTGTCGCCCACTCATATATGTCTGGAGAGGATTAAAGAACCTAAATTCTTCTCCTGCCTCTTAAAGTGGGGATGTGTATCTGATGATCTATCCTAAAGCAACATAAAGCGAGGCAGTGATCTTTGTGAAGTGGGGGAGGTTATTTTCTTCAATTACAACAACCATTTTGCAGAGTAAACATTGTGGGCTAATGAGCCGCCCTGAATTCTAACATGTCATGGACTTGTATAGTTGCAAATTAAAAATAGCATTATGTGGTGCTATAGCAAACCCAGCACAATGCTGAAAGGGTACCCATTGAGTTTAATTGCCTGAAAAATCTCTGCAATTATTTTATCAGCCCAGATACAAGGAAATGACTATCTCAGTCCAGAAAAGTGTAGAGGGTGGACCAGGAGAGAGAGAGAGAGAGGAGAACACTGGGAATTCCAGAAGGTGATGGGGAGTCAAAATGACAAGAGGGAAAATGAGGATGTAGTTAGGACCCAGGTGGAGACTCAACCATTCTTGGGTAAGGGTTTTGCCCAGGGCATAGCACAATGCACTTTTTAATTTAACAATGGGTCCTACTTGCGGGTTGTTGATCGTTAGTTAGTTCAGTTCAGTTTATTGAGCACTCCTTTCTTGTGCCACACAATGCATTAGACGTGGGGCACAAAGGTGCATTAGAGGTCACCGCTGCCATCAAGGAGTGCAGGCCCATCAGAAAGGACACACTAGCACAGTGTGATGCAGCACAGGGAGGCTCAAGAGAGCCCAGAAATGAAGGAGACACCTCGTTCAGCTTGGGAGTGAGGCTGATGGACAGACCAGGAAGCTTGGGGTGGGGGTTGGCCAGGCGGAGGGCAGTGACGACAGTCAGGAAGGGTGTGGGCAGCCTGTAAGCAAGCTAAGGCTGCTGATGTCTGGGGTAGGAAGCAGGAGAAGTGGGTGGTGGATGGGGCAAAATCGTGCCATGACTGAGACATGTGGCCGGCAGGGGCAGGGAGCAAGGTGGCCTATGGGACTGGGGATTCCAGCTGGTGTAGCCGGCGAATACTGATGATGTGACAGGTTGAGACAGGGAAAAAGAGGAGTGACCAGGGCGTGTGATCATTATTATGGTTTATGTATTAAAATTTGTGATAAAATGACTCTTTGGGGAACAGGTAGGTAGCATATTTCTTACATAAAGGTTACATAAAACCAGATCTGAAAATTAAATGGGATAAAGTCAAACCACAGGCTCTTGTGTCAATAGGGAAATATCATTCCCAAAGAATTAAACTGAAAAAAACAACTTAATTCTACTTACCTTCGAGATACGATGCTCGATGCAATTCTTTTTTTTCCTCCTTCATAATTCAGTGTCATCAAGGTTAAATCTAGTGAATAAAAAAAATCATCATTTTTGTGGTTTAGCAATCTTCATCCCTATTGTATTAAGTATATGAGAATTAATTTATGTATCACTATCAATTGTCTTTCTTTCTCCCTTTCTCCCTCCCTCCCTTCTTTCCTTCTTCCCTCCCTTCCTTTCCCCCTTCCTTCCTTCCTTCTTATTCTTTCAATTATTTGCAGTAAGGAGACTACTTCTTATATTCTTCTCTCTGAACACTGCTCTGTTCAGGTATTCTTTGTCCAAAAAAGGAATTATATATTACACATATATATTTATATAGATATAGGTGACATACCCCCATGCACTTGATCTCATTTCCATCCTTTTTTCTCTGGGGACAAGGACTATCTTTAAGTTCATGCTTTTGTTTCCCTTGTACATTTTTACACTTTAACCACAAGTCTGTGTGCACACTCAATACTGTTTTTGCTTTATATAAATGTTCTTAACTGGGCTTACATCGGTAGCTTGCTTTTCTTCCTCAAATGTTCTGATATCGACCTATATTAATCCATGTAATTTATTCCTATTAACTGCTATGTAATATTCCATTACATGAGCACACTAAAAGGTTCTTATACCTCTAATTTCAGTACCCATTACATTTTGAACATTAGAAAATGAGCTTTAATGAACATTCTGGCACATATCTCTTTGTACGCAGAGAGGCTGGAGTTTCTCCAAAGCATTTAGCTAGGAGTAATATCGCTGGGTCCTAGGGTAGAGCATCCTCAACCTAACTCAGGACTGCGACATTATCTTTTTTTATGCTTATTCATTTATTCTGAGAGAGAGAGAGAGAGAGAGAGAGAGCTTGAGCAGGGGAGTGACAGAGAGAGAGAGAGAGAGAAAGAGAGAGAGAGAGAGAATCCCAAGCAGGCTCTGTGCTGTCAGTGCAGAGCCCAACAGCGGGGCTCAATCTCACGAACTGTGAGATCATGACCTGAGCCGGAATCAAGAGTCAGATGTTAAAACAACTGAGCCGCCCAGGCGCCCCATGTCACATTATCTTTAACTTAGTTGATCTGGTTCTACTCCCACCAGAAATGTATGTGGGTCCTCCTTGACTTAAATGGTGATGTGTGAGCACGTTAGCCTTCTGATGGCCACGAAGTCTTTTGGATTCTTCCACTCTTCTTTCTCTCGCTCCTTCAAGCAGCTTTCATCCATTCAGAACGCCTTTCTTGCATCTGAAAACAACACACACAGGCGAAACAAAAGCAGGCTAGTACGTTTACGTTTACGAGGCTGATTCACACTTTCTCTTACTGCTAAATGCAAAGTTCATTTTAGTGTTCAAATGCTACATAGCACATTCATTTTGTGACCAATTATTGAAACAATGTACCTTCGAGTATGCAAATCGTTACCTTTCAACAGGCTTTTGCATGCTTCCAAAAGGTGGAAAAATGTATTCTGTAACCCCTGCCTTCAGTTAAATATAAGCCTTGCTGCGAAACACCATTTACTGCAACTAGTTTAAGTTAGGATATATTGTGCAAAGCTGGAGGACATATATAGCAAGTTGAGTAAATATAATTAAATATAATTAAGATGAGTTTTGAAAATCCCGTGGCCTCAAACCACAAGTGGTTACTGAATAATAACCAAACCAACTTGGGGAGCTACACTCAGAGAAAGAACAAATATGTCAGCAACACGTAACACGCAAAAGGATACTATTCCTAAAAGAAGAGGGGGCTATTTCGGTAACTTTGGGCTGCAGAGAATCATGTCAGACAATAAGAAAAAGGACCGTTTATTAAGGCACTAATTGCTGTTTACTTCGCCGCAGCTCAAGTTGCATCCATGGATAACAATTAGTCAGCAATTGCATATCGGATTCTAAGGGAAAAAAAATCACAAGCGTTAAGTGTACCCACATGGAAGATACATGCATCATTACCCACACACACAAAAAATGAGCCACTTTAACGCAAAAATAAAAAGTGAAAACCTTAAAATAATATATGTATTTATATATTTGGGCATTTAATTAACTGCTTTTTCAAAAAGAAAGGTAGAAATAAAGATTAAACAGTAATTCTATTCCTTGTTAAATATTTCCATAAGAGAAAGCCTTAGTGATTCTTAACTATGATTATAATTTCTACAGTGAAAAGCAAGATGAATGTCCTGAAGCAGTCAGGGCCCTTACAGGGTAATCACCACCCACTCTACCCATTTTACTGCACAATTTACACACATGCGAATGCATGCTCTGATATGCCGTCACTACGTACATGTCCACGCATGTGCCCGCGCATCCCCCTTCCCCTGACCAAGGTAATATCCTCAATATTTTAGAGGGGAAAATCAAGCAAATGGCTGTACAAATTCTATCACAAGACCAGTATAGCCAGAATGGTGAGTGAGTTTACTCAGTTACCACTGTTCATCTATCTATTAATATATCACACAGCTTACTGCAGGGCATTTTTCCAAAATTGTGAAATAGATTTTATTTCTTGACATTTCATCAATTTTCACTCAGCTTATCTTGTTCTGTACTCCTCTTCCTCCCCCGTTGTGTGTATCATCCATCTTAAATTACTTTTATTGTACACTCATTGTACTTTTATAACATTATACTTTTTATTTTCTATCATATTGCATTTTAAGCCAGTTTTTCTCCTTAGTAAGGAGAGATTTCAGATTTTCAAGCTCAAAAGCATTGCCTGCTGTACTAATGTAAAATCTCCACAACAATGCTCAAAAATCCCTTCTTTCAATTAAAAAAGATTAAATCTAGTGTTTTTAAATTCAGAATGAAAAAGAAATGTCTTCTATGGACTTTTCCTATGTGATATTTTAAATATACATACATTTTATCCACAAAGAATTTTTATATGGTTGTGACAGAACAATTTTGTCTAATTTAACTGATTTCTTAGTGGGCAATCAAGTTGGTGTAATTAGTTATGCTTTAGGATAATTTTGTGTAGCATTCAGAAAGATATGAAATATATACAAGCACATATGTATTTATATACACTCATCTTTATAAATCTGTTGGCTACAGCCAAAATTAAATGTTTCTTTAAGAGTTCCTTATGCAAAAGAAAATTATATTATTCCTGTTTCTCTTTTCAGACTTCAAAAAATGTAGAAAACAAAGTTACCAAAGTAACCCATATAATTAAAATAATAATATGACGTTTTAAAAATAGTTCTAATGTGAAAAAACTTACGCTGTTTTATAAACATTATTAAGATCCATTTTTGCACGAAATTGAAAAGCTAAAAATCTCACCCCCAGAAGAGAGATAAGGAACCAAGCAATAAAAGAAGGAGAGACAGAGTTCCAAAAATACCCAATTGTGTAATTTGAGAGAATGTGGAGAAAGCCAAGTGAAACCAGGGAAATAAACAGAGAGGGCTTTAGAAGAGATTGGGATAAACATCCCCTCAGATTGAAACTGACTGGGGTACTAATAAAGCTTAGGCTTGAGAGCCTCTCACGTGGGGGGTCTCTCAATTCCAGGAACTAGAGCGTGTTCCAGTTGCTTCAATGGGGTCTCCGAGAAAAGCGACTCAAATCTTCAAGTGTCTGGTAATTTACCATGATCTCTTTTTTCTCATTCTAATAAGTATTCACATTTGTTCTTTTTTAAAAAAAATTACTTTTTTTTATTGGGGGGGGGAGAGAGAGAGAGAGAGAGAGAGAGAGAGAGAGAGAGTGTGTGTGTGTGTGTGTGTGTGTGTGCATGAGTGGGGGAGGGTCAGAGAAAGAGAGAGATGGAGAATCTCAAGCAGGGGTTTGAGAGAGGAGAATCTTAAGCCTGACATGGGGCTTAATCCCACAACCCTGGGTTCATGATCTGAGCCAAAATCAAGAGTTGTACACTCAACTGACTGAGCCACCCAGGCACCTCTTTACATTTGTTTTTAATTCTGTATTCATAATTTTGTGCCCTTTTATTTAGAGTGTTCTCCAATACAGTTGCCAGATGTATTAGTCTGCTAGTGCTGCCATAACAAATACCACAGACTGGAGGGTTTAAACAACAAACATTTATTTTCTTATAGTTCTGGAGGCTCTAAGTCCAAGATCAAAGCTAGCTTCTTCTGAGGCCTCTCTCCTTGGCTTGTAGATGCCTGCCTTCTCCACATATCTTCCCACGGTCTTCCCTCTGTACATATCTGTGCCCAAATTTCCTCTTCATGTAAGAATACCATTCTTATTGGATTGGGGCCCATCAAATGACCCCATTTTAACTGAATTGCCTCTTTCAAGACTCTACCTCCAATCAAGTCACATCCTGAAGTACTGGGAGCTTAGAACTTCAACATATGAATTTGGAGAGGACAAAATTCAGCTCATAATACCAGATTTAACAAATAAAAATTCAGGATTCCCAGTTAAATATGAATTTTAGGTAAATAGTAAATAATTATATTCAGGTAAATAGTAAATAGTAAATAGTAAAAAGTATATATATATATATATACACACACACACACACACACACTTTGGAGGACATACATATATACTCTATAATATACATCATATATACATATATATATATGGCTTGAACTCACAAATGGTGAGATCATGACCTGAGCTGAAGTCAGAAAGTCAGAGGCTAACCAACTGAGCCACTTAGATGCCCTGGGTCTGTTTCTTAAAACGTATGTAGAATTGACACAGTTTCTTTCTCTCCATAATTTTGTTTTTAAAAAGATAAATATGTGGGTTATTGTCTCTCTCTATATATATATTCTCTCTCTCTCTCTCTCTATATATATATATATACATACACACATACATACACACACATATAATGTATATATGCATGTGTATATAAATGTATATATATATGTGTGTGTGCATATATTTTAAATGTGTGTATACACACACATACACACACACACACACAAAGTTATTCATTGTGTTTCTGATATTCACATTTAACTGGGAATCCTGTATTTTGCCTGGCAGCCCTGTCCCCAAATTGCATGAGCTTTAGGCTGGGAGAAATACTCTGGAGGGAGAAATACTTAATGAGCAACCATTTGAATGATTTCACTTTAGGCCTAAAGGAAACTTCAGGGAATCTGAGTACACCCCACTTGCCTGGGACTCAGCACCCCTGAGGCCTGGGTTGCACCAGGGCTGGGAGCCCCCGGAGGCCTCGGTGTCCCCCCTCCCTCGCCCCTGCCCCGGCCCCAGGCCAAGCCCTCCCAGTGCAAAGTTACCGGAACCTCTATGGGCAGGCTCACCCCAGAGCTGCTTCCAGAAGCCGGCTGAGTGAGTCAACAGGGTTGGGTTTGGCTCCCGCCCCGTCTGCTCACTCACCCTGACACACCAGAGCACCCAGGGCCCTTAAGGTTATCTGGCTGTCCATCCGCCCGCCCCCGCCAGCTGGAAGACACTCCAGTGTCGCCCCGGGCCCCAGTGAGTCACTGTACTTGCAGCCGGCTGTGCAGGGCTGGCTCCGGATTGCTGTCCCCTCTACAACAATTCTTTCATTACGAAGCCCTTTGGGAATCCAGTGAAAGCTCTGGATCTTCTAGCCCCAAAGCATCCAGATTCACCCAAGACAATTTTGCATCTAATTCCAGCAGGCTCCTAGAGCTCCTAAAGCCCCAGATTGTGTACACACAGGTGAAGCGGCCGTGCATTACGCCGCGTTGGGGCGCCGGTGTGTACAGGGCATTGCTGCTCCCCCCCAAACCGCGTGCACACATACGCAAACAGGCAAGCACGTGTGTCTGAGGAGGGCAGGACAGTCCCCGATGGGGTGTGTCTGGGAATACGGTACAGTCGCGGGTGAGGAAGCCATACCAGCCACTTCTGGAGCTGCTACGTTAGGTCTTTAATAAAGAACAGGTTTTTGTTTTTGTTTTTGTTTTAATTTTTTAATGTTTATTTATTTTTGAGAGAGAGAGAGAGAGAGAGAGAGAGAGAGAGACAGCTTGAGCAGGGGATGGGCAGAGACAGAGGAAGACACAGAATCCCAAGACAGGCTCCAGGCTCTGAGCTGTCAGCACAGAGCCCGACGCGGGGCTCGAACCCATGAACCGTGACCTGAGCCGAAGTCGGATGCTTAACAGACTGAGCCACCCAGGCGCCCCAATAAAGAGCAGTTTTTAAGAGACCAGAGAAGTTCTCCAATAAGGGACTTCAGGCATCGAGGAGGGCTCAGTGGGAAAAGGGTCTGCTCGTGGGGAAATCCCCAGCACCCCTCCCCCCCACACACACAGCGCCCATCACGTCCGGGTCCCCCGCACCGCCTGTGCGGGCTGCTGATGGTGTGGCCATAGGCACTGCTGGCGTTCAAGGACTTGTGTGACGTCATGGGCACCGTGCAAAGTACTTTGTCGTCGCCTCTGCCAGGCAGATAGAAACGAGTATGGTCCTCTTTATGCAGCTGGGAACGCGAAGGCTGAAGGAGTTTCAGAAACTTGCCCCGAGTGGGGCAGGTTCGTTCTCTGGAGGGAGCAAGGCCGGGCTGGTGGCTTCCACGAGCAACCCACCGGCATCCCTTGCAGGTTTGCCCGTGGCTGTGCCACGTTCCAGCTGGCAGGTGGCCGGGTCTGCTCGGCCCACTCGCCATCCTCCTCTCTTGCCCTCTGGGAAAACATCCGGCACCTCGGAAAACTCCACTGGCCGTTTTAGGGCTCGCGTTCACAGAACATTTTGGAGAGGGTTTCAGGAGCTGCTTCAAAGCCTACTCACAACCCAGGAGTTTGGGTCTGCTTTTTTCTTTTAAAAAGTTTTAAATGTTTATTTGTTTTTGAAAGAGAGACAGAGCACAAGCAGGGAAGGAACAGAGAGAGAGGGAGACACAGAATCCGAAGCAGGCTCCCGGCTCTGAGCTGTCAGCACAGAGCCCCATGCGGGGCTCAACTCAGGAATTTCTAGATCATGACCTCAGCTGAAGTGGGTCGCTTAACTGACTGAGCTACCCAGACGCCCCTGGGTCTGTTTCTTAAAAGGTATGTGGAATTGGCACAGCTTTTTTCCCTCCATAATTCTGTTTTCAAAAAGATCTATATGTGGGTTTTCATCTCAGTTGAATGAACAAGACCCAGCATTTCAGAGCATTTTTCTGTTTTTGTTTTTGTTTTAAATCACATATATCCCATCCTTTGATCGAGGGACAGGAACCACCAGTGTAGGTGATAGAAAATAGTAAATTAACTACAGCTCAGCTTGGTCACCTAAACAAGAATGTAACCCAGCAGTAAGGCATTTCCAATCTAGCCCTGTTGAGCCAACCCACTTCTTACCTTTCTCTCTCCTCCCAGCCACCAGCATCATATATTATGACCCTCTGCAAGGCTTCCTGCCTCCTGCCAGTGTTGGAAGACCCAACCTCCACTTGGATTCCTCACATTTTTAAATATTTATTATTTATTTCTTTTTATTTTTTAAGTTTATTTATTTTGAGAGAGAAAAAAATGCAAGTGGGGGAAGGGCAGAGAGCGAGAGAGAGAGAGAGAGAGAGAGAGAGACTGCTGACAGTCTCCGTACTGTCAGCACGGAGACCCACACAGGGCTCAAACCCATGAACTATGATATCATGATTTGAGCCGAAGTCAGCTGCTTAACTAACTGAGCCACCCAGGCGCCCCCGTGTTCTTCACATTTTTAAAAGAACAGATCTTAAACCTCCTCAGTCCTGTGAGGGGTTCTGTGCTCAAAACCCCCCACTTATGATTGTCCCCATGTACACTCTGTGAATTTAAGCCTATTGTACATTTAATGTGGTCTAATGAGCTTTGCTTAGGAAAAAAGTGTTCTTGGGTCATGGCACCACGTTCATTGCTGTCGCCAGCCAGCTTTTAATTACATGCTTTTGATTACCAGGGCAACGAGGGGAGAGACGCAGTCCTCTGGGTGACCTCATCACCACAGATAGAAAAACAAGGAAAATAGCAGGCGTTCCATGTGAGACAGAGCATTACTTTTATCCAGTAGGACGGCACATTTGTAGAATGACTTTATCTTGATCATGTTGCTGGATTGGTAACTGTTTGCTGATTGGAAGTCAGTCTCTTTTTAGACTTTGAGCTTCTTGAGAAAAGAGTCTATACCCTTTTCTTTGGAAATCTTTGCTCTGCCAACACACACACACACACACACACACACACAAGGACACTCACAAGCACACACGCATGCACAAATTCACATTCCACATTACCTAATACACAACTTGCTGCTGAGTTAGGATTTATTCCTCCTCAAGCTGATTGACATAGAAATGTCCAATGTTTCAGGAAAGGAATGTGCGGCTTAGAAGCTTTGAGGATCAGGTGTGAAGAGAAGGCAGATTTTAATCTCTGGGGAAGCAAGAATTTGCCTGGAACACAGAAATCACTGCTGGCCGATTGGAAGGAATTGAGTGTAGACGGCAGAAGCAGTGGAGATCTCTGGAGTGGGAGGAAATTTACAAGACCCACTTTGCCAGAAGGTTTGTGATGCTCTTAAGAGCATCCAGGTGGGGCAGAAGAAGGCAGGGCCTCACTTGTATCCTGGTGTCTTTGCCAGCTCAGCACACACTAGCATGACATCCATAGACCAGAGAACCTGTATTTCTTTTTCTGGGGCTATCTCTGTGTAGCGAAGCCTGCTTTGCCCACCTGTGAAACAGGCCCGAAGCTCCAGGAAATTAACACCCCCTTGGGAATGACACTCACTCAACCAACCACCCACTGAGCTTGGTGTATGCATCAGCTAGCTATGCCTCCTAAATCAATGCCCAGCCACTGTGTAAAACAATATCTATCTATCTATCATCTATCTATCATCTATCTATCTATCATCTATTTATCTATCTATTATCTATCTATTATCTATCTATCTCTATATATCTATCTATTTCTGTAGGAAGGAAATTCAGGCAGGGCTCAGCCTGGGCACTCCTCAGTTCTACATTGGGTTACTCACCGAGGTGCCTTCCACCAGCAGCTACAGGGCTGTGACGCCAAGAAGGCCCCCTTCACATGTCTGGCACTTGGATACTCCTCAGAGTGGCCTCTTTCTCTTTACACATCTCGCTATTTAGTGGATGAACCTAGATTCTTTACACGATGGTGGTTAGCTTCCTCAGCAAGTCTGGGTCTCAGACTGGCTCAGGACTTGCCCATCTTCACTTCTGGCACCTTCTATTGGTAAAAGCAAGTCACCAGCCAGCCCTGAAGAAAACTAGACCCTGTCTTCCATTAGAAGGAAGGGCAGGCCTGTTCCTGCAAGGCTGGGAGGCCGTCTCCCAGAGAGTGTGAATATTTAGCTCTCTCCCCAGTTAGAAAGGCAGGCTGGCAGGTGGGATAACTGGGAGGTAGCTGGGAAGTGACTGGGTGGTATTAGTAAGGGTGGAGCTGGCTGGCATCTCCTTTCCTGGCTCAATGCCTCACTCCCTTGACCGTGGTCCTGGTATTACCTCCCCAGTTAGACACTTGAACTCAATGCCTTTCCTCAGGGTCGGCTTCCAGGGTAGCTCATCCTTCCAGGATGGAGGATTTGAGGGCTTAAGTATGAAGTATTCCTTTTCTCATCCCTTTTCCTTTTGTAAGCTGGGAAAGGAAATGGGGTGCAGATGAGAGACACTTAGAGCGATTTGCTCTTCCCCCCCGCCAGTTTCCCCCATATTTTTTATGCTCTCAGGATAAATTCAGCAGGTAAGGGTGAGGACTTTAAAAGAAGCAATGCTACCCTCTGTCTCCTTTTCTCCCATTGACAGCATCCCAGGAACTAGAACGTTGGCAGCATTGTGGAGAGGATCAGCTTTGGAAACAGGACATCATGGGTTGCTCTGCACGAAGGGGCTGTGAAGCGTCACTACAGATGCTGTTCTCCTCCATCTTTGGACCTGTCCAGAGCAAGATGACTAATGACTTAGTTGATACTGATGACAGGGGCTCGCTTTATTGTTTTAATCCCTGAATTGGAAAATGCAAAGAAAATCCAGTTGCACTATGCTTAAGAGATTTTTTTTTTCACATTCGAACAAACTTTTATATAAGAAATGAACCTTGATTCTGAGAAAACTAGCTCTGAGTAGATCGGGGTGTTAGAACTCAGGGCTTTGCAGCGGGGTTTTCAGAGTCAAGAGCTGGATTCCAGCACATAGTAGGCACTCAATAAATATTTGTTAAATAAAGGACTCCCTGTATTTTGAGGGGGTGATTAATAATAAGGATAACACCTCCATAGCTCCCTTTCCACTCCTCCCCACATCATTTTACCCATAACATAACAGGAATAAAAGTATTCCTAGGTATAGGAATAATTATTTGCTGGTACAAATGGAGGACTCACAGTGTAGAAAAAATTGATACCTACATTATTGAGATACAGGAAATAAACTGTTAAATAATGTAACAAGATTTGGAGGTAAAAAAGAAAGAAGGAAAAAGGAATATTTTCAAAGATGATAACACAGCTATTACAAATTGAAAAGGAGGGGCACCTGCGTGGCTCAGAGGGTTGGGCGACTGACTTCCTCTCAGGTCATGATCTCACAGCTCATGGGTTCCAGCCTTGAGCCCCGCTTTGGGGTCTGTGCTGACAGCTCAGAGCCTGGGGTCTGCTTCAGATTCTGTGTCTCCCTCTTTCTGCCTCTCTTTCTCTTTCTCTGTCTCTCAAAAAATGAAAAGAAATTTAAAAAAAATTATAAAAAGAAGTTATGTCCCACCATTGTTGAATAGGGGCATATTTTCTTGTGACTTTGACCTTTAGGAATTCTACTCTGTAAAGTTATTTCACTGGGCTTTCGGCAGCAGAGGGATAATTGTTGTGTCAAATGTGCCCGGCAGGAAAAACTAGAAGTCATGCGCAAAGAGAAAGTGACTGTGGTCTTGGAAAGACCAGGATGATATATATCTCTGTCAAGTAGTTTCAACTGAAGGCAAAATTGTAAAGTAGGTTAACACACTGTGAGATGCTTCTTTCCACCAAATTCTTTTTCTCAACTCCTCCCACTTTGTGAACATGTCGTCTTTGCCTAGGTTCCCATTCATCCCACGATGACTCACTGAATATCACTGAGCTTTTGCTATGTGCCAGGCATTGGGCCATGTACTCTTGGGAGCACCCACTTGGAACTGGTTAACTGGATGAAAGGGCAGAGAATAAATGGTCACAGCTATAAAAATATACAAAAAAATAGCTACTGGGGCACCTGGATGGCTCAGTCTATTGAGTGTCCAGCTCTTGATTTCTGCTCAGGTCATGAGCCCAGGGTTGTGGGATTGAGCCGGGTGTCTGAAGCATGGAGACTGCTTGAAATTTTCTCTCTCTCTCTCTCTCTCTCCCCCTTTACCCCTCCCCTCTCGAAAAAAAAAAAAAAGCAATAAACTGTGACAAGTGTTGTCCCTGGTCATGAGATGCTACAATCATTTGTCTATTTTCAACATTTGAACCACCTTGCCTTATATATGTGCTAAATTAAAAATAACACTTTATATATTACAAAGGACATATATATTTTAAAAAACAGTCTTGGCTCTACCTACCTGCTATGGTAGTTCTTTGGAAGGCTTAGCCAGGTAACACCCAAAGCATTGGCCATTATCATTCTACCTCATTAAATATGTTTTCTATCCCAGTCTCTAGATATTCTATTTTTGATCGTAGAACCCTTGATGAGTCATTACTGGGGGATAAATAGCTATTCTGTGGACCCTCGCGTGGAGATGCAATAACATCCACAAACAGAAATGACTATTTAAAGGGATTTCAGGTTCTAGCTGAAGGACCAGCTGGGATTCTTTTGGAAAGAAAAGAATCCCCTTGGTGCCCCGGGAGTAACATCATTTAGGTCAACAAGTGACTCAGGGTATCTGTAACACCATTGTATGCAGTGCAAGACTTTCCCCTAGTGCTTTGGCTGTGCACTCGGTAATATCTTCATGGTCTGAAAAGAGATAACGCGAACTTCCCAAAGGATTTGCTTATTCGATTTCTCTGAGGGTGATCTCTCCCACAGTCATTTCTACACAACGAACCTGCCAAGGCATCTTAGGGGAAGTATGAGTACCTGACAGTGCTCGGCTACAGACATCGCCAGGAACCACAGAATACAGACACATTTCACATTTATTCTTTGGAAATCCCGAGGCAAAAATATTCTCCTTCCTTCCTTTGGGCCCTATGAAATATTCTATTTGACTTCCTCCCCAGCAAGCTGTCTATCTCACACTCTTCAATTCACCTCTCACATTCATTTCCACCAGAAAGCGTTTCCTTGGCTAAGATAAACTCTCCTGAATTGCGTTAAACCGTGCCCATTACACCAATGTTGCCCTTTCGGATGTCAGGTAGTATTTCTCTCACAGAAGTGGCCCGAGTGTCCCCAGTGTGATCTACTTGGAGGTGCTTTCGTGCTTATTTAATTGCTGTTTCAAGTCCACGTATTTCTATTGCTTTGAATGGTGCAGCGTGCCTATTGCTGCTCTCAATAAATTGTAAATTAATGTTTTTGCTATCAGACAAGATTATTATACAACTCCCCCATCATTGTCATTATTATCTCTGAATGGAGGTGTAATCATGGGCACCCTTGCAAATTCCTCAGCCTCATTTGTACTCACATATAGTTTCTTATCGTGTTTTTTTCATTTTAAAGAGCTTTATTGTTTTTGTAAAATTGATGAATGTTCATTGTAAAACTTCAAGCAACATGGAAAAGGTACAATCCAGAGAGTATAAATTACCGTGGATGTTATCATTTGGAGAAAATTATTATTAACATTTTAATGAACATTCTTCCAGACATTTCTCTGTTTCATATACACATGTGGATATATGTACACAGCTTTATATAAATGTAGCATAACTATGTTGTTCTATAAACTCTATCTGCGGTCAGTATTAGACATCATCCCATGTCAATATGTTTGTGGATATTCATCATAATTCTTAATATTTTCATAGTGTTGGGGCACCTGGGTGGTTCAGTGAGTTAAACATCCGACTCCAGCTCAGGTCATGATCTCACAGACCATGGGTTTGAGCCCCGTGTTGGGCTCTATGCTGACAGTTCAGAGCCAAGAGCCTGCTCTGGATTCTGTGTCTCCCTCTCTCCCTCTCTGCCTCCCCCCCAATTCATACTCTGTCTCTCTCTCAAAAATAAATAAACATTAAAAAATTTTTATAAAAATTTTTTTCGTAGTGTCATTATACACATGTCTAGACACAACCCTTCGCTATGAGCATTTATGTTGTTTGACAATTTTTACTAATCTGAACAATGCAATAGGGAAGATTCTTGTGCATGTGACTTTTTGCACTTGTGGTAGGGGCTCTTTGGGGTAAGTTTCTAGGAGCAGAAATGACTGGGTCAAAGGGTACATGCAATACTACCTCTTGATACCTCTTTTGATACACCTTGATAATTGGGTGTAAATCACTTCACACCAACAGCACATGGTAATTTTTACCACGCCTTTTCTCATAACATCTTCACTGTGCCCAAGAATATTTTGTGGAGGGCTGCTAATTACAAAGCTGAGTGAGCAATAAATGAGTAGCAATCTTTAAACATTGTTTTTCTTGTCAGCAGTGTGGAGGTTATCATCTCTGCTCTCCTGTCACTATTCTGCTCCTCTGTTTTCATCATCTGAACGAGATGATTTCACTCAATTATCACACACGAGGATTTTATGACAGTCAATTCATATGAGCACCTGAACCCATTATACAGCATAATTCATATTTGATATAAAGTGACAGTTGCTTGCAGTTCACATTGACATTCCTTTAGAGAAGACAATTGCTCAACAGGAATCGTTCTGAATCAATTAATGGAGCCACAGCTCAGCTGTAATGCTGTGACATTCTGACACCAGGAGAAAAGAGCTACGTGGGCATTCTGTGCTGAATCTTTGCCCACGCAAGTTTTATACCACTGAGCTTGTTAAGGTCATTAGATCTTTGTGAGGAATCTTACCCATCCAACACCCCCAACCTCCTGCAGTGGGTTTGATTTTTGTCTGCTAAAGTGGGCGCCATGAATTTAAAAAAATTTATGTATATCTATATATCTATATATATATCTGTGATATGAATATAATTGGATGAGGGTATGGTTATTCATGAAAAATATAAAATCTATTTCTGGTGTGATTATGACCTTGGGAAATTAGGATATCTTAATGAGCTACAAAATCTGCTGCAAGAGTCTCATAAAATTATATAGAAGTAAAGTGATATTTTGGAGATGATGGTGGGGGTTATAGTGAAGGAGATAGGCCAGGATCTCCAGTTCAATAGATTTTTCTCCTCTTATTTTCAGATCTGATTTATTTTATTATTTTATTTTTTTAATACTTATTTTTGAGAGAGAGAGAGAGAGAGAGAGAGAGAGAGACTGAGCATGAGTGGGGGAGGGACAGAGAGAGAGGGAGACACAAAATCTGAAGCAGGCTCCAGTCACCACAGACCCCAACATCAGGCTCAACCCACGATCCATGAGATCATGACCTAAGCTGAAGTCGGATGCTTAACCGACTGAGCCACTCAGGTGCCCCAGACCTGATTTCTTCTTAATAATTATATTTGCCTCTGCAGTATTGACCATAACCTTTGCTATGGTCTTTGGCTCGCTAACTCATACCCATGGAGCACCATTGTCCCAGTACTAACATCTGGGTCCCACCCTCAGGGATTCTGAATGCATACACCATTCTGTAGTGTGCCCTAGGCACCAGCATTTTAAAATGCTGACCTGAAGTCAAAATTAACAATTGATTTAGATAAAGAAAGGCATTGCAAATGAATAATTAGGTGGAAAGTATTTTTGAAATCCCTTCAGTATTCTCTAAATCTCATTCAACTTTAACCAGTTAAAATTCCCCCATTGCTGGAATTACTTACATAGCTTTTACATTTAAAAGTAGTTACATTACCTATAAATTAGGAGAATAGGTTTTTCACAGTGATAGAAAACTATTACATAGGTCATTTGGCTGATGGATAAATCTAGGGTAGGAGTCCTCAAACTTGATTCTGCATATGAATCACCGGGGAAGTTTATTAAAGTTGAGATTTCCAGGCCAGATTCCTAGAGATTATAATCTCAAGGCTGAGACAGAGCCCAGTAATCTCCTTTTGCCACATGAACCCCAGCAATTCTGATGCCAAAGGCATCTGAACCGTACGTTGCAAACACTGACTTGTTGGGGTCTAGACTTGTGGCATACTTGGTCTTGGCCCCCTTTCCAACCACCATTCTGAAAACTTGATAAAAACAACTCATGAAATGTGAGGAGTTCAACACACTTTCCTTTGTTTTCAGCAAACAGGCTCATGCATAAATTCTTACCTGTTCTCAGTAGGCTTCAGGTAACTGCCTGAAGCTCACTGTCAAGGAAGAATTAGAGAGAGAGAGAGAGAAAAAAACACATACATCTCAAATTTTGAAAGGGCAAAGTACATGAGAACAAAGGAAATAATATAAATAAATACAGTACATGTACATTCATTAAAAGAGATACAGGGAAAGAGAAAACAAACTTTTTATAACAAGAGAGAGAACTTACAATAAGGAAAGCTTTCCTGTTCCTCAAACCCCAGAAAATATAAATTGGCATTTCTGTTGACATTTGGAAACATGAAATGTGCACAGAATAATGAGAAGTGTCAAAGCAGAGAGGTTTATAGAACCCCTGCATACTCCCTGCTCCCTCAACCTCCCAGCTTCCAAACCTTTCTAGAAGACAATTCAAAACAATGCATCTTCCTAATTTATTTTCAATGACTCACTTTCAAAAGAGGCTAAAGTCTGAATCAGCCCATTTTTATGGGTTTCTCCATCCACTTTGAACCATCTCTGGGCCTCTGTCTTCAGCCCACCTGCATTGCTTCTCTTTGGTTTTAAAAATTTCTTCTTGCTAATGAATTCTATGATTTGGTTGATTCTGTTACTTGTTCTAAGAATGATTTGGAGAAACTTACAGAATGATGTACTTGTTTATACCTACTTATGCATAAAAACAGAACAAGATAAAAACAACTGAAAGTGATCTAGTGAAATAAAAATTAGCATCAGGAAGTAAAATAAAATCCAAGGAGATGCCATTCTATGATAGGCGGGCCAGCTCTACAAAGATTGGACAATGTTCAGAAGACCATGGATGTCATTGTGAACTTTCTAGCCTCTAACACAGAGAGGAGATATGATTATTTACCTGATTCATAAAATACTTACAAGGTCAAGACTCAACTTTTTCCAGTTCCATGTCCCCAAAGAATTTCCTCCCATGGGTCCTTGGGAAGAAAAGCCTGTGTGTGACACAGTGGATGTGGTCCTTGGTTAGATCAAGAAAGTTATGGCCAACACCAAATTTCATAGATTTGCTCCTCACAATGCATATATATATGCAGGTGGATGCCATAATCTCAAAAAAGTGTCTATAAAAAGCAGTTCTATGAGGCTAAATGAGAAGAGAGAGAACAATGAAGTTCAGCCTTCTGATGGTTTGTCTGAATCCTGGAGAAGGTTCTCTAGCACAGGAGGAATGGCATATTCTTCAGGCAACCCCTAGTAAAAATTATGGTGCTTCCTGAACTTTTGATACATTGAGTAGCAGTGATTTTGAGGTTAGGTCTCTTGTTAACACCCCATAAAAGACTTGGAATATCTTGCTTATTAAATATAGGCAATGGACTTGAAATGATCGCCTAGTTGGGGGTAGATTTTTATCATTTATGAACTATCCGAAGTCCATTGAAAAGTGAACTACTTCCCTTCAGTCTACCTGTGTGAGCCAAAATAGCCCTTGACAAATATTTTGAAGGTGAACTTTTTTCTTACTGAAATGAAACTTCAGACAAACTTAAAATAAGTTTTTCTTATGTAATTCATGAACTTTAAATTCAGTCTGCAAATCTTGTCTTATTTATAAGTCTTGCAAATTTTATTAGTAACTTTGAAGGGAGTTTTGAATTCACTTTGGCTATGTTTACAGATTTATATATAACATTTAAACATTCAAACATTTCACACTGCACATATAAATTTGACACATTTAATTTTGTTTTAAAGTATATGTATTTCATTTGTCCTGACAGCAACAACAAAATCTTTCTGAGCACTTAACTCTTATACATCATAAAATTTCCAATACTAAACTTAACTTGGTGAGATTTTAGTTTAAAATCAGAAGTTTCCCTCAGTTACTTAGCTACATGCTTTAAATTGGAGTTGCAAGGTTGTCATTTTATTAGGTCAATTCTCTTAGACATTACATCAAGGTGAAATAAAAATACGACAGCATATTTTACAATCTGGAAATAGTAACACTATAATTTTATTATTTAAAAATTTTACATGCTTTTCTTCCAAGCTATAAAATTCATTTACTCTAAAGAAGACAACTATAATCCTGGTTAACTGAAATTATTTTGGCTAAAAATTCTGGCCAGTTGTTTACCTCAAAACTACTCCCTACACTCATTTTTCTTCTCAACACACTATAAAAATTTTCAAACACAGTGCAGAATTAAAAGACTTGTACAGTGAGCATTCATATACCCACCACGATTGTACTATTAGCATTTCACTATAGTTGTTTTATCCCATATTTATCTTTTAACCATTTCTGTAGCCATCAATCAATCCATTTTTGTTTTGGTAAATTTTAAGGTGAATTGTAAACATCAATGGACTTCCCCTAAATATCTCAGCAGGTGTAACATTAATTAGAATTTCCAGGTTTGGGCTATTATGAATAAAATTGTTGCAAACATTCTTTTATGACTCATTTCATTGACTGTTGAGTCCTTTTTAAGATTTACTATGTAATTGGATGCAACGCTTAAAAAGATATTGGTCATCTAAACATGCATTATGTAACATCTGTGAACTCAGAGAAGCCCGCAACGTTTACCCAGGTTGACTAGTTTTTGCATTTCTTTCACTTCTATGATATGTTTATATATTTTCCTTTAACGGTAAAGATACCTGAACTTGATGGAATACTACTTTAACTAAAATGTAATTTGTGTCTGATTTAAGGGAATCTCAAATTCTTTCATATTCTGAAGATATTACAACACATAAGGATATTAAAAATGGAATCCAATGGCTTTATGTAAACTGGACATCATATCCAATAATATGTTAATAAAAATAAATCAACTTCTGGAAAAAGAAATATTCTATTTTGAAAAGGGTTAAATGCTACTTATGTTCACTTGATAGTAGAGGGATTTTAGGTTAAAGATTGCTGTTGGGGCACGTGAGAGGCTCAGTTGGTTGAGCATTTGACTCTTGATTTCAGCTCAGGTCATGATCTTGTGGTTGTGAGACCCAGTCCTGCGTCAAGCTCTGTGCGGGTGTGGAGCCTGCTTAAGATTCTCTCTCCCACTCTCTCACTTGTCCCTGTCCTGCATGCTGTGCTCTCTCTCTCTCTCTCTCTCCCTCAAAAAAAAAAAGATTGCAGTTAAACTGTTAGTATCTGTTTTTCTTTTGTTTATCAAGGATAGAAGTGATTTTTAGCTGAACCAGGGCCACCTAGAATAAAAACTACATTTCTCAGTCTTTTTGTATCTAGGTGCTTTGACATGATTAAATTCCAATCAACAGGATACAAGCTAAAATATTATGTGCAGGTGTGTGCAACTTCAGTGAAGAGAGAGGAAACCCAAACAGAGCCAGCTAGTCAAACTGAGTGGAAGAGGCAGAAATCAGAGTTCCAGAAAGCTGACGTGGCAAGGATTTGCTAATCAGAATACCAATGAGGGAGCTACACACAGAAAGAGTTCCAGAGTTCTGCAAAGCATTGTACTTGAGTCATTTGCTGAGTTCTGGCCTACATATGAGTGGTGCCCAAACTCCATGAGGCCAAGAAAAGAGCCACTAGAAGACAGTTAGCAAATTATTCCTGGAGGTCCCACAGGGATGGGAATAATGTGCATCCTCACCAGCCAGAACGTAGAGATCTCATAATGCAAGGAACATTTGTTAAAAGTCCTCAGCCATGATTTGATAGAGTGACTAAATTAGTCCTCAAGTAAAGCAGCTCTCAAGATCTGACTCAAAAGAAAAAAAAGTCTAACTCAAAACCTTACAGGAAGTCTAAATGGCTAAAACTGATGTAAACAACAATATGCCAGAACAAATTACAGGAGGACTCTTTGAAGAAATAACACAGGGGCGCCTGGGTGGTTCAGTTGGTTAAGCATCTGACTTTGATTCAGGTCATGATCTCACGGTTCGTGGGTTTGAGCCCTGCTTTGGGCTCTGTGCTGACAGCTCAGAGCCTGGAGTCTGTTTCAGATTCTGTGTCTCCCTCTCTCTCTCTCTGCCCCTTCCCCCACTCGTGCTCTGTTTCTCTCTCTTTCAAAAATAAATAAACAATTTATTTATTTTAAAAAATAAAAAATTTTAAAAAAATAACACAAAACGTAGGATTCAAAAATGTAAAAATCCAAAACACCTAACATTCAACCACAATTTACTAGGCATGCAACAGAACAGGAATATATATGACCCATAGCCAAGAACAAAAGTTAATCAACGAAAGCATTCCAAGATATGACAGAGATGATGGAATTATCAGATATGTACTTTGAAACGGGTGTAATAAATAATTAAATATTATAAACATGCTCAAAGATGTCAAGAAAAGCATGAAAACAATGAGAAGAGAAAAGGAATAATGCAACAAAGGCCATATGAAACTTCTAGATATAAAGAATATTTATCTGAAAATAAAACACACTAATTTTATGAAAACCATGGTCAAAACTACACTGGATGGGATTAATTAAACTATGCACTTCCCCTAAAAAAATCCAATGAGTCTGAGGACATAGCAACAGAAACCATCCATACTGAAGCTGAGAAAGAAAAAAAGATTTAAAAAAATAAACAGAAGCTTAGTGACTTGTGAAAAAACATCACACAGTCTCTTAAGTGAATCTGGGTTCCTGGAGAAGCAGGACCATAGGGGGAAAAGGAGCAAAACTTTTTGAACAAATAACTGTGAAAAATGTTACAAATTTGATGAAAAATAGAAACCTATAGATATAAAAATCAAACGAAACCTTAAGTAGAATAAACCTAAAAATAATTACATGGAGCACATCATGTACATTCGTGAAAAAGCAGCGATAATGAGAAAAATCAGAAAAGCAGCCAGAGGAAAACAAAAGCACATAATGTGCAGAGGAATAAAGACAAGGACAACAGCTGAATTTCAGAAACAGCGTCAGCCAGAAGGTCGTGGAGCAACATTTGTAAAGAACTGAAAACCAAAAAGGAACACCTCTCAGAGTAGAAATGTATAGCCAGGAGAGAGCAAGCTGAGAAGCTATTTCCCCTATCCAGCAGTCCACCTGCAAATCAGGGCTGTTACTCCACAGAAATGTGCCTCTGTCTCTGTCTCTGGCTCCAGAGCAGAAACACAGAGGTCTTGTCCAGGGAGAGTCACACCATTAGAATAGACCAGTGCTGCAGCTCTCATTGAGGAAACTGACTTTATCCCAAACAGAACATAAGGAGGCTCAAGCCTAAGGGTGCTGTTGAAATCAACACAGATTTTGGTGGTAAACAGTTAAAAGATAGCCCCATGACAGAAACATCCTAAGAAAAAGATCAGCTAGAAGTTTCACAGAGAGGCTGTGGAAAGAAAGACCTAAGGAAAACCCTCCTGGGGTGAGAACAAGACTCAATGCCTGGGCTTGAATCCTCCTGCAGAAAGGCCTGAATAAGAATGTGAAGAGGCTCGTGACCAAAACATTGTGGAGAACAATAGAATAAAGAGCTAGAAAGTAGTGGAGGCTAATGCTGTTGTAATGTCAATGGAGGCAGACAAACCGGAAGCTTAACAGGGAGATCAAGGAAAAGACACCTTCAAAATGAGAGCCCTGCTATGCCAACGACATCCCAAGGTGACTGAATGCATGCCCAAGGCTGCATCCTCTGAGAAAAAGCAGAGGCTGCACATTGTAAAAGAAATACACTCCACTCAAAGGGTCCTGTTAAATCACTACACAAAAAAGAATTCAATGAAACAACAAAAGCCCTGGGGGTGGGGTGGTATCCAGGGTTGCCAAAGTATAGTGTCTAGGCTGTCCAGTTTTCAACAAAAAAATTACAGGAAATGCAAAGAAACAGGAAAACAGTCACCCACACTGAGGTAAGAAAGCAGAAAACAGAAACTGCCTTTGAAAGGGTCTAGATGTCAAAGACTTTGGAGCAGTTATTACAAATACGTTCAATGAACTCAAGAAAACCATGCTTAAAGAAGTAAAAGAAAGAATGATAATGCCTCAACATATAGAGAATAAAAATAAGAGGATAGAAATTATTATTTTTTATTTTTATTTTTTTAGAGAGAGAGTACAAGCAGGGGAGAGGGATCAGAGAGATAGAGAGAGAGAATCATAAGCAGGGTCCACACTCAGTGTGGAGCCCAATGCAGGGCTTGATCACATGACCCTGGGATAATGACCTGAGCCTACATCAAGAATCAGATCCTCAACCAGCTGAGCCACCCAGTTGCTCCATGGAGGACAGAAATTATTAAAAAGAACAATAGAAATTCTGAAGTTAAAACGTGCAATAGCCAAAATGAAAAAAAAAATCCATTAATTATTATTTTTAAAAATTTTTTTACACTTATTTATTTTTGAGAGACAGACAGAGCACAAGTGGGGGAGGGGCAGAGAACGAGGGAAACAAAGAATCTGAAGTAGGCTCCAGGCTCTGAGCTATCAGCACAGAGCCTGACACAGGGCTTGAACTCACAAACCGTGAGATCATGACCTGAGCCGAAGTCTGATGCTTAACCAACTGAGCCACCCAGGCGCCCATTAATTATTATTAATGGAAAAAGCAGAAGAGGCAATAGAACTTCATAGAAATAACATTTTTTTTAGAAATAACATTTCTGTATCTCATTGGAATTATGTTAGTAGAAATCTAAAGTCAATTCTAATAAGTTAAAATGTACTTAAAAGCCCAGAGCAATCACAAAGGAAAAAAATCCTCAAAATATGTGGTGAAAGATTATGAAAGGGTTCAAAATGTTACACTAAAAAATAATGCAAAATGAAGTAGTAAACGAAGAATGGAGGGGTAAAACCTGAGAAATATAGAAAATGAAAAACAAAATGGCAGATGTAAATACAACAGCAAAATGTAAGTATCAACAATGACATTAAATGTGAGTGAGAAAATCATAGCAAGAAGCAGAGAGGAATTTGAACACTAGTTTGTCTGACTCTGATGGCTTTGCTATTTCTATTCTTGTATGGTTTTACTTTGTGCTATTGTTAAGGCTTTGTTTTGTGCATAAAACAATGTCTCATCATTACCATGTTCACCTCTCAATATTTATCAGTATTTTCCCTCAGGATTTTTTCTTCTCTTCTCTCTTCTTTTCTCTTCTCTTCTCTTCTCTTCTCTTCTCTTCTCTTCTCTTCTCTTCTCTTCTCTTCTCTTCTTTTCCTTCTTTTCTCATTTCTTTTCTCATTTCTTTTCTCTTGAAACCACTCCTCAAATTTCTGCATCATTTTTAGTGTCTTTGCTGAGTCATATAAACTGATAATTCAGTACCTTAGCAACCAGCTCTACCACAGAATCAAATATGAGATCACTTACATTACAGAACTTTGAGTATTAAAAATATTGACTTCCAGCAGAATTTTTTTTTAAAGTTCACCATCTCTCCTAGAGGATATGATTTCCAATTAAAATTTAAACAGAAAAATGTGTCTTTTTTGACTTACAAATTGAATTTGAAGGCAGGTTTTATTTTACTTCAGAAAAAATTAATCATTTTATTAGACATAAGTAAGATAAACTCAGAAGATTTAGAAACTACAAAAGGGTAGTCTAAAGAAAAGATTTATTCAAAATTTCACCGCTAACAAATAATGTTTTAAAATATTTTCTTCTCATCTTTTTGCTATGCTATGCTTAAATTTGTATAGCTGTGATCTCACTATTTTCTTACATGTGTACAATTTTGCATTCCACTTTATTACTATTTACTATTTGTTACACCAGCAGTATGTTTATAAATGGCAAGGTTGTATAAGCTGTGCATTCCTTCCTTTCTTTTAAGCTGGCAAAACACTTCCTAAATATTTAAGAACAATTGGTAGTCTTCAAAATGCTTGTTAAATAGGAATATTTATAAATCTTTACTTATTGACCACAACTGATATACTCCTCTCTCTGAAGCTCAGATATTTGTAGCTGTCCTTTTTGTTTAAATGGCATTGTATATGTTATAAAGGAGAAAACAGAATGTAGAAAAGGAAAAGGAAAATGGAAAGTTAACGGAGATTTCTCCTGCATTAACTTTGAGTGCTCTTTACCACAATTGGACCCCAGGACAATTACAGGAAAATGGTTGAAGCTTGAATCACATGGAAAGGACAACAGAAGATTGAGTCACAAAATAATCCTTCTTTAGAGTATGAATCTCCCTCCATTACCCCAAAGCATGTAGATCATAATTTAGTCATAGTGCATAATGTTGAATAAGGAATATTATGATTTCCTAACTGGTGTGGCAGGACTTTGTGGAAATTTTTAGAGTTTTTTTTTTTTTTTTTTTTTTTTTTCAGAGCAAGGTGTTTGAAGCGAATTGGAAAGAGGATTGAATATGGATTGTGTATGTCTATAGGTATGCATGCATACCTGTGGGCATTCCTGCATGAATTGATTTGAATGCTGTAGGGACAGGTAACTGAACCCCTTTTACTCATTAGTATTCACATGTGGGTTTTAATCCAGAGATGAATGTTAATAACATTCTAGTAATTACCCTTTCAGTTAAAAACCATGCATACATATCTGTGCATTTTCCTAGATATATATACACCTATATATATTTAAATATAATTACATATATAACTATATATGTATTATATAATATGTGCTACATGTAATTCATGCTATTTCAATTATACCACACTGAATTTTAGAAGTTAGTCATTGCTACCCTGTCCCAGAATCAAATTAATTAACATTCAGAAATTTGGGGATAGACATGATCTTGACTTACTCATAAATAGGGAAATACTTGATGGGAGTATAGAAAGTCAGGCTGAATAAATTGGGTGAAGTAATAAACCCTAAAATAATAGAAATTATTTATTCAACTGATTTTTAAAGGTTCGTCCCTGTATCTTTGTAGTTACCATTGCAAAATAATCTTCTGAATATCTGCAGCCTCTGGGCAGATAAAAGGCAAGGGTAAAGAAAAGTTAATACAGAATAACTCTGGCTGCTCAGAGAGGAGCAGTTGGCAGAGAGTTTTCATCACATGATTATTACACACAGAAAGTCCATGTTCCTTGTCAGCATTCCCACTAAAAGAGCTGAACATAAGGCTGGGCATGAGAGGGAAGGAAGGAAGTCCTCTGTGCTATACCATCAACCTCTGCACTTTCCCACTTTCCTCCATGATCTCCCTGCGTCTTGTGATGGTGATTCACCTGTTTCTGGTGGGCACTCCCATAGTTTTGCGTCAGCTTCCCGACCCCCCCGCCCCCCCCATCTTCTACCTATCAACTTTCCCCTCAGAGCTCTATATCTGCTGCTACTTCCTAGATGGGTAAGTAGATAATGGAATCCATATATCTGCATTGATCTCTTAGGGTGGCTATGATGGCTGGCTTGCTTCCTGCCTCTCCTCATCTGAATTTTAAACGAGCCCCAACTCCTTTCTCCCTTCAATTATCTTCACCTTTGATCATTCATCACATCTTTTTAAAATTCCCTTGAGGTTTCCTCTTTCACCATGGATTGTTTAGAAGTGCGTCGTTTAGCATATGGGTCTTACATTTTTTGTTATCTTTTTTTATTGATCTGGGTTGATTTCCTTATGGTTCAAGAACACACTGTATATGATGTCATGGTTTAATTATCTCCCATCGGTGAGGGAGGGACTCCTGCTCTAGGGTTAGGTGGATAGCCAAACTCATGACACTAGACACTGGACATATGGGAAGATGGGATTGACAGCAGGTTGTTAATCACATATACTCACAGCCTGGAGGAGGAGGACCCTGCACACCATGCAGAGCTGCACAGGGGTTGCATTCAGGAACAGCGTAAACAACCAGTGACTGTGGGGGGCAGGCTTTGTAGTATCAAGAGGACAAGGTGCTTCCCACAGAAGAATGTGTTTGGTTGAAAGTGATTGTTTGAATAATTCCATGGTGGGCAAGGAACTGAAACCTGCCACTCAGGGACATGCAAGAGCTGCAGCTGTTCCCCTTGATAAGGAGGGTTGTTTGGCTGGAGAATCTTATCCACAGAACACAGTGGGGAGGGGAACTTGTGGTCAGGCCAGATGAGGCTTTCTTGATTTCACCAGATGTCAAAGCAGAACATAATACTGGGCCTTAAGTTTAGGTCTGACACCACATTTTGATTATTTTACATTTGTTGAGGTCTCTTTTATGGCTCAGGACATGGTGTGTCTTGGTCCATGTTCCACAGACACTTGAGATGTATCTTCCACTGTCATTAGGGGAAGTGTTCTATAGATGTCAATTAGATTCCGTTGGTCAATGGTTGAGGGTATTGCTGAGTTCATCAGTATCCATGCTGATTTCCTGTCTAGTTGTATTCATTGTTGAGATAGAGGTGCTGAAACTTCTACCTGTAATTGTGGATTCGTTTCTTTCTCTTTGCAGTTCTATCAGTTTTTGCTTTACATATTGTGCAGCTCTGCTGTTTGGTGCAGACACATTTAAGATTATTATGTCTTCTTGGGGCGTCTGGGTGGCTCAGTTGGTTAAGCATCAGACTTCAGTTCAGGTCATGATCTCATGGTTCATAGGTTCGAGCCCCATGTCAGGCTTTGTGCTGACAGCTCAGAGCCTGAAGCCTGCTTTGGATTCTGTATCTCCTTCTCTCTCTGCCCCTCCCTTGCTTGCACTCTGTCTCTCTGTCTCAAAAATAAATAAACATTAAAAAAAGATATTTTCTTGGTGGTTGAAGCTCTTATCATTATAAACATCCCTTTCTGTCTCTTGTAATTTTATTTTTTTTTCTTTCTTTCTTTCTTTCTTTCTTTCTTTCTTTCTTTCTTTCTTCTCTGCAGTCTACTTTATATGACATTAATATAGCTTAACATAGCTACTTCTGCTTTTTAAAAATATTTACATGATATATCTTTCTTCCATTATTTTACTTTCAACATGACTAACACTGTTACATTTGAAGTGACTTTCTTGTAGGTAGCATATAGCTGAAGTTTTTATTCACTCAAAACTATAGGTGAAGTTTTTATTCACTCTTCCAGTCTCTGTCTTTTAATTGGTAGGCCTTGACCATTTACATTTAATATAATTGTTGGTAGATTAGGGCTTTACTTTGGCATTAAAATTTTTGTTTTGTGTTTGTTCTCTCTGTCTTTCATTTCTGTTTACTTTTTCCCAGATTCCTGTGCAAATTGAAACATTTTTTGAATTCACCCTATTTGTAGTATTTGTAAGTATATCTCTTTGTAAAGGTTTTTTAGTGATTGTTCAAGGTAGAACATTACACATATAAAACATGTAACTGGCATCACCATTTTACCAGTTTGAGTGAAGTGTAGAAATATTTTTTTACATTCCTTTACCCACCCCCATTTATAATATAATTATCATAGGTATTTCCTCCACAAGTGTTTAGAACTACATGAAACTGTCATATTTTTTGCTTCAACCCTCAAACATGATTTAGAGGACTTAAGAGAAGAAGTTTATTGCATTTGCCTCTGTTTTTGCTTACTGTTTTCTTTCTTCCTTTCCGACAGTCCATGATTCTTTCTTTTATTTGCTCTCTGTTTAGACAGTTTCTTTTAGCCATTCTTTTAGGATAGGTCTGCTGACAACAAATTCTCTTAGTTTTTCCTCAGCTGAGACTGTCTTAATTTTCTCTTCATTCCTTAAAATATTTTCGCTAGAGATAGGATTCTGAGTTGACAGTTCTTTACTTTCAGCACTCGCAGAATGTGCCAATTCCTTTTGGCTTCCTTAGTTTATGGTGAAAAATGTACAATCATTCAAACTGTGTTTCCTGTATAGGTAAGGAGTTATTTCTCTTTTCTGGAATCTGTAGGTTTATGTCTTTTGCCAAAGTTTGAAAACTTGCAGCCATTATTTCTTTGAGTATTTTTTCAGTTCCACCTCATTCTCTTCTCTTTCTAGGATTCCAATGCCACACACGTTAGATCTCCTGTAATAGCCCCACAGATCCTTGCTTTGTTCATTTTTTTTCTCCGTATATTTTCATGCTTAAGATTGGGTAATTTTTTTTTTATCTTCAAGTTCATGGACTCTTTCTTATGTCCCTTTCATTCTTCATTATGAGCCCATTCATTAAGTTTTTCTCAGTTTGGTTATTATATTTTCTGTTCTAAAATTCTGCATTTTATATCTACTTTATATGTCCCACTTCTTTGCTGAGACTTTCTATTTCTCTGCTGAGACTATTTTTTCATTTGTTTTAAGCATGCTCTTAATTGATGATTGATAAATTTTTATGATGGCTACTTTAAAAACTCTGTCAAATAATTTTAACATCTCTGCCATTTGAGTGTTGGAATCTATTGATTGTATTTTTTTTAATTCAGCATGAGAGCTTTTTGGTTCTTGGTATGATAAGTGACTTTAGATTGAAACTGAATATTTTGATCATTATGATATTTGGGATCTTATTTAAACCTTTTATTTTAGCTGGCTTTTTCTGACACTACTTTGGAAGGAAATGGGGGGTCTGCTTATACTCCAGGTGGGTATAGAAGTCCAGGTGTTCCACTCAGCCTCTATTGACACCCACAGGAAGAGATTTCTCATTATTTTTGGGCTGATGGAAGTTCTGGCTTCCCACTAGTCCTCTACACATACAACTTTGGTTACTGGCTAAGAGGGTAGGAGTGTTTCATTACTGCTCTCCATGAGATTTACCCTGCCATCCTGGATGGGGGTGGTCCCATTAGCACTCGGTGATAGTAAAAGCCCTGAATCTTCACTGGGGCTCCCTCTGACACCACCCTATAAAAAAGGAGGAGGAGTGCCTTGCTACTACAGGATGGGATTGGAAGTTCAGGTTCTCCATGTCTACACTGGAACCTCAATGTAGGCACTCACTGCTGACCATTGGGGATGGAAGTCCTGGCTCCCTACTCAACCTTCTCTGCAACTACCATTGTAGGTTGTTGGAGCATTTCATTATAGCTTGACAAAGATGGAAATCTAGGTTCTCAACTTAGCCTTTCCTAGTGGGTGTGGGGTGTGGTCACGGTTTTTGTTCCACCCTGTGGTATTTGGCTATAGTAGAGTGGTTTTTTCCTGAAAGTTTTCTATCTTGCTACAGTACCTCTTTTCTGATCCTTTGGTGCAAGAGATTAGGATTTTGTTGGGGCTTTAAAAATTCTGTTCAATGACATTTCTGGGTTATTGACTTTTCTAGCACCCAGTTTGAGACATGTAGGGCAAAAAAGAAAACCTAGGGAACTTACCATCATGTCATTTCTCAGGTCCTGAGTTTCTATCTAGTCTTCTCTCCACCTTTTATTTTTATTTATTTTTTTTAAAAATTTTAAACATTTTATTTATTATTGAAAGACAGAGAGAGACAGAGCATGAGCAAGGGAGGGGCAGAGAGAGGGGGAGACACAGAATCTGAAGCAGGCTCCAGGCTCCAAGCTGTCAGCACAGAGCCCGATGCAGGGCTCAAACTCATGAACAGTGAGATCATGACCTGAGCCGAAGTCAAATGCTTAACAGACTGAGCCACCCAGGCGCCCCTTCTCTCCACCTTTTAGAATCTCCTTATGTTTGTTTCATATATAATGCCCAGGGTTTTTAGTTGTATTTAGTGGGAGGAGGGAAGAAAATATGTGTACTCCATCTTTGTTGTAGAACTGCCCCATCAAGTCTTTCTGATTCTACTACCTAATTACAGGAAATCTCGATTTTCACAAGCATTTGTATGAATTCCCCAGTTCTTAAGTATATAATAATTATAAATACAGCACACTGTCAAATATATCTCATATTTTAACATTCTGAAGTATTGGGTATTATATATAACATATTTGCATTATATACACAATACCATAAAATGTAGTATCTATTATTATTTATTGCATATGTATATATAAAATAAAAATAACACAAAACACACTATTGTGGAAGTCATGAAAAGGTGTTGCTGAGGTGTTCTGCCATGGACAGCATGATATCTGAGGGCCCAGGCTGATTCCTTCTGAACCCACTCCCACATTTAAACCAAGACCATCCTTCCAGTAGACTGCTCCCAGGCATTGAGTGAACACATGGGGGGTACAAATGCAGACCCATTCCTGTGATACTAGGGACTCTCCTGACCGCTGACGTTGACTCAAGGAGTCCTTATCAGCCTGACTGAATTTTTTCTGGAACTTTGTTACATTCTAAGACTCTTCCTTCTCAGTTTGCCTTCCTTCCCTCTTGCCTCCTCAGGTGTCATACGTGCACTGTTGGAAGACTCAGTCTGTCCACCCTGGTTCTTCTCCCCTTTCTCTTCACAGACATTTCCCTCATGCACCCTGGCATGCACTTTGCACTTTTTTTTTTGAAGGACTCAGATGTTTTATATATCTAGATCTAAATCTATATTCTAGGGGTGCTTGGGTGGCTTAGTTGATGTAGTGTCTGACTCTTGATTTACGCTCAGGTCATGATCTCATGGTTTGTGAGTTAGTGCCCTGTGTAGGGCTTTGCTCTGCCAGCATGGAGCCTGATTGGGATTCTCTTTCTTCCTCTCTATCTGCCCCTCCCCTGCTTGTGCTCTCTCTCTCTCTCTCTCTCTCTCAAAATAAATAAATAAACTTAAAACACCTATAATCTAAATCTAGATATAGATGATCCCTACATACATAATACTGTATAATACATAACACTGTGTATATATATACATGTGCTTTGCAGAACAATTCCATAATCACCAGTTATCATTGAGATGGCAGTTTTGGAGGGGACAGCAGGGACCATATGGCTCCCCAACAGCCAAGCAACTCTTCCTCATAAATCAAACCACAGTATAGTTCAAATTCATGCCCCTGCAATATTACAAATCCTCGTGTCATAAACCTCACCGTCAATCGTAAAGTTTTGAAACAACAAAGGCCTTCCTAGCTTTGCCCAACAGAAATTCCTGCATATATAGATACATCCTTTATCTTCACTGCCCAACAAGGTAGCCACTAGCTAGGTCTGGCAATTGAACACTTGAAATATGGCTAGTGTGGCTAATAGAATTTTGAGTGTTATTTAATTTTAATTCATTTAAATCTGAATGTAAGTAACCACATGTAGCTGGTGGCTACCATATTGAGCAGCATAGGCTCTAGTATTTCACAGATACTTACCCTGCCTCCATCCCAGTGACCACTGACTGAGGTCAGGCCTTCATGCTCACACACCTGGACTATTCAACATAGTAGCTGTGTAAATCTTGTCCATGTTTCCTCTCTCCTAATGCCCACTTCGTTGCCAGTAGGGTGTTCATTCTAAAACACAAAATCATGTCGCTTCCTTAATACAAAGCTAGGGAATGTATGGCTTACTCGATTGCTGCTTTCTCTCCCTATTTGCTACACCTGGGACTATACATATTTGGCAGCTGTTAGACCTGATAAATGTCTGTGGGGAGAAAAATGAACATATTTTAGCAACAGGGCATTCTGGAGATAGCTTGCCTTAAATTGCCTTAATTTTAGGGACTTGGGGACATGTGGCAAGATAATTAAGGTGTATTTTTAGCAGGTGATCCAAACAAGTGCCTGCCTCCAGTGCTCTCACGCTCACTGTCAAATCCAGAATCTTTATGTGACTTATTACATTCTGGGCAGAAGATCACCTTCCCCAGAATCCCCTAACCATTATCAACGCAACAGTCAGGGGGAAAGACATGAATTTCTGGACCTCTCCCAAAGTGACCCTCTGTGAAACACTACTGTGGTTAAATGCTAACAAATAAGATCTTCCAGAAGGAAAAATCACATTTGTGAAACATTAGATGCCATTTTTCAACCCAGGGAATCATTTCGTTAACAAATCCGTTGTTTTTCTTAGTAAAAGCTTTTTTCCTTTCTTCCCAAGGCAAAACATGACTAGAAGGAAAATCATCAATAGCAAAGCTTACTTAATTCTAAGGCGATCTTTGTCATAAGAAATGTTTTGAGTATTAGCAGTATTCCTGTGTCTCAGAGGAAAAGCACACGCACCCAACTAGCTTTGAACGTCTGTTTGAATATAGCAGGTCTCAGATGCGCACATGCGTTTTTCTCCCCACCTCCCCTCCCACAGCCTCCTGTTTTCACACTATCAGTGGATCTTTCCACCAGACAACACTCCCTCCCTCCGGTCACAGTCTTCTCTATGGGAGATGCACTTGGTTTCTCAGCTCAGTGAACTCTCCCTGTTTCAGGGAGGAAGATTTAATTGCAGGGTTTCACGTTTTCAAAGAAAATGTTTAGACTGGGAGGGATCAGCCATATTAGAGAAATGTGGTTTGCTCAAAAATAAGTGGCATAAATCCCCTGCCTTTTGCTGGCAGGAAACTCGGGAAGAAACTCTGGCTGTTATTAAAATAATCCGTATTTGATTACTTTTTTTTTCCAAACAAGTGCTCGATTCACTTGGATTCCAGTTGTTAGGCTTGATGCATGGTAAAATAAATCTGCAATTGCATAGGTGGTTCCCATGCATGTGATAAGATAATCCCATAACTTACTTGCTGTAAAGTTGGCACCTAAATATTTTTGCACACAGCAATAATATCAAATTATTTTGCAATTTGCCATTATGACTCTGACTATTCTAAATCCTTTGCCTTGCTTTACCATTAGTGACAAAGTTATACTGTTTTTTATTAATTTTTCAATGTTTATTTTTGAGAGAGACAGAGAGACAGAGACAGAGAGAGCGAGCGCGCGCGCGCGTGCATGAGCGGGGGAGGAGCAGAGAGAGAGGAAGACACAGAATCCAAAGCAGGCTCCAGGCTCTGAGGTGTCAGCACAGAGCCCCACAAGGGGCTCGAACTCATGAGCCATGAGATCATGACCTGAGCAGAAGTCGGACACTCAACCAACTGAGCCACCCATGTGCCCCAAAAGTTGTACTGTTTTAATTCAGCTTAGGCATGAAAGATGATTTGATGAGGAGGAGGAGGAGGAGGAGGAGGACAACGCTTGTCCTTTCCTTGACCAGACGCTAAGGAAGTAGCTTATCTAATAGTGCGAACTACAAACCCCAGGAAGTAAGATATCTCCTGCAGTGGCCTGTTTATGGGGAACACATAACATTAAGAGACAGGAAACACCACCATCTGCAATTATACATCAGGCTTTCATCTTTCATTCTGGTCCATCAACATTTTGTGCATGTCACTAGCCTTGTGCTTCAGTTCAAAGCACAGAACTCCCCAACTTGGTTTCCCATCATCCTTTAATTTCGTGTTGTGGCTGCACAGCGAAGCTCGTGTTCTCTTTTTCCTTTAAAAAGGCCCAGTGGAAGTTTCTTTCCTCCTCTTTGAGAAACCGGATGTGCTTATTGGCAGCCTGAAGCATAATGCAGCCATGTATTCATTTATTTCTGACACGGATGTCTTTACTTGGCGCATTTTGAAGAGAGCAAACTGTTGCACCGGGCAGATTAATGGTTTCCTCGTCAATGGGACAGTGATGTAGAAGGTTTGTAATAAGGACACGTGCATAAAATCTCTGCATAGTTGAAAAAAGCCAGATACAAGAGTCATACTGTCTGATCCCATTTGTATAGAGTTCAAAATAAGGAAAAAGAACCACAGGTGTTGGAAATCGGGGTACTGCTTCCTCCTGAGAGGCTAGGCTGGGAGGGGCTTCCGGTGGTGACACTGTCCTGTCTCTTGATCTGAATTAGACACATGAGTGTGGTCATTTTGTGACAATGGACTGAGCTATACACTTATGTTTGCACTTTCCATTTTTAGGATACACTTTTAAAAATTATTTTATTTTAAATGTTTATTTATTTTTGAGAGACAGAGAGACATAGATAGAGCACAAGTGGGGAAGGGCAGAGAGAAAGATGGAGGCAAAGAATCCGAAGCAGGCTTCAGGCTCTGAGCTATCAGCACAGAGCCCAATGTGGGGCTTGAAGTCATAAACCGCGCGATCATGACCTGAGCTGAAGTCGAATGGTTAACTGACTGAGCCCCCCAGGCGACCCTTTATGATACACTTTTTTTTAAAAATACGTATTTATTTATTTTTGAGAGATTGAGAGTGCAACCTGGGGAGGGGCAGAGAGAGAAGGAGATAGAGAATCACGAGCAGACTCCACGCTGTCAGTGCAAAGCCAGACACGGGGCTGGAGCCCACCAACCGTGAGATCATGATCTGGGTGGAAATCAAGAGTCAGACGCTTAACCAACTGAAGCACGCAGGTGCTTCTCTTATGATACACTTTAACCAGAGTTTGACATTTACACTCAAACATACTAAAAATATGCTACAAATGTTCTCCATACAGGTTATCAGAATAGCATTTGTGGGTTTGGATCGAAAAGGGACTGGGTTCGGAGCCCAGGAGGCTATTGCTGTTTTTCTTCTTTATCATGCTTCTGGACTGTTGAACATAAAAATACGACACTCAAAGTGACCCGTCACAGTACTTTTTCTGAGAACATGAGCCGATTGCTTGTTTTCCTGGCACATAAACATGAATAAAAGGCAATGAATTCTCTAAAAAGTATTCTACAGCTCAGATAGCTCCAGGAAGAAATACCAGGGCCTCCGCCTACCAAGAGAGCCATTTTAAAGAATACTTCCAGCCACACTCACCCCAACTGCTACCGAAGAGTCGAGCTGAAGGGGGAAAACCCACACGCACTGCAAAACCCAAGAGCAGGAAGTCACAAAGCATGGGTAATGATATTTACTCAGAGCCAGATTCACATCCTACTTAACTCCATGGGAATTCTCACCAGTTGGTCTTGACAACTCCAGCAATTCTGAGGCTCATTAACCTATTTGCAGGTGCTCTGCTTTCTGAGCCTCCTGTGTTCAGAGAAATAACATTCTCAAAATTCTCTGACGCAGACTGCCACCTCAGTTCAGAGGTAATCATGACGTTTCTCAGGCCTCTTCTCTGGGAAATGAAAGCTCTGGGTGATTCTCAAGTGGCGAGTTTTAAAATGAGTAATCCCATGAAACATTTCATGTGAACCCCCACTGTAACTGGAGAGGAACATGAGTAAATAGTCTTCTTGAATGGTTGGGTAAGCCTTCCTAGGCTTTACGGAAAGAATTAAGTTGTGCTAAACCCCCCATATATCTAAACCGTTTAGGATAGACAAAAGAGCATTGGGGGCATTTCTTCATGTCCTTCCTTTATTTCTTAGGACACATGTCTGCATTTTTCTGCTGAATCGCAAAGTGGGATCCCTGAGTTAAATTGTTCTGCCCAATCAGGCTAAGCCCTGGGGAGCCAGGCAACTCTTGTTCAGTGGATTCTATTATGGGTTGTCTTTGAGAATCACATTATTTCTAAAATGCAAGGGTTGCAAAATATTTTGCTGGGTACGCTCCTTTTTGAGACATTTTAGGATTTGCAAATTTCTCTAAACCCCTTTTGCTATAAACAAAGCCTTGAATTCACCCTTCATCATGGGATCTCTGCTACACCATAACTTTGTTATGACAAAGTCTTTCTCAGGATTCACAGGAATGAACTCCCTGGACGGAGGCCAACACCAGCCGGCCTTACGCTAATGTCCATGCTGTACAGAGAAGGTTTGGAGGCAGTGTCTTGAATATTAATCGCCATTCTGCTCTGTTTACACGTCTGTCCTCTCTGAAAATTGCCTTACAAACAACCTCTCTCTCAGGATTACTTAAGAGCTAACTATTTTGATATCTTAAAGTCTAGATTTTGCCCTGAAAACGTATGGGTAGAAGTTTAGAGTATCCAGGACAAATCATTGGGCCATATTTTTATGGCCTTGTAGGGAGGGCAGTCAACCATACTGTCTTTTCTTGGGGGGAAAGAGGTATTCTCTTTCTTAGCAGAGCAAGACTGGGGCACAGATCTGCTGATTTCCTTCTGGACATGCTGCCACCAACTCAGATCCTACCTTGTCTCATACTTACTGTTGCAAAACCAACTTCTAGTGCTCTTCCGGAAGTTGGAGTAAATGATTGACAAATCTGGGCAGTCACAGGATTACAGAGGTTAACAGTAGTGACACGTATAAAGGTAACATTGGATGGAGTCTTACAGACAATGCTCTGCTAAGATCAACAGAAACGCTGAGAAGCTAGGAGGCTAATTCTCTGCTGCTATGCCTTCCTGTTGGTTTCATATTCATGTAATACTGAGCCTACGTCCTGTACAAACAGCTTTTGACATATTTAGCAGCACTAATTAAAGCAAAGGAGATGGAGAAATGTTTGTGTCACTAAGAGAGATGGCTTTTGCTCGGTTCTAGAGGACAGTCTGAAATAGATTTCATCCATTTTGCATCTTATTTGACTTTGATGGTATGCATGGAGATTCCGTTAAGCGGGGTAAAGCTCAGGACCTGTAAGGAGGTGAAAATAACCGTGTATATAACAGGACTGCCTTGCTTAGGAAGACAGAGAAATGATGTATGTGATATTGTAACTGAAGACTCTATAGTCAAGGAACTTAAGAACTGAGACTACTTGCCTAAGCACCCAGAGTCATGCAAGGCTGAACAAGTCAGCACTCCTGTCTACCGAACTTACTGCCTCCTATGGGGCATAAGTAGAACTTTTGAGTCCTTGGCTACTTGTAATATAGACTAGTTATTATCTATTTATGGGATCCTCTGAGTATGTGGACCTATCTGAAATAGCTGTACTCTGTTAGATAAAAAGTAAATTAATCATTGCCTTCAGATGAAATAACTTTGGTTTGAAGCTAAAACAAAACCTTTCAGGCCATAAAAAATAAAGACTATGGGAGGTACCTGGGTGGCTAAGTTGGTTGAACACCTGACTCTTGGTTTTGGCTCAGGTCATGATCTACCCATTCATGAGATGGAGTCTGCTTCAGGCTCTGCGCTGACAGCATGGAGCCTGCTTGGGATTCTCTCTCCCTCTCTCTGCCCCTCTCCTGCTTGTGCTGTCTCTCTCTGTCTCTCTCTCTCAAAATAAATAAAATAAAACTTAAAAAAGAACTGTAAAAAAAAATAAAGACCTACAAATGGAATATAATCTGGCCTTGGTGAGCTTCCATCACTTTCTTCCATGTTCACTGTGTCCTGGCAATCATAGCACCCTTACGGGTCCTTTAACACCCCATGCATGTCCCTCCCCAGGGTTCTAGTTGCCCCTGATATTGCCTCTGAATGAACTATCCCCTGTGGCCCCCTATACTTACCCGGCTCAGTTTTTCACTTTCTTCAATTCTTTGCTCACATGTAACCTCAGTGAGGGCTACTCTGCCCACCTATTTTGAATTACAGAACCTCCTTCAGCATATTCCGCTTTCCCTACTGCCACTGACGATGGAATTGGTTGCACTCATCTCTATGATGTGCTCTTAATTTTTCCCCAGAGCACATTCCGTATTCTAAAACAACATAAAATGTAGTCACTATGTTGGCTTTAAATTGTTTACCTGTTCCCCACTAGAATGGAAGCTGTCAAAAAGCAGGGATTTTTGTTTGTTTAGTCCACTGATGAGTCTGTAGGAACTGGAATGGTGCCCAACACAGAGCCATTACTCAGTATATATTTTTTGAATGAATGAATGAATGAACAAAGGGTTGAATATGTTGGGGCATTGGTGAGGAATTAGGCACATAAAAAACTAAACAATAAAAAAGTGAGCTTATCACCATCATTGTCTGAAAAAGGCAACATAATCTGGGCTCAGAAATTAACAGTATTTATAAAATCAAAATAATGTAAATGCTGAATATTGATTAAATATTTTACTTTTCAAAACTTTTATTGTTTATTTTGAGAGAGAGAGAGAGAGAGAGAAAGCACAACCAGGGGAGGGGCAGAAAGAGAGGGAGAGAGAGAATCCCAAGCAGACTCCACTCTGTCAGCACAGAGCCTGACACAGGGCTGGAACTCATAAACTGTGAGACTATGACCTGAGCTGAAATTGAGTCAGTTGCTTAACTGACTAAGCCAAACAGGTGCCCCCTAAACATTTTATCTTACATTTAATCTTCTTTGGGAAGATAAGATAAGAGGAAAAGGTGAAGTTGACATAAGTGAGCTAATCCTGAACCACTATACTAGAAAGTCAATAAATTATTCTAAAATTGATAAATGGAGAAGTCTCAGAGAAAGCATGTTATCTAGCAATATGAATGTAAATACCAGAGATAACAATGGAAGAGTTGAAAGTGTTGTCTCCTGGGGTTTGGGGAAGAGTGGTGTTCATTATAAAACATATTACTATTTGAAGGTGTATATATTACCTTCTTAAAAATAAAATATCATAAAAAAAGAAATACTTTCCATAAGCACCTTTTACAGAAAGTACTACATTTCTCTCCAAATTCTTTTAAACTTTTCTCCTTGAAGAACACTTTTAGATAATTATTCTTGTTTATTTTATGAAATATAAAATTAGATATCATGAAGTATCAAAATGACTGGATTGGTAAAACTTACTAAGACATTTTAAGTCAATTTCAGAGAGACTGGTTAAATATTTTTCATGTGGGATGGATGTTTAGATTTTTAAAATAACATATTTATGGAGGAAACTTTCAATTTGCTATTATTAGCAGAGATGCAGCTGTACATCCAAAGAAAGGAAAAGTGCATTAAAGAAAATCAAATAAATCAGTTTGGAAAGTAGAAGGATTACAGTTTGGCTGAAAGTTACAATGTTATTTAGGCCAAGAAATTACTCATATTAGGTATAGCTCTATACCTCATCAGTGGACTTTGTATACAACAAAACAAGCAATACCAATAATAAAATAAAAGTCACTAAACACTCAAAAATATATGCATAAACATAAATATAAATAAATTATATTTATTATCAAGGTACTAGAAAAAGAATTTATATATTATTTATATATTATATATATTATTTATATTTATATTTATATAAATATATATTATATATATATATAGTACATTGATTTCAATATTCAATATATTAGAAGACTAATACTCAAATTCCATCATTCAGAAGATATCCTCACATACCATGAGAAGACCTTGAGAGAGTCATCCAGAAGTTCTGATTAGCTGCACATGCACTTTGGATGTGCTCGGAATTATGAGCCATCTAACAAATAGCATATTACTATCAACCGAGTCATTTAAATGGTTACTGAGGCTATGATAGTGACCTTCAAAGAAACATTATATACATATATCTATTTATAATCATCTCTAGGGGCAGCTGGGTGGCTCAGCTGGTTAAGCTTCCGCTTTGGCTCAAGTCATAATCTCATAGTTCTTGAGTTCGAGCCCCGCATAAGGCTCTCTGCTGTCAGCACAGAACCCATTTTGGATCCTCTGTCCCCCTTTTTCTCTGCATCTCCCCTGCTCTCTCTCTCTTCCTCTCAAAAATAAATAATCGTCTCTATATGTGTGTATTGAGATAGTTTGATTTCTTTCTAAATATTAGGCTAAATGCACATACATATGTGTATATAATGATACATAAGAATAGATATGTGGACATGATTATAGAAATATGATACACACATGTATATAATACCTAAGTATATTACTTTTAGTTGTTATCTAAGTAATAGATTGGCTTGAGATGTGACAGCTTTTAATTCAATCAGCCTGTGAGCATCATTTATGTACATAGATTTACATAACAGAGAATACAAATTATTTAAGATAATAAATTATTTATCATAATTTCAATAAGTATTTACACTTTATTTTGTTATAAATTAATGTTTTTATTTTTTAGCTTAAAAGATATGATGAAGTCTTTCAAATATAGCCATGTGCATATTCCTAGCAGAGCAGCCATTGCCTAGTATTGTAACTGACTGCTTTCTCAGTGCCTGACTCATAAAACGAAGGAAAGAAGGAGAAAATGAAGGAGATGAGGAAGAGAGGGTGAAGGAAGGAAGGAAGAAGGAAAGAAGAATGGAAGGAAGGAAGGAAGGAAGGAAAAAAGAAAGGAAGCAAGAAAAGGAAGCAAGAAACCAGGAAGATATTCAGAATGAACATTTTGGGTATCTTATTTAATGAGATGAGAGTCACATGGCTAATATGAAACAAAAAGCTATTACCTAAGTCTGCTGTTTTTCAGTTGCAGATTGTCCAGGCCCTTAGTAGAAAACCCAAGTGAGAAACACATTTTCTTCTTCTGGAGACTTACAAACTGACCTCTGCATCAGTTTGTATCAGAAACTATACAGAGAATCATATTAGAATGATCCAGGGAAGGCCATTGCAACAATCTCTAAAAGGAGTATAAAAATCCTAGAGGGACAGTCTAAAGCCTGACTTCAGTTTAATGGGGGCACAAATGGATGAGCACTGTGGCATCAGATAGACAAATCTGGCCTAGAAGGAGGATCACATATTGAAAAGGGATTGCTGAGTCTTTTGTCAAGTTCTTAGGTGCGTCCTAGTGTGAGTGTTCCTATTTAATGTTACTGAGTTATGTAAACTCAGGATAAACCAGGAGTGACCCAGTCTGGGACTTCACATGTACAACTTACATTTACTCTAAACAGATGAGTGAGAAAGTCCACCAGTCTTTCAGGAATTGGGGAGGCATATCCTGGACCCTGGAGGCCAGTTTGGCAGTGCTCAAGGACCCAGCCAACGTCTCTGGCATACGAGGAGTCAGGAGGCTGGAAGCGCATCCATGTGAGAGCAGAGGAAAGTGACACTGACTCCAGCGTGAGGAACCAAAGCCTCCAGGTATCTCCATGTATCTTCCCATGGTCTTGATGGTGCATAATTAGGACCCTTACTGTGATGGCAAAGAGGACTGACCACTTGGCCAGGCGTTGAGGGGTAAGAACACCAGGAAGAAGCTCTTCTGAAAACTGGATGGTCACGATTATCTTCCAAAGTGAACATGGGGAAGCTGTAGAATAAAGGGGACATTACACTGCTTTTTAAGGGTCATCGATTTTTTTTCAGTCTGTTTTAATACCCACGAGGAATAGGAATGTAAACCTGTCTATAGCAGTAGAGTAGCTGAACCAGATGCCCCAGGCTTAAAATACCAATTCATGACCGTTTGCTTGCTTTGCACTTGGCCCAGCAAGCTGGTTTCTGGGAAATGGACCATGCAGTTCTCCCTCCTATTAACAGAACATCTTCTTTCTGTGGTGTGCCTTCAACTCTTTAAGATGTAGGAAGGTACCCCACTAGATAGAATACAGGCCAAATCTCTCTGCAGAAAATTCTCAGAGAATGTCCTAAAATTTGGTTGCATCAAATATTGCTTGAAATAAGACGGCCGTCAGCTGAGGATCAAGAATCTTATGATGATGATGACATCTATTGTAATGTTATTTGATCTGTGTTAATATTGGTGATTAGGCAGAGAGAATCTTAAAGATTTTTTTATGCCATCATTTATTGAACCTGGCTAAATTTAGCTTTATACTTCCTGCAACTGGGACTGGCACTTTGGGTTTGGGTTGGATTTTCTTCCCAGTTTCTCGGGCACTGGCTCCATGCTATAGTGTTTGGGTTACAAATATTGCAAGGGAATGCTTTAACACAAACAAAATGTCTCACCGATTAAATGTCAGAATGTGGTTTGCTTGCTGAAATGCAGTGAGAGGAGCCAGAGGCCTGGGCTCCAAGCCCAGCTCTTCCATTGACATTCAAGGTGACCTTGGGAGGGGGGGATGATTTAACTGTTTCCTGCCCTTGGCTGTGACATCGGGAGTGGTGGCGGGGGTGGGGGGGCATTGTAAGCATAACCCTGAGGTTGGTAGGTTCTTTGCAGATTTTTGACCAGTTACTGCATGGACTCTTCTCTCTTTTCTCTGTCTGTTAGTCTATATGAGCATGTGAGGCCCTCTGGAAAAAGTGTTAACAAGGGGTGCCAGATATTAGAAAGTTCTGGTATTAATGACATCAATGATGTCATTAATGATGGGATAACTGTCTCTGAGAAGGAAAAGCAATGAGGGAACATATACAATTCTTTTTCTTGTAAATATCATTTTCATCCAACTTGTAAGAAAATCTATTTTTCCTATAAAATAAGGCAAGCAGACCTACTCATTTCTCCATCTCCTGTGGTATTATACAGTGAATTAAGGAAGAACTTGGACTTGAGTCAGCCTCCCTGCATGCCCTTACTTTAGCAATTTACTTAGCTTCTCTGTGCCTCGGTTTCCCCTCTGGTAAAGCTATACCCACAGCATGGGCCTGCTGTGAGGACGATTTAGTCCATACACCTAAAATTCATACATTCCATTACATGCTTGGAACTGTGCCTGGGTCTTCGTAAGCACTGGGTAAATACTACCTCTTATTGTTGTCATTCTTGTTGTCATTACTAGAAGAAGACAAATTAATGAACTCGTCAAATTCTTTTATTTTTGCACAGTTAGACATTGTTTCTCAATGGATGCCCAGCATCCATTTTTTTTTGCTTCTCTCCCTGTTCACAGTTGTGGTTCTAGAAGCACTCAGGAATTAGCAAATTCTTTTCAACAGTGGCATATAGTGGCAAAGGGACTTTTTGCTATGTTAAACAATCCATATTGTTTTTAATTTATATATAGCTCTAGAGGTAGCCCAGGTGGTATCAATTCTTTATGTTGGCAATTAGATGGCTGTCGAAAGCTACAATTATGAATAGTTTTTATAAAAACATCTAATAAATTTAAAATGTCAATTTTAAGTAGTTTTATTTAACAATTTGATATTGATTAATCATAATTTCTATTTAAATTTTATTGTATTATTTTGCTTTCATAAATCATAACTTCTATTTTTCTTTTTAATTTTGATAGATGATCTAAAATCATCTGGAAGAAAAATAACTTAAAATGCATGAAAATAATTTTAAGTTTTCAACAGAAACATTTATTTCAATTTGCGTTCAGATAAAAATATATTGATACTTTGCATACATGGTACACAATTACATTTTTAATCCTTTGGCTTATTCCAAGATGTAGAATAAATTATATGAAATCTTTATTATAACAACATTAAAAGTGTCTTCACTGAGATGAAGGCAAGAGAAAGAAAGCATATAGAACACATGTGTAATAATGCATGAAATATGGATGTTTTTTAAAAAAAATTTTAATGTTAATTTTTGAGAAAGAGAGGCAGAGTGCAAGTGGAGGAAGGGCAGGGAGAGCAGGAGACAGAATCTGAAGCAGGTCCCAGGTTCTGAGCTGTCAGCACAGAGCCCAACGAGTCTCGAACTCACAACTGCAAGATCATGACCTTGAGCCCAATTCGGACACTCAACCAATGGAGCCACCTCGGCACCCCTGAAATATGTATTTTTTATGGCTCATCCAAGCATTACCAGCCTATCTATAGGATACCAAGACATTCATGGAAATCTAAATTTCATTTTCCTTGATATTTCTTTTGATATTTTAGGTAAATATTTTGAGACATCTAAACCCCATAGTTTTGCATGTCGTCTTTTATTTTGTCATTGTGAATCTATATTTGTTAAGGTGTGAAGCTAGTGCAGTAGATTCTTATTATTTGTGATAGTTTTGTTCTGTAAAGTCCACTAGGTCACTGAATTAGAAAATACTGAATTATTGCCCTTGGGGAAAGAAATGGTTAGGTTCCTGTGATCCTCTGCTCACACTTTCATCAACCTATAAATATACAATTTTGTTTTACTTGTGTTTCTGTTGAAGGCCACCTTATTTAATGTATGTTGTTGATTCATTAACATTGAACTTACAGCCAACCGTACTATGACTCATGCCTGAAAGAAGTTCATCTAAGCTCATATGTAAAGACACATTGCATCCTTCTTGAGCTTAGGAGCCCTAGACAGCACTTCAGTGCTATGCTTGGGAGCCATTTTAAACAGGGAAATCCCCAACAAAAAACACAAACATGTGAAAAACATGACCCCCAGTAGACTGTGTAAAGGACACTTGTCTATAGTATGAGAGGTGAAACAAAATGGCAGAGTATTGCCCTGGTCAGTCTCAGCTGGGAACATGCATGTCAGGCAACTCAAACTTTCTGCCTCTCTGTGCAAGTCCACAAATGCCTGTGAAAGCACTGAGAACATTGATTTGGGGATACAAATAAATTTTAGGCAGTCAGCAAATTCGGAAATACAGAGTGTGCAAATAATGATTGGATGCACACATTTTATGTAATAGTTTTCCAGCCTGATTTATAATTTTAAATACTTAGTCATACTGTATCTAAACATCTCTTTGGGTCATGATCCCAGGGTCATGGGTTCGAGCCCCATGTGGGGCTCTGTGCTGAGCATAGAACCTGCTTAAGATTCTCTCTCTCTCCCTCTCTCTCTCTCTCTCTGTTGCTCTGCCCCTCCTCCACTTGCACCTCTCTGTGTATCTCTCTCTAAAAATAAATAAATAAATAAATAAATAAATAAATAAATAAATAAAATCTTCTGTTTCTACTTTTTAGCCCCATTAATTAAAAAATGGGACTGGATTCACAGAGAGTTTCTAGATAAGGGAGTTATAAAGAAAGAGAAGGGAGAAGAAAGTGTTCAGTGTGTGGGAGGGCACCTCTTGAAGAAATCCTAGCAAATCCCTTTTTGTGTTACCACCACGTAATAACAAATGGCTAACTATCAAGGTTCGGCAACTAGAAATACAACGTTTGTTGTTGAAGTTACATATTTTGGTCTGTTTGATAAATTTAAATAAATATTGTAAAAGAGCTAATTCATTTTGGAATAAAACTTTTAAAAAGAGATTAATTTACATGCTAATGAAAATCTACTACAACCAATGCTCTAACAGAAAAAAGTTTAAAAGAACCAAATATTCACTTTGCTGTTTTGCTGATTCCATCATCAGTTTTAGTATTATATGAATGACTCTCTTGACACCAGTAAAATAAGAGAGTGCTTTGTACTCAAAGCAGAGAGATATATATTAGTTGTTGCATTTCAGACAATTGTGAAGAGTTTGGGGGCATTGTATGAGAGAAAATAATTTTGGGTGCATGGAATGGACCCAGGAGATTAGGCAAAGATAACAAGAACCAGGCAACTGTTTAGGAATGGTCTTCAAAGGTGGCCCCAGAGAACCCCAATTTCTCAGATGATAGCAGTGAGGAAAGGGAGTTATAAATCAGCTAGCTGTTTAGAGGCTAGAGAATGTCATAACCATGGTAACCATGGATGAGTGTGTGTGTGTGTGTGTGTGTGTGTGTGTGAGAGAGAGAGAGAGAGAGATAGAGAGAGAGACGGAGAGTAGATGGATAATGAGACTGATAGAAGGTCTGCACAGGTTGATGACTGGACAGACATTATTTAAGAAAAAAGTCATCTGTAGTCCCATTTGTCTATTTATGTTTTGTTGCTGTGCTTTCTGTGTCATATCCAAGAAAGCTTCTGCACATCAAAGGAGAGAGTCAACAGAGTGAAAAGACAGCCCATGAAATAGGAGAAAATATTTGCAAATCTTCAAATATCTGATAGTTAATATCTGAAACGTATAAAGAGCTCATACAACACAACCACAACAAAATAATCTGATGAAAAAATGGACAAAGAACTTGAATAGACATTTTTCCAAAGAAGATATTTAAATGATCAACAAGCGTATAAAAAAATGTTCAGCATCACTAATCATTAGAGAAATGCAAATCTAAACCACAATGATGTATCACCTAACACCCATCAGGAAGGCTTTATAAAACAAACAAACAGACAAACAGAACATGACAAGTGTGGGAGAGGATATGGAGACGTTGGAATCCTTGTGCACTGTTGGTGGGAATGCAAAATGGTACAGCCACTGTGGAAAACAGAATAGAAGTTGTTCAAAAAATTAAATATAGAATTTCCATATGACCCAGCAATATCACTTCTAGGTATATACCTAATAATTGAAAACAAGATCTTGAAGAGATATTTGCATGCTTATTTTCATTGCAGCATTATTCACAATAGCCAAGAGATGGAAATGACTTGAATATCCATTGATGGATAAATGGATCAACAAAATGTGATATATACACACAGCTGATACTAGTCAGCTGATACTAGTCAGCTGATACTAGTCAGCCTTAAAAAAGAAGAAAATCCTGACACATGCTACAACATGGGTGAACCTTGAGGACATCATGCTAAGTAAAATAATCCAGTCACAGAAATACAAACACCGCCTGATTCCATTATATGAGGTCTGTAAAATAGTCAAACTCATGGGAGTGGAAACTAGAATCATGGTTGCCAGGGTTGGGGGGAAGGGAAAATGGAGCATTGTTCAATACAGTTTCTATTTTGCAAGATGTAAAAGTTCTGGAGATCTTTGGCACAACATGGTGGATATACTTAACACTATATACTAGACTTAAAAATGGTGATAATGGCAAAATTTATGTTTTTTGATGTTTACCACAAATAAAAATAAAAGAACTACAAAAAAAAAGACACAAGTCATCTGTAAAAGACTGGTTAGCATTGATCCACTTTTCACCCTAGTCTTTATGAAATGAAATTTACCTGCAGAGATCTTCACCCTTTAAAAAAATTATCCTTAGGAAAGGAAGGAAGAAACAGTTTCAGTCAGTGTAATCAAGAACTGAGTTATGGTTTACTGTAGATAAACACACATAAACAGCCTAAAAAGATCAGTTAGAAGGAGACTTGTGATAGGGATTTAGTCATAGATGAATGATTGAAATATATCTGATTTTCAAGATCAACACCATCCTAATCTATAATGGTTCTGACTTTTCTCTATGTTTTTTTCTCTTTCACTTTTTGGTGTAATACTCACAAAGCATCCTAATACTAACTTATTTTTCACAATGACCTCAAAACAATGCCAGTTTATTTAAAAGGAATTTTAAATTGCTTTACAATATCTCAGTCTGCAATGGCCTACTGCCAACACAATACCGTGCTCTTCAGAGAAAACCTCCAAGTACCTATTTAGGTCTCTGTTATCTGGAAAAAATTGAAACAGCACCAATAATTAGAATTCTTGCCTTTATTTAAAATAGTGACATTAAGATCATGTAAAGTCTTATAGTTGGAATAAGTTTCATGAGGCTAATTTTGATGTGATAAGAAAATACAAACCTAATGACAGCATCAGAAGACTTTCATTTGACTGGCTATGTGTAAGAATCTAATGTCTTAAGATAGTGAAGTTTATTTCTCTTCATTATTTGCCCTCTTTCTTGCTGGTGTTAGTAATCTATTGCTGCATATCAAATTACCATGAATTTAGTTACTTGAAGATAACACTTATTATCTCAGTTTCTGTGGGCCAGGAAGTCCTGGTCCATAGCTTAGCTGGGTCCTCTGCTTCAGGTATCCTAGAATGCTGTAATCAAGGGGTCATCTGGGACTGTTGCATTCCCAAGGCTTGACTATGGAATGATTTGCTTTCAAGATAATTCACCTGATTGTTGGAAGGATTCAGTTTCTTGCTGGCTTTTGGCTGGAGGTGTCCTCAGTTCTTGGCATGCAGGTCTGTCCATCAGAACATCTCACATGGGCACTAGATTCATCAGAGCAAGCAAGAAGACCTTGAAAGAAAAAGTCAGTGAGATGGAAGTCATAGTCTTTTATAAACTAATCTCAGAAGTGTATCCTATCACTCTTTCTGTATTCTGTTCATTAGAAGCAAGTCTCTAGGTTCAAACCTTCAAATAGAGGAGATTACACCAAGCGTAAGGACCATTGGGAGCCATTTTACTTACTTATTTATTTATTTTAAGTTTATTTATTTATTTTGAGAAAGAGAGAGAGCAAGCAGGTAGAGGAAGAGAGGGAGGGAGAGAGAATCCTGAGCAGACTCAGTGCTGTCAGCAAGGACCCCGATGTGGGGCTTGATCCCACAAACTGTGAGATTATGACTTGAGCCAAAATCAAGAGTCAGACACTTAACTGACTGAGCCACCTAGGTTCATGGGAGCCATTTTAAAGACTACAAGCTTCTACACAGGTGTATTTCATTTGAATACTAAAGGAGAATAGAGAGATTTGTTAGGTAGGTGGAGAAGTAGGAATATAATCAAAGATAAATCCATTGAAATGGGCTGGAAACCCAACAAATGCTAAGAGAGAAGAGCTTGAGGAGTTACTGGAATTCTGGCCACTGAACAGATAAGGTTCCACAGAGGAGCTTTGGGACCTAGAGAAGAGACACTTTTTGGGAGGGCTACATTAAATATCAGAAATGATATCATACAGAAGAAGAATTGTAATTATGTTTCCTGGTTCCAGAAAATAAAAGCAGGACCAATGGGTGGAAATAACTGATACAAATTTCTATTCAACTTTAGGAAGAACTTTCTGGCCAATGGAGATGTTGACCAGTGGATGGGTACCACAATGGCAGGGAGTACCACTGCAATGGAACTGTTCAGGGTAGCTCTGGAGAGGGATGGGTACAGGTGAAATTTGGAACCCTATTCCTATTGCCAGTCCCTCTGCCTTTCAGCTTCCCTGTTATGGGAGGTGCCCACACCAAAGAAGATAGCTGGATAAAATGAGAGATTAATTCGTTAATGGCTGAGCAAGGACCCTACCATGCACAAGGGAAGGTTTGCTCTGACGAGCCTTCTTGAGCATGAAACATACATCAAGTGTCAGCCATTCCATTCTTCATCTTCCCCCCAGGCAGATGGTTGAGACTGCAGGGCCAGTACAGTGTATTTCATTAACCAGCTCCACGAAGATCAGAGTTGAGAGCACTCCACTGGAGGTCAGAACCTGTGGGTCTATAAATCAAAATGAGGGAGATATGGATCTATCTTAGTCTTAAACATTGCTGTTTCAAATTCTGGTGTGTGGATGCTTAATCATTCCACTATTGGTAAGTGTTTTTAAAATATTGAAACAAAATAAAGTAATATTTGCATATGGAAAAAAATCAGATTATAGAATTAATCCAAGAAGAAAATCCAGGTCTTTCCTAGAATCTATTTATTGACCTTATTAGGTAATTAGGTAATATGGAGTTCAAAAGGTGTACTTGAAGTCGTGTCTGTTCTAGCCCTGTATCTCTTATCCTCCCTCCTGACTCTATAGGGAGCTATCTCTCTTCATTGTGGTAAATATTCAGAACATAAAATATACCATTTAAACCATTTTAAGCATACAGCTCAGTGACGTTAATGCATTCAGGTTGTTGGAAAAGCAAAACCAACATCCATCTCTAGAACTTCTTCATCATCCCCCAAATAAAATTCTGTACCCATTAGATAATCAATTTCCATTGTTCCTTCTCCCAAAGTCCTAGCAACCTCTATTCTGCTTTCTACCTCTATGAATTTGACAACTCAAGGAACCTCATACAAGTGGAATCCTACAATACTTGTCCCCTCGTGTCTGGCTTATTTCACTTAGCTTAGTGTTTTTATTTATCCGTGTTTAAGCATGTGTCAGAATTCTATTTATTTTTAAGACTGAATAATATTACATCATATGTATATCCTCACATTTTATAGGTCCATTTATCCATCAATGGACATTTGAATTGTTTCCACCTTTTGGCTATTGTGAATAACACTGATATTAATCTTTGTGTACAAATACCTGTTCATGGGGCACCTGGCTGGCTCAGTCAGGAGAGTGTGTGACTCTTGATCCTGGGGTTGTGAGTCTGAGCCCCACATTGAGCATAGAGATTACTTTAAAAATAAGTTAAAAAATGGTCAAATATATGTTTAAGTTCCCACTTTTAATTCTTTTATATATATACCCAGAAGTGGAATTGCTAGATAATACAATAACTCTAAATTTTTGAGGAATATATGTAGCCACTTTTTAAAAAAATATAATTTCTTGTCACATTGGTTTTCCATACAGCACTCAGTGCTCATCCCAACAAGTGCCCTCCTCAATGCCCATCACCCACTTTCTGCTCTCCCCCACCTGTAGCCACTTTTATTATTTTCTTTATGCTTTCAGGAATTCTTTATGCAGGTAGAGCAAAAACAAAAATGTGCAGTCATTTCTTCCTTTCCTGCACAAAACATAGAATACTGGGTTGATACACTACCAACATTTTATGAAGATACATCCATATCAGCACCCAGAGAGCTTCCTTGTTCTTTTTTTGATTTCTCTGTTTTGTTAGCTGCATAATATCCCACAGAGTGGCTGGGCTATAGTTTATTGAACCAGTGCTTCTCTGAATGACATTATTTTACCCTTTGGCTATAAAGGAAATGTCTCAATAAAACAACTTGTAAATAGGTTAAATATTTAAATATGAGGTGTATGTGTAGGGTAGATACCTAGAATTTGATTACTGGATCAAAGAGTAAGTGTATTTTTAATTTTGGTAGATATTGTCAAATCATTCCCCTAGGGGGTACACAAATTTATGTTCCTCATTGGCACAGAATACATTTCTACCATTTCACATATTATTCATGGATTTTGGATTTTTGCTAATCTGCTAGACGAAACCTGGTAACTCAGCATAGTTTTAACTAGCAATTCTCTTATTACTGGTAAGGCCCAGCAACATTTCATGTTTAAAGACTACTGATTTTATTATTTTTCTTGTGAATTTCCTGTTACTATCCTCTGCTGATTTTTCTGCTTTTGACTGTCCGTTTTCTTACTACCATCTAGGAACTCCTTATACACTTGGGAGATTAACTGTTCTGTGAGATGAGTTAGAAATATTTGTCCCAGTTTTAATTTGTCCTGTGACTTTGTTTTTGATATTTTGCTCTGAAAAAAGTACTAACTTTTTATATAGTTGAAATTATGTATCTTGTGTGTGTGTTTGTGTGTGTGTGCGTGCGTGCACCTGGATTTTGAGTCATAGTTCGTTCGGAAGGGTTTCTGAGTTCCAGCTTTATAAAACATATTGTCTGTGTTTTCGTTTAGTGCTTTAATTGCTACTTTTACTTCTTAAAAATTTTTTACTTCTAGGTCTTTTGGGAGTTCTCTGTAATGCAATGAGAGGTATGGATCCTTGTTTACCTCATTCCAGATGGCTCCTCAGTTGTCCCTAAAACATCTGTTAAAAAGTCTTCCTCTACTCCAGGGGGTGCAAGGCTGGCTCAGGTGGTAAAGCAGAAAGAAAGAAATAAATTCTTCCTTTACTCCATTCTTTTGAGATACCTTCTTTACTATGTACTAATGTACTAATTTTAGGATATATTTTGAACTATGTATGGGTTTCTATTCGTTTTGTCTGTCCACACTACCATACCATATTAATTATTGAAGATTTTTTGTGTATTGTTCAATACTTAGCATGAATAACTGCTCCTCTGTATCAGAGTTTTTCAGGATAGCTGGTACTTTTCTTTGGATTCTGTTACATTTGTAAATTAACTTTGGTGGAATTGACATCTTCATGATATTGAGTTTTCATAAGACATTAAACTTTCATGTGTTTTTTTACTTTTGTTATTTTTTATTAAAAAATTTAATGTTTATTTATTTTTAAAAGAGAGAACGAGAGACAGACAGACAGAGTGTGAGTGGGGGAGGGGCAAAGAGAGAGGGAGACATAGAATCCTAAGCAGGCTCCAAGGTCTGAGCTGTCAGCACAGAGCCCAATGTGGGGCTCAAACCCACGAACTGTGAGATTGTGACCTATTTGTTTTTACTTTTTTTATCCATCAGGAATAACTTAGAATTGTTCTCATAAATGTGATACATATTCCTAATTAAGTTTTTTCTTAGTAATTTATCTTCTGCAATTTTTGTAAATACTGCATTTTATGCTTTATTATGACCATTTATTTCTGATGCGTTCTATTAATTTATTATTTGCAATAGTTTTTCAGAAGATTCTCTGGAGTCTTACAATTACATAAACATGACGTCTACAGAAAATGACAGTTTTTCTACCTCCTTTACAATTAGGTACCTCTAATTTGTCTTATTAAATTACATTGCCAAATAGCTTCAAATATTAAGAGTAATAGTGATAATGGGGATCTGTATCAAGTTCTGTAGTTCTGTACTTGTTGAATTATCTATTTTACACAGTATCTATTGATTTCTTTTATAAAACTTCTTTTTTTAAGTTTATGTATGTATTTTGAGAGAGAGAGAATGAGCACAGGAAGGGCAGAGGCAGAGGGGAGAGAGAGAATCCCAAGCAGGCTCTGAACCATCAGTGCAGAACCTGATGTGGGGCTAGAACTCATGAACCATGAGATCATGACCCAAGCTGAAACCAGGAGTCAGGCATCTAACCAATGAGCCACCCAGACACACCAAGACAGTATCTATTGATTTCTATTCCAAAAATATAAGACTTTTGCTAAAATATACTATCTTGCTTACCTGCACTATTTCATGACTATCTTTTGATTAGTCATGTAATCTTTTATGTTCAAAGTTTATAACATTTAAATTCTATTAGTAATCTTTAATTAAGACTTACATGGTTTGTTCTTAGAAATTTATTCTATTTTTAAAGTTTAGTTATTTATTTATTTTGAGAGAGACAGAGAGACAGAGTGCATGGGAAAGGCAGAGATGGAGAGAGAGAGCTGTTGGTGCAGAGTCTGATGTGGGGCTTGAACTCACAAGCTGCAAGAACATGATCTGAGCTGAAATCAAGAGTAGGATGCTTAACCGACTGAGACATCCAGGTGTTCCTAGATATTTTTCTAAAAGAGTGTTTAACTATTATGAGTATATAAAAGTTATTCATAAAGGGATCCATAAAAGAGTAACATGACCCTTTGCCACTAACCTTTGGCTTTCCAAAGAGAAGGTCCAACTGACATTTATTTTGTTCTTTAAATTTATGTTTCAGTCTTGTTCGTTTCTTCTAAGTCATACTTCATCATTATTCTTTCTTATGTCTTGTGTTATTCTATTTTGATAATCCCTTTATTTCTGGAGCAACGCTCAGATAATATTTTCAAATAGGTTTTTGAGTAGTGTACTTTTGGCATCATTGAAAATCAGGAAATGCTTTTATTTTACCTTGTGTGTTACTGATTATTTGGCTGGGTATAAAATTCAAGAACCAAGGTCAATTTCCATCAGAATGAAGACTTACTCACCTCCCTGGAGTCTACTGTCGCTAATGGAAAGTCGGAAACCGATTTGCTTTTCATCCTTTGGCATATGGTCAGTTTTCTTCCTTTCTTGAGAAGATGTTAGAACTTTCTATTTATTCTTTGGGATTCTGGCATTTCATCAATTTGGGTCCAGGAATGGGTTTTTGTTTCTGTTTTTTCCATCGAGCTGCTTAACCCTCAGCAAATAATTTCAATATGAAGACTTCTGACCTTTTTTTAAAACTGATGACAACTCTGTAAAGTATGATTATTATTTCCAGCTTACAAATATGGTTTAGAAAGAGAAAACAATCTGTCCCACATCACTGCCTGGTTTCTACACTCTCTTAATTTTTTTTTTTTACATTTTATTCATTTTTGAGAGACAGAGAGAGACAGAGCATGAACAGAGGAGGGGCAGAGAGAGAAAGAGACACAGAATCTGAAGAAGGCTCTAGGCTCTGAGCTAGTGGTCAGCACAGAGCCCGACGTGGGGCTCAAACCCACGAACTGTGAGATCATGACCTGAGCTGAAGTCGGATGTTCAACCGACTGAGCCACCCAGGTGCCCCTCTCTACTCTCTTATACTTGTAGTATCTTGAAATACATCTGACGATCTTAATTAGGATTACTCATGTTACAAAGTATAAAACACTTTGATTTTAGATTCAGAAAATTGAACAGTTACAACCTTGGAAATGTTGGTGTTGATGACAGTAGTGATTAACAAACTGATTAAGTGTATATTTGTAAGTTCTGTCTATTGTAAAAAAAGAAAAAAGAAAGAAAATACTTGAATAATTACATCTCTATGAGCCCCTTCCCTGACTATACCTCAAGCAAATAACTTCTTTCGTGGTGGTCTAGCGTGAGAAGGAAGTACCAGTAGTGGAAATAAGATTTGTTGAAGGAAGCAATAGTAGAATTTGGGGCTCATCCTCTAATCAAACTTTCCTTGTTGGTGGAGAGAAAAGGTAGGCTAAAATATGTTATATAGATCAAGAAATCACAGTTATTTATTTATTTATTTACAGCAAGGGAGGAGCAGAGGGAGACGAGAGGCTCCATGCTCAGAGTGGAGCCTGACATGGGGTTCGATCCCATGACCCTGGGATCATGACCCAAGCAGAAATCAAGAGTTGGTGGTCAACCAACTGAGCAACTCAAGTGCCCTGAAATCATAGTGATTTAACAACAATGCATTAGAATAATAAACTAATAGAGGCAAGACCCTGTGCTCTCAATATGTGACAGATTTTTGAGAATTTAACAGTCACAATATTTTTAAGCCAGGGAGTTCCGTAAGGTCATGTTACAAATCAGTGGTAGAGTAAATAATAAGTATTTTTTATAGGTAACAAATTTCTTTCCAATTCTATCAAATAAAGACATATTTTCTTGCCTCCTTTTCTCCATAGGCAGTCAGAAAAGTTGCCATGACTAATAAGGAAAGCACCAAGTTCCCTTTAACATACAGAACATTTTTTAAAGTTTATTTATTTATTTTGAGAGAGAGAGAGTGGTCATGTGAGCTGGGGAGGGGCAGAGAGAGAGGGGGAGAGAGAGAATCACATGCAAACTCCACAGTCAATGCAGATAGAGCCCTACACTGGGACACAGGGCTCAGTCTCACAGACTGTGAGATCAGAAGCTGAGCCAAAATTGAGCTTCAGACACTTAACTGACTAAGCCACCCAGGTGCCCTGGAGCCAGATAATATTTTGCCATGAGAGGTTGTCCTGGGCATTATAGGATGCTTTGCAACAACCCTGGCCTTTACATACTAGAAACCAGTTGTGAGAACCAAAAATGTCTTTCTAATATTGTCAAAGGCCCTTGGGGGTGGGGGGAATCACCCCCCATTGGGGACCACTGACCTACATAGATCTGATCGAAAGTTTTTTAGTATATAACTCTGGAAAATATTAACAGGTTTTCTAAAACACTTTCTGCTTTTCACACTGGAGTTTTTGAACAGTATGTGTTAAAACATAAACATTTCAGGCTCTGGGAAAAGGCAAAGACTCTTTATATAAATAATACAAGTGAACCCTTGGGATCATCAGATAGCAAACTGAACTACACAAAATAAAATTCTATGTGGGCACAAGAAATAGTTTTCTGAGCGGATTATTAATCTCAGCCCTGAGTTACTAACAGCACAAAACACGGCAACTTATCTCTCTGCGCATGCCTTTATGCTACATAATGTCTAAGCATGATTGAAAAAATATCTTCTTACTTTGAAAATAGAACAACTATTTGTAAAGATGATTCAGTCAGCAGGATGCTCTAGTTGGCACTCCCTAAATTCTATTTTTACCGAGAGGAGCTGCTGCCTTAAAGAAGAGATACTGAAACTCAGAATATGTTAAACCACTTTTGCTGCACATTTTTGCTTGGATAAATTTGCTTAATGGTCATAACTTATCCCCTGACAGATCATCTCGTGCCAAATGTTTGGAAGGTGAATGAAGGAATTACTCCATCTAACTAGGAGGCTGAACTAGAACAATTTCCAGAAAAGCATTTGAATTTCTTGACTGTTGCCTAACACTAGTTCCTTCTTCTGTTTACTGTATTGACAATGGAATGTTGCTTAAGTTGCCTATAAAAGGAATTTTCTGTTACTTTAACATTGAGCCGATCTATCTTTCCTAGGCAGGGGTGGGGGGGAGGGGGGTGCGATGAGGATGGCGAGTGGGGCAGAGGGTGGGGGGTGCAGTGATGAAAAGTAATAAAACTTGAAAAGATTTTAGTAAAAGAAGGGAATCTATAAGTGAAAATGGCTTCAATATATATAAATAATTGAGTGTATGTGAGTATATATACACACATATTATATATACATACTATATATTATAATATAATTACATATACTTAGTAAACATTTACTAAGTATATGAAATTTCTTTAACAACATCTAGTCCTGAAAAACCACCATTACAGAGCCCCAAGGGAGATGGTTACTCATATGGAGATGTTGGGGTTCAGAGAGAATGGTCAAGAAAGATGTTGGGACATCTTCAGTGCAACAAGGTGGTTTTATTAAAGCACAGGGACATGACCCGTGGGCAGAAAGAGCTGCCCTGGGGTTGTGACAGGTGACTGATTATATACTGTCAAGTGGGGAGGGGGTTAAGGGACCGCGTTAAGTCTCTAAAGAATTTTGGAAGCAAGGTTTCCAGGCCCTTGAGGGGACTAGCTGCTGTTAGGAAGAGGTCATTCACCACTGTCCAGTAAAACCTTAGTCATGAAACCCTCCTGATTGGTATCAGTGGGACATATGCTTGGAGGATAATTGCTAACATATATCTTGGGGGGTGGAGATAAAGGAAATTTCCAGAGGAATTTCTGTATGTTTAAAATAGACTCACAGCATGCTGGGGGGTTGAGCTAATGTTCATCCAGGGTGGCCTTTTGCCCTGAGCAAATGGTCATCATTGAGGAGGCTGAGTTCCTAGAAGGAGGTCACTCTGCCTGTCTTGAGGACTTGTTAATGGGCTGTAAGTAACAAGGAAATTTAATTTCTTCCTTTTGCCTTTGTTCCCCACATCAGATACTATTTAGTTTGAGGGGTGATGGGATTGTTCTATTACTTAGCATTTCAATAGCACTTCCCTAATGCCATCTGCTAAATCAGATAGTCAATCAAAGCATCAATTAGCCAGTTGCCTCCGAGGGCTTGGAGTTCTGCAGTAGGATAAGGCTCCTGAGCTTCCTGAGGGAACATGTATCCAAAGTTTAGTTGGAAGAAAAGCCATCAACCTAAGAACCATGATTAAAAGTGCCTTCTTTGGCTGACATGTCTGAATATTTAGAGACTCTTCTTTAGAGAAAGAATGAACACGGGATACATATATTATCCGAAAGAGTGCAGAAACACAAAAAGCACCTTTTTTTAATAGCAGGGCCAGGAAGATGAGAAGCAAAGGAAGGAAGAAAGCCAGCACAAAATGAAAGGAGGGTGTGCCCAACAGAAGGAGTTCAAGGCTTTGATAAGATCCAAAGAACCCATTTTCAGGCATCTGCCTGGCCTAATCTGTTGGAAAGAGAAAGGGCATTTTTTTTCTTTGTCATGGCTCAGAAAATACAAAATTCAAAAGGAGACTTGAAATGAAGAAGCAGCAAAGGTTATGTTGTTTCTTTCATAACAGGCGTAGTAGGCTTCAAATGAGGCTTGTGGAAAAAAAAAAGAGAAATGTTCCTAAAAATAAATAAATAATGTTTCCTTGAGATGCTCTTGCACCAAGGGAAACAAATAAAGGAAATGGGGTGTTAGGGAGTGCTCTTTCAAACCTGAGCAGTGTGAGGGCCCTTTCTTTCCCAGCAGGGAGGTGTAGGGGTGCGGTGGGAGGGGGCTCTGCCTTCATCTTTAACCTTTCTCCCTCCTCTTCATCCCCATTGCACATTGCTGCAGCAAAATAGAAGGAACAATTTGGTTTTCTCTGCAAACCCCCACCAAAATGCATCTGTCTTACATACCTCTAATATTCGGGGTGTGAAACACTGGCTGTAAATACATGATGGAAAGGATGTAAAATGATTTTTAAACCCAAAGGTGCTATGCAAAGTGGAGTTTAATATCAGGAATAATAATATCACCTAAAGACCTGGTCATCAAAGTTTAAATGAGTCCCTGTTGTCAGTGGGAAATGTGTTGTCTGCAGGACACCCAAAGGTGTAGCACATTTTCTTTTGTATGTTCGTGTTTTTGGTGATTATTTTCATTCCTATGGTTATTTGCTGTGCTATAAACCCTCCCAAAGCTTGGTGTCATCAAGCAGCAAGCATTTATTAGCTAACAATTTTGAAACAGATTTGGATTGGGCTTAGCAGAGCAGGTCAGGCGGCCTTGCATGAGCTTACTCATTCCCTTCTGGTCAGCGGGCAGGTGGTCTAGTGGCTGGCTGGCCTAGGATGGTCCTACTACCTGTTTGCCTATTGGTGCTGGTGTGAGAACACACACTTACTCAAGTGTCTCCAACAAGTAGCCTAGGCTCCTGGCAGCTTCAAGATTCCGAGGGTCAGCAACAGAGAAAACCCTGATATGCAAGTACTTTTCAAGTCTCTACTTTAGTCCAAGGAAGTCATATAGCCAAGCCCAGTTCAAGAGGTTAAGAAATAAATTCTTAATGGGAAGCACTACCAACTCATACGCAAAGGAGTATGCATAAAGGGATGGGGCAAATTTGGGGCTATTTATAATTTTTTTTTTTACCATATGTGGCTACTAGTATACTTTTAAAATGGAGATTAGAAGGCACATTAGAAGTTCATTCAAACCAATCTTTCATCAAAAGATTGAATCAACAACATATCATAAGTGGATTTCCAATGATTGCCGTGATTATTATAAACCCCTTGCTTATAATGAAATGTGATTGTATCCATATATTGGTCTCAGCTCTACCTGTGAGACCAGACACACAGACCAAGCAAGATCTCACTTTCGTGTGACAGCCTTCTGATGTGTAAGATGGCTGCCTTGGCCCTTGGCCCATCCTTTCAATGGGCTGTTCATCCCAGATCCTTCTGCTGTTTTTCATATATGGTTGCAACGCCTTAAATATTCAACTTGCTCTCCTCCACCTCTACCCAACTTGAAAGTCTAATGCCAACCTGAGGTAAAAGCAATATTCTAAGTGTGATCCACGAGAAGCTGAAAGGGGACTATCCTTTCTTTCATTCTATATTCTTAACTTACTATAAGGAAGTCTGAGATCACTCTGTTAACTCAGATTATATGGGCAGCCACAAATTTCCCAAACCTATACAAAGATGTTATCGTGGAAGAAGATACAGATCCTTATATTCTTGTTAAAAGTAATTTTACTATACTGATCCCATTTATCCACAATGCTGAGTCCTCTCAGGATCCTTATACTTGCTGATAAAGTAATTTGACGTCAGGGATGTCATCCACGAATTCAGCCAATGTGCTTTCTGGATCTTCATTCAAGTGTTGAATAAACTATTGAATAGAACAGGACTGAGGACAAAATTCTTCAGCAGGTCACTAGGAACCTATGTTCATTGATAGCCAACTGGCATCAAGATAATGAGTCTAATGGTACTGTCATCTTGCTTTTATGTGTCTACCTCACTTCCAGATGGAGCAGTAGAAACTTGGTCAAATCCATCACTAAAATCTAGTCATGTGGTGCCTTATCTCTGTCTTCTCTTTCACCACACAAGATAACCTGCCCAACAAGAAGTGAGATTAGTGCACTAATCTCACTAGTGTTCCTGGTGAGAACAACTTCCTTTTACTAAATTTTCACCAGATATCTTTAATTGTAATTATGTATGAAACTAACATTAATCTAAGCAATCTATATTAAAAATTGTAATACTTATCTCCGGTATCGTGGTATTTTTTTCCTGTGCTCCACAGGCCATTCCCCAAACAACACTGGCAAAACGAGTTCTAATTATTCTTCAGTAAAATCTTTCTCCATCTCCAGGGACGTTATTCCCCTAGGCCAGCAGACCTGCTCATGCTCATTAGGTAGCTCTATATCCCCTTTTCTAAGCTCAGATATCAAAACCCTCATACAAATTTCCCCCATTCAACAAGTGCTTATTAAACACTCACTATGTGTTAGGCATGGCAGCCTTCAACTGTAGGGCTGTTTTGAAAGATCATGCCTGGAAATGAAGTCAAAGGATTATTTTTTATGCCATGCTTTGGAGTTTGAAATTCTTTTCTACACAGTGGAAATCTGATGACTAGTTTCAAGTAGGAAGGTGGTATTATCAAATCTGTAGGTTAAATAGATGTCTCTAGAAGGAGATTAGAATAAGGTGTAAGGGTACAAGCAAGGAGACCCCTACAGTAACCTATGAGGCATGTAGCAAAAAGCTGAATTAAGACATTGGTAGTGAAGACATAAATGAGACACATTTAGCAATGGAATACATTTAGACATGGAAAGATCTTGGCAATTGATTGAATGGAGTGGGTGTGAGAAACAAGATTCTAGAAAAACTGTCCTTAGTTAACTGTCCTAAATTAATTGAATAGATAGTTGGACATTTACTGAGAATGGTGATAAGTTATTGATTTTATGTTACTATTTCTAGGGCTACCCATATTTTATATTAAATTTATATTTTATTTATATTAAATTGGAATTATTCTGGGAATATCTTAAGTAGTCACAATCATTTCCTGTTTCTCTCTTTCTTTCTTAATACTTGGTGTCTATTGTGATTGAATAATCAGGTGGAAATATTCTAGAATATCCTAAAATTGTTGAACTCTTAGCCCTCTTTAGTATCTCACGTGGTTGATACATCTTAATATGTTTCTAAACATTTTAAAATTTCACTTTTACTTGACCATATTTCACCTTCCTCACCGTGGTTACTAAGAATTCACATTCTCTTAAATGTGAGTTCCTATCATGTTCATTTTGTCAATAATTCTGATTATAATTCTCTAATTTTAAAAAAGATCCGGATTACTTCCTCCCTTACCTTCTAGGACATGAAATGATCAATAGCCAGTCTAGAATTTCTCAGATGTTCTGCTTTTTTGATGAATGAGACTTAGAGTTGGTGCCTTGATGCTTAAAATTCATTACCAATTGCTTATGTTTCTTGTTTTTGTGTCAGTTTTATGATTTATTTCCAAAGTACATTATCCATGTACATCTGGCCAAGAAGTCTGTACGATACAATCCTACCACTTATCCATCTTAGGGAGACATTCGATCGGACTTATAGAATTTGAAGCCTCGAAAGACGTGAAGAATCCACCTAATGTTCCCTTTACAGATAAGAAAATCTAAGTCCAGAGAGGTTATGTGATTTGTGTAAGGTTGCACAACTGGTTAGTTAGGGGAAGATCCAGGGCTGGCATATATGTCCTCTGACATTTAGCCAAAATTTGTATTAAGTTTTTCCCTTGGCAGGAAGTCAGGAACTAGTACTCAAGTAAAGAATTTAGGGTGAATCCTGTTTTCAGCACTGCAGGGACCCAAAGTGACACTAAGAATATAACTTAGAAGTGTATGATTTGGTGATGCTGTGAATATGTCCTTAGATTGTAATAGGTAGACCCTTGGGTACTGATGTGGCTTTAGCTACATGCTTCTGTCTAAAGAGCCCACAGTTCTGGCATCCTTGATCCAACAACTTCCTTACTTCTCAGGGGTTGTACTGACCACTACAGAGATCTCTACGAAAACCCACGGCAGCATCAAGAGCTGTAACCACCCACTGCAACGTTAATCACGTAAGTTTCGTTTTGCATTGTTTTATCTGGTTCAGTAGTAAATCTAAAAGAAGGTGCCATTTAACTAAGCCCAAGTTGTTATTCGTGTTCATCTCTAAATCTGAACCAGCCCTTTGTGGTCAGGTCTATTTCAAGGGAATTCCAAAAAGTCCCCTTTTACTGAAGTTCCCTGGAAACAGGGTACCAATGATATCTAGCAAAAATAGATAGATAGATAGATAGATAGATAGATAGATAGATATCCCCAACAGGGAGAGGGGTGTGTTACTCTGAGAGAGGTCATATAGAACCTGAACCTGGCAAGGCTGTCTGTAGGAGACATTGAGCCTTGAGTAAAGGAGAGTGACTCATAAGATGAACCATGTACCATGCTCTAAAACTGTTCCTGGGGAGGAAAAGAAAACCAAAAACCATCTGAATGATACCAGCCCACCTGCCTGAAGGTGGTGTTGTAATTGACTTGGAAGTCTGAGTCAGTCATGCTATTCAAGATCTTGGTCCTTGGAGGCCAAGAAATAATGTGAGGATCTGGCCTCAGAGTGTGGTGCCAGGTATCATACAGACTGCCCTATATTGAAGGTCCTTGTCCCTGAGATATTGGAGTATTCTTGTGGGACCAGAAAACAGTACAGATGTGATGGCACTTGCCTATGCTCTCTATAGAACAGACAGTAGCCACTGAGTTTTTGTTCTTGTGATTTTACTGTCTTCTAGCAACTGAAAATGAAATATCTTGATTCTCTAATGTGAGAAATTATCTAGATTTGGGGAGGGAAATGTGACAGCTCAATAATTTCTTTCCCCCTCACCCCAATTATTAACCTAGGATGTTCTTGCTCTAAGTAATTGGTATTAGAGGCAGTCATCTGAAAGTGAGAGTGAAAGTTGGAAGCTAGAATTCTCTAATCTTATTTCCTGCTCAGGGAGAGAGAGAATCCCAAGCAGGCTCCATGCTGTCAGCACAGAGCCCGACACAGGGCTTGAACCCACAAACCATGAGATCATGACCTGAGCTGAAAGCAAGAGTCAGACACTCAACTGACTGAACCACCCAGGCACCCCACAATATTGCTTCTTCTTAAAGTGGGTACATCCTTTTTTTATAATATTGAAGAGGAGAGATATTTATATTACTCACCCATCAGCCTTATAAACATTTTAGTTCTTTCAAAAGACGTAATATGACAACAGCATACCCATTGATGATTTATTTCTTCAAGTTTGCTTTCATTTCTAAAAGAGCTATGGGCCACCTCAGGTTTACCAGTAGTCTGCCCCAGTTCTACACATACATAGCTTGAATCTGTGCAGTATTGTATTCTTTCTTTTTTAATAGAACTGGTCCTGCCAGTCAAATTCTTTGAGGCTGTGAGGACAATGTACCCATAGATCACATAATAGTAACATGAAAATTGATTTAAAGTATCCACAGAAATCTGGGATGAAAGGATAATTTTCCATATCATTGTCAATTGGGTTTTAATTCTTCTGATCTTGGAGTCTGTGGCATATTTTAGATCCTACCAAGATAATATCTTAGGCTTCCTAGGAAACGAACTTGAGCTCAAATGACCAGATCTTTCTTTGTTCACCTTGTGCTTGAACTTTCCCCCCAAAATAATCTGATGATATTACCCCAGTGTTAAATACTTCTATTGGCTAGTTGATGCAAATCACCTATTTATAAAGTGGAAGAGATCACTCAAGCCTAGTGACATTGGCCAGAACACCTGTTCTCATCTAATTCCAATCAGCTGTGTTCAGAGTAAACATGTTAAGTGATTGTATCTTCCAAGCCAAACTTCCTGTGCAAGTCAGAACTACTGAGACAAGACAGAGGATTTTTTTTTCTTAGAAGGGGATTGTGTCTTTGCTTCTTTTTCATGAACTTCCCCTGGTATGTCCACTATCTGTACCCCATGTGATTATTCTGATCCACTCAAGTCCAGCCACTATTTAAAATCACCTAAGCCTAGACTCCAGAAGTGATTTGTATTACTGCAAAGTCTGTTGTCACTACACATTTTGAAAAGAAGGTCATCAAAGGACTTACCTGTTACAGCACCCCTCTAAAGTTCATCAGAGAAAGTTTCAGATGGCCTTGTGATGTCCCAGATGAAAGGGATGACAGAAGTGCAAATTATTGGCATTATATAGGAAAGAAGAACATTGGAAGATCAAGTGCAGTTTGGGGGGAAATTAAAACTAAGAACAAAGGAGAGGAAATTAAATCCAGAGGCTGTTCCTTAAAAGGTTGGTTTCTGATTTTTGATCTTGGAAAAGAAGTTTTTGAAGAAAAGCTGTTTCCAACTCTGTCCATCTTCTAAGCTTTTATGTCTTCCACCTAGTGCACGAATTGGAGGGAAGGAGGGATTCGATGGTGGTAAACTGATCATTAGATTGAATATTTAAAAATAACAGCGTGTTTATATATGATGATGGCAGTATACAAACCTGTCACAAATATCTAGGGCAGTGCAAACAAAGAGGAGAAGAAAATGACTTGCAGAAGTATAATAAAACAGCACAACAAATTTATCATTACCATTCTGATGCTCTTTTACTATTTATCTCCCTGGTAAAGATATAGTGTTTCATTTCAGGTAGAAAAAAAATCAATTGAAGGCCTTGGAAGGAGCATTCATAATTGAATTCTTTGAAGAATTAATGTGTGGCTCTCTCTCCTTTCCTCTTCTTTTCAGCCTCCCTGGGGAATTCCGGAGGGATGTTGTCAGTCAGATTGACAGTTCTATGTTAAGGCAGCAACAGTTTAGATTTCAAGATATGTTTGTAAGATTGTTATAGTCAATGCCCTCATTAATAAAAATTGAGACCATTTCCCAAAAACATTTGCCTAGAATAAATACATTTTTTTAAAAAAATTCAACATTGGTCTCAACAAATGGAAGGAAACCATGTCTTCTCTCTGTGGCCAGAGCACAGAGTTGTGAGGCTGAAGACCAGTTTACTCTGCCTCGTTTTTCTCAACAGTCATGCAGATAGAGTCATCTGCCCTGGGTTCCTCAAGGGTGCAAAGAGATTAAATAAGGCAAAAGGTGTGATGATTCCCTGGAAAATATTAGTTGATATCTAGGGCAGAGAGGTATATGGCCACAGTGCCGTGTGATTGTATGTATGGTGTAGTCCATAATGAAGACACCCATTCTGGATGGTGAAAAGGTGGCAAGCAGCACAAGTCAGCCTTGGGCAAAGGGGAAAGCACTGAGGCATTATTTAGGTACCACTTCCTGTAGGATCGATAGTGAGAACTGCACTAGCTCCACCAAACACAAATGTGACTTGTCCTCCAAACTGGCTCCTTTGTCCCTGTCTCCCCCTAAACTTTCTTATCTCATGACTCTTCAAAGCAACTTGGGATGCCATGCAGATGATTTCTTACATCATTATCCCCGGGGTGTTTCTGCAATTTAACATGGAACAGTGTCTTAATCCATAGGAATGGCTTTAGTGACAGGGATCTTGGTTTCCTCCTCATGCATTCATCACTGTGTCCTTCAAGCTTTTGCACTAATCCAGCAAATGTTTGTGAAGTGTTGACTACATGCCAGGCAATGTGCTGACACTGGAAATGCTACTGAGAATAAGAGGAACCTGGTCTGGGCCCTCATTAAGCTGCCTTGGAAATAGATATCCAAATAGAGATGAGTGCTTTGACGGGGCAGCCTGGGGTGCTGTGGGAAGCTTCTGGGACTTGGGACAGGCTTCTTGGGAGATTCTGGGGGTGAGTATGTATATTTTGATGCCTACTACTTAGGAGAGTGATGTCTTCATCTAGAAATAGGGCCAGTTCTGTCCAGAAGAAACTAATTGGGAAAGGAAAAAAGTATTGGACTGGAAGTCAAATGCCCTAAATTGAGCCTCAGATCTGCTTAACCAATTATGTTTTTCTGGAGAATTCATTTAACTTTTCTGAGCTTCAGCTGCCTCCTCTGCAACACAACACACACAAAAAAAACAAAACCCCAAGGCAGAAGACGTGACTTTTAAATTTTACACTTACAAATTTTATAAAAATATATAAATTTTAAATTTATATGTGGTCCTTATAAATTTTATACTTTAATTTTTTTAACATCTATTCATTTATGAGAGACAGAGAGCACAAGCAGAGTAGGGGCAGAGAAAGAGGGAGACACAGAATCTGAAGCAGGCTCCAGGCTTTGAGCTGTCAGCAAGAGCCCAATATGGGGCTTGAACTCAGGAGCCATGGATCCTGACCTGAGCCGAAGTCGGACGCTTAACTGACTGACCACCCAGGTGCCCCATCAGTTTTATACCTTTATATCAAAGTGATTTCCTAATACCCAAATTAACCTTTTTAAGCCTAAAGGTCCAAAGTGTTACTCTCCTTGAATATTTCCAAAGGGTAAATTTCATTGCCCGCTTATTTTTTTCAGTGAAACTATTTCTTGGCCACTGATCATTGCTGCAGGAATAACTTTCTTGGAAATCTCCTATAAGGACCTTGCTCAAATGAATGATAACCATGTGTTGTCTGTTATAATCCCACAGGCACTGAAGAATGGGCTGGTAACTGATCTGGGATGTTCAACAAAGCCCAGCCCTCCCCATCAGATGTCTTATCATCTCAGCATTGGAATGCCTAGGTCCATTGCACATGGCAAACTTAATGAACCTAGCCAAGTGGGGGTAATGGGAAAGATTAAAGGAAATAGTAATTCTAGAATAGATAAGCACACTTCGTCATGCAAGCTTTTCTCGTGCTACAGCTTTAAAAAACATGACCCTCATGGAGCCAAATTAAAATGACAACTTCTCTCAGGCATATCATTATAAAAAATGAAAGGCACATTAGAAGTCATTTGATCCAATGCCTACACTTCAGAGATGAGGAAATTGAGGCTCAGATAGGATAAAATGTTTTGGCCAAGAACCCACAGATGGCTGGAAGCAGACCAAGACCAGAATTCAAACTTTCTGATTCCCAAGCTCTGGGATTCTCTCTCTCCTTCACCTTGCTACCATCCCAGATTGTACCATTTGTCTTTAAGCTGTTCATATTCCAAAGTGACCCCAGTCTCTCTTACAGTCTGTTCTGGTCCCTTGCTTCTGGAGAGGAAAGAGGATTTCCGTACTTATCCTTAAATGTACTACCACTTCTTTAATTTTTGTAATGTTTATTTATCTTTGAAAGAGAGAGAGACAAACAGAGGGAGAGCAGGGGAGGGACAGAGAGAGAGGGAGACACAGAATCTTAAGCAGACTCCAGGCTCCAAGCTGTCAGCACAGAGACTAATGTGGGTCTGTAACTCATGAACTGTGAGATTATGACTTGAGCCGAAGTTGGACTCTTAACAGAATGAGCCACCCAGGCGCCCCACTAACGCATCTTTAGATCACTCAGCACTCACTCTTTGGGTGCCTCCCTTGCTGGAGTGCCTCTGCTCATGGCCTCTAGATACCCCATTTCCTTAACTGTCTGTCTTTCTCATGGCCCAACAGTGTCCCTGCTTCAATCAAATGCATTCAGATTCAACACAAAGCAAGAATGTCGGGGAACCAGTTAGGGGAGTTGTTTTCTTACCACACACTATTTTTGTGTTTTTATGAACCTCTTGAGATTTGAATGGCATCTCTGGGGAACAAATGCTAGAGCCTTCAGTGGAACCACGGAGGCCAGAGATAGCACCCCGTGCCAAGTCTGTGACGCCTTTGGTTGAATTGGGGTCAGGGGCAAACACTTTCACTGTTTTCCCGCATTTAAGAGGGCATGCAGGGGGGTCCCTGGGTGGCTCAGTTAAGCATCTGACCTCGGCTCAGGTCATGATCTTGCGGTTTCTGAGTTCGAGCCCTGCAACGGACTCTGTGCTGACAGCTGAGAGCCTGGAGCCTCCTTCAGATTCTGCATCTCCCCCTCTCTCTGCCCCTCCCATGATCATGCTCTGTCTCTCAATAATAAATAAACATTAAAAAAAAAAAAAGAGGGCATGCAGGGGAGCACCTGGGTGGGTCAGTTGGTTGGGCATCTGACTCTTGGTCTTGGCTTGGGTCATGATTTTGTGGTTCATGGGATTGAGCCCCGCGTCAGGCTTTGTGCTGGTGGTGCAGAGCCTGCTTGGGATTTTCTCTCTCTTACTCTCTCTGACCCACCCCCGGTCACATATTCTCTCTCAAAATAAATGAATAAACTTAAAAAAAATAATAAAGAGGGCATGAAGTAAGACCCCAGGGGAAAGTGACCAGCCCAGCAGCCTAGAGTTCCAGCACCAGCTTTTGCCTCCAACAATGAACATTCCAACCACAGGAGAGGACATGAATACTGTGCCATTCTTCTCTCTCCTGTACAAGGGACATAGATTTTGATTAAAATGATTTCTGGAAATTCATTCTCATGTTCCCCAAGAGAGAGGAAATGTGGACATGTTTTGCATTCTCTTAAGACAAGAAGCAAATACTTGACACCCCACATTATAGGAAGAAAATCAATACACAATGAGAACAAGATAAATAGATGATCATATTGACTTATCCAGAATAAGGATCATTTCAAAACCATAATCTCTGCACACATACAAACTCACTTTCAAGAATTGCTCAGTATGCAGTTAGTATGCAGACATTTACTAACTATCTTTGTGAATGGCACTGGGCTAGTAATGTTCTTTGACATCTGAATTCCAAAATTAGAGTGGATTTATAAGTAGAAAAATGTGGTATTATCTAAGCAAGAAGAGAAAGAAAGCCCTAAAGTACCCTATACATGCTTTGACATGATGTTTGCAAAGGCCAGGTCACCCACCTGTTGGCTATTTTAGGAGGGGGAATTCTGGCAGCAGCTGGGACTCCGCCATAAATAACTTGCACACCAATGTTCTCACAGTGAGCCCTTCTTGTCATCTCTTTCCAAGGGACCTTGATTTGGGAGGTGTCTCAGGTGACCATTCTCTCCAGGTCCATAGAAAATGACAGAGGCTTCTTATCTGCAGCCATCATTTTTCTTCCCATCAGCCCCTTCCACATGCAAGCTGCCTTTTGGCTTCAAGAGAGTTTCCACTGTTGGAGGGTCAGAAGCACGGCAAATGCACAAGAATAATCACTGTCACCATCTGAGGCCATTTACATCAACTCCATTAAATAAGCCCACTCACATGTCAAAATCTTCCAATAGCTCCTCATTACCACTGATTTTACCCTCAAAATCCCTGTCTTAGTGTTTGAAGGTCTGCCAAAGCCCCCCCCCCCCACCTCCCCACGATTATGCTCCCTGCTGGCTGCAGCTGAATTGGTTCCTTCCTGATTGTATCTGACTCTTTACTTGATCCACTGGTTATTACCAGAACCATGGCTTTCCCATTACCGAGAAGAGCTCACCACTCACCTCCTCCCCCAAAGTGGAAGAAGCTTAACTGGGATGTGTATCATATACCCATGTGTGGTGTGTATGCACACGCATGTGCTCTCTGTGCCACGGTCATTTGTATGTAGGCTCGCCTGCCTGGTGCTAAAGAAAATTCAAGTCATCCCAAACCATGACATAGATGAATTCACCCTCAAGACTGGCATTAAAGCAACAATACAAAAAAGCACCCATAACCAAGTGAGAGCTTGAATTGCTGACTTAATGGATTTTTGTCAGCCAAAAAGGAAAGACTCAGAAGGTAGCTCAAATATCTTTTATTTTGTTTTGTTTTGTTTTGAGAGATGAATGTATAACATTATAGTAATTTCAGGTAGACAATACAGTGATTTGATATTTGTATATATTACAAAATGATCACCACAATAAGTCTAGTTTAGCATCTATTTCCATACATAGTTACACAGTTTTTTCTTGTGATGAGAATTTTTGAGATCTACTTTATTAGCAGCTTCCAGATATATGATATAAGGTTATTAACTATAATCACCATGCTCTGTATTATATCCCCATGACTTAATTAGTTTATAACTGGAAGTTTGTAACTTTTGACCACCTTCAATCATTTTGCCCACATCACTACTCCTAGCAACCACTGATTACTTCTTTTTATCGGAGTTCAGGTGTTTGTTTTTTCGGTTTTTAGATTCCACATTATAAGTGATATCATATGGTATTCGCCTTTCTCTGTCTGACTTATTTCACTTAGCATAATGTCCTCTATTTTGTTTATCTCTTGAATGGAATTGGAAAATTTTTGTTGCTAGAACCCTTTAAAAAATAAAGGGTTAATGAACAACATTTAGGGAGCTTTGATTGGCATTTTTTTCTTCCAAGATGGACACTTACAGATAAGAGAACCAAACCATAGACAGAAATGCCTTCATATTTAAGCTGAAGCATGATTTATATCTCACTTCTGTGAATAAGATTTAACCACTAGGTCACAAATATTCATGAAGAATCATATCATCTTGAAAATACCCTAGTACAGGTTCTTGTCCTCAGGAGGTACTCAGTAAATGCTTGTTGAAGCAGTCATTGGGGATTTAGCTCACAAGAAATCAATATAACTGACTTTCCCTATTACCTGATTTTCCAACAAAAAATAAAAAGTCAACCTCACCTTCGTTTTCATCTATAGAGCCTAACCACCTTGGAGTTTCAGGATCAGCTTTTTCTTAAATTGCTTTTCTTTTATGCTGAATATGCATTTATAGTTTCAAAAGATACTAAACATATTCAAACAATCATTTGACTTGACTTTATAAGAAGAGCGTTATGCTCATAGAAGTGTTTTTCCTATTTATAGGGTGTGAGGGGAGGATTTTCTGGTAATTGGTTAACTAAGGGTCAGTGAAATACATTAACTGTGCCATTGACTTCACATCACAGAAACATGGATACTTGTGAACCGGTGTCCTACTTCCTTTCTTTCTAGGAGTAAATGACTAATTGCCCAAACTGGTATTATTTAACAATTATATTCCTATTTTTAGGCAGATTTTTTACATTGTTTTGTTTTCAATTAGTTTAGATTAAGTGGATCTACTCCTCAAGTGGAAGATGTACGCCTGTGAGTCAATAAGAATGATTGGTGTCAGTTTTGTTTGAGAATTTACAAGGCAATCAGCCACAAATCCCATGAAAATAGATGTCATTGTGCCATGAGCCCCAGGTCTCCTGTTTTTGTTCTTCCAAATGTCTTTTTCGGACATACACATGTGTGTTAATGGGTTTGTATACCCCACTTTGCAGAAGGGGATGGCTCCCAAGGAATGCTTGGTTTTGAACAATTAGGGGAGATGGAATGTAGATGCCATTTTCAATTTGGGTGCATCCATTTAACAGTGCTGAATAGCTGCTATTCGAGTAATGCAGACCCACCAAACACAGAGGAAGTGTTGGGAACTGTGACCACATCCCTCTGTGACCTCCTGCCACACACAGAATGCTGGGTAAGAGAGAACCTCCAAGATACTTCCCCCTTTGTGTCAGCCACACCTGACCTTGGAGTAGAGGTCCTCGTCCTTATGTCTGCCTGGATGACGGAGGTCACCAATGGGACCAGGGCAAGGATAATTCAATTCAGAGCAATTGAAAAATCAGTTTCCTGACATATCCAGACCACCAGCTCACATTCCCACACCACAGATTCCACTGAACTACACAAGGACAGTCAGTGTCTTTCTTGCCCAGGACTGTATCCTTAGCACCCAGTACAATGCCTCCTGCAGAACAGGCCTTCAGTAACCAGATTTCAACGGGGTGAATTGCATGAACACTTGGGGTAGCAGCAAGAAAACTCCAGTGTGTTATTTCCACAACGGCTAAAGTTCACAGTTGTCAGGCCCTTAAGCTCCAAGGTCAGCCGTGGAAGGGCAGCTGGTGGAAGCTACAGTATTCTTTCAGGCTCATGCTTAATCTTTGGTCATTCCCTCTCACCCCACTGCTGAATCGGCTCTTTCAATATCTTCAGTAGATATCAATGAAGCTAGAACTGCCCAGAGCTGTCTGCTAAAGCTAGTGTTCCTAGGCTTGTGCTGGCCTGTAGCTTGGCTTGGAAGGATGTCTGTGCCTAGTGTGATAACAGCTAAATGTGGGCTCATGGTTTTTTTTCCTTTTTCTTCATATTAACAATACTCAGGACCCTCTTGGGTGTTTACTGTTTTGTGACTTTGCTAAAGTTAGTTGATTTTCCTCTCTCTTTCCTACTACGTTCATGGTGAATAGGAGATACTTGATCATTCACATCACCCAAGCCACCCTAAATACTTTTCTTTTTAATGTTTATTTATTTTTGAGAGAAAGAGAGCACAAAAGGCAGAAAAACAGAGAGAAGGGGGGACAGAGGACCCCAAGCAGGCTCTACCCTGACAGCAAGAGAGCCGGATGTGGGGCTCGAACTCTCGAACCGCAAGGTCACGACCTGAGCCGAAGTCCAATGGTTAACCGACTGAGCCACCCACGTGCCCCGCAAATACTCACTTTTGATAGTATGTGAAGTTATACCATTAGTACAAATCCCGGAAGAAAAGTCAAAATATGTCTTTAATATATAAAAACATATACGAGGAATTTATATGAAAGATACTATTGAGAATCTACCTCATGGTTAAATCAGAAACTATTAAGCATAGAAATCAGAGAATTATTCACTATGTCTCTCCATACTGCAGTAGCCAGTTATCTTTGGCCAATCTATCAGTCTTTCTGTCACTCAGGGTTGTTGCTAAGGTGACAAATCATTTAATCGTCCTTCTGGTTAGTAGACTAAGCATACCCCCTGCCCACCTCAGAGCTTTGCTCTGAAGGGATGCCATTGTTCTGGGTCCCGAAAGGGCTCTATGAAGAGAAGAACACATCTGTCCTGTTAGTGAGAATGTGGTGCCTTGCACAATGCCTGGCCTATAACAGATGGAAGGAATATTTGTTGAATAAATTAATGAATGCTTGAGGTGTTCAATATGCTTGACAAATCTTACCTTACCCTAGATAAGAGTTACAGAGTTTGTTCTTGCTCAAACACACAAGCTTGTTATGGCTTCTGTGGGAAGAAAAAAAACTCAGCCCAATAGGGTTCTTTTCCCCCCGTATATAATAAAAAAAAATTGAAGTGGTGTAAACAGGCAAATATAGACACCAAACACTACTAAACAAATTACAATGGTTTTTAACTGAGTTCAATCAAATTGTTTCTCACTTTGAAAACGGAACATTTCTTACTCTCTAGGCAGTCACTTTCAATACTTCAGAAAACATTACTGGGTTGACAGAAAGAATCTTGGAGAAATGCATATGGAAATTAAATAATTAAACACCGTCATATCAAAATGACTTAAAGAGACTACATGTCTATTCATTCCCACACTGTGCTCATTTACTATTCTAATCGACTGAAGTGTGGCATTGAGCAAATATGAAATAGCTGCGTGTGTCACAGGCTTCATTTTCTCCCACAGGGACCTCGGATTAACCCTTCACCTTTCACTCTACAGCTAATTAAATCCATCGATGGTTCAGTGGGACTTTCTTTGCTGAGATATTTAGTGAGGGTCTTAAATTCCTTCATACGCATCCCAACCACTCTGCCCACCTCCCCAAAGCACATCTGCTTCAGTGCCACAGTATTTTGGCAAAAATTACAGGACTGCCATGGCAACATCATAAACCCGTCCCTTGGTCAGCATTTCAAGGAGTTTGTAAAAATCCAGCTGTAAAAATTGGCCATAGACTGTAGGGGCTGGTTGTTTTATGTGTGGCCATTAACCCTTCTCCCCCTTTCTTTCTCCACCACTTCTATTTACAAAACCACTCATTTGAAAATATTTGCAAAGTAATTTAACATTTATGGAGCCATCAAAGGGGAAATGGGAGTTCAGCTCAGGTTGACTCTCCTCACTACTATGTGGCTAAGGTCAAAATTGTCACTTTGTTTTCTTCTTTTTTGCCATCTGGGTGATCTCAGCTAACATAAGCTTCTCATCTCCCAATCATGTCCTCTTGACATGTGCTCCTTTTGAATCAAGGGGGAGCCCCCTATATAGGAAAAATGCACAGGTGTCCATGGGGCGGGTGAGGGGACAGCTATGGGGGAAAGGGAGAACAGGTCACTTCAGGGATTAATCTCCATTTTACTGGAACCCATGTAACTCCTCTTGAAAGGGGTGAAGTTGTTCCTTTTATTTTTTTTCTTCAAAGATGCATTACATACTGTTCTTCCATTATTCCTAATGGTTAGAGATGTATTGTTTTGTTTTGTTTTGTTTTTGTTTTTGTTGTTTTTTGTTGTTTTTCCCCCCTTTTCTTTTCACTGGTTTTGGGCACTTGTGCTAAAGTCCTATTTATCCTTCTAAAGTTGTAGACAAGATTGGGTGAGGCTACATCACTCACAGCGGGTAGAGTTGACACAATTAGACTCCAATGTCCCCAAGGAAAAGGACACTTTGAATTTTTTAAAAATAAAATTAACTTCTCTAACTTTGTTAGAGAAACAAAAACACCCTAAAAACAATCAACCAATATCCACTGGAACTATTTTGAGTTAGAGCCTTGGAAAGAATATAAATATTCAAGTGTACACATGTTAATTATATGACATTTCCGAAGTTAGATGCCCTTGAGCAAAATTCGGTTAGAGCTTTCGACACAATTATCACTGAAGCGAATTTACCTCAGGACAATCATAGAATCATGTAGTGAAATAGTTCCTGGTGAAAGGAGCTTAAATGGTCAGAGTTGCCTATCTCAGTCAAAAATGGGGTTTGGCTGTCTCAGGGCAAATGTGCCTGGGTCTGCTCTGAGGTTGGCCAGCTAAGGCGTATATGGCCAAGATGCATCCAGAGTGATTCTGAGAGACTGCAAGATTGTGACACTGATGAGCTCAGAGAGCTTGCCTTTCTTCCCCTCTTCCTTTATCCTTACCTGTCTCCCTCACTTATTCCCACAAAACTCGATACCTCAGACTCAACACATGGGTTCTTTCTGAATGATTTGATTTTCTCTTTTCGTTTCTAGTTAGTAATAGTTAATAATGTATTATCTCAGGAATGTATAATTACATCTAAGATCTAGAGAGCTGTCATATCTTGAAACTGTCCACCATAGTCCAGGAAATGAAATCCCTCAGACTAAAAAAATCCCCTTCTTCCACACTGGCGGTGTGTGGTAATAGCAGCAGAGTCCTTAATCATAAAATGACAGAGTCGCAGAGTGTTTGCAATGTAGATGGTTATCAGTCAACTTTTAAAAATCATTTTCATGCACCCCACAGCTTGGAATTCCCCCCCTCACCTCGTCACCTTGATGTCAAGGGGAGCTATACATGTGGGTTCTCTGTAAAGGGTGACACAAGTTCATTTGAGATTACCCTGGAAATTCCCTCCTATGGGTGTCATGGTACAGTGCAATGGGAGGTGATTTTACAGGTTAAATGTGTTTCAATACAACAACCATTCTGAACAGGAAAAAAAATAGCACTGTGTTTTTCTCAATGCCTGTTTTATTCCAGGTGGGGACAAATGCATCGTGAGGTACTGGTCTAAAGAGAAAAAACCAAGTTTTCTGTGTCTAAGTGGGAAAGAGCCACATGGAGAGATGAGCTCACGTAGAACGTGATTATAGAACAAGAAAGGAAGGACTTCAGGTCACAATCTTAAGTAATTCCAACATGTCATTGTTAGGGAGTGAAAGGGAAGTTTGAAAATGTGACTCTCAGAAGTGGCCAGAAGAACAGGGGACAAACTCAGAGTCCATGCGGGTGCAGAAAACCAGAGAAGAAACGATTTTAAGAAGATAAGTATGGACAATACTCTTGAATCCTCATATTAGGTCAAGGAACATAAGCAAAGGAGAAAATAATTTAGCACATTATGAACTGAATTATGTTCCCCCAAATTTGTATGTTGAAGCCCCCACACCTTATTAACTGTTTTTGGATATAGAGCCTTTGAAGAGGTAATAAGGTTAAATGAGATCATTGGGATGGGCCCTAATCCAGTATGACTGGTGTCCAAAGAAGAAGCAGAGATAATAGGGATGAAAACACACAGAGGAAAGACCACTGAGGACAGAGGAAGAGCACAGCCAGCTACAAACCAAGAAAGAGTTCTCATGAGGAACCACCCTGCCAGCACCAACATCTTGGACTTCCAGCCTTCACAACTGGAAGAAAAGAAATTTCTGTGGCTTAACGTCACTGAGTCCATGAATTTTGTTACAGTCACCCTAGCAGATTAATCTAAGTAACAAGGGGTCAGAGATAACCCATGATAACGTTGTTTTTGGGGGTGATGAAGGTAGAAAACTGGATTGGAGTATGTTGAGGAATGGGCACCAGGTGAGTAAATAAATGGCAATAGGGGCTAGCACTAACTCTTTCATGAAACTTGAATATGAAAAGAAAGAAAAAGGGTGATTAGCCAGGAGAAATGTGGGCTTTTAGAATTATGAGGATTAAACCTGAAAATTAACAAATAAGGAATGATACCCTCTATGCAAAAGCCACCTTAAAAAGACAAACTATTTCTCAGATGAAACAGCAGAATTAGACATCCATAATAATAAAACTGACATCAAATCAATATTACCATTACCAAGTATGTAACCCAAGCTGCAAGCATCTTGCTTTATATATTTTATCTTCGTAGCATAATGCCTGGAATATGCCAGGTATTTGATACATATTTACTGACTGAATACTGAATATTTATTGAATGAATGACATTACAAAATAGATATTATTATTATTATTCCCAAATTTTTCCTAATTTTTACATGAAGAAGTTGAGGCTCGCTAGTTTAAATACCTTGTCCAAGGTTTATGCAGTTCTAAAGCCTAATCCATAATGCAGACACATTTAAAGAAAGAATGTGTTAACCAAAGGAAAATATGCTAAGTGAAAATTTAAAAAAATGAGAGGTTGGGAAGGCAAAACCTTTATTTGCTGTGCAGGGGAGACAAGTTGAGGTACTATTAGCCTTGGAGAGTCCAAGCAGCTCTTGGAAAAAGGTTTAAAAGGTTTTTGGTGTCTAGTGATTAAAGTCATCCCAACACTCACTACCACCTGGATGTGGAGACCAGACTTTGGGCCTTGTAGAAGATAGGAGATGAGATGTTATTGGACAGTTTGCAGCAGAGGAATTTTATCACCTCATATATTGGTCTATTAAGGATACCATAACAAAACATCACAGACTGGGGGTGCTTAAACAACAGAAATTTATTTTCTCACAGTTCTGGAGGTCAGAAGTTCAAGATCAGGGAGTCGGTAAGGCTCTTTCCTCTTGAGGCCTCTCTCCTTGGCTTGTAGATAGCTGTTTTCTCCCTGTGTCCTCATGTGGTCTTCTTTCTGTACATGTCTATGTCCTGATCTCTGTTCTTTTTTTTTTTTTATTTTTTAATGTTTATTTATTTTTGAGAGAGAGAGAGACAGACACAGAGAACAAGTGGGGGAAGGGCAGAGAGAGAGGGAGATACAGAATCCAAAGCAGGCTCCAGGCTCCGAGCTGTCAGCACGGAGCTGACGCCGGGCACCAACTCACGAACCACAAGATCATGACCTGCGCCGAAGTCGGCTGCTCAACCAAGTGAGCCACCCAGGCGCCCCCTGAGCTCCTGTTCTTATAAAGATTCCAGTTGTATTGGATTAGGGCTCGTCTTTACTGACCTCATTTTGACTTAATTACCTCTTTAAAGACCTTATCTCTAAATATAGCCACTTTCTGAGGTACTGAGGAATAGGCCTTCAACATAGGAATTTGGGGGTACAAATTAGCTCATAACATCTAGCTTAGATTTTTAACATGATCACTAGGGTGTTATGATGAGAACAGATTGCAAGTCTGTAGGGATGCATGAGTCTAAGAAGGGAGAACAATTAGGAGGGTTTTGCAACAATTCAAGTGGCTCCGTCCAAGGTGACAAGATGGTTGAGGTGGTAAAGAGGTTTGCACTTGGGAAATATTTTAAAAGTTGAGCCCAAATAAATTGCTTTTAAACTGAGTGCAGGCTATAAAAGAGAAATTCAAGAATAATTCCAGGGCTTTTGGCCTGAATAGCTGAAAGAATAGAGTTGCCATTACCAGAGATGAAAAGATTATGGGACAAGGAGTCTCAGTGAGAAGATCAGGAATTCTGGTTCGGACATATTAGATTCAAGATGCCTATCAAACATCCAAACAGAGACATGTGGTTCGTTCTTGAAACTGAGTGAAATTTGAGTAGAGATATGAGATCCAGGTATAAATGTTGGAGTCATTATTATGTAGATGGTAAGAAAAACAAGAGAATGTACTGAAATTGTTGAGGGGTGGGTGGGTATAGAGAGGAAAAATAGGGCAAGTGTTAAGTTCTGCAGCAGTGCAATGATAAAGGGTCAAATGTAGGAGGCAGAATGAGCAAAAGAGACTAAGAATGAATGGCCGGGGAGGAAACCCAGAAAAGTCTGGTGCTTGAAAACTAGGTGATGATGTTGCTTCTGGAGCAGAAGGAGTGTTTGCCAAATGTTAGTTCTGTAAGATGAAGACGATTAGATTTAGCAACATGGGGGGCACCAGTGGGTGACCTTAAATATAAATTTACTTAATGTGAATCAGTTCTTAAGAATGAATCAACTCTCAGGCATTGAAAAGTTGAGTTTGTGGATTATACTGCAGAGGGAACAATGCCAAGAAATACACATCCTTCGTGGCCTGCCTACATGTCCAGCGGCCCTCTCTAGGTAATCTACTACCTCTTTGCTGATCAAATCACAACACTCTCTTTGTGTCTCAATGATAAGGCTTAAAACGAAGTCAACATAACTTGGTCTTTGAGCCTCTGTAGCCTTCAAGTTTTTGTTTCTGATGCCATTAAATGCTACCACAATGCTGGGGATGTAGTAGATAACCAATAATTATCCAATGAATGGATTAAAAATGAATGTTGCTGGGCAAGTAGACATCAGCCAAGAAATGTTTTTCTTCCTCTATTCTGTGTTAGTCTGGATCCTCCAAGAAAGAGACCTCAAGATGAGATTAGCCATGACAGAGATTTATTAGGGGAAATGCCTTTGTGAGAAAGATAGGGAGGGTGCCATTAGACGTAAAAGAAGATATGAAAGGAAGGAAAGATGGTTCAGTGGAAGCATATTACACTAGAGTGCAGTGAAGAAAGTATTGCTGATGGTGAATCCTTAAGCCACGGAAGCCCATCAGTGTGTCCTCGTCCTCCAGGAAAGGACCTGCCTTACAACCCACAGTCAGTCGTTGGCTGGAGGCAGCCCGTAGGAAGAATGGCCTTGGCATCAATGTGGTGGTATTTTTCAGAGTGCAGTCACTGGGGCTGTTGGTTAATCATACCACCTGCAGCCAAGATCCGAGAGGGACTTTTAACAGCCACCTTATTTCCCATCATGTAGCTGCCTACTCAATATTTGATATAAAGGATTGAGTGTAAATACGAATACCAAGGGAAATCAGGAAGACTATCTTTTTCAGACTCTCTAGTCAATTCCCTGAATACCCATAACACTATTTAGTCAAATAAGTCAATCAATGGCAACAAACCATAATTCAGGCAACAAATTGTTAGAAGATGAATTTTTTTGTCATTATCACTATCTCATAAGATGATTTCATAGCTTCTAATAGACAAGATAAATGAAAAAGACAAAGAACACTGTCTCTGTTCTGGTTTCCATTTACCCCTTTAGTTACAAGCCTTGAATCAGCCCAGACACCCCCTCCCCCAGCCTGCCTTCTCTTCTTCCGTTCTAGCTGTTTCCCGACACAAAAGTTCTTGTCAATGTTACTCCTTAGATTGCTGCTTAGTTTCTATCCCAGAAAGTCGAGCAAAACCATTTGCTCTCAATCTATGTTTCAAAGGCAACCTTCCGTCCCCGCATGCACATGTGTGCTTTTATAAAAATGTGATTCAACAATCATGTCCTAAGAACACATTTTTTGCAAAATGGTTATTGATGAGTCAAAAGTTAATGATTTTTTAATAAAGGAAAAGTCTGAAGAGGAACATCCGGATGGCTTTTCTCAACATTGTGAGCTAAGAGTTTTGGAATATAATGTGTTCATTTTCAAAAGAAGTAAACTGAGTCACAAGATGAAGAGTGATTTTATCTTTACATTTCCTTGTGAATGATGCACAAGTCAGAAATCTGATGTTCTGATCCTGCACTATACTCGACCACTACCTTGTGATTGCACTATTTCTGCAGGCTGAGCACATCAATACCAGAGAATCATGCATTGTGTGTGCGCCAGAGGGTAAATAACTGTACCTTTGAAACTGAATATTGATTCCTCAGTAGTCTGTCTATAATAGACATACCATTTCATTGGAACAAAGCAATGTATTTTCAGTATTGCAGAAGAAAATAAAATAATAGCCACAGGACAGATTTGCTTGCCTCCTGGTATATTAGTTACAGGTTTTAATTTACTAGTAACCATGTTAGTCCCTGCTTTTGTCATTCTCCTCAATAACTAATACTTTTATGTATTTAGGATTTAAAATTGAGGATGGGTAGGTGGGAGAGGATCACAGATCAGGGGGAAAACTGTGTTTCTCTTTTTTTCCCAGGGTGAAGGGAGCCAGGCATTCGTAAGTACCTAATATCTTGTAATTGTCCTTTTTCTTCTGAGGTTGAAGGTCAACTGCCCCTGTCCATGCTGCACTGATACCAGTGTCTTCTACGGTTTCTAAAGACAAAACAGAAACTCTACAGAGCCTCACTTACCTTTACTTAAAGCATTCAGTTATTGGGAAGATTTAATTATTCCATGCAGAGGAGTTGAGCAATTCAGAGGAATTAGAACAGTATTCTCAGGTCTCCAAAATACCATTCCTATTTTGGAGCCTCTAGGTCATAGACTCACAGTCTCTGGAAGGTCCCTAAGATGTGTCACCTACTATTTTGTTCAATACAGAAATGGGAAAAACACAGCTTGGAGAAAGCAGTTGGATCTTTCTCGTGCAGCTCTCTGCAGCAAGGGGAAATGGCTGCTCTCAATTGTGGTGTGAGATGTAATACAATGTTCTTTAACAGACATAGTATGAAACTACCACACATATATATCAATTTTATTTTGCATAATAAATTACTATTTTTTGTGTGGTCTTTGGTCAGGAACACTAGTGAATTCTGTTTCCCATCCTTATTTTGTTTGGCCACACATCCTGAAATTATAGATGGAATTAAACTTAGACTTCCTGTACAGATGAAAATCTGTAGAATCTTTGGTCTAGTTTACAAAGACCTCAGAAAGACAGATTATGCAAGTTTTGTTCCAGAAAATTCTTCCCCTATATTTTTCTCCTCTTCAGTGATTCTTACTCCCTTAAAAGTCTTTGTTTGTTCTTCTGTTTTAAAATATATATATACCTGTGTACCTTGATTAAGGATCTTCTCCACCTAATGTCCAGACTGCAATAATCATTGTTGTCTTATACTTACACAAAGATCTTTTATCCTGGGGTGCCTGGGCGCCTCAGTTGGTTAAGCAGCCAACTCTTGATTTCAGCTCAGGTCATGAGCTCATGGGTTCCTGAGTTCAATCCCTGCATGGGCTCTGCGCTGACAGCACGGAGCTTGCTTCAGATCCTCTGTCTCCCTCTCTCTGCCTCTCCCCGCTCTCACGTGTATACTCTCTCTCCCTCTCTCTCAAAAATAAACGTTAAAAAATTAAAAAATATCTTTTCTCTCAGATTTAAATAACCTGAATGTGTGTGTGTGTGTGTGTGTGTGTGTGTGTGTGTTTAATTTATTCCTGCAATGAATTATTTGGGTGTCTGTCTTGGGCAAGGCCCACACTGAGTGCTCTGGAGAAGATCTGCAGTTGACCTAGATCCGGAGTCTCCCAGAGCAGTGGCACATGGCCGCAAACCATGCAGGATGCTTCTTCTGCATGCTTCCTTCAGTCTGACGTGCTTTTCTGTTTGCTTCATCGTCAAATTGCTAGCAAAGTAGGCAAAGAATGGATGGGATGAGGGCTGCCTCTGCCCTGTTTTTGTTCCTTCTTTTATTTATTTCTCCTTTTTAGAAGCAAGAAAAATTTCCCTAGAATTCCTTCAGAGCTTTTCCCTCACCAAGATTTGGTTCTAAGATCACTACTAAAACTATCACTAATAAAAGCATGGTATTATTATCTTTGGCTTAGACGAACCATTTCAGATGGGGAAGATATTGGGAAGTCAACCAGAAAAGTGATGGCAGGCATGTAAACACACCATAAAGAGCAAGATGGAGAGTGTTGAACCATAAAGAAACATAACTAAAGTGTTTTGGGTGTTAAACCTGGAGAAACTTATTTCCAGCTGGGGATTCAGAAAGAACAGACTTTTGCATTGAAGACTGGAATTGGGCACAGCAAGATGAAAAACAACACTTTAATTTGCCAGTCAAGAAATGGTGATGGGAAGGAAAGGGGTGTGCATAGCATTATGAGTTACATTTGACCAAGATAAAGGTCTCGGAAGGTGTATTCATTAGCTTTTGCTTTAGTAACAAATACCCCCCACTTCTCAGACGTTTATTACCCCAATTATTTTTGTACCACTGGATCGGCTGGTTGTCTGCAGCTTTGTTTGGTCCTAAACCACGTGTCTTTTTATTCCAGGGAACCAAGCTAAGGGAGCACTCTTTATCTAGGATACACTCTTCATGGCACAGAGCAGAAACTCACACCGATGGTGAAGTTTCTAGGGGCCCAGAGGTCTGGGGAATGCTGAAGTATTCCTTTTGAGAGAAAATAAAACTCACATCATCTTGCCCCTCCTACCACTAAGAAAGAGGCACAAAGGCTGGTGGGATTCATTAGTTTCTGGAGGCAGTGAGAGTCAGTTAAGTATACTCTTCTACTAGATCTACCAAGTTATCTTTAAGTCAGACAGTTTCACGAGGGGTTGAGAGGGCAACAGGTCCAGGGGACTATATAAGCTACTTTACAACTTGTGTGCTTTGACCCAGCAGATCAAAGGAGTAGAGGCCCTGGGAGCAGTTGTATCAACACCAAGCTGGCAAAGCGAAATGAGATTGGAAAAACAGATTGGGACTCAATCATGGAGAAACTTAAATGTTATACCAAGAAAAAAGGCAATAGGGAGTCATTTAAGGTTTTAGGTAGAGGAGTGGATCATCAGGGATTTACTCTGAAGCTCATTCAAATTCTCTGTAGGTAGAAAGGTCACACAGGTGGACCCAACAGAGTCATAACATTACCCCTTAACTGTGTTCCTTTGTTCCTAGCACTGAAATATGTCCTTTCATTTAATCTTACCACTTAAATCCTTTTAATCCGTTGCATATAATGCTTTATATATTAGCTTTGTGAGGGAGATTTTATCATCCCTATTTTTAAGATAAGAAAACTGAAACTCAAAGAGGTTAAGGAATTTGCTCATCGTCCCCCAGCTAAGAAGGTGTAGGAGCTGGTACCTAGGTAGGTTTTCCCTATTTCACCATCCAAACACCCACTCGGTTAGACTGCCTCTCCCCATGAACAAAGATGAAAATATAGGAGCCCCATAGCCAGAGGAGGTCCAGGTGGCATGTCACTCTGAGGGGATGAAGTCGCCTCTTTGCATTTATTCATTTATTCATTCCTCCATTCAACAAATAACTAGGGGCTAGAAATCAGGCAATGCAGAGGAGAATTGAAGGGCACTATTTTAGCATGCCTTAAACTGTGGATCTTTAAATGTTATATTTAACTTGGGTCCTAGTGAATTAAATCTAGTTATAATTGCTGATATAGTTTTCATCTTCTCCATTAGTATAAACTCCAAGAAGATAGAACTATGTGTTTTGTAGCCCCAGTGTCTAGCACATAGTAATTGCTCAGCAAAGACTTGATGAGTAAATGTTGGAGTGACTGAGTGATGGCTGAATGAATAAGAACCACACAGAATTTACTTTGATGGTGGTAGCCCTTCTCTTGATGATGGGACTTGTTTTTTTAAGCCTGAAGCATGTGCTCTCTCTCACATGTCCTTCAGAGTAAGAGCTAATAGTCTGAGAACTCTTGTCCAACCTCAGTCTCACTTCCTGCTAATCCCTTGCCCCAAGGTAAAGTGTCTAAAACAAACACTCCATATATTGTGTTATTCTCCCAATGACAAACCTCCAAAGGTTCTCCATTTGACTCCAACATTTAACATTGCATTAAAATTCCCACTAAGAGTCTGTCTTCAGTCCATCTTTCCAGGTTTCTTTCCATCTCTTACCATAAGCTCCTCAGCCCAATCCCCTAGACCCTATACTCCATCTATGCAAGACTATTTGCAATTCTGTAACTATTCTGGTTCCTCTTCCATTTCTCCACTAGGACTCCAACCAACCCTTCAAGATACAGCAGCTCGAAAGTTGTCTTGACTTTTGCATCTCCTTCAGTTAGTTCCATTGTCCACTGAGATCAATGACCCTAGGTTTATAACACTGCTGTAGCTCTTTATACTGCATTCTGAGATGAATTTCTGTGTCTAGCTCTCCCCAGACTGAGAGAGAGAGCTCAGCAGTGAGGCTGTATTTATCTTTGCATGGGTGGTTCCTAAAAAGGTGGCCAGCAGGTCACAGGTGTTCAGGGAGTTGTGGTGGATGAATATGCCTACCAATGAGAGGTTGAGAGGCTTCCAATGGGCCATGAGGCTTTGATCAAGGCTTCTTTTCTGGTTACAGACACTTTCATGTCCTGTGTGTGCCACAACAGGTGAAGGATGAACTACACAGGTCCTGTCTTTTCAGTCACAAAACCGTTCTCTGCTGGAAGCAGTATCCTGGGGTGGTTTGTCCGTTATCAGGGAAGGTCCCACAAGATCTTCCTCTGGAAGAGACCAAGAGGTTTATGTATGTATATATGTATGTATGTATGTATTTTTGAGAGAGAGAGAGAGAGAAGGAGAGTGAGAGGGAGGGAGAGAGAGCATGTGCAAGTGGGGGAGGGGCAGAGAGAGACACACAGAATCTGAAGCAGGCTCCAGGCTCCAAGCTGTCAGCACAGAGCCTGAAGCAGGGCTTGAACTTACAAACAGTGAGATCATGACCTGAGCTGAAGTCGGACACTTAACCAACTGAGCCACCCAGGCACCCCAGAAACTGAGAGGATTAAATCTGAGATGCTAACCTCTGGATCAGCTGGACCCCCTTTCAACCCGGCTTTGCTACTCTAATTTGCCTTGGAGTGCAGGCTAATTTATGAAAAGAGAAAATACCCAGTTGATGATTTTGTGAAACTATTGGCTTGTGTGCCATTTCATCAAGGTGTGTTCTCAAAAGGGGGCAGATGTAAGGTTGCCTTTTTTTTTTTTTTAAAGCCCAGTAATGTTGAGGATATGACCAGACATGCTCCCTTTCAGCTGAGAAATATTCTCCTCTCCTTTGTGGCAAGTATGAGGATGACAGCCAACTTTCATCTTCCCTGACAAGATAACTCAGACATTTTCCTCAGGGAAAGGCGATTGATCATTTGGTTCTGCTCAAGGATAACATGGAGTGTATAAAAGCACTCACAGGGCTCCATTCTTTATAGCCGCCTCCTTTGAAAACATATGAGGATGCACAGAATGTTCTTCATTAGACAAGGAGCCCACTTGTGATTTTTATTTCTGAAGGCTCTTAAGTACTGGGAGGTATGACAAGAGGCCATTTCTGCTTTATAATGCAGACCAAAAGAGCTCTTCTCTGGCCCCCAAACATGCCCCTCACCTAACTACTCCAGTCGACATTCATTTCTCCACTCTCTGAACTCTTAAAAGCTCTTTCTGCCTGAAGTTTATTGCAGAACGTTTATTATAGATTATATCAGATCATGTGTTCTCCTCTTATGTTTCATATTGTTTCAGGTAGATTTAAAACTTCAGAAGGACAGGGGACCCACCACATGCTTCTTCAGTAACCCTCAGAGTGCCTCGCACAATGCTGAGTCCATAAATCATGCTCAGCAAGTAATGTGATTGATAAACTCCCAAGCACAGAGTGTGACAAGGATATGTGAGAGAAGATTAATTGTATTATGTTGACATCACAGTGTTGAACCTAATCAGGATATATCTACCTGAAGAATTCTGTGTGCCATTCTGTTGTCAGACCTTCAAAATGGTAACTGAGAACTGCAGAGGCCCATGGGAAGGCATTCCAAGAGAAAAGCGATTGGATGCATTATTTTAGGAAAGACACTTGACATACTAGAATTCTTTACTCAGACTACAGAGAGGCTTACAAACTTACAAGCACTAAAACTTACAATATCATGAAGATAAAAATAGAGTGACCACAGAATTACCTACCGAACCTTATAATTCTATCACCTAAAGGCACTTGGCAAACAATAGGTTTGGAGAATCCCTCATTTAGTGATCATATAACTAAAGATATAAAGAGATCTTAGAAGGATTGGAATCAATTAATGGTGAACAGAGCCATGATGTATTCTTAAGGAAATCAGGAACACTTGGGGTCCTATAAATGACCATGCCTTTCTGCAAAAATTGTACTTGGTGGCCTTTTCAGACACATAATATTGAAGAGATGAGCATATTGGCTTTCTCTATTATCAGATGTCTCAAATTGTTATTTCCAATCTGAAATTGTTTTTCATTTCCCTGGATTCCTACAGAATTTTACCTGTACCAACAATGCAATCTGTATACTTTGTCTTCTTTTATAACGATGTGCAGATTATTTGTCCTACTAGATTTAGAGGTTCTTGATAATGGAAATAATGATAAGGATGATAAGGATGATGATGATGATGATAAGAACTAACATTTATTATGCTCTTACTGTGTGCCATCCTTTAGTTGGCAACACTGATTCAGATTTATTGAGTCACACTACATATTTATCTTTGTATGTCCACTAGCCCTAATAGCACTTGAAATAACATTATCTGTGAAATCAACAAATGGTAAGCAAGTTCAGCAATTCATTTTCCCTTTGAGTAAACTGGGAACGTGAACACATTTGATTGAGATCCAAATACATGGTTTTTCTCTCTCTTCATAATTTTTCAGAAGCCTCTTCTATCAGGCAAGAAGGGTCATGTCTTGTGATGACATATTTCCCTCCCAGTCCCTAGAGTAGTGGTAACTACCTAATAGGTTCTCAGAAAATCCCCCTGACTTATATATTCCACAGCACCAATTATGAAAAGCAATGATGATATGTGTAGGCAATGATAATAGCTTGGGGACATAGCTGTAGGTCATATACGGTTAACAGTGTACCATTTCAAATTTGCAATGGGATCAACGTTCAGTGTCCCATAAAAATCATGAGATATTGGATCTATATAAATATTGAGGGGACCTTGTGTGTTTATCACTAATTTGTCTACATTTTTGAAAGTGGGTGGGCTCTAAAATGCCTGGGCTTGAAACCTTTGAATACCATGAATATAGTAAAAGAGAAACTGCAAGTGTCATTATTAAGCTCTAAAAGGCTTAAAAATAAATTGCAAACATCCTCAAGAAACTCCCACTCTTGGGGAAATTATTAACTTGTGAGTAATGTGAAGACATTCTCAATAGATTCCCAGTTACATATCCCATGGCCTTTATTGTTTACTCTTGAATTACAGTGAGACCATTTCATACTTCTTATGGACTCCCAAATGCATGGGATGGCCCAACAAAAATAATTCCTCTTTCTACTCCTCATTCTGGCATTTTCCAAGGGCTATTATCTCCTGAGGGAACTTACTCTGGGCCAATGGAGGTTGGGAAGAGATGTGAAAGTGGAGAGCTATGGCAGCCTCGAGCTCCCTCCCTATCCTGAAAAGTTCTGCAGTGGGTAGAATTTACCCCAAAGAGGAAGTCTGAGCCTAGACAGCTTTCTCTTTTCTGATTAGGGGAATCTTAGATGCTGGCACTCAGACTTTGCCTGTTTCTTTTTGGTGGTGGGCAGGAAGTCAAAATGGCTGAATTCCCAAGCTTTCTGGATCTATGTGCAAGTTCTCAGCCTCTACCCAAGGCTTTTTTTTTTTCCTGCTGCCAAGTGGTGTGATAAAACTTGTGAGAACAGGTTTTCCATGTGAGGTAGCTGATGCATCTGTATCTACTTCTGGCAGAAAAACCAAGGAAGAAAGGCCTTGGAGAAAACTTGCAGAACATCATAAGGGGCTTAATCTGAAGGTGCTTAAGAGTTTAATGATTATTCTAGGGAGATATGATTTTTGTCTGACCTTTATTCAAGCAGTTTCTTCCTGTCGTAGTACTCATGCTTAGCTATAACCCAGCTTAACTAGCCGGGACCTAGGCAAGTCACTTTTATTTGGATGAATTATAAGACTTTTCCTGTTCAACATAAGCAGCATGTGGCCTTAGAGATCTTTTTAAACAAGGAAACTGCACTATAATAGGGCCTTAGATCTGTTATAAGTGTGAGAGATCTTAAAGGCTTATCACTTTTGATCCTAGGATAGAATTGCTCCATCCGTCCAATAAATTCACGGATTCTAATTTCTCAGTCAAAGCAACATTTTCTATTTTTCTTCCTATTCTCTTTAATAATAAATAGAATCAAAAAGGACATGTGTATCCTTGGCTTTTCTTCAGAAACAAAGAGGGGATGCTGTTGCTTTCTCTGGGGGCTGAGGTCTCTACTGGTCTCTGAGGGTGTCACCATGATCAGTTTTAACTTTTGTTTACCTCTCCACTCAGATCTGAGGAAGCAGCCATGGGGACTGAGTTCTCAGCTCCACCACGAAAACCCCGCAGCTGTTTCATACATACTTGGTGGAGAGTCCAAACCTCAAGATCACCATTGCAGACTTATAAAGTGCTTTACTAGTTATCTCACTGAACTCTGAAGATGAAACTTTGGGGCAGATGTCATCACCTGTCATTTTAGAGATGAGGGATCAGGATTTTAGTAAGATTAAGTCACTTACATAAAGTCAGGTAGAAGGTGGGTTGAACCCATGTCTTTTGACTCATTGACAATGGGGTAAATTCACTGCATTCTTGCAATTCAAAGCATGTTCCATGGACCAACAGCATCAGCATTAAGTTGGGTGGGAGTTTGCGAGAAATGGAGACTCTTAGGCACTCCCCAGACCTACCAGATCTGCATGTTACCCAGATCTCAAGTAATTTGTCTGTACATTAAAATATGAGAAGTACTGTTCTACAACATAACTATCTCCAGCAAAAGGGAAGTTCATCTGAGGCCCCAAATGCAGTGACCTAAGGAGACTGTTGTGTCCCTTGGAGGAAACTTATGGCAAGCTCACTCTAATTTTGCATTATTTATTTGTAGTTAATCCTAAAAGTTAAATCCCTCTAGCTTTTCCAAGTCCTGTGAAACAGACTCTCAACCTTTAAGGCGCAGATGGATCCTCTTAGAGGGGGAATGGCACTGTTTTCATGTGAATCTTTGTGAAGGTCTGGTTAATGTTGGGGTCCTAGGTAATATGGCTTTTTAAAAAATATCTTTTAAGGTTTTATTTATTTATTTTGAGAGAGAGAGAGACAGACAGAGAGAGCAAGCAAGTGAGGGCAGAGAGAGAGGAAGAGAGAGAATCCCAAGTTGTTTCCACATTGTCAGCACGAAGCTCGATGGGTGGATTGAACTCATGAACCTTGGGATCATGACCAGAGCCGAAACCAAGAGTTAGGCACTTAACCAACTGAGCCACACCCGGGTCCCCATTTTGGCTCTTTTGAAAGTCCATGTAGTTTGAATATTTTTGGAGATATTCACAGGTAAGCAATATTGATATTTGCTTGAACAAAAGATAACTGGTGAGGGGGGGCAGTTGGGAAGGAGAGGCCTATAAAGGCCCCACCAAGCTGCCTCTGACTTCATTCCCCTACCTGATAAACATCTTTTACCAAAGAGGGCTGAACAGGCCACTCAGGATCTGTCTTTAAGATGTTCTTATCTAATCTCGTGGTTCCTGGATTTGAACCCTGAGTTCAGGCTCTGTGCTGACAGCTCAGAGCCTGAAGCCTGCTTTGGATTCTGTGTCTCCCTCTCTGTTTGCCCCTTCCCTGCTTGCGCTTTGTCTCTCTCTTTCTCAAAAATAAATAAACATTGAAAAAAATTTTTTTAAAGATGTCCTTGTCTAAATAAAAACATTTCTGGATTCCTTTCACCTTCTATTCTTACAAATTGCCCCTAAGAGTGGTCAGGAAACCAAACAGCGTGATTTCAGATATTGTGAAAGTTCAGTTATCTAAAATGGATCCAATACCCTTGCCACCATCTGCCCTACTACCCCAGGAATTTCACCCTGGTGAATCAGTGTTTTTGCTCAAAGAATACTCACTCACATTCTAGAAATCTCAGGGTGGTTGATTAAGAGCCACAGGTCCTGGGGCACCTGGGTAGCTCAGTCAGTTAAACATCTGACTTCAGCTCAGGTCATGATTTCACAGTTCTAGAATTCAAGTCCTGCATTGTGCTGTCTGCTGTCAGCACAGAGCCCACTTGGGATCCTCTGTCCTCCTCTCTCTCCTTCTCTCTCTACCCCTCTCCTGCTCACTCTCTCTCTCTCTCTCTCTTTCTCAAAAATAAATAAACATTAAAAAAAAAAAAGAAAAAGAGCCATATGTCCTACTGCACATATGTGATGATTTTGGGAAAAGATTTCAGGCCTCAAGCTTAACTTGTTTGTTTGGGGGCACTGGAACTCAGAAATCCAGACTCTTTGTGACAAAATGACTCCTTTCTTCTTTCCATCTTGAGTGTCCTGGGTCCGAGTGAAATCTCCCTTAGTGGACAGATGTGATTCCTCTCTTTCTGTTCAGGCTGCCACATCTGGGAGGCCTGGCATGATTCAGGCTGCTTGGATAACTCTGTATTGTTAGAGGACAAATGTGTGACAATTTTTAGTGGCTGTGGCTGTTTCATGTGATCGACTATACGAGTTTGAGCCCCATGTATATTATTTCATCTTTTTCTGTTCTATAACAAATATAGTAGCTCTAACCAGAGTCTGTCTAGACTCTAGTTCAACTGGCATTTAAGAATTAAATCCAATGTGCCCTACCCCATTATTCAAAACTCACTCCACCCCTCAAATTCTCCATTATAAATCTCTAGGTATCCTGAATCTTCTATGTTAACCTAAATATTAACTCTCTCTTGTGCCTTTTGATTTCTAGTTCTGTTTCTGGGATCAGTGACCTCAGATCAGTGATGATAATTTTGTTCTATCAAATCTCTACTCCAAAAAGCATGTTTGTATTGGAAAATTGACCTTCAATTCAACATAAAAGCGTTTATTGAAGTGAGTTTGTTATGTAATCAATGAGGAACATTTAGTTGTTTTTCAACAAGAAACTGATATGATTGAGTCTGTATTTTAGAAAACTTGCTCTTGAAGCACTGTGAAAAGTAGAGCAGAAATGATTAAAGAAGCAGGTTTCAACCTCAGAATGAATGAAACTTCTCTCCCTATCCAAGCTGTGAGATTTACTAGAAATTGCCATATAAGTAGTAAATATAAAGCACTAGACAAATGCAATGTATAAGACTAGTTTTTTGAAACATCAGTTCACACACACACACACATATACAATCTAGGCCAAAAAAAATGAGGTCTTACAGAACCTATTTTGGCTATCCATGGCTGAGTGGCCAGTACTTTGTGGGTTACAAAGAAAACAAGTTTTACTATTCTCAGAATTTGGACACTTCTCCTTTACATGATGTTGCAGGGGTGCTGGGACAGCTGGAACGTTCACAATGGCCTCAGCCCTGTGGCTGGTAGTTGGTGCTGGTGGCTGTCTGGGAGCTCAGTTGGGAGCTTCTTCAGTCCTCCATTTAAGCCAGTCCACGTGCCTGCTTGGGCTTCCTCCTAGTATGGTGGTTGGATTCCAAGAAGGAGATTTCCAAAGAGTAAAGGCTAAGTTAAGGCTTTGCCTTGGAGGTACAGTGTAATTCTGTAGCATTATATTAGTCAAAAGTGGGCTGGCTTGGATGCAAGAGGCATAGAGAGGAAATAGTCTCTACCTGTTTATGGCAGAATGGCAAGATCATAGTTCAAAAGACCTATAGAATGACAGACATTGTTGTAGACACCTTTGAAAATGGAGTGCACTTGTAATGAGCACCAGGTGTTGTATGAAAGTGTTGAATCACTGTATTATACACCTGAAACTAATATTACATTGTGTGTTAACTAAATAAAACTTAAATCAAAAATTTTTTAAAGAGAAAAGAATAAAAGAAGACGTAGTCTACCACAAGGTCATTTAAATATCCTCTTGCATGGCTCTTGAACTGTTCAAAGCGGCAGGAAAAATATTATGTCACTTTAATAAAATAAAGGGTAGGATGCCTGAGATTTTGATAGACCTACTGTTATAGTGGTATATTCTTATTCAATGGGTTCAATACATTCCTAATCAGTGTACAGGGTAAAGAAGGACCAGAGTTCATTTTCACTACTTGAATGAAAATACTAGTTAGCACTAACTAATGGAGCATCCCAACTCTAGAGCAGTACATTTTGTGTGCTCCCCATTGCTAGCACTATACTAGGCATGGTGGGCTGCACAGGGAGAAAAAGCTAGTGCTTGCCCTCCAGCACTTGCCCCCAAGTCTTGGATACTTAGATGTATGCTTGAAATGAGAATTAATTCCGTTAGGATGGAGCACTCAAAAGTCTACCTGGCCATATATTTCTGCGAGTCCTGGGAAGTTTGGTTAAACCTATCAAGAGTTTAATGGAAACAAAACTAAGGAATCATTTCTTGACTTGCTACAATGCTTTAAAAAGAAATGTTTGATAGAATCTGGTCTAGGGTAAGATGCAGACCACTTTTCTGGGGGAACAGGTCATAGTAGCATGATCAAATTAAAACTGGAGGTTCTCTGGGGAGTGTGGAAGGTTTGGAAGAAGGCAAAATGTTGTGCATGTTATCCAGGCATGTGGCTCCCAATGGCCTGACCCCTTGTTGTCACAGTTTATTGTAGGATCGGAAGCTTTGCCAGATGACCTTAACCTGGACAGAAAGTACCTTGTTGCAATGAACTCTGGTAAGAGAGGAACTGGACACTCTGTAAATTAATCTGGTTGTTTTACTATAGTAAGAGACAATAACGTGATTTATCTGTTATTGATACAAAGCTTATTTGTTTTGTATTATGAATACAAAGCTGGGTCCCAACTTGCCCAGAATTTGAATTATGAATACAAAGTTGGGTCCTGACTTGCTCAGAAGTAGCAAACACGTAGTAGGCATTCAGCAACTGTTGAGTGGATAATTGCAGGATTCAAACAGACAAATCAATTGAATTTTCAAGTCTCCCCATCTGCCCTCAGCTCCCACCACCACACACACATGCCTACCATTTGAGTTGCCTTCAAGGGCCCAAGAGACTATAAGTTACTCCAGATTCTGAGGCATTTCAGACCAAAAGTTTAGTACATATTTCCTAAATCAAAACCACACAGACTGCATTCATTCAGTCCTACTACTTTGGAACAGTTGCTTTCCATAGCAAGACACTCGGCAGTTGTAAGTAAGAAACAGGGCTCAAGTGGAAAATATTTGTATAGGGAACAAAAGCAAATGGTGTTATGTTTGCCAACGACATCTTGGAAAACCAGTGGGTAGTAAAAGAGAGAAAACAAAGAAGGCTGATATTATAATATGCCTTTCTTTCAAGCACACACATACACAAAACCAAAATAAGGCAAGCCCCTTTAAGGGGGAATGTTTCTGGCAGAAATAATTACTCTATACTTATTGCTGTTGGAGTTGTGGCCCAACAGGGGAATAAAAAGTGCAAGGCAATGGAGTAGAGCTGCAAGGGGGGACCAACGGGCATCGAGCAATTTACAAAGTGCTCAGTTTGTTCTACCTGGAGAAAGGAGTGTATATTTTAAAATATCACATTTAATTAACACTTGAAGAGAGGAACCTAATGGCTCACACAGTGATTCTAGGCAGCTTTTGTATGAAACAGATGAAGGGGAAAAAACCTGATTAGGCACTAGACTTAAGCACAGTTTCCTTGGGTTTTCTTTTTCCTCTTTACCATATAATAACATGGCTGAAAATTAGTTCTGACAGCTAATCAGGGTGAGTGGCTCTTTCCTTTCCTGGAGTGGTTAACAAGGACTGTGCATTGTGCCAACACACCGTACTACTGAATGGATGTGGGAAGGAAAGAACTGATTAGTTATGTCATTGCAGGCAGCTCTGTGCCTCCTTTCAGTTGAATCATAGGGATCCTGTGGTTACCAGGGTCTGCTATGTGTCTGAGGGAAGTCTGGGAATGTCAGAATTCACTTATACTAATACGGTGGCTCTTCCTCCTCCCTACTGGTCCTTATGTGCCCCCCATCTGTCTCCAATGTCTCCCACTCATAATTACTTCTGTTTCTGAGGATGTATTGGAAATCTGTACTATAAAGATGGAGTGTTGTACTGTATTTAAGCTATTGAACAATAAAGCAGGAATTAGCTAAAGACCGAAGAACAAAATCAAATCCTGGTTGGCTCAGAATAGGACAAGTATTCATGTGTAAAGGTCACATGTGAAGCAAGGTCATCCCAGGTGAGCAGGCAGGTGCTTCCCTCGCTAAGGGGTGTCTTTCACCTGGTTGAAGGGAGTTTGCCTTCCGAAGAGTTTTGTTTTTCCAGCCTGGAATGCAAAAGAACTATCATTGCTAAAAGGGTTGCAAAGGAATGGAATGGAGGTAAGGAGCTTTAAGATACTCAGGGAAAGCTATGCAAAGGGGTGCAATGATTGCCCCACCAATTAAAAATAATAACAATAGCAAAAGTGGCCAAAGTGGTGGTATCTGGACCAAAAACAGCCCATGGGATTTCACGAAACCTGCCCTAGAACTGATCTCATTTGAAATCCTGAGGAGTATCCTTAAACGATAGTTTCTGACATGTCCCCTTCCTAGGGAAGGAGCCAAGGGAATGGGGTCTGGGTTTAATGGGAAACATAACAAGCCAAGACCTGAACTGTGGCATCTTCAACTAAGCTAAGAGTAGCCATGTTCACATCAGTGAGCTGGGGTGCTTGCTTATGCCCACGTGTGCTCTGGGCTGGACTCCTTAAAGTTCTCCCTTTTAGGTCATCCTTTGAGGGAGGAGTGGGTACTTATATTTCCCAGGCCAGTTTTCTTTGGCCTTCTGGAAGGAAGTGCCCCTGAAATAAGAGTGAGCCTTTTTATTTAGCACAAATATCCTGGCATTTCAGGGCTCTGTTTTGCTGTGTGTATGTAGGAAGGTCAAAGAAAAAAGAAAATCCAAGCCTTCAAAATTGCTTTAAAAATGCACAATCTGTAGTTTGCCCAGATAGACACTTGTCCTGTCCTTTTTCATGACAGAAAATGTATATTTTAATTATTTAAAAATGTACTATTCAGTGGCATCAAGTGCATTCATAATGTGCAACCATCACCACCATCTAGTTCCAGAATTTTGCATCACCCTAAAAGGAACTTGTACGCATTAGCAGTCATTCCCCACTCCCACCTTCTCCACCCCTGGAAACCACCACCCTACTTTTTGTCTCTATGAATTTACCTCTTCTGGATATTTCACATAAATGGAATCAGACTATATGTGACTTTTGTGTCTGGCTTCTTTCACTTTATAATGTTTTCAAGGTCCATCCATGTTGTAGCACAGATCAGCACTTCATCCCTTTGATGGGCGAATAATATTCCATTGTATGGGTATACCCCATTCAATTTATCCATTCATCAGGTGATAGACATTTATATGATTTCCACCTTTCCCATACTGTGAATAGTGTTGCTATAAGCATTTTTGTGCAAGTTTTTGTTTGAACATTTCTTTCCAATTCCTTTGAGTATGTGTCTAACAGTGGACTTGCTAGGTCATATGGCAATTCTGTGGTGTACTTATTGAAGGACGGCTAACCCGTTTTCCATACAGACTTTGCCATTTTGCAATTCCACCATTGCTGGAATTAAAGGTTCCAATTTCTTCACATTTTCATCAACACTTGTTATTTTCTGTATTATTATTGCCATCTTAGTGGATATGAAGTGATACCTTATTGTCGTTTTGATTTGTATTTTCTAACGACAGCACGTTGAGTGTCTTTTCATGGGCTTATTGACTATTTGTATATCTTCTTTGGAGAAGTTACTATTCAAGTCCTTTGCCTATTTTTAAATTGGGTTGCTTTTTTTTGAGTTATAAGAGTTCCTTAAATATTCTGAGTATTAGACTCATAATCAAATACGAAATTTACAGGGGTGACTGGGTGGCTCGGTCGGTTGAACGTCCAACTCTTGGTTTTAGCTTGGGCCATGATCCCAGGGTCATGGGATCAAGCCCTGTATTGGGCTCCATGTTTGGCATGGAGCCTGCTTAAGATACTCTCTCTCTTTCCCTCTGCCTCTCTCCCCTGCTTGCGTGTTCTCTCTCTCAAAAACATCAAAATAAAAATAAATATGTAATTTACAAATATTTTCTCCTATTCTGTGGGTTGTCTGTTTACTGTCTTGATAGTCCTGTTTTTAAAGGGAAGATATCAGGCAAAGCATTTGGATGCTTTCGAAAAGGAGTACGAAAGAAATAGGACAGTAACAGCCTTAACAGTTCTGACCTAAGGAAGTCTCCTTACTGTCATTTTTTTTTCTCTCTCTCCTGGGCTCTCCGGTTAGCCTGCATCCCAAAGTCTCCCTGAAATAATTACATCCACAATAAGTGTGTAAAGATTCCATGTGCCAGGGGTGGTGCTGGGTGACTTCATTGTATTTTCTCCCATCTTTATAGCTAATCTGTAACATAAGAGTTGTTAAATCCCACTTTACAGATGAGGAAAGTATGGTGCAAATATGTTCGTGAATGACTGAAGGTCTCCATGCTCCCAGGCAGCAGAGTCAGGATCCAAACCCAGTCTGCCAGATCTCTTTCTACTTACCCACAAGTTTGTTAAATTTTGTTCTGGGAGGCTTTGGGGTCTCTGGGGCCTACCTGGTTATAGAAAGGAGGATCAGGATTGGGTCCCGGGGCGAGCTCTCACTCCTAAGAAAACAACTCTGCTTTCATCTTTTTATAATTCGGGGCTCAGGTGTACGACTTAAAAAAAAAAGAAAAGAGGCTCCCAGTGCTTTAAAAAATGTTTGAAAACCACTGTGTAATCATGTTGCTTCATGGAAGTAGATCCCAAAGCTCTCAGAATTCCTTGTAATATGGAAGTTCAAAGAAAAGTCAGTTCCACACAGGGAGCCGATGTTCAGTGGGTATAAGGTTTTGGTTTTGCTAACTGAGTAAGTCCCAGAGATCTGCTGTATCATGCAGTGCCTACAGTTAACAATACGGTATTGTGCCCTTAAAATCTGTTAAAATGGTGAGGTGCCTGGGTGGCTCAGTTGGTTAAGCATCCGACTTTGGCTCAGGTCATGATCCCATGGTTCGTGGGTTCAGGTCATGGTCTCGTGGTTCGTGGGTTTGAGCCCCGCATTGGGCTCTGTGCTAACAGTTCAGAGCCTGAATTCTGCTTCGGATTCTGTGTCTCCCTCTCTCCCTGCTCTCCCCCACACACCCCCCCTCAAAAATAAACATTAAAATTTTTTTAAAACATTTGTTTAAAGGGTAGATCCCATGATAAGTGTTTTTACCACAATACAACAACAACAAAAAAGCCTACGAGACACAAAAACACTTAGGGAGTCTAATGGTAGCAAGCGCTTGTGTATGTTCAAACTCGTCAGATTGTACACATTAAATATGTATGGTTTATTGTATATCGATTATACTTTGATTAAGCTATTTTTTAAAAGGAAACCAGTTCTTTGCTTCATTGATAGAAACCTGTTGTACTGTATTTGCACACCCCCACCCCACACACTTGCACGCACTCCCTCTGTCACCATTTTCCTGCACATTTTACTCCAGGTGGGTGATGCCAGCCCTGGAGGGGGTTGCCTCTGAACTGCCACTCACCAAAAAATAAAAATAAAAATAAAAAAGAAGAAGAAGAAGAAGAAGAAGAAGAAGAAGAAGAAGAAGAAAGAAAGAAAGAAAGAGAGAGAGAGAGAGAAAGAAAGAAAAGAAAAAAGAAAGAAAGAAAGAAAAGAAAACATAGCTTTTGCCAGTGACCGCACCCACACTACTTCCTGGCAACCAAGACCTCACCATTCATCTGTCAGGTTTGCGGCTGGCTCACCTTTCATAGCATTCTCTCAGCCTCACAGCCTCAGAGGCTCTCCAAACCAGAGACACTTTTCTTGTTTTACTTTTCAATCAGCAAAATGAGTTACCACCCACCCTCAAGGGAGACTTCAGCTTTCCATCATCTCCAGCCACGATGACCTGATTCAAGAAGAGAGCCGTTGTGCCAAAGACACAGATCTGAGGCCAAATCTTAAGAAGAATAGCTTGCAGGTGACTGTCCTCCTCGTCTGACAGCTGGCTTGGAGGGAACAGTTAATTGTGTGGCCTGGTGAAAGGGGCCATTAGGTTGCCCTCTCCGACTTAACATTTCTGATGGTCTAGACAGAGCTGGGCTCGGGAGGATGGTGCACTGGGCCTGGAAATCCCCTGTGCCCAGAAGTTAGGTTTGGCCTCCAGCTTTGCATTTCCCTTCTCGAGAGACTCCGGTAGCCCTGGGTGAGTTTCCCCATGTTGGAGTCGACCTCAGAAGGTCCTCGCTGTGCACCCTTACAGACAGGGTCCCCTGTAGAGCTGGGCAGGGACATGGATTTGTTAGCTTCTTAGAACTGCATGCATCTTGAGTTTCTGAACATTTATTCTGTGTGCCAACAACTTGTTGCCAGATATTTGTTCAATCACGGTTCTGGTGTGCAGTCACATGAAGAGGTTTAATGCTGTTTACCGCTTTGGTCAGAGATGAGGAAAGGGTAATGGGAAAACTCCCTGCACGCTAAAGAAATGGAGATCCAAACGTGGAACACCTTTTAGTTCTGCACTTGGTGTTTTCCTTAACTTAAACGTAATATAGGACATCTTGTTTCCTTTTGCTCTCAAACATTACTCAACTGAGTATTTATTACCAAATCCTATAGGGTCAATGGGGTTGCCTGGCTCCCTTAGGCACTGACCAGGATCGTTTGGGCCCCAACAACCTGCAACCAGAAACTGGAGAGCAGGCAGGCGTCAGCAGGCCGTGGTTTCCAAAATGGGGCCTTCCTCACCTCCAAACCTTCCTCTGATGACTTACCCAATCTAGACAAGACTTTGCTGAACTTTAAACCATTCAAGTCACTCACAGGTTAGCCAATCAATATGGCGCCATTGCTGCCAGAAGACACCTGGTAAAGTACACATAGTGTTGCAGACTCAGCTATAGAGTGACTCCTTGTTTGGAACAGCCAGACCACATGAGTCCAACAAGACACAGATAAGAGCAAGCCCAGGTTTGTTCTTCCACTTGCTGCTCTGGTGTGCGCACCCACGCTGGGCTGGGCCCGACTCACCTATCCACGCTGCATGTGAACGTACAGTGAGTCATCTCCGAAACACCGTATGTCCTGAAGCTGAGAAAGTGCCCCCGTTTCCTCTATCCTCATTCCTTTCAAAATCTAGGAGTTCACCTCTCATTTATTGTCTTCTCTACATTCAGGAAAAATTTTCCCTATGTCCTGAGAAAGAATAAACAAAGAGGAGGGTCTGTTACAGCCTGGCCTGCCTTGCTTCCCAGTGTCCCAGATATTTATATCTGTGTGGTGTGTAGTTTTTGGTGGTAAAACTTCCAGCTGGGAGTGACGTGATAGAAGGAAAAGGCGTTCCTCCCCTTCCCCTCTCCACGCCCCCAACACACACACACTGCCAGCTGATGGGGAAATCACTGACGATGTGTTGTGTCATTCAGACAAGCGCAACAGCTATCTTTAGACTCTCTTTTTACCAGAGAGGAAATTAGTTGATAGGCCTTTGGGAAAATGGAAAGCCTGAAGGCCTATAAGAGAGGGGAGACGAGGTTTCATGGAGAGGCATGGTATTTCTGGAAGGAAAGTAGTACAACAAGGTGCTGATGTAAACCCTCTATACTGTGGTGTAGCCTTGCCGTTTAGGGGAGCTTTTGCCTTAGATTTTGCTATTAAACCGAACCAGCGAATCTGAGGGATCTGGGGTCAGAAAACCCATGGATTTGATTTAGAATGATCTCCAGAATACTTTTGTCGTGGGACTGACAAGATTCCTATGAGCAAGAAATAACAGATTTATGCTTGAGGATATGTCTTCTATGAAAAAACGAAAAGACACCCTCCTTGCTCTGAAACAATATAGACTCTGGACAGCATTTCAAAGTAATCACAGGGCACAATTGAACACACTGGATTAGATATACAAAATATGGTTAGTACAGACATGCTTTCTTATAAACTCTATAGCTTGCCAAATTCATTGCTTATAGGAAAAAAAGAAATTCAATTTTCTGACTTATTATTGATTTTTCCAGGTTATGCCTCAAAACAATGAAAATGGTGAAGGTTTTAAAAATTGCAATAGCACTTTATGAAGAACCTGTATTTGAGATAATGTTTTATTTCTATTTTGACAGGACCTATCATTCTTCTTATCAAATGAATAAATATAGGCTCCTCCTTTCAGAACAGTGCCTTGTTTTCATACTGGGATTCAGGAAGTTCTGGATGTGTTTGGGATTTGAGGAGCAGGCTTACCTATTGAGAGCCTATTTTCTGGAGCTTAAGAGGTTTTTAGGAAGTAAATTATCCATCCTCCTTTGCCCTCCCAATTATATATTTGTGGCAAACAGGAAAATGTATAGTCAGAGGTCATATGATGCTTGTGGTTTTTTTGATGCCCCAGTAACAATTTTACCTGGGGACCAAGATTTATACCTGACCTAAGTCTCATTGTTAACCATGAACCAAGACATCCAATTTAAATAATTGCTTTTTCAGGGGGAAAAATAGCACTGCTGTTAATGAGGCAAGAATTCAAAAATAACTCTTTGGAGGTATAAGATTAAAAAGGTGTAATTTCTAAAGGATTGTTTAGTTTATGGAAAATAAACATATTCCAACAAGAGAGAGAAAAAGGAAAAGCAATTCTAAGTGTTTAGCTTCATCTATAAAAACCTGGTGATCAGTCTATACACATCTACACCCCCACCCACAACCACACTCCTATTTCCCCATCCTCTGACCAAGGTCACGCTTCTGAGAGTGGTCACCTTGTAATAAAGCTGGGAGGTGGTTTTACCCAATTCTGTGGTTGCATTGGTGACCATCCACTCCCACTCTACCTTACTAGACAACACAGATGTATAAATCCCTGTCGTTGCAGAAAGTTCTGCTGAATAGTGCTGAGCTAGAGGATATTTCGTGCAATTACCTAGAACTGACATCTTTTAAAACAGCGCCCTAGTCCTCACCAGTTGGTTGAGCAAACATGTGATGCGCCTGCCATCTCGGGGAACGCAGAGAGTGTGCTGGTTCAGCAAAGCCCCAGCGAACACTTTTGTTTCCAGAGTCCACATTTCCTGACGCGTCAGGCTTCTGGAGCTATGCCCTCCCTCTTCCTAGATCCCACCAATTTATAAACACGGTTAGCGTTGAGTGGAAATGCGGACATGGCATAAGAAACACTGACCATGACAGCAAGAAAAGAGGATACGACCCCCTTCAAATTGTGTCCAAAGGCATAAGGTCTCACTAATTTTGCTCCCATTTGAAGATTTTCCCTTGATGCACACAGCACAGCAGAGAGAACTGCTGGATCTGAGTTAGAGCTGGGGGAGGACATGCGGGAGGATAATTACCTTCCAAATGAGTGGCTTTACATCAATCACATCCCTACCCCAAGGATCAGATGGAGGGGGCAATGGGGCCTCTCCTCTTACAAAGGTGGGTGGAGAACATGGCCTCTGGCAACATACCTCTTCCCCCAGGGCAAAGGCAAGTTAGAAACAGAAACAGAAACAAACTGCCTGTCGATTTGATGATTCATTGCTGAAAGATCTAATTGTGAGCAAAGGGATTTATTTGTTTTATAAAATGTTAGTGAGCACCTGCTATGGTCTCTCCTCTGGAGGCCTTCACAGTCCAGTGCGGGAGTTTAATGTGTTCACTGATTCTTTTTTTTTTTTTTAATTTATTTTGAGAGAGAGAGGGAGAGAGAGTGTGTGCACGAATGGGGGAGGAGTGGAGACAGAGGGAGAGAGAAAATCCTATGCAGTTAACATACAGTGCAATATTAGTTTCAAGAGTAGAAGTCAGTGATTCATTACTTACATACAACACCTAGTGCTCATCACAAGTGCTCTCCTTAGTACCCATTCCCTATCTAGCCCATCCCTCACCCATCTCCCTCCATCAACCCTCAGTTTGTTCTCTATTGTGAAGAGTCTTGTGGTTTGTGTCCCTCTCTCCTCTTTCTCCCCTTTCCCATTTGTTCATCTGTTTTGTTTCTTAAATTACACATATGAGTGAAATCATATGATATTTATTTTTTTCTGATTGACTTATTTCTCTTAGTTTAATACATTCTAGCTCCATCCACATCATTGCAAATGGCAAGATTTCACTCTTTTTTTATGGCTGAGTAATATTCCATTGTGTATATATACCACATCTTTAGCCATTTATCAGCTGAGGGATATTTGGGCTTTATCCATAGTTTGGCTATTGTTGATAATGCTGCTATAAATATTGAAGTTATATGCCCCTTTGAAACTGTATTTTCATATCTTTGGGTAAATACCTAGTAGTATAATTGCTAGATCGTATGGTGATTCTATTTTTAGGTTTCAAATGTTGTTTTCTGTTTTTGAGGGGGTTTTGTTTTGTTTTGTTTTGTTTTTTGAGGAACCTCCATACTGTTCTCCAGAGCGGCTGCACCAGTTTGCATTTCCACCAACAGTGCAATAGACTCCCCTTTCTCCACATCCTCACCAACACCTATTGTTTCTTGTATTGTTAACTTTAGCCATTCTGACAGATGTGAGGTGGTATTTCATCATGGTTATGATTTGTATTTCCCTGATGATGAGTGATGTTGACCATCTTTTCATGTGTCTGTTGGCCATCTGGATGTCTTCTTCGGAAAAGTGTCTATTCATGTCTTCTGCCCATTTCTCAGCTGGATTATTCATTTTTTGGGTGTTGAGTTTGATAAGTTCTTTATAGATTTTGGATAATAACCATTTATCAGATGTGTCATTTGCAAATATCTTCTCCCATTGACAAGTGACAAACTCTTTCTTCTAAGTGCTTTATATGAAGAAGTACAAAATACTTTGGGAATATAAATGCTAGAAGGATCCCCAGGTGAAAATATAATACACTATTTTTCAAAATTTCTGGGAAATTTAGTATATAAACAAAATAAAACTTTTATATTTTATAAGTTATTTGGAAAGATAGAGAAGTAAGGCAATTTAGATAATGGCTTTTATTTTTTTTTCAAATAAGCTTTTTATTTTGGAATGATTTTACATTTATGGAATAGTTGCAAAGAAAGTTCATTGAGTCCCCAGATGACAGTAGGCCTCTGAGTCAGATAGCCATGACTTCAAGTCCCAGTGTTGCAATTTGTTATCATGTCCTTAGACACATTATTTAACCACCCATACACATAGATGTGACTTCTCAAATTGTAAAATTGCACAAAAATACTTGCTTTAGAGGTCTGTAGGAAAGAAAAACAATAGAATATGCGTGAAGTGTTTTGTACGTGTTTGGGCCATTGATTGTTTAATAAGCGTTAATACTTATAATTTATATGGATGATATATTTGTTTTAAGAAATTAATGAAAATCATACATTACAGTAATTGTAAATGGCCGATGTTTAGCAATGATCATTTCAGCTCTTCAAAGTATAAGTTCCATTTCCTTTTTTATCTTTCTTCTTTCCTTAGGCCGCTGACAGAGCTCTTAGTTCTAACCTCCATCCAGCCTCATTCCACACCAGGCCAAATGGATCTACCATCTTCTTGTCTCACATTGTCAACAAGCTCTTCCCACCTAAAGAAATGGAGGGAAGATGGAATGGGTTCACTCATTGTCTTAGTTCAGACTGCTATAACAAAAATACCGGTGGCTCAACCAACAGACCTCTATTTCTCATGGTTCTGGAGCTGGAAGTTGAAGATTAAAGTACCAACAGATCCAGTGACTGGTGAGAGCTCACTTCCTGGTTTGCAGAAGGCTGCATTCTTATCGTCTCTTCACATGACAGAGAGCAGAGAGAGGAAGCAAACTCTCTCCAGCCTCTTCTTATAAGAGCTCCAATTCCATGATGAGGTGTCCACCCTTATGACCTAATTACTTTCCAAAGGCCCCCATCTCCAAATACCATTGTCTGGGGAGTTGGGTTTCAATATGTGATTTTTGACAGTTAGTCCATAGCATACATCCAGGATAGGAGGCTGGAACATTGTGTTGTGGTCTGTTTAACGGAAGCTCACTGAGGGAGCTCATAGTGCACCCTTTCGGGAACTTTGGGCATGGATACAGGACACCATTTTCTTTAGGGCTGGTGAATGATCAGCTTTCCAGTGTCTCCCTGCTGAGCTGGGAAAAGGGGTAGAAGGGCAGAGAAACCAGGGGGCCAAACATCATCTTCCTTTTTCTTTCCTGTGAACTCTGAGGTGCTGAGGGCCATTTCTCTACCTCACAAACACAGAGAACTTCCAGGATTCTCTGCAGGCCTCTCTATGGTCCATTAGGGTCATGTACATTAACCTTCATCACTGACTAACAGTCACTCCTACCATTTGATTTCCTTAGAAGAATATACTTCTATCTAGACAATATTTGGGCTACACTTTCAAAATTAGTTTTTTCAAGCTTCAAAATTTGGTAAACAGTCAGGCATATTTGAATTGCTTCCATATTTCTCTCTGCTACCAGAAGACATTCTGATTGTCAGTTAGCACCCCTTTGATTAAAACAAAGCTCAGTGTTGAGTGTTGGCTTTTCCTCCTACCCTTCCTTACCCACATGAACCTGCATGTGTACTCTCTGTCTCTCTCTCTCTCTTTCTCTCTCTCTCTCTGTCTCTCTGTTTCTCTCTCAAGAGAGAGGTAGTGATAATTTGCAAACATTGGACATTAGGTCAATTTCAGTTGCTCTTTTCAATTCCTAACAAACTTAGCAGGGGCATTGGGAAATTATGGGTCATTACAGTCTGAATGGAAAGCCCCAGGTCAAGGGCAACAACTTGTCTTCAGTTTTAAAGCTAATGTTGCCCTTAAGACAACTCTGAAATACATTTGCAAATTGTTCCCATCAATGTGTTTTGGAAAGAATTCAGGCTTCTTGCAGCAGAGAGCCTCTTGATACCATGCCATTCACCAAAGATACATAGCAGAAGTTGCTACTGCAAGCATACTTCCTGGTGGTTAGGTACTTGTGGTCCAGATGGACATTCTGATCAGGTGGTGGCTATGAGGACAGACATTTTCCAAGTAATTTCTCTGATAAGACCTCATACTTATTGAGTACATAGCATCTTACAGGCTCCATCCTTAGCACATCACATGTACTGTTTCATTCAACCTGCATGGAAACACTATGACTTGTGCACTATTATTATACCCACTTTACAGCTGCAGAAACTGAGACACAGAAAGTTTCCTTAACATGTTCACAGACACACAGGTGGGAAGAAGTGAGACTGGGATTTGGAGTAGGGCACACTGACTTTGGAGCTCATGCTCCTGGCCATTGTGTGAAAATATTTTGCCTTGCTTGGCTTTGGAGGCCACACTTCTTTAGCAGCCAACATTTAACTGCAGGCTGGCAGCCTCACCAAAATAACAGAAAGCAATTTGAGAGCCTTTGAAATCACCCAGCAGCTTGCAGACATTTCCTCTGTCACCCTCTTTCTCATAATGTCTCCACAATGATGTCACTGATGGCAGACAGTAGCAGGCCAATAGCAGCGCCAGGACTGAGGGCTGGCTTTTGCTACTTGGCCCTTGATCCCAGGGCTTCTAGACCCAGCATGTTCTCTCTGAGCTCCTGGGCCAGTCTTTAGGGTTACAGCCAGATTGATGGAACCAGAGATACTCACACTAATGCCACCGAAGAGCCAAAAAAACTATATAAAAACTCTTTCTACATTACTACTATGGTAGGGAGGATGTCACTAGGCCTTTAGTAAAGTAATCATTGTTTCTAAAAACAGGTGGAAAAAATAAGCTTCTTGTACCTCAAGTAAGTTCATTGGCAAGGAGGCTTCATGTTTTGAGGAGAGCCTTGAAGACAAGTGGCTATGCTTCACTTATTTTCTATTAGGACTTCTCCAAATCCTTTTAACAAGATTTCCTCTGACTCTTGGAAGGTGGACAGAGAAGGGGAACAGGTAGAACATCATGAACAAAAGTTTTGACTTCTTGAAGACAAGTATACAAAGGGTTGGTACCAAAGTACAGAGTCAGAAGGAAACATTTCCTACAATCAGCTGAGAACCTGCTGTTCTTCTGTCTTCAGGAGCTGACAATCTATAAAACATTCTTATCCTGAGAAGGCTACATTTCAAAGAAATCTACCTTTGTTGAAGGTAACAGAGAGAGGCTGATTTTATTCTGTATTGGTGTGTGCTTTATTTTGGACACCAATAAATCCTGGATTCACTTTAAGTAGCCCCAAATGTCATGAACGTTGTGGTGGAGAATGGTGGAAATTGCCTAGTGGTCATAGAGACACCTTCACCAACCAGATAATGTGAAGCAATTCCAGTTAAATGATTAGTATATAATCATTTAGACTTGCTTGGCAGGGAGAAAATGCCAAGGAGGCCAACAGATTTGACCTTAAATTTCAGCCATTTGGTAAATAAGAATTCTGTGAGGTCTCATGTAATTTTCATATAGTTTGAGGACGGCATTTCTATTCAGAGGGCAGTCGAGTAAATGATTAGCCTAAACAACTCTTTTTGACCAAATGAGTCAACTCTGCAATAAACAATCTGGCAAGGTTTTTATTTAAGTTAAGGGGATTTTTAAAAACACAGCAACATTTTCCTCACTTTTATGAAACACTGCCCCATGTTTCCAGGCAGAAAAGCAAAAACTTTCAAAAGGTCATGTAATGTCATTTTGGCAATGTAGAAATAAGAAGAAAACCAACTAACAGGCAAAAAGGATGTATCTGATAACAATCTTTGGCAGCATGTCTTAAAGCAGAAAATATAAATATGCATACATGTATGTAATGCTAAGAGGATTTCACCTTGAAACTTCATAGCTCTAATTCCATAATAAAGACCACTTGTTTGTCTCAGGCTAGATTAGCCTTTGAGCTGGGTTATACAGGAAATCAAATCCTGTTTCATTATAGGAGGCATTGTCAATATCCTCCTTGAGTACAGGTTTGAGCACATGTAGTAAGAGGCAAATAAAGCCTTTTCCTCATCCTAGGCCAGAGGAGTTGGTGCACACAGATACAGACTGGGATCCTGAAGTTCTCCCATAAGGCTTTAGGGGAGAATATATCCTCCCCTCCCCACAGGATCATGGCCGGTCTCACTGGGGACATTGAATTCTTCTGTCTTCTGCCAAGCAGTGCTCCTCAACTGGGGGTGTTATTCTCTCCAGGGGGCTTTTGGAAATGTATGGAGATATTTTGGGTTGTCCTACTAGGACCGAGCTCCAGTGGCACCAGATAAACAAAGCACATCAAAGTAACGTTACAACGTCTCAAGAAATTATCATTGGAACCATAGCCTACAAAAGTCAAGCTAGGCCCTGAGTGCCAAACCTAAACAGGATGACTGATTGCTAAAATAAAAGACTTAAATAAGACTCGGAGACTTTTAAGATAATAGTCAAAATGTCTAAGATTAAATGAAAATCACTGGCCACACCAAGAACCAGGAAAAATACTACTTGAATGAAAAAAGGTAATCAGCTGACACCAACAGAGAAACAGATATTTAGCTGACAAAGATCGTAAGGAGTTATTATAAAAATGGTTTAAAGAACAATTACAAATTCTCCTGAAACAAATGAAAAATAAAAACTATTGACAAAGAAGTAGAAGTTATTGAAAAGAACCAAGTTGAAATTATAGAACTGAAAGATACAGTAACAGAAATAAATATTATTTTTTAATGCTTATTTTTGAGAGAGAGAGAGACAGCACAAGCAGGGGAGGAGTACAGAGAGAGAGGCAGACACAGAATCCAAAGCCAGCTCCAGGCTCCATGATGTCAGCACAGTGCCTGATGCAGGGCTCGAACTCTCGAGCTGTGAGATCATGACCTGAGCCAAAGTCGGACAGTTAACCAACTGAGCCACCCAGGCGCCCCTATACAGTAACAGAAATAAAAAATCAAACACCTCACTGAATGGGCTCAATAAGAGGGCAGAGATAATAGAGGATAAAATCGATGAACCTTAGGACCAATTAATAGAATTTACTCAATATGAAAAACAGAAAATGGACTGGAAAAATATAAACTGAGCCTCAGGGAACTGTGGGATAATAACAAATATTCCAAAATTTATATTACTGGAGTCCCAGAAGGAGAGTAGAAAATGAGTTGGAATGAAAGAGTATTTAAAAAGAATAATGGCTGAAAATTTCTCAAATTTGGTAAAAGACATAAATCTACAGATTTAAGAAATTGAACAATTCTCCAAATATGAGAAGCCCAAAGAAACCCATGCCACAACACATCATAATTAAACATCTAAAAACTAAAGACAGGTCATCAAAGCAACAGAGTAACCAGAGAGAAATAATGTTAAGGGAACACAAATTCAAATAAAAATACATTTTTTATCTGAAACCATGAAGGCCAGAGGAAGTTCCACATTTTTCTTTCTTTTTTTTATAGATTTATTTTTTCACTTTAAAAAATGTCTTTAAAATGTTTATTTATTTATTTTTTAGAAAGAGAGAATGAGCAAGCACATGAGTGGGAGAGGGGCAGAGAGAGAGGGAGACACAGAATCTGAAGCAGGTTCCAGGCTCTGAGCTGTCAGCCCAGAGCCTGACGTGGGTCTCAAGCCCACAAACCATGAGATCATGATCTGAGCCAAAGTCAGATGCTTAACCAACTGAGCCACCCAGGTGTCCCACACATTTTTCAGGAAAGAAGAAAAAAGCTGTCAATGGTATATTCTACATCTTACAAAAGTCTTCAGGAGTGAAAGGGGAATAAAGACATTCTCAGATCAAGGAAAATTCAGATGAAGGAAGATAAGAGTTTTGTCACTAGCAGTCTTGCCTTTACAAAATGGCTAAAGGAAATATAGTTGACCCTTGAAAACACCAGTTTGAACTGCCCAGGTTCACTAATATGTAGATTTTTTTTTTAAGAGTTGACAGCAAAAGCCACAGAATGTTAATTTACAACTGTGCACCTGAGTCTCCACAGGACCAGATCAAAGGTGACTGGGTGCAGAGGCCCTGTCTGCTGGCCCCTGAGTACACAGGGAGGCCAACCAAGGCTGTCAGCAGCCCCTAGGGGCCCCAGGGCCAGAGCTGTAGTTTTTCCAGTGTGCCAAACAGGGTGTTTGAGTGGAGTGCTTGGGGCTGGCAGGAAGGAGGCTAGGCTGAGCAGAGGAATAGCCCAGAGGGCAGGGACCACAGTATGGTCCTGAGCCTCTGATGCCTCTGCCCCTTATCCTTCATCCACTAGCTTGTGGAAGCTGGTCAGGGGAAGCTTGGAGCTTCAGGCCCCATCTGGGCTGGGCATGGACTCTTCCCCATGTGGTGCCCTGGCTCTGTGGCCTCCTGGAGCCTTGGGCACTCGCAAATGATCACAGCTATGGGCTGGTGGTATACTTGTAGGCAGATGTGGCAACTGTACTATATACCTCTGCACTGCTATGGCCACCTGTGGGTCCAACCAACAGCTGATACTGCTTAGTGGGGCCAACAGGACAGGAACACACCATCCTGGGGCCAGGCCCACCACCACTGCTGTCTTTTGCTGGCCCAGCCTATCTATATGTGGAATTTTTTCAACAAATATATGAACAGTACTTTAAATGTATTTTCATTTCCTTATGATTTTCTTAATAATATTTTCCCCTCTAGCCTTCTTTATTGTAAGAGAATAATGTATAACATATACATAATACTTGTTAATTGACAGTTATGTTATTGGTAAGGCTTCCAGTCAACAGTAGGTTATTAGCAGGTAAGTTTTTGAAGAGGTGAAATCTCTATGCAGACATGTGGGGATTGGCATTCCTAACCTCAGCATTGTTCAAGGGTCAATGGTAATTCAAACTGAAAGGTGATGATAAAGGAGGGAAACTTGAAGCACTGGAAAGGATGAAAGAACAATGTAAAGAGCAAAAGTATGGTACATACAGTAGACTAACTCTTCTCATGAGCTTTGTAAATCACATTCAATGAGTAGAACAAAAATTACAACACCATCTTATGTTCAAGACTATAATATTTAAAAGTGGGAAAAATAAGGGAACTGAAATGCAAGCCAGGAGTCCACACGTCATTTGAATGGTAAAATGTTAATGACAATAGATCTAATAAGTCACATGTGTATATTGTCAAACCAAGACCAACCATTAAGAAAACTATACAAATAGATACATTCAAAACCACTATAATTTAATCAAGACAGAATACTAAAAACGTATGTAATTAATACACCGGAAGGCAAGAAAGGAGGAATAGAGGTGCGAGAAGTAGAAAAAACAAAGAATAACAAATAATTAAATGGTAGACAACTATCTTAAGTGTAAATGGTCTAAATATACCAATTAAAAAGCAGAGATTGGCACAGTGAGCTTAAAAAAAAAAGCAACCCCACAACCCATCTATGCTATTTACAAGAAATTCACTTTAGGGGTGCCTGGCTGGCTTTGTTGAAGGGTGTGGCTTTTAATCTCACGGTCATAAAGTGGAGCCCCGTGATGAGTGTATAGATTATTTAAATAAATAAAAACTTTAAAAAATTCACTTTAATTTCAACAAAATTGATAGCTCATCAGTAAAAGGATCAAAAAAATATACTACGTAAGCATTAACTTAAAAAAGAAGGAACAACAATATTAATATCAGATAAGGTAGACCTTATATGAGCAAAAAAACATATTAGAAACAAAGACAGACATTACATATTGATAATTCCTAATCACCAGGAAGACATAGCATTCCTAAGGATGTATGTCTGAAACAACAGTATCAGATGCATAACAGCAAAATCCGATGGAGCTGAGAAGAGAAATACACAAATCCATAATTATTGTTAGGGATGTCAACACCCCCTTTCAGCAAATTGTATAATTATTAGATAGAAAATCAGCAAATCACAGTGAAGATTATGTATATGACTGTACATGACTCATACATATTTCTATACAGAAATATGCTCTGACCAGAGCTTAACTGCGGATCCTCTTACTGTGAAATTCCCAGGAAAGCAGAAATTCACACAAAAATTTCAAAAGATTGAAATTAGAATGTGCCCAAAAGATTGAAACTAGAATGTGCCAATTGGTAAGCATTGAATATGTTTCTTAAGTATGCTGATTAATTTAGGATGTAAAAATCTGTTGAAAGTATCTGAGTTTTCTTATGAAAAAACTTAAGTCTGATTAACATGGTGTTTGCAAAACACATGAAATCTGACATGGAGTCTGTAAAAGGCATTTCTTTCCTTCTTTCTTTCTTTCTTTCTTTCTTTCTTTCTTTCTTTCTTTCTTTCGATTTTGCTTATTTATTTATATTTTTAAGAGGTGGGGAGGGGCAGAGAGAGAGGGAGAGAGAGAATCTTAAGCAGGTTCCAAACCCAGCATGGAGCCCAATGTTGGGCTCAATCTCATGACTGTGAGATCATGACCTGAGCCACTTGAAAAAGGCATTTCTAAGTAGATAGTTTTTCCTTAATGACTTCATCAGACCTCACATAATCAAGTGACGCACAAACTAATTCAAGCAAGAAAAATTCACCTGAGAATTCTAGAACTTGGGTACAGAACAAAGCAGTTCAAAAGACAGTGAAAGCTCACTGGCTTGATTGAGAGACTCGTATTCTAGTCACTGTTCCCCTATTAATAGCTCTGTGATTGGGGTAAGTCCCTTCACCTCTCTGAACTTTAATTTTCTCATCTGAAAGATGAAGAGGTTGAATTAACTGACCTCAAACGGTTCTTTCCTGCTCTGAACTTTTATAACAATGTGTCAATTTCACGCTTGTAAACAGGAAGAGTTCTTTGGCCTCTGGATTGAAAATGCATCTTCAAAACTGCCGACAGAGAACTTTGCTCCTTTGAGTCTGAGAAGATCAGCACAAAACACTGCATTCCATATGAAAACAAACCTGGGGGCCAAAGAGTAAGGTCGGTCTGAAGGAGGTTTCCCAGTGCAATAGGCAGAGTGGTCGCCCAGGAAAGTTCTACTAGACTAAAAAAAAAGATGACTCCTCTGCCTTTCAGAGTTGACTTTGTTTGGTAGCTGGAAACTCACATATGTTCTCACCAAAGAGACTTCAGAAGGGGTCTTCAATGAATGTTCTAGTTTTTAAAAAACAGAGTAGTTACAGTGACCTGTAAGAAAAACAAATGTTCTGAGATATGGTATAAATAACCCAAAGGGTGAAATGCTTCATTCTAACTCAGTTCTTAGCTGCATGTACAACAAATGGACAAAGTCTACTAGGGATGCAAAATGCACTGAAAATAAGAGCCTACTTCCCCGGCACCTTGGCTCCAACTGGACATCACACATTTGTTATTTATTTATTTCCAGAATCACTTCCCTTTTACCGGGGAGAGTCCTTTAGAGGTCAATGAAGTGATACCAAGTCAGAGGCAGCAGGGGTTTTAGGAAAATACAAACAGCTCTAGGTGACAAGGGTGGTGATAATCAGGAAAACCATGGGTTAAAGATCCCCTAGGTAGATATTAAGAACGCCACAATACCAGAATTGATCCATGCAAACAAATCTTTATTAGCATCTGGGATTTACTTACAACCATTAATAGTTCTGAGGTCCCAGAGGTATACCAGATACCCCTGGAGAAGCTCACAGTCTGATTGGCTTGATCGGGTAGGGTTCCAGTAAGAAAAGGTAGCCTGCTTAGAAGGGGATTTAATGACGGGACTATTTACTGAAGAGTGAGCAAAGTTAAGGGAGGCTACAAGGTGTGGAGGTATATCAGCTTTCAAAAGAATGAACCATCTCAACATGGCTCTGTGTAAGTTAAGAGGCAAGTGGAATGCAGTCAAGTTCTACTGACCTTGAAGCTTCACTTGACTGGGGTTTGTTAGTATTTTGTTTGTTCAGCGCTTGCAGCTTGAGGGACCTCTCTCTTGTGCCAAAATGAAACCATACTTCTCAACCTTTTCACCATGACCTCAAGAATGCTGACCTCTGCCATCCCAATTTCCTTCTCACCACTGTGCTATCTGTAACCAACACCGTAGAGCATATTCCAACACCATGGGGCTCTAGTTGGCTCCATGGAATGAGTAGGTGTATCTCTGTGTGGGCTTGGGGCTTCCCTCAGTGTCTTCAGAGACCAGCCTTGGTCAATTACTCCTTTAGCTCAGTGTATGTCCTGGTTTTTGGAAGCAAGACAATCACCACTCTAGGTACCTCAAGTCCCATTTCACCCTCGAAGTAACTAACATCCCAATGAGGCTGATGGCCAGCCAGCCAAGGTCACACAGTAGATTCAAGCCCATTGTGAGCCCTTGATTTTTGTACCTCATCATTTTATGACTGGCCTAGGAATGGGTTATAATCTCTACTAGGCAAAGCCATTATCCATTCTGGTGGCCATAGTTACTTTGCTCAGTCAGATCGCTTTAATCCTTATCTTCTCCTACATGGCATCTGGAGTTTTCCCATGATTCAGTCAGTGCGTTTATCTTGAATTCAATCTTCTGTGTATTTAGAATGACAGAAAATGTGCAGGATAATTTAGGTTCCATTAGTAGGTTATGCGTACCTCTATTATAATAGTTATCACATCATGCTATAATTTTTTTGTTTAGATATCTGTCTCTGCCACTTGAATGTGAGTTCCTCCAGGGCCTGAGCTTTATCTTACTCATCTCAGTGTTCCAGCTCCTCCACAGAACCAAGAAGCTGAACGCTTTGAACATAGTAAGTTTTTCATGAATGAGCTGGCTTTATAGTAAGGCTCAGTAGGCACATATGCCTGATATATATATATATTCATATATCTGACAGATATTTATTAAGTTTTTACTGTGTGTTCAGCACTATGCTGAGCTCTAAGAATCCAAAAACACCATCTTTGAACCCAGAGAAATAAGTTTCTTAAAGAGATTCATTTCTAATTGCTATGGAGTAACTGTTTTGCTTTTCCAAAATTTTTATGTTGAAATATTAACTTTCAAAGTGATGGCATTAGGAGGTGAGACTCTAGGGAGGTGATTAGACCCTGAGAGTGGAGCCCTCATGAATGGGATTATTCCCTTTACATAGGAGTCCCCACAGGGACTCCTCACTCCTTCCCACATGTGAAGATGGAGCGAAGAGATGACAGTCTATGAACCTGGAAGCTCTCATGAGACACTGCATCTGCTGGCACCTTGATCTTGCACTTTCAAGACTCCAGAACTGGGGGAAATACATTTTTGTTGTTTATTAGCTACCAAGTCTATGGTACTTTTTTTATACCATCCTGAATGGACTAAGATACTAATAGTCATCATGCCATTTGCAGAGAGGCACAGAGTATTAAAGAAGACTGGAGGGGGATATTTAATATGGCCTCCTTGAGATGTTCAGGGAAGGGTTCCTAAGGAAGGAAAGTGCTGAGCTGCATTTTTTAGAGGATGGTATCCAGTCAAAGGTACTGGCATGTGACATAGCCAGGTGAGGTTGGAGGAACATCAAATGTGAAACCAAAATGAGGCTGGAGAGAATACCAAGTTGGGAATAAGACTAGAATCAGGAAAACTATATAGAAGACAGTTGCTGAGGAGGAGGACAAGATGGCGGAAGAGCAGGGAGCTCTGTAATCCGCGCACGCCCGTATGGATTGAACTGAGAAGGCCTGAAGGGATAAAACTTGGATTTGCAAGTGGGGGAAAGAAGAAACAGATGCCAGAAAGAAGA